>MPDP01000253.1:0-644761 GCA_030869315.1 Colletotrichum cuscutae
CGCGTCTTGAAACTTTTGTAAAATAAGTCAAAGCACCCACTTATGGGCCCCCCCCCCTTTTGGGCCCCCCCAAAATCCCGCCAAGCTACCGCATTAAAATTCTACCCTTAATATATAAACTACTATAATAATTATAAAAATCGTCTAAATATATTTCTTTTTAGCATAATTATTAATTAATATATAATAGTCCTATATACTAAAAATAAGCTTTAACGGGCTCTTAATATTATTAGGAACGGTCTTTTTATTAAGAGGGCCTTGGTTAAGTTCGGAATTCTTAGGGTAATACTTTAGAATCGTAAAAAAGGCTACTAGATAAGGGCAAGGGTATTTATAGACTTTTAAAAGCTTTTTTTATAATAAAAAGACTAGCTAGTTTAATAAGTTCGAATTTAGTATACCTTAGGTATTATACTAACTTATTAATAAGTTAGAAAATTTACTAAGTAAGTTCTAATATCTTAGGGGGATACTAAACTATTTAAAAAAAAATTAACGCTTTTATTAAAAGGAATTTATTAATAAGGGTCTAGAGAAGTTATCTAATAAATTCGCACTATATTAATAGAGCTACTACTAATGTAATTAAATTATAGTTTAGATTACTTAATATACTAGAGATTAGCGGCATTAAATAGGCTAATAAATATAATATAAATAAGACTAGTATAATAGAGAGTAAGGGAGCTAATAGGCTAGTCTTAGGTATAGTAAAGGCCATAGTAGTATAAAAAAAGAGCCTAGTTCGCGTACCTAAGTAATAATTATTAAGTATATCTCTATTAATAGTAGATTTATTAAACTACTAGTTATTTATAAAAGAAAGTCGGTATAATAATAATAGTTTCTACTTTAACTTAACCCTTATAATAGTTAAAAGTTTATAATCATAAATAATAGCTAGATAACTAACAAAACTACCCTCTACTAGTTAAAAGAAGTATTCTTATGATAAACTAAAACCCCCCTTATTAAAGGGCTTAATAAGCTAAACTAGCCTTAATTATTAGTACTAAATAGGTATAGGAGTTATATAATAATAGCATTTATATATAGTGGTTTTTTTCCAGCTTTATAGGTGCAAAAAATGGACCTTAACGGGATTACGCTTTTAAGGGAAATTATACGATACGGTATACTTTTTAATTATATAATACGTATAATATACCCTAAGTACGCGCTTAACGTAATATAATAATTTCGATATAAAAACTACTATATAATTCGGGATAAGTAAGCTACCCTACGGTAGCGCTAGCTAGAAAGGTCGACGGTAGAGGTCGGCCGTAAAGGTTAGAGATAGCCCTTAACTATAAAAGTTCTGAACTTTAATAGTAACGTAGAGGTTTCTAAAGAAAGGGCTAAAAGGGCTAATATCTAGCTACTCTTTAGAGCTCGTAAAGATTCTTTCTATCCTTATTACTTCTAATATTACTTAAAGCTCTATTTAAACTAAATAAATTTACTAAATAAACTTATTAAATAAACCTATTAAACAAACTTATTAAATAAACCTATTAAATACACTTATTAATATATAAACTACTACTTATTAAGAACCTACTCTCTTAGTATATAGTTAATAACTAGCGGGCTAAAGATGCCCCTCGACAGGTCCCCCCCTCTAGGGCTCGATAGATTAGGCCCCCTCGACGCCCTAGTTATCGTAGCTAACGTAGGTATACCTAAGGAGTAGTATAATACTTTTTAATAATATAGAATTTAGCTAAGTAATAGTACGAACGCTATAAATAACTAGGCTAGTACGGATATTAAGATCTAATATATTAATATTAGTTTAAAAATTATATTTTATAAAACTAAAAATCCCTTTAATACGGGCTATATTATAAACGTAAGAGAATATATAAGGGGTCCCTTAACTTTTAATAAAAAAGAATATATAATACGGGATTTAGCTACTTATGCGGGCTAGTACTAAGAGGTTTTATATATATTAGAGTGGGTATAGCTCGCCCTCTAGATAGTTAGAATTACGTAGTAGAAGGTCGGGAGCTATTTTAATTAGTAATTAGGTATAGAGCGTAATATACTTAGTTTTCCTTAATACGTAATACACGGTACGGCCCCGGCGGATTGCTCTGTCGGGGGGAATAGAATTTATATAGGAGTACTATAAAAATAACGTCTACTTATTATTCTTATTATTATATACCTCCTATATCCTCTAGTTATTAAATATAACTATTTTTAGTCTTATTAAATCCTATTATAAAAAGGAGCTTAGTAAGGAAAATATAGTAAATAATTCTATTATTATTAAAAAGTAGTACTTCTTAAGCTATTACTAACTCGCTCGTTTAGCTAGTTTAACGTTATTAAATATATAAAATAAATAAAAAGTAACTAGACTATAGCTACTTAATATAGCTAAGCTACTTCTTAACTTAATAATCCTACTTATATAAGTTATACTATCTAAAAAGGGTACAGAAGCTAAGTAAACGACTAGCAATACTAGTAGACTACTTAACTAAGTATTAGTAACCTCTATTATTAACTAATTAACTCCTAAAAAGGCTAGCGAGCTTAGTAACTACTTAAAACTATTTATAAAGCTTAGTCTAAACAATACTACTTAACAACTACTATTTAAAAAAGTAAAAAAGGTATTTAGTAAATAAGCCTACTACTTAGCTATATCTCGGTACTAAATTCGACTTTTAAAAATAAAAGTTAAGCGTATAAAACTTAAAAAAAAAAAGTATATTAATAAACCTAAATACTAGGTTCGTAAGTATTTAAGATATATAAAAGGCTTAAGAGGACTTTAGTAACTATCTAGTTAGTCCTAATTAACTCGTAGAAGTTAAATTACCTAAAGAGAATAATAATTATATTATTATAGTAGTAGAAGATAGTTAATTAATTAAGTGTAGTTAGTAGCGATATTTTGATGCCATATTTGTTAGGGGGCCTAAAAGGGGGGGGGGGCCCATAAGTGGGTGCTTTGACTTAATTGTGGGCGAACCCGAGAACGATTTCTTAGCAATTTCACTGCATTTCTTCCACCAATTCAATGGTCTGATTTTGATGCCATCTTGGGTGATTAAGGTATCCTAGGGCGGGGTTGAGCGTTCATATGTGGTTTGTCTATCGTCTTGGACCCCGCACAAATTACCCGTCGTGTTCGGCTCTTTTCCCGATGATACCGTCGTATTCATAGGCTTGATCTATCCGACAAAGTCGCTTATAAACAAGAGTGCCTAGCGTATACAAGCGGCTGACACCTTTCAGGGGATAATCGCGGGGTTAGCGATGGTTGCTAAGTCGAATAAACATAAAGCATCCTAGACCTACTTATGAGGCACTTTCATCCTGTCTTTATTTTGTTCCCCGTGAAGAGCGACTATACGAGGTGTCTACGACTTTTGTAACATGCCACCTACAGCGCTTATACCCAAACAAACAAATCAAATATGAGGTTCATATTTGATTGTTTGACTGATTTCTCGCGCCATATTTGATTATTTGACTTATTTAATAAATAATTAATTAATTTAACTAATTTCCTAATTAGGAATTAAATAAAGCTATTATAAAAGTCCTTATAATACTAACTTATAAACTTTAAAAGATCGTGCGACTTATTGCTAATTAATTAATTACGATATAGTAAATCGATTAATATATAATTTAATTAATTCTAACGATAATTATAGTAGTCGCAAAGGGTTAGAAGTAGTAGTACGTAACTTCGTTAGTTTTATTAATATTAAAAAAAGGGGGTACTATAGGTTTTTTAGATTCTTAAATATAATAGGATACTAAATCTAGTACTCTATACTACTTAGGCTTTTTTTTTTTTTTATAATAATTACTAGTAATCTATTTAGTTAAGTAGTATAATACCGAACTTATAGTCGTAAGTAAGGAGTTGAGGGTTCGAATCCCGCCGTAAGTATTTATGTTCCTAATTATAAAATTTTATAGGGTGTGGTTAGGAATATTAATTTTTAATTAGCCCGGCCCCGGATTTTCCTTTTTCTAAGTAATCTTATATTTGATTAAATATATTAAATATAGGGCCTTACGATATTTGATTGTTTGACTTACTGAAATTCCTATATTTGACTGTTTGTTTGACTTATTTGTTTGATTGATTTGAATGGGTATGTGCGCTGGCCACCTAGGGGAACCATACTCACAGTACAATATCTTTTGGTAGCCGCATTTCGTGTTCAAAAGCTTTCGATGTTCATGAATGCGCAGGGATTGATGGAATTCAGAGAGTGAATGAGTGTTATAGAATGTTATATATCTGAAGTAAGCTAAGAATCGAAGGTTGTAAAACAGAAGATAGCTCAAATTTCCCAAAATTTAACGCCGCCAGATGCAATTCCCTTTTGACCGTACCGTGCAACCCGCTCAATGCACATGCAATTACCGCCATGACAGCCCAATAGCTCCCACAATCAAATGGCCTAATCATCGATAGACCGTATGTTTAGAGCTTGAAGCCTCCAAGGGGGTTCGGGTTGGGGATGACAAAGCCACCCTGCTGAACAGGAGGAATGACAGCATCGCCCTTTTGCGCAGCCAAAGCCTTGTGCTTGGCGAGAGTGAAGTCGGGGCTGTCAAAGTTCTGGTTGATGACGCCGACCATGCCGTTCTTGCAGTGCTGGCCGGCGTTCTGGGCGCAGTAGTACCAGATGGGCTTCTTGTCCTCGACGACGATTTGGAAAACGTTGCCGGACTGGCCCTCGGGAGTGAAGAAGTTGAAGCCGGAGAAGAAGGAGGAGCCGTCGGCCAGGGGATTGCACGGGTTGCCAAAGTTGGACTCGGCGACGGAGTGGTTGCGGGGCAGGTAGTGCCACTCGACGATGTCACCGACCTCGGCGACGACGTTGTCCGGGTCGAAGCGGAGGCCGCCGAGGCCGGCGACGACGGAGTGGGTGACGCCTGTGAGCTCGTAGGTGCGGGTCGGGGTCTTGGTGCCGGCGGTGTTGGTGGGAGCAGCGGAGACGGTGGCGGCGGCGGCCAGGAGGACAGTGGAGAAGGTATTGATGGAGAACATTTTGTCTGGATCCGTGATTCTGGATGTGTGGAAGAGGTAGAACTCGGATGCGTAGCGAGAGAGAAGACTCTAGGAAATAAGGAAAAATAGGAAAGAAGATAGGAAAAGCTGGAAGGTTGATTTGGTTGTTTGTGCGAATGTGTGATGATAAGAGAACAAATACACTAATCTACAGCGATATCTTCTTATTATATATAATTTACAGCGTCGTGCGATGCTATTGCTTTGGGTCTTTGGTCATCGTGACCAGCTGACGGCGTTATTGTACAGCCCTACGGAAGCATCCTCTTCCACCTACACGATCCGCCTCCTCCGACTGGGGGAAGCTCATCACCCAGCTTCCTTCGCGTGAACAACGCTAGCTCTCCGAAAGAATTTTCCTCATCTGTCGTGTACCGCCTGGCACGCAGATCCGGGACGGCGGTTACCCGGAGGGCTGCCAACCGGCACTAGATCCTTTGTTGGCGCCAGAATCTCACTCAGACGAACGAGGAACGCGACGTGAGTGGTCCGTTGCCGCGCAGCTGCGGACAAAGAACGTGCTGACAGTGGAATTGGCGTCTGATCTATGCGTGTGCGGCACATATCGCAGAAGCTAAGGTCGTTAATAGCCGGGGGCTGAGCTCGCTCGTAGGCTGCCAGCAAACACCGCCCCGATGCTGAGATGAACGCTGCCCGCGTCTAATTTTAAACTCCATTACCAATACCAAGCTAGCCAAGTGGTGACTGATAAACGTGGTATATGTGCATGACTTTGCCATGCGGACTAGCCCTGAATATATTGGTATCCCTCCTTTTGCTCTAGCTCCCTCCGAACCTAGGACGATGGAAAATCCTGCGATGCCGAAAATAGGTGTTTGATATTCACGATACCTTCGTTCCGTTTCCGAACTGAGATTTAGATCACTTCATCCCGGTTTAATCAGAATCACAGCCTAAATGCCCTGGCTTGATATTTGGAATGAGCGCAGTTGACCCTTACTATCCACTTGTACGATGGCGCCTAGCAAAGGGGAAACCCCCGTCAATACTTCATAGCCTGAACTCGGCATCAGCGGAAGCAGAAAAGAAGGGCTTCTCGATGCCTATACGCCTCTTGAAGAGTTAGAGAGCTTGAGCCCGATGACGGAAGACGGTCCGCGACAGAAACCAGGACTCTGCATATCCCCAAATGACACGGTTAGAGCAACGTAAGCTACCTTACACACCTATGGAGACCTTTTGAGCCGAAGGATCGATTTTGCTTGTCGGCGTCTCGACAAGAATTCTCTCTTCAACATATTTCAGCAGCGACCAGTCATATGGCCTACGTCCATAATGCTCGAGTTCCGAGATACGTCCTTCAGTAGGCTGCTAACCTCAGCTGTCCTTGATCACCAAGACCTTGCGCCTAATGTGTGACTTGCCTGGAGCCAATCGACAGCATAAACAATCTCGCTGCCGAGAATAGCATGAGGCTATGGACTTCACTGCGAGTATTGACACCTAAGTCATGAAGTCTCTAGGTCGTCCGCATAAGCCCATACGTATAGCTCGTGTTTTCCTACACCCCTTTTTGAAAATCTAAACCCCAAAAGAACCCAAGATCGTGTTGCTATGCTAGGTATAATGAAAAGAAGAATGAAAGAAAGGAAAAGAAACCTGAAAGCAAGGCTATATGCAATGGTCGTTTTCGGTCGTAAGCCATGATCACCCATCGCATCCCATAGGCAAAAGCTGGCAACCGTATATCATACAGCCTTCGTCAAATGGTATCGTCGCCAAAGAAATAGGACAAGACACGAGGAAACACAACCATAGTCTATGTTTCACCCGGCCTTGACGGCCTTCTCAGCTCCTTCTCCATCCTCGGACTCTTCCCCATCCTCCCCATTCGCCTCGGCCTCCTCAGCCTCCTTCTTCTCTTGTTCCAGTTTATACCAAGGCCCGTGTATCGCACCCGTTCCAGCGCCAACCAATAGCCCAAGCCCTGTTGTAGGGATAGCTGTGACACCGCCGACAACAGCCCCCACCAACGTACCCACCCCGGCGCCCAGTCCCGTACCAAGTCCGGCTCCGATGCCCGCGCCACCGATGCCGCCCTGCCACACGCCGCTCTGCAGCCGTTTCGACTGCTTAGCCGACCCCTGTGCCTTTTTCTCGTGCTCCTCCGCCTCGGCGAGTATCTTCTTCTTCTCCTCCGGGTCCTCGGTCGCCTTGGCCCGCTCGCGGAGCGCCTGCGCGGCTTCGGTCTCTTTCTGTGCCTCTTCGAGCTTGGCGGTCGCTTGGGCGAGAACCTTTTCTTTTTGGGTCTGCTTTTGTTCTTCCGTCTGCTTCTCGTCGGGTGGTGTTGGTGGGGAAGACATTATGTGAAGTGTGGCGTCGGTGGCCGTGCGAGGTTGCTCGAAGAGGAGCTTTTGGACGCTTGAGGCTGGAGCTCGGGGAATGGAATGCTGAGGTGGGATGAAGTGTGGAGTTGCGCTGTGCTGTGCCGTACGGTCGGGACGAAACAGTGCAATGAACAAGGTGAAGGAAGGGATGCTGTCGATTACTTGCCAGATTTCGGTGGCGAGTCGTGCAGGTCTGACAGTCACTGGGTAGGATTTGCTTGCGGACTATTGCAAGGTTTTGGAATCATTCGATATCGAAGAAGTCAAGGAAAGTTGGGCGGGCAGCAGCCATAGTGAGGGAGGTACTGACATCATTCGCTTATTGCTTTTTCTGTTTTTCATGTTCTCGCGACATCCCTGCTGCGTGGCGGGGTTGATCTGCTGCCACACGCACAGTGACGTCGGGATCGGGTAAGTTCATAACATGGGGCGCGACGAGCTTAAACGCTCAGAGGTATCTCCTTAGAGCATCAGTATTCCAGCTCTCAAACTTTCTCTTTTTGCATGCAAGTCGTTTTCCAATTGCATAAATGCGTTTTGGATGACCTGCTCACGTGAAGATGGTGGTTTCAGCATTCTGTCACATGCGATTTCCAAATAGTGGGGACTCACGTGGACTGGCGGGAGGTTCGCGACCTTGAAGGAAGGGACAGCATTGAGAGTAGCAAAGACCAAGCTCAGGTACCTACTCCTTCACTGGCCACGGTTCTCCAGGGTTCATCTTCATTCCCCCAAAACTCGATATCACAGTTGCTCTACTAGCTAGTCCCGTCGTAGGGTCAACTTCCCTAACCCATTGTTGCACTACCTGGTCTAGAACGTTTGATATAAAGCTTGTGCGAGATTCAAGTAATTGAGTATGGTTTCTCCAGGATGGATGCATGTGAATAATTCTTAAAGACAATAATCACTTGAAATACCTATTCATCTGGTTACTCTCAAAGTAGATTGACCTCTGAAAGGGAAGTCGAGTCGTGTTAGTATCACTATCACAGGGATAGTGGTCGATTAGTTCGAACCATAAGTTAACAAAGTAGGTTAATTAAACTATTTTAATATACTATATAAAGTATAAAAAAGAAGTTCTAACTATAGGCTAAGTAGTTTATAATAATTATAAATAGGGCCCTTTATTAGCTTCTATATAGCCTCGGCTATATACTAAAATTAAATTAGACTTTTAATTTAATATTAACTTTTTCTTTTTTTATTAATCTATTTATTATTATAATTATTATTATAATTAGAAGTTTAATTTAACCTCGGGCCCTTTTATTAAGGCGTCTTTTTTTACTCTTTTTCTTTACTTTTTTTATATAACCTATTTTTTTATTTATACTATTATCTTTTTTTTATTAATATATTACTTTAACCCCTTATTAAGTACTATTTTTATAAAAGCGTTAGTAAGGTTATTATTATTATTAATTTAATAAATCTCGAGGATCTCTTATTATTTATATAACTACTTAAGGGCTATAATATTTATTATAAGCCTCTTTTTCTTTATAATACTTAGTTTAATAAAGTACTTATATAGTAGTTTTTATCCGGCTTTATAAGCACAAAAGATCGACCTTAATAGGATTACGCTTTTAAGGGAAATTATATAATATAGTACACTTTTTAATTATATAATACGCACAATATATCCTAAGTACGCGCTTAACGTAATATAGTAATTTCGATATAAAAACCGCTATTTAATTTAGGATAAGTAAGCTGCCCTCTTTAGCTACTTACTAATAATAAGCTAAGTAATATACTTATATAGTAGCGCTAGCTAGAAAGGTTAATAATAGAGGTCGGCTATAATAGTTAGCTATAATAGTCGGCCGTAATAGTTAGAGATAGCCTTCCTTAACTATAGAGGTTCTAAACTTTAATAGCGACGTAGAGGTTTTTAAAAAAAGGGTTAAAAAGGCTAATATTTAGTTACTCGTACTAGAGCTCGTAAAGATTCTTTCTATCCTTATTACTTTTAATATTACCTAAAGCTCTATTTAAACTAAATAAATTTATTAAATAAGCTTATTAAATAAACCTATCAAACGCACTTATTAATATATAAACTATTACTTTATTAAGAACTTTTTAGTATATAGTTAGTAACTAATGGGCTAGGACTCTCTAAAAATGCCCTTTAATAGGTCCCCCCCTCTAAGGCTTAATAGATTCTTAGGCCCCCTCGACGTCCTAACTATTATAAGTAATATAAATATACTTAAGGAGTAGCATAGTACTTTTTAATAATATAAAATCTAGCTAAGTAATAATATAAATATTATAAATAGCTAGGCTAATACGGACGTTAAGATTTAATATATTAATACTAATTTAGAAATTATACTTTATAGAGCTAGAAATCTTTTTAATATAAGTTATATTATAAATATAAGGGAATATATAAGGGGTCCCCTAACCCTTAATAAGAAGGAGTATATAATACGAGATCTAGCTACTTACGCAGGCTAGTACTAAGAGGTCTTATATATATTAAAATAAGTATAGCTCGCCCTCTAAATAGCTAGAAGCGGCAGAAGGTTAGGAGCTGTTTTAATTAGTAGTTAGGTATAGAGAGTAATATACTTAGTTTTTCTAATACGTAATATATAGTAGGGCCCCGGCGGACTACTCTATCGGGGGGAATAAAGTACTTATATAGCGAGTACGAATTAATATAAAGGATTATAAAAATTATACAAAAGTTAAGTTAATTTATAATCCTTTTAAATATAATTAAAATCGTATAAATAAAGTTAATATTATTAATTATATTATAAACTTTAAATATAAATACGCTATATATAATTCGCTTACTCTTTATTAATAAATAGTAAATAATATTATCTTAGATCGTAAATTCGTCCTTGCTAAAGTTCTTATTAATAAAAATAATAATATACTCTAATTATAAAGTGAGGTCGTTATTATTTATAAATAACCTATTAATAAATATATAAAGCCTCGCTAAAGCGAGCTTAATAAGTTAATAAGTAAGACCTCGGTTTTAGTTTTCTTATTATTATTATAATTATTAATTAAGAGTATTAAAATCGCTCTCTATAAGCTCTATAGCTTACGTAGCTTTAATATAGTTAAAAATAGCCTCGGGTTAATAAATACTCGTAATATAAGCCCCTTGGGCGAGCTTAGCCCTATCTTACTTTTTATAATTAATAGATTTTAAGTTAATAAGGGTAATTTTCTTATTTTACCCTTTTTATTATAATACTATATTATCCCCCTTAATTATTAAAATCCCTCTATTAAACGTTAATAAGAACTTTAATATAAGGATCTCTTTTAATTTAACTATAAATATAGCCTTATAAAGCTCCTTATCCTCTTTTTTTATAAACTCGATATTTAATAAACTTAGGGTATTATCTATTTATATTCTTACGATATTAAAGGGGTTAATTATATATATATAAATTAAGAAGTAAGGATCGTATATTAATATAATTATTAATAATTAGTTAATATAAAAGTCGTAGTATATTATTTATTAATAAGTACCTAATTTTATAAGGCCGTATAACGGCTTAAGAACTTCGATAATCGTACTTTCTAAGTACTTACTAATTATTTTTTTTAAGAAATAAGCGAGGCTTTTCTTTATAAGCCTAGTTACTAATTAAGTATACGCTTACGTAATATTACGACTCTAGATCTAGTACCCTTTTTACTATAATAATATTATTAATACTATTATAAAGCGCTAGTTATAGTATCAAACCGTAGGGGATTAAGTAAGTAGCGTCGCTTTCTTAACGTTATTATACTTTTATATAACGTACTTCGATTTCTTATATAACTATAGGGTGTCCTTTTTTTTTATTTTTTAAACTATACGTATTTAAAAATACGTAAATTTGCGTATTAAACTAGATCGTATAAAATAAATTAATAAACCCCTCGATCGTAAAATATCTCTACTTTTACTAAGTCTAATCCCTTAAAAAGTCTCTTAGCCGTTATAATTATACCCTCTTTTTATAATTAGGTTACGAGTATATAATCAGCCTTTTTTTTTATTATATAAAATATATTATTTACTTCGTTATTAATAACGAAGTACTATAATAGTACTCTCTACTTAAGTTTTTTTATATATCTTAGTAATATAGAGGTTATTTTTTTATTATTATTATTTATTTATTTATTATAATAATTTTATTAAAGATAATTTCTTACTCCTCCTTAGGCTATTAAAATGAATCCCTTAGCTCTTTTTCTTTTTATTAAGCTAATATCTCCTTATTAAGATCGGTATAGTATAGTTATATTACTATAATTAATATTTTAAGTAGTTAGTCTCGATTTTTAATAACGATATATAAACGTTTATTAACCGAGATTAATATATATAAGCTTAATTACTATTTAATAATTTCCCTCTATATTTTAATATCTAAGGTTTATAATATATTAAGGTTAGGGCTTATATCTAGCTTATTATAAGTAGTTACTACCTTATTAACCTATATTTTTATATTCGTCTTATAAAGTACTTTTATTATTTTATTAATTACTTAAGCTCGCTAAGCTACGTTTAATAATAGTCGCGAGGCTATTATTATTTTTAAGTATATTTTAAATATAAAAAGCGTTAGAACTAGCCCCTTTAGGCCTATAATATTATTATAATACTTATAAGCTATTTAAAAATACTCTTTATCTATAGTATTAGGGTACTTGTTATAGATAACTTTAAACGCTTTTTTTAACTATTAATAAGCTCTTTTTATTTTATTTATATTATAATATACTTTAATAAGTACGACTTTTAGCTAAGTATTATATATAATAATATTATTTCTAAACTCCGCTAATATAAAGCTTATACTTATATTAGTTCTAATCCCGTTTAGTAGCCCCTAGTATATATCGATCTATACTCTTTTAAATATTAACTAAATAGTTTTAATAAGTAGGTTCTGAAAGAATTAGCCTTTTTAAAATAATATAGCCTCGTTAATAATATATAGTACTAAGTAATTATTTAAATAAAAGATATTAATAACGATTTCTTAGTTAAAGTTAAGCTCGTTATATAATTTAAATTTAAATTTACGCGGGCTTTAGCCGCTTATTTAGTATTAGTAATATATTTTTATTAAGTAGTCTAGAGCTCTTATTTTTATATTATTTTTTAATTACTTAAGGAAATTATATAGTTTTATAACTAACGGGTATTTAAAGTACTTATATAATTACTTAAGCTCGCCCTTTATAAAATAGTTAATAAATTTAACGTTTAATTTAAGCTTTATAAACGTATACCCCTATTACTTTTTAATAAGTATAAACTACTTATTATTTAATAATTTATCTTTCGTATTATTAAATACGATACTTAACTAGTTTATATTTTTAAAGTATAGTAAAAATAGTATTAGAATGGGGTGGGGTAATTAGTCCTAGTAGTTCTTTTTTAAAACTGATTAAGTATAAGGATCTGTAAAAGAGCTAATCGAAGGAAAATATAAAAAAAAGGGCCCCGATTAAAGAGAGGAGCTCGGTAGTACGGATTTTTATTTTAAAAATATATATATTTTTTTAAAATCGAACTAGAGCTTTTTTAATAATTTATTTTTAAATATAATAATATAAAATAATTAAGAACTTTACCTTTCTAATCCGGTTAATACTACCCTCTTTTCTTAGTTATAACTCTATTAATTAAGGCTATATTAACTTAATTAAAAGAAGTATTTTATATTACTTTTATAAATATTAATAGTTCTTTTAAAATACCGTATTATAAGAGTCCCTTATACTCTATACCTTTTTAATAATCTCCCCTTTTAAAAATCCTTTTTTTTTTTAAATTAGAGAATAAATAAAAAAAAGCCTAACTCGATTAAAGATATTTTAAATAAATTAATTAAAAAAAGCGGCGTAATAATTAAAATAAATACGAGCAGTAGGACTTTAAATTAAGAAAAAAGTAATTAAATAATTAAGACGCGAAGACGAAGATATATAAAAAAGGGCTTTTTATTTAATAAGAGGGGGATACGATAGACCCTAATAAGTAAATAAAATAGATAAATAAAAAAAACGCGGATATTTAGGACTAGATTAGGCCTAAATATAAACGCTATAATAGTATAGTAAAACGAATAACGAGTTAGGATTAGAATTAATAAAATATTTTAATAAATATAACTAGTTATTTAACTAAACTACTTTTTATTAATTAATATAGTCCGGAGATTTAATAATAAACCTATTTAGAAGTACGGATACGTCGGACTAAGGGCGCTTATAAAACTAGCTTTTAACTAAACTTATTAGTAATTTCGATTAATATTACCGTAGGCCTAATATAATATTTAATTAAAACTCTAGTTATATACTTAATAAGGACTAAAAAAGACGGCCTAAATTATACTAATTAAAATAATAGCTATACTCTAGTTATTAAAACGGCTCCTCTCCTCTTTTTCTAAACTCTATTTAAAATAAATAAACTAATATAAAATTATTAAAATTATAAATAAAATTAATAAACTATACTTTTAATAACTTTGGACTGTAAATATAAATAACTAATATATTACTTTTACTACTATTAGCGCCCCTTAGGATATTTAATTATACGAACTTAACTTTATTATTTTAAATAGACCGTTTATTAAACTAGCTTTTATAGTTTATTAAAACCCGTAAGTTACGGAGTTATTTAATAATAAAAAGGCTATTTTTTTAATAGATTTACTTACTAATTTAATTAGAAAAAGCTAGTTATAGCTTAGGTTAAAATAGGTATTTTAATTAATACCCTCCTAAGTACTATTATTACTTAGATCTAAATAACTACGCTTTAAACTAAGGGCTTTATAATTCTTTAGCCTAATTTAATAAAGAATATAAGTTTTTATAAAATACTATTCCCTAGTTAAGAGAGGACTATAGTTTTTAAAAATAATAATATTATAGACTTTTTAAAAAAGTTCGAGGACTAGTACGAGATTAGTAAGGTCCTAGACTGATTTAAAAATAAACTTATTATATATATTATAAAAAGAGATTATTAAACTTTAGTTAAGGATATAATTAGAGAACTATCCTAGGCCTAAACTAAGGATTTCTTTTAAAAAAAGTACGGAAAATAGGATATTAACTACTTTTTAAATAAAAAAGAATAGATTAAAAAAGTTATTAAAAAACTACTTATCTCGTTTTTTAACTTAAACTCTACTTAGGTACTATTTACTAAAATTAATAATATAATTACTTTTACTAAATAATAAGACCTCTATATTATAACTAATAAGAGCTTAATTAAGGCTATATATAAGTAGTTCTATATTAATATTATTAAAAAAGTAATAAAAAAAGTCGGGGTTACTTTAAATAGCTTTATTAGATTAATAAAGTATATAAAGTTTTAAATAGGACTTTTTAATACGATTATATATAAAAAAGAATATAGCTTACTTTTTATAAATAATTAAAGTTAACTTAAAACCTTATTACGACCCCTTATTCTTTAAGTACGTAATAATACTTAGTATTAATATCCAAATTACTAATAATATTACTAACTAATAATAAAAGCCTAGGTTACTTAGGTAGTTATTAATAATATTACTAATTCTAACCTAGTTAATAAAATAAATAAACTAAAGATTTATTAAAATAGTATTTACTCTCGAGGTCCTACTTATATATTTAATATAAGCACTATGTATCTTAATTAGCCCCTAATTATAAGACCTAGAAATCGCTATTAGTACTATTAAAGTTAATACTACTAAATTATTAAGGATTACGATTAGTATACTCTTAATAAAGACGCTTATTTTATTATTTTAATTTAGAAAGCTTAGTATTACGAAAAGTATAATAGTTATAAACTTATAAATAATATCCCTTTTATTATAATCGAAAATAGAAGAAAGCGTACAATTACTAATCGCGTTACTTTTTTTTTTTTATATAATAAATATATTAACTAAGGAAGATACTAAGCTTTTAGCTAAGTAAATTCTAAACTATTAAATCGGACTACTTTAGTAAACTATACTTATATTTCCCTTAGCTAATCTTATAAATATAGTTAAATATATTTATATAGTACGACCTAATTTAGGCTACTATAACTAAGCGGATATTTATACTATTTATAAAAGAAGACTATTTAAAAACCGTACCTTAGTAACTAAGCTATATTTTAAAAAGACGTATAGGATTAATAGCCTAAGCTAGCCTTTATAATTTAAAAAAAAAAGGTTTTTTTTTTAATTAAAAAAGAGAAATTATAGAAATTAATAATAATAACGAGGTTTTTAAAATAGTAAAGAATATAATTCCTATATTTATTTCTAGGCCCTAGCTTATTAAAGTCCTAATTAGTACCCTTAATACTAGTACTTAAAGAGCTTAAGAGCCTCTTTTTTATAAAACTTAAAAAATAATAATTATAAATTAAACTTATAACTTTAACCTTAGGGTTAAGGTTAAAAAGTTAATAAAAAAGAGGCTCGAGGTCCCGATCTCGCTTTTTATAAACCTCTTATAAAAAATTATATTAAAATATACTATAATAATAGCAATTTTAATATATAATTAAAAATACTTTAATACTAATAAAATCTTATTAAAAATTCTAAAATCTTTAGCTAATTTAGTAAAAAATAAGTAATAATAAAAAAATATTAAGGATCTTTTTAATAAGTATAACGAGAACCTCTTTTTAAAACTAAGCTATATAGCTAAGATTAATAAAGTTAAAAGTGCTAACTTAACTTTTAAGCTCTTAACTTCTGTAATCTCGAACGCTTATTTATAATTAAAAATCTAAATATTTAGTATAGATTAGAATAATAAAGGTTCGATAATTATTACTATCCTAAATATTAAGGCGTAAGTTAATATCTTTTTAAAATAATACGTTAAATAAGCCGGTATTTTTTATATAATAACAAAGCTTTAAATATAGATATTTAAGTACGATCTAACTAGCTAAATAATTTTTAATAGCTTTTATTTTACGGACGTATAAATTAGTAAGTTTAAAAAAACTACTTATTTCTTTATTAAGGACGAGTAAAAGACCTCTAATCCGTAACTATTAGGTTTTTTATTTATATAAAATACTAAGCCATTTTTTAAATATAATAAGTCGATAATTACCGCTTTAATTTATATTAAAAACGCGAGGCTAAGGATCTTTATAGGGATAATTAAGATAAATAGTTTTTAAAACGTAAAAGATATCTTACCTTAGCTTAAGTAGTATATAAAAAAAGTGTTTAAATTAAAAAACTAGATATTAGTAATATAACTAAGAATATTATTAGTTTTAATAACCCTTATTTAGAATCTAAACTAGAAAAAAACGAGCGTATTATAGTAGTTTTAAATTAAAACTAAGCTAACTAAATTATAATTATAGTCGTACTCTATATAATTTAGTCTTAGATTATATAAATCAAAAAAGTAATAGCGACCGCTCGGGGTAAGGCTAAAGATAAACTAAATAAATTAGCTAACTAAAACGATTTACGTTTTTTAATAAAAATACTTACTTTTTAATAAGAAAAGTTATATATTAAATAACGAATTATAAAGCTAGGATAAAAAGTATTAAAATAGTACGAGACGGCTAAGAAAGCTTTTTATAAAATTCCCTATATTACTAAAACTAATATAATATATAAAAAAAAAATTAAAAAGTTTAATTAGTTAACGACGCGCCCTTTAATAAATCGATACTTAATAATAATCCTTATTAAAAACTTAAAAAACTTAAAGAAGTTAAAAATAAGCTATAAAACTAATCAGGCCCCTATAAGGATATTATTATACCTAAGTTCTTAAATATAGAACTAGGCTTTAGATTAATAAATAACTAATTCTAAACTATTTTTAAAAATTATAACTATTTTTTACTTCGTAAATAAGATCTTTTTAAGTAAATACTTTTTAATTAAGAAAAAATACTAGTATAGGACTTTTCTAAATACGGCCGTTTTAACCCTATAGTCGCGCTACTATAATTAATTAAAACTATACTTTATAAAACTTAATAAATAAAAGGTATCCCGATCTTAAAAACTCTATTACTAAAAGCTTTTAAAATAATTTAAGAATATATTACTTAGGGTATTATTAAAAAAAGCTATATTACGTATTAGAACCCCTAGTTCTTAATAATAAAAAAGAACGGTAGTTTTTAGTTAATTAACTTAGTAACTAAAGTTAATATTATTACTTTTTAAAATACTTAGTAACTACTTAATACTAATAAGTTCTTAGAGGAATTTATTATAAATTAGCTTATTTCCTTTTTAAATTTTTTTTTTAGTTACGATTAGATCTTTTTAAATAAAAAGAGCTATAATTTAATAACCTTTTTAACTCTACTTAGGCTATATAAATACTATACCTTTTTAATAAAAATAATAAATTCGATAACTTAATTCTATTAGATTATAACCTATATTTTTTATAACTTAATTTTAAAATATTATAGCACTTTTATTAATAATATCGTAATCAAAGGCCCGTAATCTTATTATAATAATAAGTACTTAACTAACTATCTTAAGATCTAGCGATTTATTTATAAATACTTTTAGAATATTAATTAAGTCTTAGTTAATATCGAGCTAGCTAGTTATATTATCTCCGGAGCTAAGTCGTAATAATACTAGTTATTTATAATTATTATAAGCTATTTTTATAATATAAAAGGGAGACGGCCTAATTAAGCTAAAGTCCTTAAGATCCTTAAATAAATAAAATACTTAAATATCTTAAAAATTAAATCGTTTCTTAGTATTATTAACTTTTATTATTACTAAATTAAGTAATTCTTTTTATAATAGCCCCGTTATACTACTTACTTAATAAGAATTAATTTTTTAAATAGGGAGCGCCGTAAATTAAGGTTATAAAAATACTTAAAAAGGCGATTACTATAGCCCCTATTTTAGTTTTACTAAATTATAGTACCGAGGCTAGACGGATTATCCTTATAATAGACGCTAATATTAAAAAATAAGGTAATACGCTTAGTTAGATTATTAATAATAAGCGTATTATTATTTAATATAAGAGCGGGATATAGCGTGGGCTAGAGCTTAATTATAACTTTAAAAAGCTTAAAATACGAGGCGTTTTAATAAGCTTAAAGCGTTTTTATAATTATTTATTTAGGATTAACTTCTTATTAAAAACTAACGCCCAAGTCCTAGTTACTTAGATTAATAATATAGTAAATAACTTATTATTAATAATAATAATACGCTAGCTCTTTTAAATTAGACTTTTTAATTTTAAAATTAAGTATATTAATAAGAAAAAGAATATTATAATAAATAGCCTTTTAAAAAAACCCCTAGTTAATTTAACTTAATTAAAATAGAGCTTAACGAGGATATTAAGGACTTTATTAATATACGAGTTTTATAAACACGAGTTATAAAGAACTTTTTTATTATAGTATATAGTTATAATAATGCTACTATTAATTAGATATAAGAAATAAATATTCTAGTTAATATACTAGTACCGAACGAATAATAATTAGATTTTTTAAAATAAATTACCTATTTTTTTTTTATTTTAAAGAGGCTAGCTAGTATACCCTTTAATTAGTTTAAATATTTTAAGTAAATAGCGATACGATTTATTATATAAAATAAACTTCTATTTTAATAGGGGACGAAGACTTATCCCTAACCTACTCGAGTAATTAATAATAAGTATTACTAAGTAAACTTAATTAATAAAATATATAATAAGTCTAAGTATAAGGGACGAGAGGCTATATATTTCTATTTTATAAAATAATACTACTAGCTAAGAATATATACTTAGACCTAGGAGCTAATTATAACTTATAAAACTTATTAAAAAGCTAAATTATAATACTTTAATAACCCCTATATATTTACGGTTCTAATTTATAAACCTTTTTTTAAAATTTATTTAGATATTTAGTATATAAGTAAATAAAAAGTCGTTAAGGCGCGTTATAAGTTTATAAAATACTTAGAAGCGCGGATTATAATAAATATTATATTATAAAATATTACGAAGTTTATTTAAAAAGATATTATTTATTACTATAGGATCTATAGTACTCTAATTATTAATAAGAAATAAGAGAATATAAGCACTATAACGTAGCTTAATTAATAATATAGTACTTAATAAAAGGTTATATCGGCTTATAACCCTCGTACTAACGGGCTTTTTAAAAAGGGTTACTAACTTATTACGTATATACTTCGTATTTAGTTAGATTAAAAAAAGAAAAATATTAAACTTATACTTATTATAGCCCTTTTTATAAATAGGATAATTATTAGAGTATTATTAGGTTATATACCGTTCTATTTTATTTATAGTCGTTATATAATAACCCCGATTAAAAAAAAACGGCAACTTAGAGAGTACTTAATTAAAAAAATATATATATAATAAATTAAAAAGTTTAAGCTTAATTATAAGCTTTTACTTCTTTAATAAATAACTAAGAAGCTATAGCTAATAAAGTTACTTAATACTAAGCCTAAAACTATAACTAATTTAACTCCTCGTACTCCTTTTACTTAATAGAATTATAAACTAGCGATCTAGTTCTCGTTTTTAATATTTAATAAAAAATTAATATATTAATTTTTAAAAAACTTAATTATTATTAATAAGGACCTTTTTATATCTACTTAGCTACTCTAAACGGATCGTTATATTAATTAGAAACGCTTATTAATAAACTAATTATAGAGGTTACTTATATTAATAATTAATTTAAGAAGTTTTTAAAATTTTTAAAAAGCTTTTACTTATTACTTAACGAGTCTAATTTTTATAATAACTTTATTTTTAACTTAACTAACTTTTTATTTTTATAAAATAATATAATCGACGCTACGATTCTATTTTGTAATTATAATAATAATATAATAAACTTTAAAAACGAGGATACTTAACTACTTATTAAATTAACTTAATTATAAATAAAAGCCTCTTAAGAGGGGTAAATTACCCTTTATTACTACCGATCCTTAGTATAAGCTACGAGTTTTTATTTATTAAATATTATTTTATAAAAATATTACTAAATCTTATTAATTCTTTAGTTATTTTTTTACTTAGATCCGGAATAAAAATTTAAAGGGATAATAAAAAGAGAAGAATTATTTTTTAGTTATTATAATTAAAAACCCGACGACCTTACTTATTAATTATATAATTATATTAAAAAACCCTATCCCTCTTTTTAAATATTTAAGCTTAGTTCTCTATTTAATTAAGCTTATTTAGTATTTAGCTTAGCCTATATAACCTCTTATTTTATTTACTTTATTTTAATATATTAATAACTTTTATAAATTATAAATATATAGTTTTTAGTAGGGTACGTTAGAGGGGTATCTTTAAGAACGGAATTATACTTATCTTCTTTAGTCTTAGTAATATTAATCTAATTAAAAACTATATAAACTAAAGTCTTAACTCTCTTAATATTAGTTAGGATTAAAAACGCTACTTTATTACTACTTATTATATAATAATAATAATAGCTTTACTTAGAGTCGGCTCCGGACTTATTAATAGCTTACTAGTCGTTACTTTTTTTAAAGTAGTATTTCTTATTTTTAGAATATATATAATTACTATAAAAAGATCGTTTATAATAGTTATAAAATATAGTATTCTAAACGCTATAAGCCTAGATAAGTAAAGAATTAATAATAAAAGTTCGTTTACTTAATTACTAAGATAGAGGGCTAAAGTAATTAATATAATTATAATTAATAAAAACCTAACGGCTTTATAAAAATAATCCGCTTATAATACCTAGATTATAAACGTACTTCTTAATAACGTTTTAATTCGTAATTAATTATTAAAACTTTTAAGCTATTTCTTTTTTAATATACTTATTAACCTAAGGATTTATAATATAAAATTCAGTATAAAGGGATTAAAAAGATTAAATAGAATAGTACTTACTATAGTTTACTTTTTACTAACCTCTTAGAACTTATAACCCTAAGTTTTTTAAAAATAGACCTTTTTAAGAGCGGAGGAGGAATATTATTAAGGTTAGACGTCGTAACGAGTATTTTTAATAATCCGATATATATTATTAATAATTAAAGTATTAAATATAATAAGTAAGTAGATTATATTATTAAAAAAAGAAAAGAGACTAAGTAAAAAAGGATAATTACGATTAAGAAGCTATTATTTAAAAAAAGAAATAAAAAGGAATAGAGGAATCGAGGGAGGGCCTCTATATACCCCCCCCTCTTTAAACCTAGGGTATTAAAAAAGAAAGTATTATAAGCTTCTTAGTTAATTAACGCTAAATTATAGTTATTATATAGAAAAAAAAAGGAGTAAATTATAAGATCGGGGCCTTTTTATTATTCGTAATATAATACTTTTTTTTTTAATTAATAAAGGCTACTTTTATAATTAATATAAAAAGGTAGCTTTTTACCTAGCTACTTAACTTTTCTTTTTTCCCTCTTTAACTACTTTTTTATAACTATTACTAATTAAACCTCCTCTAATTATTACTTTTTAATTTACTATATAAATACTAACCTAGCTATTTATAATAGCCTCCTTACTTCTTATCTCCCTTTTTAAACTAAATAATAAAAAGGATATAGTACGAATTCAGGGCCTAATTATAATAAAAAACCTTAAAAACGATACTAAATACTAACTAAGAAAATAGAATTTAAATAGATATATTATTTTTAATAAGACTAACCCTAGGACTATAACGAATACTAAGAACTCTTAGTTTATTAATTTTAATATAAATTATTAATATAAAACGTATATTAATTATTACTTAAACCTAGTACCTAAATAAACTAGTTTTTTTTAAATAATTCTAACCCTTTATAAATTCGACTTTTTTAATTAGCTCGGTATAGGGGACATACTTCCTTTTTTTAATTAGCGCCCTAAGGCTTTTAAGGGTTTAAAAAACTAAAAAAAACTTAGATAAATTAGACTTATTATAAGGTAATAAAGATCCTAATTAATTATTATAACTTTTAAAAACGCTTATTATATAAAAACTAAATTTAAAAATACGAGATTAAATTTATAATAAAAGTTATAATATAAGACCTTATTTTAGTACGTAATATAATTATAATTAAAGAGGGATAGGAGAGTATTTTTAAACTAAATAAAACCCCTACCCTAAACCTTTAAACTTAAGAAACTATATAAAAAATTAAGACTTTAGTATACTTAGTAATTTTCTTTTTTTATATTAATAATCCGGGCTATTTTATAAAAATAATTATTAACTAGTAAAATAGGATAGTTTATTAATACGATCTAAAATAAGCTCTTAAGTATTTAGAAAAGATATTTATTAATAATATCTAAGTACTAAAGGCCTTTTATAACTAGATCGATACGCCTTTTTATATTTAATAACTAATTAATATAAGTACTTACGTAGTCTTTATAATATAATAACTAAGTAAATAGAAATATCGTTTATATGTACTTAAATAGTTTTATAATATAATCTAATATAATTAGCTTAACTTAACTTATAACGTATATTAAATAACTTATAAATACTTTAAATTATTTAATAATAAGGTCTACGTAGCTTAGATTTAATAAATTAATTACGAGTTTTAATACGACGATTATTACTTTTTTAATATAATAAGACCTCTTTTAAAAAAGTTTTTTAAAAAAGTAATATATAATTAAGACTCTAAAAATAAGCCTTATACTAACTTAAATAACTCTAACTATACTATAACTAATACTCTTAAGGTACTAACTTTTTAAAAATCCGGTTCTTATTTACTTAGCTTTAGATTTATTAACTAAGATCTAAGAATTTATAACTTATATAATTATAATTATTATATTCTTATTAATCTTATATATTTTAAAAAAATAAATAAAATAATTAAAAACTTTAAATAAGAACTTATTATTTTTAAAGAGTTATTCTTATTATTTCGATCTTTAAAAATACTAAAAAGTACTTAAGGATCTATAATAAATAGTAACCTTAATTAAACTCTATAAATAATTAAACTAATAAAAGTTATTAACTAGCGTTTAGATACTATTATTAATAATTAACTTATATACTTAATTAATACTTCTAAGATTTATTAAGTTATAAAGTTTTTATTAAATATATTACTACTTAAGTTATTATTATACCTTAGCCTAGCTCTTAATAAAGCTAGTTTAAGTAATTAGAGAGGTAGTTATTTAAATACTCTAATTAAGAGTAGAAATAGCCTTATTATAAAAACTTTAATTAAAATACTAAGAATTTAGTTAAAATAAGAGGTTATTAAGTATATATTCTCTAAATATAATTAGGTTATATAAGAGAATAATAAATATTAATATTAAAAACTAACTAAGTTTTATTAAGATCTTTTATAATATTATAATATATATAAGAATAAAGCTAATATTAATAAGAATACGAGGGAATAATAAATTAATTAGTACGATGACCTAATTATAAAAATTATATATATATAACTCTAACTTATATTCTTTAAATATTATTATTAATAAAAAAAGTTAGAGAGAATTAAGTTAATAAAAGTTAAAATTAAGAGATTATTAGGGAAGAATAGGATAAGAACTAAGTAAAGTTAATAAAAAAAGTAATAAAAGTAGAGAAAGTAAAAAAAGCGATTATAAAAAAGAAAGGTAAGTAAAGGGCTTAATATAATTAACTATATATAATAATTAGGACTAATTTAAAATAATTTCTTTTTATAAAAAATTAGAGAAAAAGAAATTAAAAAATAATTAGAATAGGATAGGGTAATTAGTTTTATTAATTCTTTTTTAAAACTAATTAAGTATAAAGATTTATAAAAAAGCTAATTAAAAAAAGATATAAAAAAAGGGCCCTAATTAGAGAGAGGAGCTTAGTAATACGGATTTTTATTTTAAAAATATATATATTTTGTTAAGATCGAACTAGAGCTTTTTTAATAATTTATTTTTAAATATAATAATATAAGACGATTAAGAACTCTACCTTTCTGATCTAGCTAATATTACCCTTTTTTTTAGTTATAACTTCGTTAATTAAGGCCGTATTAACCTAATTAAAAGAGGTATTTTATATTACTTTTATAAATATTAGTAGTTTTTCTAAAGTACTATACCGCGAGAGTCCCTTATACCCTATACCTTTTTAATATATTAATAAGTAAAATATAAAAAACTATCGTAGCTAAGCGTATATTAATTTTTATTATACTTAGGGCGTATATCTCTTTACTTAGGCTAAAGCTAATCCTTATAATACTTATTATTAACGTATTTAATAAAACTAAGGATATTTTTTAAAGTACGTAGAATTACCCCTTATCCTTAGTTAATTATTATATAGTGGTTTTTTTCCGGCTTTATAAGTACAAAAGATTAACCTTAACGGGATCACGCTTTTAAAAGAAATTATATAATATAGTATACTTTTTAACTATAAAATATGCGTAATATATCCTAAGTACGCGCTTAATATAATATAATAATTTCGATACGAAAACCGCTATTTAATTCGGGATAAATAAGCTATCCTACTACTTATTAATAATAAGTTAAGTAATATACTTACGTAATAGCACTAGCTAGAAAAGTCGATAGCAGAGGTCGGCTATAATAGTTAACCGTAATAGTCGGCTATAATAGTTAGGGATAGCCCTTAACTATAGAGGTTCTAAACTTTAATAATAACGTAGAGGTTTTTAAAAAAAGGGCTAAATAGGTTAATATTTATTACTCATATTAAAGCTCGTAAAGATTTTTTCTATCCTTATTATTTTTAATATTACCTAAAGCTACTCTCTATTTAAACTAAATAAATTTACTAAATAAACCTACTAAATAAACCTACTAAATAAACTTACTAAATAAACCTACTAAATAAACTTACTAAATAAACCTATTAATATATAAACTATTACTTAGATAACTAGTTAGATAACTAGTTAAGAGGTTAGCTAGTTAAAATACTACCTTGACGAGAACCTCTTAGTATATAGTTAGTAATTAGTGGGCTTACCTCAAGATGCCCGTTAATAAGTCTACCCCTCTCGGGCTAGGCGCCCTCTTTAGCTAGCTCGATACTATAGCTATTATAACTAATATAAGTACGCTTAAGAAGTAGTAAAGTACTTTTTAATAATATAAAATTTAGCTAAGTAATATTATAAGCGCTGTAAATAGCTAGGCTAATACGGATATTAAGATCTAATATATTAATACTAACTTAGCTATAATAGCTACGATAAGTAAGCTAGAGGTATATAAAGTTAAGGTAATAAGTAAGCGCTTTAAATAGCTCTTATAGGGCCCCCTAGGTAACGATAATACTTATATAAAAAAAGAGATAATAATAAACCTAGCTATTTATATAAGCTAGTACTAAGAGGTTCTATACGTATTAAAATAAGTAAAGCTCGCCCTATAAACGAGTAGTAAAAGGTTAGGAACTATTAATAAAAGGGAGATAATAATCGAGTTAGTTAACTACTATTTTAGTTAGTAATTAGGTATAGAGCGTAATATACCTAGTTTTTTTTAATACGTAATATACGGTACGGCCCCGGCGGATTGCTCTGTTAGGGGGAAGTTAATTATTATAATAATCTTATATTTAGAATAATTCTTTAAAAAATATCTAGGCCGTATCGTTCGTTAGTATAAAATACTTATACGAGCTTAGTGTTTAAGTAATTTAGGGGGTATAAAAAGGACTTTTTTAACTACTTTTAAAGTCGATTAGTACTATATTTTTTTTAAATATTGAAAAGGTATAGGGTATAAAGGACTTTCGTAGTGCGGTACTTAAGAAGAACTACTAATACTTATAAAAGTAATATAAAATACCTCTTTTAATCGGGTTAATACGGCCTTAATTAACGGAGTTACGATTAAGGAAAGGGAGTAGTATTAACCGGATCGGAAAAGTAGACTTCTTAATCGTTTTATATTATCGTATTTAAAAATAAATTATTAAAAAAGCTCTAGTTCGATTTTAAAAAAATATATATATAATTAAAATAAAGATCTATATTACTAAGCTCCTCTCCTTAATTAGGGGCCCTTCTCCTTATATCTTCCTCTAATTAGCTCTCTTATAAGTCCCTATACTTAATTATTTTTAAAAAAAAGAAAAACTAAGACTAATCGCCCTACCCTATTCTAATTATCCTCTAATTTCTTCTTCCCTAATCCTTTATAAAAAAAAATTATTTTAGATTAGTCCTAGTTACTATATATAATAAATCGTATTAAGCTTTTTACTTACCCTTCCTTTTTATAATTACCTTTTTTACCTCCTCTATTTTTATTACTTTTTTTATTAACTTTACTTAGTTCTTATCCTAATCCTTTTTAATAATCTCCCGATCCTAGCCTTTATTAGCCTAATTCTCCTTAGATTTCTTTATTAATAATAGTATTTAAAGAACATAGATTAGAGTTATATATATAGCTTTTATAATCGGGTTATCGTACTAATTAACTTATTATTCCCTCGTACTCTTATTAATATTAGTTTTATTTATATATATATTACGACGTTATAAGAGATCTTAATAAAACTTAGCTAGTTTTTAACGCTAGTATTTATTATTCTTTTATATAGCCTAATCGTATTTAAAAAGCGTATGCTTAATAGCTTCTTATTTTAACTAAACCCTTAGTACTTTAATTAGAGTTTTTATAATAGGACTATCCTTATTCTTAATTAGAGTATTTAAAAGATTACTTCCTTAGTTACTTAGACTAGCTTTATTAAGAACTAGGCTAAAGCATAATAATAACTTAAGTAGTAATATATTTAATAAAAACTTTATAACTCGATAGGTTTTAAGAATATTAATTAAGTATATAAATTAATTATTAATAATAATATCTAAACGCTAATTAATAGCCTTTATTAGTTTAATTACTTATAGAGTTTAATTAAAATTACTACTTATTATAAATCCTTAGGTACTTTTTAATATTTTTAAAAATCGGAATAGTAAGAATAACTCTTTAAAAATAATAAGTTCTTACTTAAGGTTTTTAATTATTCTATACGTTTTTTTAAAATACGTAGGATTAATAAGAGTATAATAACTATAATTATAAAGGTTATAAATTCTTAGATCCTAGTTAATAAACCCTAGTCTAAGTAAGTAAGAACCGGATTTATAAAGAGTCGGTGCTTTAGGAGCATCGATTATAGCGTAGTTAGAGTTATTTAAATTAGTATAGGGCCTATTTCTAAAGTCCTAATTATTTATTACTTTATTAAAAAACCTTTCTAAAAGAGGTTTTATTATATTAAAAAAATAATAACTATTATATTAAAACTCGTAGCTAATTTACTAGATCTAAGCCGCGCGGAGTTTATTATTAAATAATCTAAAGTATTTATAAATTATTTAATACGTATTATAAATTAGGTTAAGCTAGCTATATTAAACCGCATTATAAAACTATTTAAGTACGTATAGACCGTATTCCTATTTACTTAACTATTATACTATAAAGACTACGTAAGTACTAATATTAATTAGTTATTAAATATAAAAAAGTATATTAATCTAGCTATAAAAAGCTTTTAGTACTTAAATATTATTAACGAATATCCTCTTTAAATACTTAAGAGCTTACTTTAGATCGTACTAATAAACTATACTATCCCGCTAATTAATAATTATTTTTATAAAATAGCCCGGATCGTTAATATAAAGAGAGAAGATTATTAAGTATATTAAAATCCTAATTTTTTATATAATCTCTTAAATTTATAAAATTAGGGTAGGGGTCTTATTTAGTTCAAAAGTACTCTCTTATCCCTCCTTAATTATAATTATATTACGTATTAAAACGAGGTCCCGTATTATAACCTCTATTACGGATCTAATTTTATATTTTTAAATCTAATCTTTATATAATAAACGTTTTTAAAAATTATAATAATTAGTTAGGATCTTTATTACTTTATAGTAATTCTAACCTATTTAAGTTTTCTAATTTTTTAAACTTTTAAAAGCCTTAGGGCGCTAATTAAAAAAAGGAAGTACGTCCCTTATACTAAGCTAATTAAGAAAGTCGATTTTACGAGGGGTTAGGATTATTTAAAAGAAACTAGTTCGTTTAGGTACTAGGTTCGGGTAATAGTTAGTATATACTTTATATTAGTAGTTTATATTAAAATTAATAAACTAAGAGTCCTTAGTATTTATTATAACCCCGGGGTTAGTCTTATTAAAAATAATATATCTATCTAAATTCTACTTTCTTAATTAGTATTTAGTATCGTTTTTAAAGTTCTTTATTATAATCGGGCCCTAAATTCGCACTATATTCTTTTTATTATCTAGTTTAAAAAGGGAGATAAGAAGTAAAGAAGCTATTATAAATCGCTAGGTTAGTATTTATATAGTAAATTAAAAAGTAAAAATTAAAAAAAGTTTAATTAGTAATAGTTATAAAGAAGTAATTAAGGAGGAAAGAAAGAAAAGTTAAGTAACTAAGTAAAAAGCTACCCTTTTATACTAATTATAAAGGCGGCCTCTACTAATTAAAAAAAAAGGTACTATATTATAAATAATAAAAAGGCCCCGATCCTATAATTTACTCCTTCCTTTTTTTATATAGTAGCTATAATTTAGTACTAATTAGCTAAGAGGCCTATAGTACTTTCCTCTTTAATACCCCGGATCTAGGGGGTATATAAAGGCCCTTCTTTAATTCCTCTATTACTTTTTATTTCTTCCCCTAAACAACAGCTTCTTAATTATAATTATTCTTTTCTTCCTAGTAATATAATCCACTTACCTATTATATCTAACACTTCGGCTACTAATAACGCATATTAAATTACTAAAACTACTCGTTATAACGTCTAGCCTTAATAATATTCCTCCTCTACTCCTAAAAAGGTCTATTTTTAAAAAACTTAGGGCTATAAGTTTTAAAAAGTTAGTAAAAAATAGACTATAATAAGCGCTATTTTATTTAATCTTTTTAATCCTTATCCTAATTTAATATTACTCCTTTTTAAATTCTTAAGATTACTAGTTAATTAACTTTTCTTAGATTAGCTAGAGAGCTTTATACTAAATTCTATATTATAAATCCTTAAGTTAATAAGTATACTAAAAAAAAATAGCTTAGAAGTTTTAGTAATTAATTACGAATTAAAACGTTATTAAAAAATACGTCTATAATCCGGGTATTATAAACAGATTATTTTTATAAAGCCGTCGGGTTTTTATTAATTACGATTATACTAATTACTTTAGCTTTCTATTTTAATAATTAAGTAAACGAACCCCTACTATTAATTCTTTACTTATCTAGGCTTATAGTATTTAGAATATTATACTTTATAACTATTATATATAGTTTTTTTAAAAATATATCGGTTCTAATACTAAGGAGCTAGTTAGAAAAATAGTCCCCTACTTTAAGTATATTTCTCTTCCGGATTATTTTAATAATTAATATAGTAATTATATATATTCTAAAAATAAGAAATATTACTTCGAAAAAAGTAACGACTAGTAAACTATTAGTTAGTTTAGAGCCGACTCTAAATAAAGCTATTATTATTATCGTATAATAAGTAATAATAGGGTAGCGTCTCTAATCCTAACTAATATTAAAAGAGTTAAAACTTTAGTTTATATAGTCTCTAATTAGATTAATATTATTAAAACTGAGGAGGATAAGTATAATTCTGTTCTTAAGGACGCCCCTCTTACGTACCCTACCGGAAACTATATATTTATAACTCGCAAAGGTTATTAATATATTAAAATAAAATAAGTAGAGTAAGAGGTTATATAAGCTAAGTTAAATACTAAATAGGCTCGATTAAATAAGGAACTAGGCTTAGATATTTAAAAAAAAGAGTAGGGTTTCTTAATATAATTATATAGTTAGTAAATAAGGCTATTAGGTTTTTAATTATAATAACTAAAAAATAATTCTTTTCCTCTTATTATCCCCTTATATTTTTATTTTAGATCCGGATAAAAAGATAACTAAAAAATTAATAAAATTCGATAATATTCTTATAAAATAATATTTAATAAATAAAAAAACTTATAGCCTATACTAAGGATCGGTAGTAATAAGAGGTAATCTAGCCCTCTCGAGAGGCCCTTATTTATAATTAGGTTTACTTAGTAGCTAGTTAAGTATCCTCGTTCCTTAAGTTTATTATATTATTATTATAATTAAAAAATAAAATCGTAGCGTTAATTATATTATCCTATAAAAATAAAAAGTTAGTTAAGTTAAAAATAAAGTCCTCGTAAAGATTAGACTCGGTAGGTAATAAGTAAAGGCCTTTTAAAAACTTTAAAAACTTCTTAAATTAATTACTAATATAAGTAACCCCTATAATTAGTTTATTAATAAGTATCTCTAGTTAATATAACGATCCGTTCGGAATAGCTAAATAAATATAAAAAAGTCCTTATTAATAATAATTAAGTTTTTTAAAAATTAATATATTATTCTTTTATTAAATATTAAAAATAAGAACTAAATCGCTAGTTTATAACTTTATTAATTAAAAAGTATATAAAAAGTTAAACTAGTCGTAAGTTTAAGCTTAGTATTAAGTAACTTTATTAACTATAGCTTCCTAGTCGTTTATTAAAAAAGTAAAAGCTCGTAATCGGGCTTAGACTTCTTAATCTATTATATATATATTCTCTTAATTAAGTACCCTCTAAGTTGCTATTTTTCTTTCGATCAGGGTCGTTATATAACGACTATAAATAAAATAAAATAATATATAACTTAATAATACTATAATAGTTATCTTATTTATAAAAAAAGCTATAGCTAGTATTAGTCTAATATTTTTCTTTTTTTAATCTGACTAAATACGAAGTATATATATAATAAGTTAATAACCCTTTTTAAAGAGCCCGTTAGTACGAGGGTTATAAGCTAATATAACCTTTTACTAAGTACTGCACCGTTAATTAAGCTATATTATAGCGCCTATATTTTCTTATCCCCTATTAATAATTAAAATACTATAAATCCTATAATAATAAATAATATCTTTCTAAATAAACTTCGTAATATTTTTTAATATAGTATTCGTTATAATCTACGTTTTTAAATATCTTATAAACTTATAACGTGTTTTAATAACCTTTTATTTACTTATATACTAAACGTCTAGATAGACCTTAAAAAAAGGTTTATAGATCGGAACCGTAAATATATAGGGGTCGTTAAAATATCGTAATTTAACTTTTTAATAAGCCTTATAGGTCGTAATTAGCTCCCGAATCTAAGTATATATTCCTAATTAGTAATATCGTTCTATAAAATAGAAATATATAACCTCTCGTCCCTTATACCTAGACTTATTATATACTTTGCTAATTAGGTTTACTTAGCGGCGCTTATTATTAATTACTTAAATAAGTTAAGGATAAGTCTTCGTCCCTCGTTAAAATAAAAGTTTATTTTATATAATAAATTATATTACTATCTACTTAAAACGTCTAAACTAATTAAAAAGTATACTAGCTAGCCTCTTTAAAATAAAAAAGAAATAAGTAATTTACTTCGAGAGGTCCGACTATTATTCGTTCAGTACTAGTATATTAGCTAGAATATTTATTTCTTATATTTAATTAACGGTAGCGTTATCGTAGCTATATACTATAATAAAAAAGTTCTTTATAACTCGTGTTTATAAGACTTATACGTTAATAAAGTCCTTAATATCCTTATTAAGCTCTATCTTAACTAAATTAAATTAGCCAAGGGGTTTTTTTAAAAAGCTATCCGCTATAATATTCTTTTTTTTATTAATATACTTAATCTTAAAATTAAAAAGTTTAATCTAAAAAAGCTAGCGTATTATTATTACTAATAATAAGTTATTTACTATACTATTAATCTAAGTAACTAGGACTTAAGTATTAGTTTTTAATAAAAAGTTAATCCCGAATAGATAATTACGAAAACGCTTTAGGCTTATTAAAACGCCTCGTATTTTAAACTTTTTAAAGTTATAATTAAGCTCTAGCCCGTGCTATATCCCGCTCTTATATTAAGTAATAATACGCTTATTATTAATAACTTAACTAAGTATACTACCCTATTTTTTAATACTAGCGTCCGTTATAAAAATAATCCGTCTAGCCTTAGTACTATAGTTTAATAAAACTAAAATAGGAGCTATAATAATTACCTTTTTAAATATCTTTATAGCTTCGATTTATAATACTCCCTATTTAAAGGATTAGTTCTTACTAAGTAAGGAGTATAACGGGGCTATTTTAAAAAAAAATTACTTAATTTAGTAATAATAAAAAGTAATAATATTAAAAAACGATCTAATTTCTAAGACGTTTAAGTATTTTATTTATTTAAAGATCTTAAGGACTTTAGCTTAATTAGGCCGTCTCCCTTCCGTACTATAAAAATAGCCTATAATAACCGCGGATAGTTAGTACTATTACGACTTTATTTTAGAAATAGTATAACTAGCTAACTCGATATTAACTAAGACTTAATTAATATTTTAAAAGTATTCGTAAATAAATCGCTAGATCCTAGAATAGTTAGTTAAGTACTTATTATTATAATAAGATCGCGGGCCTTTAACTACGATATTATTAATAAAAGTGCTATAGTATTTTAGAATTAAATTATAAAAAATACGGGTTATAATCTAATAAAATTAGGCTACTAAATTTATTACTCCTATTAAAAGGGTATAGTATTTATATAGTCTAAGTAAAGTTAAAAAAGTCGTTAGATTATAGCTCTTTTTATTTAAAAAGATCTAATTATAATTAAAAAAAAAATCTAAAAAAGAGATAAGTTAATTTATAATAAATTCTTTTAAAAACTCGTTAGTATTAAGTAGTTACTAAGTATTTTAAAAAATAACGGTATTAACCTTAGTTACTAAGTTAATTAACTAAAGACCGCCGTCCTTCTTTATTATTAAAAACTAGGGGTTTTAATATATAGTATAGCTTTCTTTAATAATACCCTAAGTAATACGTTCTTAGATTACTTTAAAAACTTTTAGTAATAGAGCCTTTAGGATCGGGATACTTTTTACTTATTAAGCTTTATAAAATATAGTCTTAATTAATTAAAGCGGCATAATTATAGGGTTAAAACGGCCGTATTTAAAAAAGTCCTATACTAACGCTTTCTTTTAATTAAGGAGTATTTATTTAAAAAGATCTTATTTATAAAATAAAAAATAGTTATAATCTTTAAAAATAGCTTAAAAACGGTCGTTTATTAATTTAGAGCTTAGTTTTATATCTAAGAACTTAAGTATAATAATATCCTTATAGGGGCCCGATTAGTCTCGTAACTTATCTCTAACCTTTTTAAATTTTTTAAGCTTTTAATAAAGATCGTTATTAAGTATCGATCCGTTAAAGGGCGCGTTATTAACTAGCTAAACCTTTTAGTCCTTCTTTTTATATATTATATTAGCTTTTATAGCATAAGGAATCTTATAAAAAGCTTTTTTAGTTATTTTATACTATTTTAACGTCTTTTACTCTAACTTCGTAATTCGTTATTTAATACGTAACTCCTCTCGTTAAGAAGTAAGTATTTTTATTAAGAAATATAAATCGTCTTAGTTAACTAATCCGTTTAGTCTATCTCTAGTCTTACTCTGAGCGGCTACTATTACTTTCTTAATTTATATAATCTAAAGCTAGATTATATAAAGCGTAACTATAGTTATAATCTAATTAACTTAGCCTTAGTTTAAAACTACCGTAATACGCTCGTTTTTTTCTAGCTTAGATTCTAAATAGGGGTTATTAAAACTAATAGTATCCCCGGTTATATTACTAATATTTAGTTTTCTAATCTAAAAACTTTTTTTATATACTACTTAAGCTAAAATAAAATATCCTTTATATTTTAAAAACCGTTCGTCCTAATTATTCCTACGGGGATCCTTAGCCTCTCGTTTTTAATATAAATTAGAGTAATAATTATTGACTTATTATATCTAAAAGATAGCTTAGTATCTTATATAAATAAAAAACCTAGTAGTAACGGATCGGAGGTCTCTCGCTCGTTCTTAATAAAAAAATAAGTAGTTATTTTAAACTTACTAATTTATACGTTTATAAAATAAAAGCTATTAAAAGTTATTTAACTAATTAAATTATACTTAAACGTCTATATTTAAAGCTTTATTATTATATAAAAAATACTAGTTTTCTTAACGTATTATTTTAAAAAGATATTAACTTATGCCCTAGTATTTAGGATAGTAACGATTATTGAACCCTTATTATCCTAATCTATACTAAATATTTAAACTTCTAACTAGAGGTAGGCGTTCGAGATTACGGAAGTTAAGAGCTTAGAATTCGTATTAGCACCTCTAACTTTACTAATTTTAACTATATAGCTCGGCCTTAGAAAGAAGTTCCGGTTATATTTATTAAAAAAATCCTTAATATCCTTTTATTATTACTTATTTCTTACTAAATTTACTAAGGATTTTAGAACTTTTAATAAAATTCTATTAGTATTAAAATACCCTTAATTATATATTAAAGTCGCTATTACCGTAGTATATTTTAATATAATCTTTTATAAAAGGTTTATAAAAAGCGAGATCGGGGCCTCGAGCCTCTTTTTTATTAACTTCTTTACCTCGGCCCTAAGGTTAAAGTCGTAGGTCTAATTAGTAATTATTATTTTCTAAGTTTTATAAAAAAGAGGCTCTTAAGTTCTTTAAGTACTAGTATTAGAGGTATTAATTAGGACTTTAGTAAGCTAAGGTCTAGAGATAAATATAAAAGTTACGTTTTTTACTATTTTAAAAACCTCGTTATTATTATTAATTTCTATAATTTCCCTTCTTTAATTAAAAAAAAAACCGTCTTTTTTTTAAATTATAAAAGCTAGCTTAGGCTATCGATCTTATATATTTTTTTAAAATATAACGTAATTATTAAAGTATAGTTCTTAAGTAGTCTTCCCCTACGGACGGTATAAATATCTACTTAACTATAGTAGCCTAAGTTAGGTCGTACTATATAAACGTATTTAACTATATTTATAAAATTAGCTAAGAGAAGTATAAATATAGTTTACTAAAGTAGTCCGATTTAATAATTTAAAATCTACTTAACTAAAAGCTTAGTATCTTCCTTAGTTAATATATTTATTATATAAAAAAAAAAAAGTAATATAATTAGCAATCGCACGCTTTTTTCCGTCTTTAATTATAATAAAAAGGATATTTTTTATAAGCTCCTAACTATTGCGCTTTTTATAGTACTAAGCTCCCTAAGCTAAAATAATAAAATAAGCGTCCTTATTAAAAGTATACTAATTATAATCCTTAATAATCCGATAGTATAAACTTTAGTAGTACTAGTAGTAGTCTCTAGGTCTTATAATTAGGGGCCGATTAGGATATATAGCGCTTATATTAAATACACGGGTAGGACCTCGAGAGTAAATACTATTTTAATAAATCTTTAGTTTACTTATTTTATTAGCTAGGTTAGAATTAGTAGTATTATTAATAGCCGCCTAGGTAACCTAGGCTCCTATCGTTAGCTAGCGATATTATTAATAGTTTAGATACTAATATTAAGTATTTCTATACGCTTACGAAGTAAGGGATCGTAGCGAAGTTTTAAATTAATTTTAATCGTTTATAAAAAATAAACTATATTCCTTTTTATATATAATTATATTAAAAAGTCCTATTTTAAACCTCGCATACTTTATTAATCTAATAAAGTTATTTAAAATAACCCTAACTTCTTCTACTACTTTTTTTATAATATTAATATAAAACCGCTTATATATAACTTTAATTAAGCTCTTATTAATTATAATATAGAGGTCTTATTATTTAATAAGAGTAATTATATTATTAATTTTAATAAATAATACTTAAGTAAAGTTTAAATTAAAAAACGAGATAAATAGTTTTTTAATAACTCTTTTAATCTACTCTTTTTTATTTAAAAAGTAGTTAGTATCCTATTTTCTATACTTTTTTAAAAAAAAATCCTTAGCTTAAGCCTAGGGTAGTCCTCCGATCGCGTCCTTAATTAGAGTTTAATAATCTTTTTTTATAATATACGTAATAAGTTTATTCCTAAATCGGTCCGGGACCTTACTAATCTCGCACTAGTCCTCGAACTTTTTTAAAAAATTTACGATATTATTATTTTTAAAAACTATAGTCCCCTCTTAACTAGGAAACGGTATTTTATAAAACTTTATATTCTTTATTAAATTAAGCTAAGGAATTATAAGGTCCTTAGTCTAAAGTATAGTTATTTAAATTTAAATAATAATAGTACTTAAGAGGGTATTAATTAAAATATTTATCCTAACCTAAGCTATAACTAGCCTTTTCTAATTAAATTAATAAGTAAATCTATTATTAAAAATAGGCTTATTATTATTAAACGACTCCGTAGTCTACGGGTCTTAATAAACTATAAAAACTAGTTTAATAAACGGTCTATCCGAAGTAAAAAAGTTAAGTTTACGTAATTAAACGTCCTAAGGGTCGCTAATAGTAGCGAAATTAATATATTAGTTATTTATATTTATAGTCCGAGGTTATTTAAAGTATAGTTCGTTAATTTTATTTATAATCTTAATAATCTTATATTAGTTTATTTATTTTAAATAGAGTTTAAAAAGAGAAGAAAGGAACTATTTTAATAGCTAGAGCGTAGTTATTATTCTAATTAGTATAATCTAGGCCGTCCTTTTTAACTTTTACTAAGTATATAACTAGAGTTTTAATTAAACTTTGTATTAGGCCTACGGTAATACTAATTAAAATTATTAATAAGTCTAGTTAAAAGCTAGTTTCCCGAGCGCCCTTAGTCCGATATATCCGCACTTCTAAATAGGTTTATTATTAAATCTCCGGGCTATATTAATTAATAAAAAATAGTTTAGTTAAATAACTAGCTATACTTATTAAAGTATTCTATTAGTTCTAATCCTAACTCGTTATTCGTTTTATTATATTATTATAACGTCCGTATTTAGGCCCGATCTAGTTCTAAATATCCGCGTATTTCTCTATCTATCTATTTTACTCGCTTATTAAGGTCTATTATATCCCCCTCTTATTAAATAAAAAGCCCTTTTTTATATATCTTCGTTTTTATATCTTAATTATCTAGTCTTTTTTTTAATTAAAGTCCTACCGCTCGTATTTATTTTAATTATTATACCGCTTTCTTTTACTTATTTATTTAAATTATCTCTAATCGAGTTAAGCTCTCTTTTACTTATTCTCTTATCTAAAAGAAAAAAAGAATTTTTAAAAGGGGAGATTATTAAAAAAGTATAGAGTATAAAGGACTTTTATAATACGGTACTTAAAAAGAACTATTAATATTTATAAAAATAATATAAAATACCTCTTTTAATTAGGTTAATACGACCTTAATTAATAAAGTTATAATTAAAAAAAGAGGATAGTATTAACTAAATTAAAAGAATAAACTTCTTAATCGTTTTATATTATTATATTTAAAAATAAATTATTAAAAAGGCTCTAGTTCGATCCTAAAAAAGTATATATATAATTAAACTAAAGATCCGTATTACTAAGCTCCTCTTTTTAATCGGGGGCCCTTCTCCTTATATCTTCTTCCGATTAGCTCTCTTATAGGTCCTTATACTTAATTATCTTTAGAAAAAAGAAAGACTAGGACTAATCGCCCCACCCCATTCTAATATTAATAAAATAGAATTTAGTACTATTAAATTCGTCCTTTTACCTTCCTCTATATTTAATATTTAAGGGACCTTCTCTTATTATTTATAAATAAAAGCCTACTTATTAAGAGCTTTTATTACTTTCTATTTATTTAGCTTCGTATATTTTCTAGAGGCTAACGGGGTAAAAAAAGAGTAGTTAATTTCGTTAATCTTATTAAAATCTAATTCGTTAGTATAAGGGGTAAGATCTTTTTTATTTTCCGAATTTCTTATTATATACGGATCTTTTAAGCCGCTAATTACGCCTTTGCTAGGTTCTATACCTCCGAATCTACTCTTATATATAATAAGAAATTAGTTAAATTACTAAGGGCTAGTTTTACTATTTACTACTCTCGACTTTTTATATTACTTATATAATTTAGTACGTTCTTTTTTAAAGTAATTACTTAATTAATAGCCGTCCTTTTTATATATAAAACACTTCCTTTTTTATTACCTCTATCCTAAATCGAACTAGTAACTAACTAAGGAGTCTATTTTTCTAGTTTAGTAATTACTATACTTAGTATTTCTCCCCTTACTTCTATATATATAGTTAACTTAGTATTATTAATAAGGACTATTATAAGATTATAAGTGCGTTTAGTAAAGTATCTTAGCCTCGATATTAAAACTAGACCTTAGCCTCGAGTAGAGGGTCTTATAATACTTAAGTAATTAGTATAGAATTATTTTCGTTTCTAAAACTCTTTAAATAATAATATAAAAATATTTAACTTTTTATTTATTTATTTTCTTATTTAGCTACGTTTTTACTAACTAATTAATATAATTAATTAGTTTTTTAAAAATCTCTAGCCTCGTCCTTTTTTTATTATTCTTATTATAGATCTAAATAATAGTACTTTTAGTTCGGATAGGAGCTCTAAACTCCTATTTTAAGTTTTAAAGCGACTTCGAATTACGTTAACTATATTTAAAAAAGTCGATTTAATTAATAGTACGTACTATTTAGTAATAGTAATTTATAGCCTTACTAATTAGTACGATGTTAATTACTAAATAGTATTACTATTTTTAAATTCTAACTCTTTTATAATAATTATAAAATATTATGAGGGTTTTTTATAGAACCTCGTATTTCCTTTTTAAATATAATATCTTTTTAAAAAAGATCTTTATAAAGTTAATAAATTATTTTATAATAATAACCGTTAGGTCGGTCTCTTTATATATCCCTTATATATTAAAATAGTTATATTAACTTTACGTAGTTAATTATATACTTCTCTAGTTAATAAGTAATAAGCTACGTATTAGTAATATTACTAAGCTAGTTATTAAAATTAGTAAAATCGCTAGTATCTACTCTTTTTATATACTTTCTATAGCCCTTATTATAGCGGGCGCTAATATATTATTATAAATAATTTTTAAAAAAAAGTCTAGTTAATTTACCCTTTTACTAAATTCGTCGTATTCTAATACTACTTAGTTAACTTAATTCTAATTCTATAATATAAATTCGTTAGGAATAACTATTATAATAAGTATTTCATAAGCTCTTTATCTTACTACTTAGGCTAGTAAAATACTCTAATAATAAAAGAATTTAATAACCCTCTTATAACTTTCGGATTAGTACTAATAAATTATTTATTATTCTAATTACCGAGGTTATTAACGAACTCGTAGAATAGGGGTTACCCCTCGAGCCCTTTTTAAGTATAAATTTTTATAAAATAGACTAATACTATATTAATTTACTTATTATTAAGATTATTAAAATCTCTATATACCTATTTTCTTTAGTATTCTAGCTTAATCTCTATTTATTTATATAATATAAGAATTTTCTTTTATAATTATATACTAACTCGCTCCTCGTTATCCCTTAACTCGTACTTTAATCTATAATAACTAGCGTATTTAATTTTAATAAAGTTATTTTAAAGCTACTTACTAACCTTAATAATAATATACTATCGTTAGTTACTAAATTTATTAAAGTCTAGGACCTTTTTACTTCTTCTTATTTCTTCATACCGAGCCTCGTTATTATTTACTCTTAGTTCTTTTAGTTAAATACTATTTTAGTAGTCTTTTTTTAATTACTTAATTAATTAATATTTAAAATAGATTTATAAATAACTTAATAATATCTTAATTATATAGCGTTTTTCTCTAAGTTAAAACCCGAGAGGTATATACGTTCGTTAAATAAATTACTACTAGTTAATAGTTTACTTCTTACTTTTTTAAAAGTAGTAATTTATATTAAGAGTTAGTATTATATAAAGGAGCTTCTTAGCGGTCCTTTAAAGGGTTCTTTTTTTATTATAATAATCATAATTTTAATAAGAAGCTATAAGAGGATCTTTTTAAAAATAGTAGCCTCCTAGTTAACCTCTAGTACTCGTAATACTTATAACTTACGGATTGCTATTATTATAATTTCTAAATCTCTTCTTTTTTTATTATACTATCTTTTATACTATATTCCTAAGTAATATCCGAGTAGTAATTAAGAGAGCTATAAAGAAATTATATAGGTCTTTAAGGTCGTATTTATAAGACCCTCGGGGGGGGGGTTTATATATTATAAATCTCTTAGCCTTATAGTTCTTACGTTTTTTATTACGCTTACTAGGTATACTATACTTAAGGATCCTTTTTTTTAATTACGTAGTACTTTTTTATATTATACTTTCTTAAGCCCGTTCTGAGCGCTAGTTAATTAGGTAATTATATAAGTAATTCTTTTTACTAATTAATTAATTAATTTTTAATCGTAGGCTAGCCGCGGGTAAGTTAATTAATAAGAAAGGATTATATAAGGTTAATAACGATAGCTTAGTTACCTCGATATTTCTATTAATTATTAGAGGTTATTTTAATATAATAAACGTCGGCCTTTTATAAGTAGTTAAGGGCTACAATTCTTCTACTTCGTTCTATTATAAAGATTCTACGTCTTATTACTTACTTTTTATAAAATTAAGTAGTATAATTCTCTTATTACGTTCTATTTAAAAAAGTCGTTTTTTTATATTAAATACTTTACTAATTTATAATAATAAAAATTAATTACTAATTAGTATTAATATTATTATTATAGGGATAGTAGTTAATTAGTTCGAACCGTAGGTTAATAAAATAGGTTAATTAAACTATTTTAATATACTACGTAAGGTATAAAAAGGAGGTTCTAATTATAGGCTAGGCAGTCTATAGTAATTATAAATAGGGCCCCTTATTGGCCTCTGCGTAGCCTCGGCCGTATGCCGAGGTCGAATTGGACTTCTAATCCGACAAGTCGAGAATATTCATGGAACACCGCAGACGACAGATAGCCTACACGTAGAGCCCATTTGTTAAAGATAGAGATTGATGAATACTCTAGATTGAGTTCGAACTATTACTAAATCCGAAGTGCTGTCCTTGGACACTGCCAATCTGGTTGTGCTAAAGGTTGGGTCGGAGCCCGGGCACTGTTATGAGCTGAAACCCTCGCACAAATTCACATCGCAAATTTCGAAGTTCTTAAGATCGACCTATTCTCATGTCCCCTCACAATACGTATAGGTTCTACTCATGGGCCTGTCATAATGAGATAGTATGACAGAGAACGAAAAATCCGCACTAGGTGAAGAGTTTTCCTTTTACTTTGGGCCCAACTGAAAATTTCAGATTCTCCTGCCATCACCGAGTCATTCAGCATACGTGTATGACGTTGAAAATCTAATCATGCTTGTACGCTTCGGCCGTATTTCAACCAAGAGAAAGTGAGGAATGCATGTATAAACGTACCTAGTGGGCTGTGGACGTGTTTCTCACATTGGCTCGTCTGACAGACTAGCATCTTACAATTGCAGCAAGATATGATGAGCGGTTGGCCACAGACATCAAATGCTGAAAAATGTCGAGTCAGCAAGTCGGTAGGTCTTTGAGGTCAGCAAATATGAAAAAAGGGACTTGATAGAGGAAATAAAGATTTGCAATGTCTGGCGGCCCTAGTACCCGGGTTCCACGTATTGGGGTCTCGGAGTGGACCCGCCCCCAGAAATACGTGTATCTGCTAGTGAGCAATCAAGTGACGATAAACTTTGTCAAGTACTCTGTACAGAATCCAGTACAAATTCTAGGCTATGGAGATTACTTTCCAATTGGCCTAAAATAGAAATGAACTGCCGTCCAACACTTTTAAATCAGCCGCCGATACCCATTTCAGCGTTTGTCTCGGATTTGGAGAGCATTGCAGCGGAACGACCAAGAGGTCGTCACTATCCACATGCGTGGACCGAAACTTGCACGGAATCTGACGTGTATTTTGCACAGTCGTTGAAGAGTGGAGATTCTCAAAGATGCAGGCGCCTGGGAACGAAAACGAGTATCCTAGTCGCGATGTACACAGCAAATGACTACATATCGTGTGCTTTTGCGTCATCTTGTAATGGCAGCGCACCACGTGGTGACAGTAGCATTCACCGATATTGACAAGAAAACTCAATGTCGAACAAGGCGACCACAGCCACGCCTTCGCGAACAACAGTATAACATCCCATGTTCAGGTCAAGCGATTGAGTTTGACAATGCAGTGACGCAAAGGCTTATCTCGACATCCAAAGTTGAGCCAAGTCCGCCGCCCAGTCTGCCTCGTTCGCGATACCGACAGGACGTTCCCGCCTCCCGCTGTTCCCATCGCCAGCGCCGCCAACGCAAAAAGGTCCCGGCAGCGCGGAACGACGGTAAAGATCCACTGCAGACGCCAAGACGAACCGAAAGCGAGACCCCGGTCAAGTCCGAAAACAGCTGAGCGGTTGCCGGATTCCGGACTAAGCCTCAAAGGCAACCTGATTTCTACAGACTACCGTTCGTCTACACCACTAGAAGCAATGGCGCAGAAGTCAGAATTGTGAATGCGAAGAGCGAAATGATTGCGCAGAGTAAATGGAGAGACAAGGTTGACGGCCAGGTGATTTTACGAAGTATGCATGGCTCCACGATCGCCGCCGTTCCCGTGGAGCTGTTTGATGTGACTTTTTTCTGTTGGCCAAGCCACACTCAGAGTTTCCTCGTGTTTGGTGACAGTGTTGCAAGTTTTGCCGGGGAAAAATACACGTAAATGCAGCCTCTTCCAAAGACTGGAAGGGGGGTTCCATGAGGTACGTAAGCTTGCCGAACGGGATGTTCCTTATCGGCGTGGCTTTGTCCCTGCATCAGACGAACGACGGAAAGTTGGATTGGGTAGGACTTCACACTCTGATATCCGTACAATTGTGAAAGGGATTGAATGTCAGAGGGGTGGTGGGTGACGAGTCCCGGCATGCCTCCCTCAGCCTCTGTGATTGCAAAAACATCACGGCCAAAATCTCTGTACGCGTATGGGATGGGACGTGATTCGTCGACAGAAAGGAATATGTAGTGAGATCCACCCACAGGGCTAGCAGGGGAGTGGGACACACGAGCCAATCACGACTCAATCAATCCACGTATACATCCTTATGGGGAAGATCCAGACCCCACCTGTGGATACCAGCGAAGCTTAGATCTCACACGTTGATAGTCAGACACATCTAGACTCTTTGCCTGTTGTTCACGACAAACGCGTATGGAGATGCCGTCAAAGAGACTTTATTCGAGAGTTCGCGTATACGGTGGCCGCAGCAGCAAACTCAAGTTCCAACCGCCTCCATTTCCCATCCTTGGGGATGCTATAAAGATGGACTACAACATCGAGACACCCCCTTGGCCCTTGGCAACATATCCAGCAACAACGTCAACACCAACGAGGTCCTAGGACGAGATTTCCATCGACAACAGCAAACCAGCAGTCCTTTTTTTCCATCGGGCGCCAATATTTGAAGCAAGTCTAATCTCGCGATCAAATACCACGAAAAAATCACAGCCCACAACAACAGGCAGGGAACGGGCAAAGGTGGAGCACAAACCAACTACCGATAACCGATTCCTGGCAATCCTCAAGACTTTGACAAGATGCCTACCCTCGAGTCCTACAACGGCTACTACCTCTGGCACTATGTGCCCAGTCTGGTCGCCGCCATCATCTTCGAGGTCCTCTTCGTCCTCGCGACGCTCTTCCACGCGTACAAGATTGCCAGGACAAAGACGTGGTTCTGCATCGTCTTTGTGATAGGCGGTATCCGTACGTGACCAATTTCGACCTTCCAATTGTTACCTTGTATCAAGACCCCGGACTGACATTGAAATCTCCTATCCAGTCGAAATCATTGGATATGCAGGCAGAGCCATTGCACGCGACCGCACCGGCGAAGTCGGACCCTACGTAATGCAATCCCTCACGATCCTCATCGCGCCCGCCCTCTTCGCGGCATCCGTCTACATGACCCTCGGCCGCATCATCCGCAGCGTCCACGGCGAGTCCCTGTCGGTGGTCCGCATCAACTGGCTCACCCGCATCTTCGTCACCGGCGACTGCTTCTCCTTCCTCGTCCAGGCCAGCGGTGGCGGTCTCATGGTCAAGAACGGCAGCCAAAAGATGGGACAGAACCTTATTGTCGCCGGCCTTGTCATACAGATTGTGCTCTTCGCCATCTTCTGGGTCACCGCCATCGTCTTCCACTCGCGCCTCGCAAAGAACCCTACCCAGGCGTCCCTGGCGGGCCACTCGCCTTGGAAGTCGGGCCTGTGGATGCTCTACATTGTCAGCGCGTGCATCATGGTCCGATCCATCTTCCGTCTCATCGAGTACGTCCTCGGCGGCGACGGATACCCGCTCCGTCACGAGTGGACCCTGTACGTCTTCGACGCCACGCTCATGTTCTTCGTCATGGTGGCCTTCGGGTTCCGGTTCCCTTCGGCGTTCCAGATCCGCAAGGGCGGTTCGCAGTCGGCTTCGGATGTGGAGAACTATGACTTGGCGGTGGAGAGTGAGCAGCACCAGCCCGGCTCTATGCGCAAGACCATGCGATAGAGAAGGAATTTAGAGTGCCTCCTTCTCTTTGATTTTTCGTCCGGCGGAAATTGGGTGTGGAGGCTCGCATTGGGGATGCTCAGTGAGCGCACACCTACGGAGTATTGTTAGTGTAATTGTTGGGAATGGAAGACAGAGAGACATGGCGGAGTTTGAAGGCCAGTGGTCCATGTCACGATCATCGTTCCGAGGAGTTGAACAATTCAGGTCAGCGGAGACAACGCTGGATTTTCCAGAATAACAGCGATGGGCGGAGGGCTAAGGTATCAACCGCGGAAAGCCGGGTGTCCTGCCTTGGCTTAGTATTTAGCACTTTAGACGCACTAGAATGACAAATGAGGAAAATGTTGTGCAAACCGTTGGCCCGAAATCCTTGGTGTATGATTTCCTCACATTGACGAACCGACTAACAACTCCTACATGTCCATGTTTGTCAACGGGACTAAATACATGTATTTCATCGTGTTGACGATTAGCTTCTCTGGGTCTGGATCATTCAACCGGGCCATTTCCGGCGTAATTGGCTTCCTTGACGATGTCATTGGATCGGAGATGTTTTACAGGGTGGTTACTAATACAACCGCGTGGGCATTTTAAGGAAGGCACGCAGGTGGGTGGGCGCACCTGTCCACACTATCATAAAGATTTAGGGGGAAGGGGGCCGCGTGGACTTGGTTGGCGCAGCGTCCATCGACCTTCCATTGCTCCCCTAAAGGTCCTGTTTAGGAATTTTTGGGTGCATTGAGCTGCAGAGTAGCCCCTGTAGCAGACCCTCCTAATGGCCCCTTCCCTCAGTTCCATAACTTGCTTCCCCGTATTAACGTCCACCGGTGGCCCTTGGACCCGCTGAAGTCATGTTGGAGCGCGGTAGATGCCGCACCCCTGTACGAAACTAGTGGGAAGGTAGGCATATTCAGTAGTGCCTTCCTTACTTTACTTTTGTGACTCCCGTCTGTAGTCTGTACTTCGTCTCTAGAGCAGGTAGGCACGCTGTATTGTATACCTTCCCAAGTGGTGCCAGGTACCGTTCCTACCTTAACTGGACTGACCTGAGCTTATCCATTCAAGCTACGGAGTATCTTCGTGGGTCATCTTTTCTTTCCCCCTCCCCCCACCAAAAAAAGGCTGAGCTTCCCTCGGGTTCGCATCCCTCAAAATCATTCCTCGAATTCAAACACTTCCCTTTTTTCTTTCTCTCGTCCACTGTCATTTCCTTTCGCGTTCTTCAACACAAAAGGAAGGCCCTCGTCGTTTGCCGGCCACAGACACCACGTCTTACCTGCTTTGCTACACGTCGAAAAGGCCCCATGGCAAACCACTCACCTTGAATCTACCCACCCTCCACATCGCTTTCATCCCACCGGCCGAGACAAATCAACCTCGAGGTACCTGGAGAATGATGGACATCTCACGCAGCAACTCTCCCGCCCCCGGCACCGGCTCGACAAACGGCGACGTCAGTACACCGGGAGGAGCATCGGCATCGGCTGCAGCAGCAGGCGACGTCAAACTCCGCCGAGCCCACCGGAAATCTCGCAACGGATGCAAAGAATGCAAGCACCGCCACGTGAAATGCGACGAAACACGCCCGACCTGCGTCAACTGCGCAACAGCTGAGCGACACTGCTCCTACCTCGACTCCCTTCCGGCATCGGCTCGCTCTTCCGCCGTCTCCTCTGGCCCGGCCGCCAAGCGAGCAGCCGCAGCCGCCGCCCTCGTCGCCAGCCCAGCGGGCAGCTCCGGTAGCAATGGCAATGGCGCCTCCGCCGCCGCAACAGCGGCTGCCTTTGCAACCTCACCATCCATCACCACAGTCGTAAACGACTTTGTCATGCGCACCGAAGATGACCGCGGCGTACCGAGCCCCCCTAACGGCCAATTCTTTACCCTCGAACACATGCGCCTCCTCCACCACCTGGAAACCCGTATGGGCACCTTCATGGCCGCAGACGTATTTATGAAACCCTTGGTTGATATGAACCTCGAGGCTGCCCTCCACGCCCCTTACCTCATGGACGTCCTCCTTGGTCTTTCTGCCCAGCACATGGCCGAGCTGAATCCCCAACGCGCTGATTTCTACCAGCATGAGGCAACCCAGCTCCAGACCCGCGCTCTCATGTTGTTCAACGACGCCAAGGAGGAAATCGACGATGACACCTGCATCCCAATGTTCCTCTTCGCATCCTGCCTCGGAACTCAGGTCCTCTGCGATACCCTCCGCAGCTACCGTAGCGACTTCAACGGATTTCTCGACCAATTCGCCTGGTACCTCAATCTTCACCGCGGCGTTAGCACCGTCACCGGCCGTTCCTGGCACATCATCCGCGAATCCGGTTGCAAGCCCTTTGTCGACTTCCTGGATTCTAATAAGCCCGACCCGAACGAGCGCTCCGAAGTCGACATCCTTCACAGTATGCTCGACCAAGCCGATCTCGGCCCCGTCTCCCTCCAAGCCTGCCGTGATGCAACAGAGTCTTTACGGCAGTCGTACTCCATCTACCGCAGCATTGCCATGAAATCCAGGCATCAATCCGCCTCCGTCATGGCCTTCGGAGTCCGCGTCACAACAGGCTTCATCGACGTCGTTAAGCAGCGCCGCCCGGAAGCCCTCGTCACCCTCGCCTTCTACGCTGTCCTCCTTCACTGGTGCCGCAGTTACTGGATCTTTGGAGACGCTGGCCAGTGGATCATCCGCTCCGTCTCGGCGCATTTAGGAGATTACTGGTCAGAATGGCTGGCCTTCCCTCAAGCAGTGCTCGAGGTGCATGCAGGCTGAGAGGTTGAGGCAAGGAAGCAAGGCACAAACGTACCGGACAATATCCTCCACTTCCTGACCACTGATGCAATGAAATCAACCTTGTGCACAATAAGCTACACAGTGAGCTTCTCTCCTGCATGAGAAGGAAGAAACAGATCGGTTTTAAGAACTGCAAGTCTGTAGTCATCCAACCCCGGCCGATATAGCCGGTGGCGGGCAGGGCAGAAGGAAAAAGCAGAGCCAACCAGAAAAACCGGTATCTGGAAGAGCTCCAACACGGCAAACAAGCAAGCGAACTCTAGACAAGATGGAATGAACAGTGTGCGGATGCGGGTGCGCGCGCCCCATCTCAACTTCGGGCTTTGCGCCGATGCCGAGAGAGCTAAGTAAACAGTATGTCAAAGTCCGAAACATTCCCAACGCGCCATCTGCCACCGACGTCCACCGACAGAAAACGATGAATCCGTCGCAGTCGCAGTCGCAGAGCAGAGTGCAGCTGCTGGGCTGCAGTCGTTGCCTTGGCCAAACGCGCCAATTTCGTCCACACCCCGGGCACGTCGGGTATCCGGGACTGGGTGGGATATTGAGGATGGGGCTCAGAGGTTCTTAAATGTCTTGGAGAATTGGGTGGGAGGGAAAGTGGCGTACATCAACCGGAGATCAAAAGAACACACGGCCTCTGCGATCTGACGTTGGTCCCCTCGTCTCACACTACGCCAGAACGCCCGGGAGTCGGTGCGGCGCTCAACCACCACCACACGCCCATCGCGCACCTTTACCTCACTTCACCTCACACCTCGCTGTCTCTCTCTCTCCTGTACCTTATTCCTCCTGCATATGCTACACCCCCATCAAGGGACGGGCGCCAGGAACGCCAGGGAATCTACGCCATGGCCGTCGGACTTGACATGGGGACTTTATCAAAAAGGTCTGCGCCTCCCGCGCCGATGACACCAAGAAGCTCGTTCTCTTGGATGCCGGAAAGAAGGAATCGGCAAAGGATTGGGGCAAAAGTTTCGCAAAGCTTAGCTTTTCACTTTGTTATCCTTTCTGATGAATCCTCCTCCGTCTTCCCACTTTTTAAACAAACAACCCACACCAGCTTCTCCAAGCTGGCGCAGCCATTCCCGTCCTTTACATTTGTGCGGCCCAGCATGTCGCTCCCATTCCCAACATCCAGGTTCGGTCCTGGCTTCACGGTCCCGACCGCCGTGACCGTCACAGAAGGGGGGAGAACAGTCACATTCACGCCCACGCCCACGGGCGGCACCACCTCGGACTCGTCGCCCTTCCCGGACAACATACTCCAGCAGTCCGGCCTCGCCCCGGGACAAATCATTGGCATCACTGTCGGCGCCACCTCGGGCCTTGTCTTCTTCGTCGTCGCCCTCGTCTGGTTCTGGAACAGGAGGAGGGCCCGGAAGCTCGCCGCGCGCGATGAGGCGCTCGACACCGTCATGGAGGATCCGGAGAAGCCCGACGACGCGGCTATGATGATGGCGCAGAACACGGGGGAGACGGTTGAACTGCCGGCGCCGCGTGTGGTACACGAGATGCCCGAGACACGTGAAGGCCCGCCCGTGGAACTCCCTGCTCCCGTTGAGCGACACGAAATGCCTGCGTAACACCAAACTTCCCCCAGAATAGGGTGGGGAGACGGGACACCTGCCGGAATTGCTAAGAGGACGAGGGCGCGAAATGGATGGCGCCTCGCCGAGTCTGATGAACGAAATTGGAAATGAGACCCACGATACCCTCGCTAAGCCATACTTTCGCTTAAGCATTATTACCAAAGAGTTGGACTCTGAGAGGAAGACTCCCGCCGCAAAAGACACTGTTGCTATGAAGTATGATGAATAGTGGTGTAATACGTCAAAGAGAGTGAGGGGCTTTGGAGCAAGGCAACGGTGGGCGGTCTAACAATTCTTACGGCCAAACGAATGTGGATGAGAAAGTAAACGGGAATATGTTTCTACCGTAAATAGATCAATATGGATACCAAAACATTCACGCAGCTTCAGTCACATCGCGTTATTAGGTCACAATTGAGACCCTGTTCAATACAGGACTCGCTAGCCTCAATGCAATCCTGAGATGGACTGCACGATTGAGCACTTGCTGTACGAAGTTTGTGTACACAGGCCTAGATATCGACCCTTCGGCATCGCTTTCTCCCCTTGGGCAGCGTACTTGCCTCCCATCCCTGAAACCACCTTACGAACTCCCTGTTGCCATGTAGAATACACTCAAGAGCTTGATGCTTTGCTCACGCCCATATGAATAAGAAATGAAATGGTCTCTGCCTTCGCATGAGATCAAAGCTTGTGAACATCGTCCTCGGTTGTTGGACCACTTTTGCCCAACTAGGACTGGTTCTCGCCGTAGGTCGATGTAGCTATGCTGAAGTCAATGTCGAGCTCCTTGAGGAAGACATCGTCCAGGCTGCTGCCATCACGGGTGTAGATCCAGGCTCCAGCAGCAGTACCCTCCTTGTCATTCTGCGAGTCGCCGACGACGACCCAGTCGTAGCGCTTGGGGCCGGACACGGGCGATGAGAGCCAGATTTGCTTGTTCGGGGGCTGCTTGTTGATCACGTAGGTGCCAGATTCCGGAAAAGTAACCGTCAAAACTCCAGCCTGCATCCGTAAGAATTAGTGATTCGTTGCTTGGTTACGGGACACAAGTCCCGAGCTTCGCAAAAGGTGACAGTGGATATAAGGACTGAAAACTTAGATTCAGTCTGTCAACTTACAGCATACTCGACATCGACTCCCTCACGAGCATCTGCTATCTCCTCGAGACGAGTGACAATGTTGTCAAGGTAGGTCTCGGACAGCTCGTGGTACTCGGCATCTGTAAGCTCGACGACGCTCATCTTGACCTCCTCCTTGGGCGTATCCTTGACTTGAGGGTCATCGGTGTCGGGCATAATGCCACGATGGGCGATTGATGAAGTTGTGAAGAGCTTGCGAGCCGAAATGGCAGACACTGTAGGTTTTGAGGCTGCGAGAAGCAGGGCAGAACGACGCGGGACGGCCAAGCGGGCTTGCGAGGAGGCACGGAGGGTGCGGGCGGCGGCGCCGGTGAGCTTGGTGATGCTGTTGCGAGCCATGGTAGCTGGGCGTAGATGGTGATGGACGATTGGGAGAGATTTGAGTGCGATGATGCTGAGGAATTGGGGCGTCAAGTGGTCAGCGTAAGTGAAAGAAGAGGAGTTCGGGTGGTCGTTGTCGATTAGCGAATCGAAGAGGTGACTGATTTGCTTCGTAAAAGACGGCAGGTCAAAGGCAGCTCCGTTGCTTCCCCACGTTTGCTGCAGGTGTGACGGAAGCTGCAGGACCAGCTTCGATCCGCGTTCAAGGGAAGGAACCGAGCTTGGGTCAGGAGGAGGTCCGGGCAGATATGATTACATCAGAAAGTCATGTGCAGTTGCGAGCCGTGCACCTCGAGCTTCTCTCTGCTGGCTGGTGGGAGACGGTTGGGCGGCTGGCAGCGGTCTGACCCCACCAAAGCCAGAACACCGCGAAGCGCATGTAGTGTCTAGCGGGACACTATCACCCAGTCGCATTGAACATAGACATCACTGGCGAACCCACGCCCTGGTATCGACAACTTCAGCCAACTCGGGATGCTCAGTCAAGGGAGAACACAATGATCAACGCCTTTCTGGTCTTCAATGGCCAGGGTCAGCCCCGGTTGACCAAGTTCTACACACAGTTGGTATGCTTGGGCATGCACTACTGAATGAAAGCTGGCATCGCTGACTTGCACATTTACTCAGGAAACGAGCATACAGCAGCGCCTGATTTCCGAAATATTCACCCTCGTATCGAATCGACCGGCTGGGTCTTGCAACTTTCTCCCGCTCCCTCCCCTGCTCGCTGCCTCGGGCACCTCACATTCATCATCGGAAGAAGAGAACGACGTTCCCTCCCTGGTTACATACCGTAACTATGCGACTCTGTACTTCATTGTCATCTCGACCTCGACAGAGTCACCACTTGCCCTGATCGATTTGATCCAAGTCTACGTCGAGGCGCTCGATAAGCTGTTTGAGAACGTTTGCGAGCTTGATCTCATCTTCAACTTCGAAACGCTACACTCAACGCTCGGCGAGATGATTGTGGGAGGAGTGGTCATCGAGACGAATCTAGATCGCATTGTCCCTGGCGTGCGCGCACAAGGCACTGTGGCCAAGAGACCTGTAAACGAAGGACGCAGCGCCGGACTGGGAGGCGGACTGAGTATGGGAGGTAACTTTGTCTGGCATGGACGGTGAGGTGGGCGGCCTCCTGTCTGAGAGGAACATGATTCTGTTTTCGAACAATATGTTATACATGGGCTTTTGTGCCGGGTATTCAAAACGCCATAAACTCCTCCCTATGCTGGTACAGTGTTGTCGGCCGAGAGTCTGTCTATTTGGGGGTCTCGATGGGAGCGGGTGCTTCGGGCGCATCTCTGCGACGTTCGTATCGCTTGTCAGACTCGATTGTGCCAAACAGACCGCGCACACGCTTTCGGATCTGGACGGAATGGTTAGCATCAGTCGGGACTGGAAGCGACAAAGCCATATACCTCTTCTGACGGCCTGTATTCCTTGCCAAAGAACTCGAGCTCGGAGAAGAAAAATGTCCAGCCAAGGAATCCTAGAGCAAGTTAGCATAGAGCGCAAGCAGTCGCTATGAGGGCTTCACGAACCAATAACAGTTGCCAACTGCGCAAGCTTGACAGCCTTGTTCCATCTCGGTCGCGCATAAACTAATGCTAGGCGTCTCTTGTACTTCTTCTCAAATCGCAGTTGTGACTGAGGGGACAGGTTCGTGAAGTTGGGAGGCCAGACTTTTTTGGTTCGATACGGGTTGGTGAAGACTGTGAATTTGGAGCCAGCTGCTTCAGCCGCTCGCCGAACGATCGTAGGAAGCATCTTCGATGTATTCGAGCTTTGGTTGTGGATTAATTGGCTTGAATTGCAGAAGGTTGTTCCGGGGATGACATGTACAAGGCGGATCTCGAGGGTATGTCTACAGGTCTCTGCGCGACTGGAGAAGCTCACCATGTTTCTCAGCCACATTTCGCGCCACGCGCGAGTGCCCAGGCTGCACCAGCCATACCTACAAGGCGGCCAGCGACCAGAGATTGAGCGGTACGTACTTCACAAGGGACTTAACCGCCACAGCACTAACATCGGAGAGTGACCACTGACCCGACAGTACCCCGCCATAACCACCAAAGCCATCGCGGGGCACAGCCTCGAAAAAAACATCGGAGCTGCGACGAAATCTCCCCCACGTTTGGATCTGTGACTCAGTATCCTCGCCAGCGACTATCTCGAAGGAGCACCAGCGACAACGCGATATCGAGCGTGACTCTCAGTTTTCGGCGCAAGAGTCACCGTCGAATCATATAATACGCATTGGTCCTGGAATTGGCCTTGCGTATTTGCCTTCCCCGACAATTCCTGACCGAATCGAACGAGAACCCGCAATCATGGCCAACGAGGCTGCCAAGGCCCTCGAGGCCCTTCAGGTTTCCAAGACCAAGGAGCTCAAGGGAACCGAGAAGCGTGACTTTTTGATCTCTCTTGAGAAGAAGTACCAGCGAAAGTGGTCCGAGGACAAGATCTTCGAGGTCGACGCTCCCTCCACCAAGGAGGTTCCCCTGCACTCCATTACCGCCGCCGAGCTGCGCGAGCAACAGCCCAAATGGTATGGCGCAATTGGATAGGAATTGAGAAATGGAGGCTGACGGGTAAATAGGATGGGATGCATGGCCTTTCCCTACATGAACGGTCGTCTTCACGCCGGTCACTTGTTCTCCGTGAGCAAGGTCGAATTCGCCGCCGGTGTAAGAGAACTCTCGCGATAATGCAATAAGGGTGGAACTAATGGATTGTCCTAGGTCGCTCGTATGCAGGGGAAGCGTGCTCTATTCCCTATGGGATGGCACGCGACCGGTATGCCCATCAAGGCCGTTGCCGACAAGCTCAAGAACGAGGTTGCCTGGTTCGGCCGCGATTTCGAGGGCTACAAGGAGGAGGAGGTTGTCGTGGACGAGAAGCCTACTGATGCTAAGGAGGCCCGCGAAGACATTACCAAGTTCTCCACCAAGAAGAGCAAGGCCAATGCCAAGACTATCAAGGCCAAGTACCAGGTATGCATCGGTTATCTCGGTTCCACGTTGCACATCACTGACAGACAGACAGTTCCAAATCATGGAGGCCATGGGCATTCCGAGACAAGAGATTCACCTCTTTGCCGACGCATCGTACTGGCTGGACTTCTTCCCCCCTCTGGCTCAGGAGGATCTTACAAGCCTTGGCTTCAGAATCGGTCAGTTCCAAGTCGAATGGTCATCGCAACGACTTAGCTAATCGATATCAGACTGGCGTAGATCATTCATCACCACCGAGGCTAACCCGTACTTTGATGCTTTCGTTCGCTGGCAGATGATCCGCCTTAAGGAGCTCAATAAGATCAAGTTCGGCAAGAGATACACCATCTACTCGATTAAGGATGGCCAGCCCTGCATGGATCACGACCGAGCTGAGGGCGAAGGAGTTGGCCCCCAGGAGTACACTGGCTTGAAGATGAAGGTCCTCGAGTGGGCCCCCAAGGCCGAGGAGGCCCTTAAGTCTCAGCTTCCCGCCGATGCGAATGTCTTCCTCATTCCCGCCACCCTCCGTCCCGAGACGATGTACGGCCAGAACGCCGTTTTCGTGTCTCCCAAGATCACATACGGTGTCTTCAAGGCTACCGAGAAGGACTATTATGTCATGACTGAGCGTGCCGCCCGCAACATGGCCTACCAAGGTCTCTTCCTCGCCGAGGGAGTTGTTGACGAGACTGCCAAGATTGACGGTTCCGCCCTTATCGGTACTCGCGTCAACGCCCCCTTCTCCGTCCACAAGGACGGCGTTCGCGTTCTTCCCATGGAGTCTATCCTGCCCACTGTACGTATTCTTATTTTCGCATTGAGCAGTACATCTCTAACAGTTCGCAGAAAGGTACTGGTGTCGTCACATCCGTTCCCTCGGACAGTCCTGCCGATTGGGTCATGACCATGGATCTCCGCAAGAAGGCCGCCTACTACGGCATTGAGCAGGAGTGGGCTGAGCTTGAGATCATCTCCATCATCAACACTCCTTCCGGTGACATGATTGCCAAGACCTTGGTCGAGCAGTTGAAGATTGCCTCTCCCAAGGACACTGTTCAGCTTGACAAGGCTAAGGAGACGGCTTACTCTGAGGGTTTCTACAAGGGAACCATGAACATTGGCGAGTTCAAGGGCGAGTCTGTCGAGTCCGCCAAGCCGAAGGTCCGCCAATCACTCATTGACCAGGGGCTCGCGTTCGTCTACTCCGAGCCCGAGCGCAAGGTCGTCAGTCGTTCCGCAGATGACTGCATCGTCTCTCTGATGGACCAGTGGTACCTTGACTACGGTGAAGAGTCCTGGAAGAAGACCGCCCTTGACTGGGTTGAGAACACCGATGGCAAGGGCCTGAACACGTTCAGCCCTGAGACCAAGAACGCTTTCCAGGGTGTCCTCAACTGGCTTAACCAGTGGGCTTGTGCCAGATCATATGGTCTTGGTTCCAAGCTGCCTTGGGACCCTCAGTTCCTCGTCGAGTCTCTCAGTGACAGCACCATCTACATGGCATACTACACCATTGCCCCCTACCTCCACAAGGACATCTTTGGCAGAGAGCAGGGTACTGGTGCCATTGCTCCCGAGCAGATGAAGGATGAGGTTTGGGACTACGTCTTCTGCCGCCGCGAGCTTGACGACAAGCTCCTCGCCGAGTGCAAGATTCCCAAGGAGACTCTTGAGAGCATGCGCCGCTCATTTGAGTACTTTTACCCTCTCGACCTCCGCAGCTCTGGAAAGGATCTGATTGGCAACCACTTGACCTTCTTCCTCTACATCCATCTCGCCATCTTCAGCCCCGAGTACTGGCCCAAGGGTATCCGTACCAACGGTCACCTGATGCTCAACGGCGAGAAGATGAGCAAGTCGACCGGTAACTTCATGACCCTGCAAGATGTTGCTCGCAAGTTCGGTGCCGACGCTGCCCGTATCGGTTTGGCCGATGCCGGTGACACCAACGGAGACAGCAACTTTGAGGAGGATGTTGCTAACCAGGCTATTCTCCGTCTCCACACTCTCAGAGGTATGTTTGTTTCTTCATACTGCGATCGTTATACTAATAACAGCAGAATGGTGCGACGATGTCGTCAAGAACAAGAGCGAGCTCCGCACGGGCGAGTACAACTTCTTCGACAAGGTATTCAACAATGAGATGAACGTTATTGCCAAGGAGGCCATCCACCAGTACTCAGAGACTGCCTACAAGCTGGCCCTGAAGGCGGCTTTCTACGAGTAAGCTTAGATACCTACTAAAATGCCTTGCATTTCTGACGCATGTGAACAGCTTCAACAACGCTCTTTCCTTCTACCGCGAGAGCAGTGCTTTGTCCAAGATGCACGTCGACTTGGTCCTGCGCTACATTGAGCTCCAGGCTCTTCTCCTCGCTGTCATCGCGCCCCATTGGTCCGAGTCAGTCTGGGTTGAGATCCTCGGCAAGCCTACGTCTATCCAGCAGGCGACATTCCCCGAGATTCCGGAGACGGATGCGGCTCTTACGGCGGCGAGAAAGTACATTTCGGTGACGGCTTCCAACGTCAACTCTGCCGAGTCCCTGCAGCTCAAGAAGAAGGCTAAGGGCAAGGAGACGTCGTTTGACCCCAAGAAGCCCAAGAAGCTCACCATCTTTATGAGCGAAAAGTTCCCGCAGTGGCAGCAGGCCTACATTGACCTGTTGAAGGAGATGTGGAACCCTGAGACCAAGTCAGTGGATGACAAGGCGCTCAACGGTAAGATCTCCAAGATGGGCGAGATGAAGAAGGCTATGCCGTTCGTTCAGGGTCTCAAGAGACGTCTGCAGATGGGCGAGCCCGCGAGCGCTGTCCTCGAGCGCAAGCTGGCATTTGACGAGAAGGCCGTGCTCGTGGACATGATTGAGGGTCTCAAGCGTAGTGCCAACCTGGTCGAGGTGAAGATTATTGCAGTGGAGGAGGGCGGCAAGAAGGGCACTGATCTGGTGACCGGGGCTGTGGAGGAGAGCCTCGCGCCTAATGCCGAAGGCGCGGTACCGGGTGCACCCAACTTTTTGTTTGCCAATGTTGAATCGTCATGAGCAGCGAGGTGCACGGGATAGAGAAGAGTCTGGAAGAGCAATGGTAGCATCTGGGTATGTCGTCACATCCTGATGTCAAGCCAAACAAAAGGAAGCAAGACGAGATTTGATATCAATTATTACGATTTCTGTTCAATAGCCAACAGCTTCTCTCAATCTCAGACGTGAATGATGTGGAGGATGGCTTTGAGCAAAGACCGGGACATGCAGGTTTAGTGCCGGACTTGGCATGGGGCTCGTCGGCGTAGGTTGTTCGGGGACTGCGGATAGCTGGGCTGTCTGTGAGGCTGGTCTACTCCGTACACTACTCCTCTGAGTTTGTGAACGGAGCCAGAAGAATGGGACGCAACACTGGAGAATGGAGGGGGGAAGAACAGACTCGGGCTCAGCTGTGGCCGTTGGGTTGCGGCCTGAAAGCAAGGCTTGACCGGAAATCAGGGAATCGAGATTCGGGGGTGAGGTGAATTGTCAAGCAGCACAGATTAGGTATGACAAAAGGCACGATTACTTTACCTTACCTTGGCCATGCGTGGCCACCGACATGCAGATGAGAATGCACAACGGTGTATGAGAGTTTCCTTGATTCGCGGAAAGAAACAATAGCGTGGCTTGAGAAGTCGAAAAGGCGCGAAGGGCCGTTGAAGTCGCACAGCAAACGTCAGGGAAACGTGCGGGTGGTGGCTGGTGGGTCGAACGTTGTGTGGCTTGATTGGATGATTGGCTACAACGGTTGTGGAGGACACAGGAGGGCAAGTGGCTGGGGTGATGCGGTGACGGATGTCAAAAAAACGGGCAGTCGCGTTCTGGAGAGTGGAGGGAAAGAGGGAAGGAAGGTGACTGGATGAGGAAGCAGGCGAGGATGCGGTAGAATGGGAAAACCTGGCAGGGACCCCTGCCGCGTTGCTCTTTCTCTCTTTTCCACCCTGGTCCCTGCCTCCTTCTTTTTCTCATGACGGGATCTTTCACCGTTGGTCACCGTCTGCCATCTGGTGTTCCCCATGCCCAGTTGCAGTTGAGGGAGTCTAGTCCTTCAACTCCAAGGAACTGGCCATGTTCGTCCCATCCATCGAATTGGCTTCGGCCTCGGATTCGACCACCGCTACCACCACGACTCCCGTTTGCCATGTTTCTCGAAAGAACCAGAGTCTTGGCCCCTGGGAGCTAGAAGGGAAGGGTCTGACTGGATGACTTGTTCGGCCCTAACGCGTCACGGTTGGCATGATGTGATTCATGGCCAGAGATCTCTATTCTTGAGAGGGGTCGTCGAGGGCCTGCCAATGCCATGCAATGGCCCGGCCAATCCAGGCACAAGGGGAGAGCCGTTGCAGCCGCCTTTGCTTTTTTCCCGCAGCATTTCACTGGGCCAGCCTCGATTCTCGCCGACTATCCCCAGCTACCACTCTGGCTGGCAGCCTGGCCCCCGTTCTGCGGGATGCGTCTCCGGTTGCTACAGTGCCTCTTTGTGGAAGTCTTTCTCGTCTTTCCCAGCTGCAGCACCCGCTGGCCCTCGCCGACGTATGACGCAACAGAGCACGGCATCGGACGCAGAGTATCGCCAACTTGGTCTTCCCCCATCTTTCTGGACAACCTGGGCCCCGGCCTTCGGTACGACCACCTTTTTCTGCTGGCAGGAAAATCCGGGACAGCTGCAGCATACTGGACATGCTAGCAAAATGGCACAATGGATGCTTACCTGATTTCTCATGTTTGCGCGCCTTCCGTCACCCAACCACTACCCTGGGCCGAAATGACGAGAGGCTTCTTGTACGAGTGTGCAGGTTTGCGGGAACTCGGCAGACTAGCAACTGTTGGCAAGCGTCACTCCTCTTTTTTGTTCTATGTCGAAGGCGGATGGACAGACGGTCGGATGGTGGATCTGAGTCGGTTGAGTTACCCTAGGATCAGGGCAGAAGTCCGCTTTGTGGGCGACTTTGAATATCACCACCGACAGAGCCTGAATTCCGGTGACTACTGACATTGGAAAGAATAAGCTGATGGGCATTGCATCTGCCAATGGAACGGTATGGCAGCAACATGAAACGAAAATCGAGGTGGTGGGGGAAACATAGACGTCTAGTGCTGCGGCTCATCATTTTGTGTGGCCATTGTTGCTCTTCGCCGTTGTTGCTCTTTGCTGCAAGTGAAGCCATCCCCAGCCATTTCACTATGCACATTTCAACCCATCAGAGTTTACCACGGTCATCCCAGCCTTCTTTCTCTTTGTGCCTCCCGATGAGCAACCCACACAGAGTCCACTTGTGGTTTCCCGGGCTCCGTCGATGGACGAGAACCCTGTCCTGTCTCGCCTTGTTCGGTTGCTTCCATCCTCATCCCACCCATGTCTGCGACCAGTCCGAATCTAGCACCAACAGGCCTGGAGGCAAGCGAACATGAATGATGTGGTTTGGTCTGAGAATCTGGTCGGGGACTCTGTTCGAGGCCTGGCTGATCAAGGTCGGCGGCACAATTGTTCAAGGCCCAAAAGAAGTCGTAGGTCGGGTTTCCCTGCTTCACCCAGGCGCCCCGCATACAGCTTGCCCACCGCACCACCAATACGACCCCCGGTAACCAAGCTACCAACCCTCTGCTTTCTTGAATCCCCAGTGACGGTGCCGTCACGGCACCCCTCGTCGAGATGATGTCGTGCAAAATCGCCATTCTTGGCATCACTGCTGTCACCGACTCGTAGCCTGTAGCACACAATGTCCTGTGTGCGTCGTACCTAGTCGTACGGCCTGGGCTTTGCTCGTCACGCAGACCCTCACTCCCGTCTCGTAGTATATATCTCCCATCCAGTCTCTTCCAAATCAAGAGTCTTCTTTTGCTCTTCATCTGCAACAACAAAATCAGAACATCTCACTCCTACTTCCCGCCTCATCTCATCAACAAAGAGCCTCAGCTTTCGAGCTAAAACAGTCGCTTCTCTTCCCGATCTCTCATCGACGGCTTTTAAGCTTCTTCTCTCCAAACACCACCAACAAGCCAAAATGCGCTCCTTCGCCATCCTCTCCGCTGCCGGCCTCGCCGCCGCCCAGTTCACCTCCATTGTCATCACCGACGGCATCACCGCCACCGTGACCCTCCCGGTCTTCCCTGAGCCCACCGCCACGGCCATCGTGACCGAGACCGTCCCCTTGACCACCGTCACCGCTTCCCCCGAGCCTTCGGTCTCCACCACCGTGACCGTCCCGGAGGGCACCACCACCGTCTCCGAGGGCCTCACCACCGTCCCGGGAGGAGGCTTGACCACCACCACCCAGGTCGTCGTCAGCGACCCTCCCGTCACCGTGACGACTGCCATCGTCGTCCCCACCGGAACCGACCCCGTCGAGACTCTCCCTACCATTACCGACTCTGCCATTCCTTCCATTACCGCCGTCATTCCTCCCATCATCAACAGTGAGTTATCATTCCTTGCCCTGATTATGAAAGACCAATTGGACTAACATGACCTCTCAGCTACTCTCTCAACCCTCACCCAGACGTACTTCACCTCGTCTCCCAACGCCACCACCACCGGCCCCGTCACCGTGCCCACCGCTGCCGCCGACAAGGTCCAGAGCTCTGCTGCTGGCCTGATTGCCTTTGGCATTGCCAGTTTCTTCCTTTTGTAAAGGGAGTTTCCTGAGATTCGGGACTTGGAAAGCATGAGGGAATAATGGGTTTACGCTTGAATGATGATAAGCGCGGTGCACACACACACACACACACACACACACACACACACTTGACACGGGATTCATGAGGAAGCAAAACAGCACTTGCTTTGGACATGTATTATGACTCCTTTTAACGGCTTGGAGCAACGGCGTTGAATATTCTGCATACGATGATGAAGTACGGTCATCATGAGATAGCATTAATACTGCTAATTAATTTCAAATAAATACTTTCACATATATTATGCTCATTCACATCACTTTTGAGATTTAAATTTGCCGCTGCAGAGACTGCGTGGGGAACATTTCTCAAGCATATGTGCCTTATAAATATATATATATATATATATATATACTATACAAACAAAAAGGAAAGAGCTAACAAAAGAGTTCACCCCCCCGGTGGCGAACGGGGGCTACATCTCTGGGTGCACATGCTGGGATTTTTGTCGACTTGAACTCGGGACCTCTTGAGCCTTCACCGATTAGGCTGTTCGTGGACTTCAACCACTCCACCACCCAGCCAGTTTTGACCTGACCCCCGAGGGGGCGCCTGCTGGCTGGTGACGGGAATGGATTTGGAGGGGTATATGAAGTGTTCCTTCCGTGTATTCACTCATGTGTATTCGGGAGCCGGACAGACAATGTAAGTTGAGAACCTTGAAAGATTTGCCATCATGGTATACGATGATCCATCCCTCCCCTCTTCTTGGCCCTGCGCTTCTCTGTAGCGCCGTTTATATTGAACTCCCACCACTTCCGTAGCGGCCGCCGTGTCCCTCGTTCTGCCAAGCCAATACTTTCAAGTGCGATACCATCAGCGCATGTTCATCCAGCAGCGGCGCGGCACGATGCCCAGTGTCCCACTTTTGTCCTAAGAACAGGCCCCGGTGGCATCTTTCATTAAGAAAAATGTTTGCCTCCACTGTTACCTCTGCGGCACAATGTAATCTCCTCCATTCCCGCGAAATGAAAATAGTAGCAAGGAGAGCAGAATCCTTCGTGCACCGTGTCACGTAATCAAGTCTTGTGATACGCGGGCGGCTAGAGTATTTGTCCAACCGTGGAGGCTTCCTCCCGGGCAGGTCCTTAGTCCGCAAGTGGCAATCTGCTGTTGTGTTGATGCGCAATGCATGAGGATCAGCTTCGGGCGCTTGTATACACCGCTCACGTGGTGTGATTATTCCGCGCTCGTACTTTCTGCGCTGGACCTTATGGTTGGGCGACGTGCTTGGCTGGCTGGCGGCGCGAGTATCTGTAGTGCTTCTCGCGCAGTCGAAGTAACCGCTTCGTGGCGCGGCATTTTTATCTTGGAACCTGAAGATAGGTCTTCTTCAAGCGGCAACGGGAATCTGAGCGGATGCCTCCTCGACGCCAGGTTCAGCTTCATCTTCGGGGTCCTCAGGGAGGTCGTCCTGCAAATCGCGATCACATGTTAGCCACACACCTATTTCCGCGTGAAGTCTTCATACGGGACAGAAACCGAGAGAAATGGGGAAGCGCACCTTATCAAAGATGACGCGAATCATGAGACTGCAGCTGGGACACACGGCAATGTCCTCGTCGTCGCGCAAGTCGGCCAGGGCGATTTGGAACTTGTCGCCGCAGGGGCATGGGTAGTGGTAGATCTGCATGTCCTCGTCAAAGGTCATGTCTTCAATCTCTATCTCGTCGTAGATGGAAATGTTGTCGTCGGACATTTTGGCGGTGTCGTGTTGTCGCGATATAGGTGTATGGGAGTATTGCGATTTAGTCTTGCTAGGATGATGGCGATGGAGTCATTCAAATTGAGGGGTGGCAAGCCGACTTAGAAGGAAAAAAGAATTAGACAAAAATAAAAAAAAGCTGCGGGAGGAGTTGCCCCGCGATGTGGCTGATGAGTCCGCGAGCGTTGAGCCACATTTGATTAGATAATGGAGCCTCAGGCACAAAAGCCAAGGAACCACAGAATACAAATCACATGCCATCGGCAGCCAATTCACATGGGAACGGGCCAAAAGGGCCATTTTCCGGGGTTGGCCAATCACGCCGTTCGCCGCTACGGGGCCGCTCTTCTCCAGCACCCATGTACCGTGTCACTCCGGGGAGCCGAGGGACAGAGAGGTCCAACAGCGCCAGCTTTCCCCCATTTTCCCCAGCGGAATCCAATGCTCAAATCACCCCAGTGCTAAATCAGAACAAAGACCCGAGCCATCGAAGCGGTCCAGTGTTATTTTAACGTTTTGGCTGCTGAATCTGGAAGCGGAAGGGGACTGGGCTTGGTACCTTACCTACCGCTACCCCCCAAGTGCCCCAATCGAAAGCCTCGTCTGAAGGACCAGCCGTGTGACACTCACCCCCAAGCACCCACAACCAGCCATGGCTGTTGTCAACATCATTATCTTCCCCTTTCTGACTGACTGCGAACACCTTTGATATTCTCCCCCGCGATACCCCCGTGATCTCTTGACCACCGACGGACCTCGATCGAAATACCGCGACGAATGCGCTGACGATACAATCCCATCGTCAACCGACGGACGTTCCCCCACAGCCGCCGGTGTGACGTAGCCGCGGCATCTCGTCCATCTTCACAAGCAACACAACCACGACCTCATACCCCCCGAAAGACATCGCGAGACGAAAAGGAATTCGGGATCGCCGTCCATAACCAAGCGGCGCGCGCGCGCAGAGACACCAACCCCCGAAACCACCGCCCATAATGGCCGCCCAATCCAAAGTCTCCCTCATCGGGCTCCCCTCAAACCGCACAGTCCGCAACCTCGCCCTCCAGCTCACCCAGCTCTACCTCCAAAACCGCACGCGCATCTCGCGCGCCGTCTGGATCACCCTCTTCGTCGCCCTCGCGAACCGCATCCGCCGCGCCATCTCGGACCAGAAGGCCGCTTCCGCGCGCGAGGCCGCCGTCCGCGAGTCCCGCGCCACCGTCGCCGCCCCCTCGGACGAGGACATGACCAAGAAGCGCAAAAAGGTCGAGCTCAACCGCGAGTTCTTCCGGTCCCTGCTGCGCCTGCTCAAGATTGTTATACCTGGATGGCGGAGCAAGGAGGCTAGGCTGCTCATCAGCCATTCCTTCTTCCTTGTTGTCAGGACGTTGATCAGCCTCAAGGTCGCGGCTATGGACGGCGCTATCGTCAAGAGTTTGGTCAAGGGTAACGGGCGAGAGTTTTTGATGCGCATCGTATGGTGGATGTTGATTGCTATCCCTGCGACATTTACAAATTCAATGGTGAGCTCAGCTCCATGCTCGAATACACCCGTGTTGGAGTCGTGCTAATATGTTGTGGCAGTTGTCCTACCACCAAGCGGAACTGTCGCTCAAGTACCGGACGCGGTTGACGCAGCATATTCACGACAAATACCTCTCCAAGCTCACCTTTTACGGCATCTCTGCCCTTGACGATCGGATAAACAACCCCGACCAGCTCATTGCAGTCGATGTTGCCAAATTCTCAAACAGCTTGGCCGAACTCTTTAGCAACCTCGCAAAACCCGTCCTGGACATGGTACAAGCCTCCCCCTCAAACTGCCTCTATCAACCTCAAAGACTAATGACTAGTAGACAATCTACACGCACTCGCTCTCACGTAGCGTAGGCGGCGAAGGTGTTGTCTCAATGGCCCTCCTCGTCCAACTCTCCGCAAACGTAATGCGCGCCCTCACACCGCCCTTTGGCAAGTACGTCGCCGACGAGGCCCGTCTCGAGGGTGAGTTCCGCTTCCAGCATTCGCGCCTCATCGACCACGCCGAAGAGGTCGCCCTCTACTCGGGCCACGAGGCCGAGAAGGACACCCTCGACAAGGGCTACTTCACCCTTATCAAGCACGTAAACTACATTCTCCGACGCCGCTTCTACCACGGCTTCATGGAGGACTTCGTCATCAAATACTTCTGGGGCGCTCTCGGCCTGCTGCTCTGCTCCGTGCCGGTCTTCGTCAAGATGCCAGGTCACATCGCCATGAATATGGGTGATCGCACCGAAAGCTTCGTTACCAACCGCCGCATGCTACTGTCGGCTTCTGACGCGTTTGGTCGCATCATGTTCTCCTACCGCGAGATCATGGAGCTGGCAGGTTACACCTCCCGCGTCGACTCTCTTCTCGAGGTCATGAACGACATCCGCGCCGGCCGCTTCGAGAAGAAGCTCGTCTCCAGCTCGGGCACCGAGAACAACGAGGCCGTCCTCAAGGGCCGCGGCACCGTCGTCGAAAGCAAGGATATTCAATTCATCAACGTGTAAGTCATACATTTTGCAACAACCAACTCATATGCAGACTAACACTCCAAAACAGCCCTATCATCTCCCCCAACGGCGACGTCCTCATCAAAGCCCTCTCTTTCTCCCTGAAACAAGGCGATCACCTCCTCGTAGTCGGCCCCAACGGCTGCGGCAAATCTTCCCTCTTCCGCATCCTCGGCGGTCTCTGGCCAGTCTACGGCGGCACCGTCCACAAGCCCCCCTTCTCCGACATCTTCTACATCCCGCAACGCCCCTACCTCTCCCGCGGCTCCCTCCGCCAACAGATCACCTACCCAGACTCCCTCCGCCAGATGCGCGCCAAATCCGTCACCGACGCAGACCTCCTCTCTATCCTCTCCCTCCTCGGCCTCGAGCACCTCCCGGAACTCTACCCAGAGGGCTGGGACGCCGAGGCCGAGTGGCGCGACGTCCTCTCGGGCGGCCTGCAGCAGCGCGTCGCTATGGCGCGGTTATTCTACCACCGGCCCCGCTACGCCATCCTCGACGAGTGCACCTCCAGCGTCACCCTCGAGACGGAAAAGGTTATGTACGATAACGCAAAGGCGCTGGGTATCACCCTCATGACCGTCAGCCATCGCCGCAGTCTGTGGAAGTACCACAGCCGCATCCTCCAGTTTGACGGACAGGGCAACTTTGTCTTCACCAAGCTCGACGCCGATCGCCGGCTGAAGCTCGAGGATGAGAAGGAGGACCTGGAGGTCTTGCTGCGGCAGGTGCCTGAGATTGAGAGGCGTATTGCCGAGTTGACGGCCGCTTAGATGACGGTGTTGGTTACCGCCCTCTTATCTTTGATGGTTTCCATGGGCCAGGTTGTAGCGGTGCATTTTCTTCAATTAGTTGATGACGGAAAGGGTGGCAAATCTCGAATGAAGAAAGCATGATTCGATGGATGTTGGACGATTATCTTATTTTTGCAAATTTTGTACACAAAGGTTTGTAGAAACAACACCTACAGAGGATACGGCGTAGAACAGGATAGGCAAATCGAAAGAAATAATATCACAACTCACAACTTATCCGTGCATTCGAAATAGCCCAACTCATGGCAAAGCTTGACGTGCGCAAATATTGGTTAGGTTTGAGTGACCAATATGCTTTAGACTCCTTGCTCGCCACCTGAAGCTTGTCAATCTTCCTGAATGCATCCTGAAAATGCAGAACTCCACATTTGTCCAACTCAATGCTGTTGGTAGATCAACTGGCAGCTGCCATCTACCTCTCTACCTGCTTCGAAGACACGCCGCCTACCAACGTCCACTACGGGTATCAAAGCTGGACAATTCCGCGTCTCCTTCTGTCAATCGACAAGATTTGTCGGATGGAAGCGGCAGCTCTCGCTATGTATGCTGTTGTCAAGCAGTAAAATACGCTTATGATCCGCCCCGCACTCGTAGCAGAACTCGTGCTTGCACTTGGAACCTAGGAATCGGTCTCTAGGTTAGATGTTTCTTGAATTTCCCTCCCGATATCTGCTTGGCTGCAAGCACCGTGGCTCACTCTCGCCTACACTAGGGGCCCAAGACCCCGGCATTGAACGCTGTGCGACCGTTCCCAGATAGAGTAACAGCCCCAACAGAACTCGTAGCGGCATTTAATGCCTGCGATGATGTTGGCTTCAGTTTGACAGGTACAACGCGGCGATAAGCAAGCGAAAGGACTGGACAGGGGACCAAACATGAGAGACATAAGGACAAGGGCACTTACAAGTCATGTGCGAACTACCAAATTCCTGTCAGCTTCACCTGTCGCTCTGAAGTTACAGAGGGTCACTTACCACCCAGAGTTCTTCTCAATGGCCCATCCACAACCAGGGCATGGCTTTGTTGTCCGGTTTACGGTCACTCGACTTTGCTCTTCTTCCGCCTTTCGGCGAGCGGCAACTTTCCTCGCCAGGGCTACCGCCTTTCGGGCTCTTTCCCTTTCGGCACGCTCTCTAGCCTCATTCTGTTGGATCTCCGCTTGTTGTTCGGCCATTAGGCCCTGCGCCATTGCCCGATCGGCAGCCTCTTGCGCCTGTCGCGCCGAGTCAAACTCATCATGCTCCATCTCGATGCGCGAGCGGAAATTTTCTGGGTCTTGAAGCAGCGCATCAAACTCTTGACATGACAGGTTCTCGTGCCATGTCACGTTATGGCTAAAACAAGATCGTTGACCGCAATGCAAACATGTTACGATGGGCTGATCTGCGCCGGTATCGTGAAGTTGGCCCGAGCCACAATTTGCCGTACACCAAATGAACTTATCAGCTTCAGCCATGGCAGCGCGAAGAGCCAAAGCCTCGTATCTTGGAAAACGTCAGTGTTTTTGTACCCAAGAGAGGCCAAGGGGGTTTACCGGGCAAATGTCTCTTCGTCTGCGTACTTCTGAATGTCGACGTATTCTAGCAACTCGCGGCATTCTGGGCACTGAATGTCGGTCCATAACTTGCTGTTCAAATCTGATTTGATGGACATTCGAAGGCACTCCAGACACGCTTCTGGCGGGTGAGTACATGTTGGAGTCACACTGAGGACAGGAAATGACGAAATATCTCTTGTCTCCGCACAAATCGGGCATTCTCGAGAATCGCCCAGGTCATTAGCTGGTAGCCTTTGCCTTGTAACAATAACATCTGTTGTGTCTGCCGCCTTGTGATATCTCTGGCCAAAACTATGACTCGTCAGCAATGCTGAACTGAAACATGAATGTTGACAACGAGAAGTATTAACGCTGAATTGCGCAATCCCGAATTCATTGATGAAGGCTGATGAAGAGTATCAACCGAGGTTCAGGGTGCATTTACCTGAAATCATCAGCTCCGAGATCCGCGGATCGAGATCCCGATCCTGAATCTTGTCTGCGCAGAAACGCAACCGTCATTGCTTGCTCCTTCTGCTCGAGAAGCTCAACATAGGGGTTGTTCGAAGCCAGCGACGGGACCTTCGACGTTGATCTTGACCGTGTGGGCGGCGATGACACTGGTGGAGTACTAGCCGCGGTGCTGGAGCTGCCGCCTGTTGTCTGTGGTGAAAACGGAGAGATATCGAAATCCTCAAGAATAGACGCTGGTGTTGGTCGGTAGCCCCTTTGTGGTGGTGGAGTAGAGGAGGATGGAATCGCAGCCTCTGTAACCGTGGCTGTCGACTTGGCTACCGGGAGTGGGAAGTCGAAGTCTGCCAAAATATCAGCGCTTATAGCGCGGTAGTAGTTGACTCGACGCAGAACCTCTGGTAAGAGGGCTGGTGGTCGGGGCTGATCGTGACGAGCACGCCGTGCTGATGTGCCTTGCTCGTTGTTTGCGCTGTTTGATTCATCAACATCCATAGCCAGCCCCCAATCGTATGCCGGGGCGGGATCGAGCCCATCGCTGCCAAAGCCTTCCACCAGAGAGGGATTGGCGCTGGAATGATAGCTTGGTGGTAGTCCGCTGGTTGGAGGAGCGAACATCTTCGTTAAGGGGAATTCTTCGTCATGTGGCACGAATCTTGGCGATGAATCGCTTGATGCGTCTGTATGCTGCCGGGGCGAGCTCTCTTCCAGAGCTATGATTGTGGGAATAGCTACTTGTGTCGCCGCTGATAATCTTGGAGCGTCTATGGAGCGATCTGGAGTTCCGTCAACGAGAAAGCCCGCAGTCAAAAGATGAGACGTCGAAGGGATTGTAGTAAGACGAGACGCGATCTTCGTGTGCGACTCTGGAGAAGGGGAGTCGAATCTAAGAGACGAGGTGAAATGGCTCTCTTCCGTGGTATCGTTTGGCCGTTCCCCGCGCGCTGAAGTGGACCATTGAGAGGGGGGCAAGGACGTGTTTGGTTCGGACTCTGATGAACCGTTCGTGGTTTGCGGATCGTGTTGAAATGCTCCAGTCAATCTTCCCTTGAAAGATCGAAACATGGTGAAAGGGCGGCAAGCTAGCTGGGATGTCCCTGCTGACTGCTTGGAGTTCAACTCGGACCTTTAACCTTGCATCGCCGTCCAAGCATAGAGCTGATGCAGAAAGGCCACGAGGCAACGTGTTCGCAGTGCGGCTGGACGGTTTTGCAGCCGGGTACCTATCAGGGCAGAACGACTGACAACAAAAGTAAAGGATAAGTATTAGAAGCTGGTCACGGTACCTAGTCCAGACGAACGTTAGATGGCGACTCTAACGTCGAGGTGTCTTCGGAGACGAAACCGGGACGCGGACTCTAGGCTCAATGGCCTACACTCATACGTCTTGCGGCTGCTGGGAGAAGGGGAATGCGGTTCTCGTGGTTTGCCAGGCGGGATATGATGTATCGCGGCTTGGCTCAACCTTGTGAGGGCGTTCCGAATGAATGATGACGGCGGGCGCATGAGGCAACGAACTGAAAGGGCATCAGATGAGGCCGAACGAGGGGCGCTGGCGAACCTTGACGGTGGGAGGAGTTCCAGATTGGCGTCCAAGTGGTTCATGCCATGGTCAGACAGCTCCGAGGCGAACCTGCCTTGAATGTTTCTTCCTTCTTTGGGAAGCGATGTGTACGTACCGTATGTATGTAAGTACCTCTGGAGGAGGCAGATGTACCTACCGTGGGTACCTGAACGTCTCCACAGATCGCCTGAACCCACTCGCTAGCGCATGTCACTGCCCTTTGCCCGTCCTTAGCGGCCAACTGTTAAGCCTCGCTCAACCCCACCAAAGTCAATGGGCAGACTTCGCAGGTACCAAAGGCGGCCGGTTTTTGGAATCAAAGTCAAACAACCTGACAGTTCACCTACTTGCCTAAGCCCATTTGAAAGACAGAACAAAGTCAATTGCACATTTCTTACTTGCATTCTTTATACTTGCTTCAGCCTCAGACCCAGGGAGTGAACCGACGGGTTGTCTTTATGGGAACTTCGACATGCAACTCTTTCCATAACGCCTCCACCAGGCTCCAACAACCCGGTCATTGGACGTAAGCCTCACGAAGAGGGCTCTTGTGATAGCCTCTTGTTGTCCACATGGATTTGACACCTCATGAAGACTCTTCAATCAAGCAGTGATGCTTCATTCAATGTCACCCCACAAGAATGACTCATGGGAAGCAATACAGGGGACTATTAAGTTGACAGAGTGCACCTGGAGATTATTTGCTTCTACTGTCCTCAATGTTTTCCAATTGGGTAGATCAGCCAAACTGGTCCCGTAATATGTGCAATTCGGGAATATTGCGGCAATCCTTATATAGCAAATAAGCCATTGCGCCGATACTAGTGTAGCAAATGAAGGATATCAGTGTGAGATACCCAGGTCTCCTAGCCCCCCCAACGGAAGTTTGTCCATCCACCAGCTTCCTGCCTCTCGCGGTCGCTTTTAGCGTAATAGAGGTGGCTCAAAAGCGTACGATCCCCATTCTCCTGGAACCTGTCACGCTTTTCTTGCGGTCCCCACGCCACCAGCATCCGTTGGCGTCGCACAAGCTGAGGTTCCTTGATGACATCCTTGCGGCCAATCTGTCGCATGTATAGTGCCGGCGTAAGAGTGCAAACGTTGAGCAGGTGGTGATATAACTCCTTTTTAGTAGGCTGGGGGTCAATCTTTGTCAAGTTGAAAGCCTTGCGGTTCTGGACTATGTTCTTGCAGTCGAGGTCTTGCAAATTGTCGAGAAAGTCGGTTGAAGTTTGCATCTCGCCGTCCCCACCCCAAACTATGTATGGGTTGATGTCGAAGTAGAAATGGTTGGTGGAGACCTGAATCTTCTCGTACAGTTGCATCGCGGGCTTGATGCAAATCTGTTCGAAGCTCCTGAAAAATGCATCTATCTTGTCTCTTCGACAGAAGATTTTGAAAATGCTCGCAAGTTCGATCGTGAGCTCGCGCAATTTCTTTTCCCGGCAGTCCTTGAAGTCGCGGGAGCTCAAGATTGCATTGTACGCTTCTGCCGTCCAAGTTCGTATCGCGAAGAGATCTGCAAGGTGCATCAGTTATCAATACAAATGTTCAATGGTAACCCTGCAAGAATATGCTGGTACCTCGCTTTGGGTCGACATGATTCTGAAGCGCTGTTTCCACGAAGCTGAGGACTTCGACGTAGTTGGCGATGGAGCCGTACATGATATTTTGGAAAATGTTCTCGTTGATGAACCTCATGATAGTTGCAACAATAATGTCTTCGTCCGTTTCTGGAAAGACTGCGCCATGAACTAGGTCAGGATATTGGTGTATGGCCTGCTTCAACTTGAGGGCGTCGCTAGGCCTCCTACGGGTAGCCGTCATCAGGTCTTCAACCCCCTTTTCATGGTCATCCAGATAGGGATCCATGAACTTGGAAACCCAATCGCTGATTCCCTCGACGAGATCATCGTACTCCTATCGGCCTGTCAGACAACTCTCGCTGGGTGTCTCGGGAGATACTTACGCGCCCAACTTCCTCGGGAGTGAGCTCCTTGCGGTAGGGCTGAAGGCTAAATATGTGAGATTGAGCATCTCTGAGTTGTTCTTTCAAAGCCGCGTTCTCTGTGCTGAGCTCATTGATTTTTGACGCAAGAGGGGCCGTGTCTTTCTCGATCTCTGTAATAGTTGAGGTTACGGTAGACTTGATCTCGCCTATCCTCCGCTCTGCTCGTTCTACCTTCTCCTCGGCAATCTCAGCTCGAGCCGTTGTTGACTTGAGCCTGTAGCGCAGCTCCATGATTTCGCGGCGTAGCAATGAGTCATCACTGGAATCTGCCTCGCCTCCGCCATCGCGTGCATTGGGGATAACATCTTTCTCGGAAAACTCTCTTGATGGCGACGAAATGTCAGCACCAAGATCGATCAGGTCGCATTCGACAAAAGAAGATGATGTTACTGTCGAAGAAGGCGATAGAGGATGACGAGAAGAATTGGAGGCGGGATAATGATTGAAACGAGTGGCAACAAGGCCTTTGGGCAGAGCTTGCCTGGGTCCGCTGCTCTGAGCCCCGTTCTCCGGAGCAGGTATCTCGACCTTGGTGAAGCCCATTTTGTCAGTGTCAGAAGTCGCGTGTGGGCTGATTGGGTCTATTGTGGCAGTTTCTTGATTCCCTGGGGCTTGACTGTAGGTAAGTCTCGAGTCGTCGAGGATCATGGCACCAGCATCAACGTCGAGGGGTCTCTTGTCCGGAATTGGTGGGCTGTGATCCTCGCGGTGCTGCGGAAGAGCCGGGTCTACCTGTCTGAGATCTTCCATCATGCCGAAAAGCAGTCCTGGAAAATGGCAACGATGAACAAGATGTTTGGATGAAAAGAGAGGTCCGAGTCTACCTGTGCATCAGAAGAAAGAATGACTTGGAGGGATGGGATGTTGCTGGAGGAGAGGCCTGAGGGAAGTTGCACGGACAAACCAAGGAAGATTCCAGTGTCTTGAGGAACCTACCTTATCCAAGGTCGGGTACTCAGGCCAGGCACCTTGCATATCTCGAAATGCCGCCTGTGGTGCTCAGCCCAAGACAAAAGTTCAAGGTCATACATCGAACCTTATTGTGTGATGAATCCTGGGGCTGGGAGGGCTGCCCAGAATAGGAAACCTGAAAGAACACCCTCAAGTCTCTTGAACATCTTTGGCGCTTGATTTGCAGTCGGCCTCTCATGGGCTTGTCTTGGTATCAGTAGGAAGCAAGGCAGCTTTCGGTGAAGGAGGACTGTTGCTGCATTGGAAGCTGCCTGCTCAGTAACCCCGCCAAGTGGGGGCGGATAACGGCGGGTGGGGCACTGCTGAAATACACAGTACGTACCTTTAAGGCTGACACCCTAGTTGTGCTCAGAAGTACCGATCCACTCCATCAAAGTCACTTTCTTTAACAGGCATCCTGACCTTCGCCAGAAACAGCTCAACACGTTGGAGTGATGCTGGGAGGCAGTGAGGGTTGAACACTTTGGAGCAACAGTGGCATAGTACGGACCGAAAGCTGCCTCATGAAGGTGCCTGAGCTACATGGCATGCCGGACGAGTATCTCGGCGCTTAGGCCTACGACATGTCGATACATCCAGACGTGTCTGACAATGGAAGTCAGAAGCCGCATGAGCTTGACGCATAAGGCAGTGATTTCTCCAGAGGGCTGATTACTCGATTCAGTGATTGATAGCTCTCGTTCATGTGCAGTCTTATTCGTGCCTCGCTTTTTTGTCTACCTTAGTCTGGTATAGATACCTCTGAAGTTTACCTACTCGTACCTGCCTCAGAAAGGTTGATTGGCCAGGGAAGGAGCTACAAGCAAATCGGAGCTTCCTTCCTTACCCGTTTGCGCAACGCCCCGTCAAGGACGTGAAGACCAAAAAGGTTCAGCCAGAACCTCTTGCTGCCCTGCGTTCTTCAAAACATCCACCCAAGCTTCATCAAGGCAGATTTTCTTTCGCCTGCTGACCTCTACGTACCTTGCCCAAGCACATGCTTCCATCAAGCTTGATGAGACCCGGCTTCTGACATCGCCCTCCTTCCTACCACCTCAAGTTTTCCTCCTTACCTTTTTGCACCTCTTTCTACTGCGACCAGGCCATCCTGAATAATTGAAATCTTCTTCACCCTCTTCTCGGGTCCGTCAAGCCTACTCGGATACAGCTTCATTTGGAAACAGACAGGGCTTCCACTACACCGACCCCAAGACTTTGATTTGTTCTGGTGGATGACAGCCGAACATCGACTTGCATCTGCCTTCTACATCCATACGCACTTGTTATCGCTTCTCAGCTTTGATACCTTCTGCAACACTCGGCAGCAACACAACGCCTAGTCATGGACGCCTTTGACTTTGGGCAGCTGTCCGTCAGCGGGCGCAAGATCATTGTCGGCATCGACTTTGGTACCACTTATTCAGGAGTAGCGTGGGCTGAAACCCAACGTCCCGATCGACGAACTGCCATCACTACCTGGCCGATCAGCAAGACCATCCGCGAGGGCGAATCTTCGGACAAAGTCCCTACCAAGCTGCGATATGCCGGCGACGAGGTTCAATGGGGCTTTTCAATCCCCGTTACTGCACCACAAGATGAAGTTGTCGAGTGGTTCAAGCTGTGAGTGCCTTCAATCCCAATCAAACTCGGCCTTGGCATAATGTGTCCGGATGTTATAAGACGCAACAGAGCTAATGTATTCCAGTGACCTCGATCCTTCTCTCCAAAGCATGGGTCAAGCTGTCTCCTCAGAGGCTCGAGGTGGCCGCAATGTCGACAAGCTTGTGACGGACTACATTTCTGCCCTGGGCAATCATCTCGTTTACACTTTGAAGGAGAAGCTCGGAGAACAGGTTGTCAACACCACACCGTTGGAATTTGTTGTCACGGTGCCCGCTATCTGGTCAGATCTCGCCAAGGATAAGACCAAGCAAGCCTGCCAAAGGGCTGCTGGCCTCAACACTGTTACCAACACTGTTGCTCCCATCCATCTTGTCTCTGAGCCCGAGGCTGCTGCCATCTATGCCTTACATGGCCTGGACCCACATGGGCTCAAGGTGGATGACACTGTGGTGGTTGTAGATGCTGGAGGAGGAACTGTGGACTTGATCTCGTACACAATTACCAGTCTAAAGCCTATTCTGGAGGTCCAAGAGGCTGCTCCAGGATCTGGTGCTCTGTGCGGCTCGACGTTCCTCAACATGCGCTTTGCTAAATTTCTGAAGGCTAAGCTGGGCAAAGAAGACGGATTTGACGACGAGATCATGGCCGAGGCCATGGAACAGTTCGAAAAGAAGGCAAGCTTATTTATAACTTTGATCACTCTTTGATCAGGTATCTTGACTAGAGCTCTTTGACTAACGGTGCACAGGTCAAGCGACAGTTCACGCTCGGCGCTGCTCCAGACGACACCTACACCATTCCAGTCGGTGGTCTGGCGAACAACAAAGAGCTGGGAATCAACCGTGGTCGTTTCGCCTTGAAGGCATCAGATCTCCAAACCATCTTCGAGCCCGTTGTTCTCGAGTGCATCAAGCTTGTCAAAGACCAGATCACAGCAAGCAATGTGCCGATTCGTGCTATTCTCCTTGTCGGTGGTTTTGGCGCATCCAACTATCTCAAGGAGCGTTTGCGCAACGCTATCGATAAGAGCATCCAGATCATGCAGCCACCCAATGCTTGGCAGGCAGTTGTTCAAGGCGCTGTCATGAAAGGTCTAGCTCAAGTGTCTCCTGATAAGCTTACGCAGGTCAAGGTGCAGAACCGCAAGGCCAGGAAGCACTATGGCACCGAGTGGCGAAGCAAGTACGATGCCAAGCTTCACAAGCATCTCGAACAGAAGCGACACTGGTGCGGCTTGGATGGTTGCTATAAAGTGTACACCATGGAGTGGTTCATTCAACGCGGCGATAACGTCTCCGAAAACGAACCCTTCTACACATCGTTCGCGTGGACCGGTCTGGTCAGTCAGGGCCGCATCAAGAAGATCAAGATGGATATCTACGCAGATCGCAACCAGAGAATTGCGCCTGTTGCTCGGGATGAGAATGTTGCAATGCTCGTTCAGGTCGAGGCTGATGTCGGACACATCCCCGAGCACATGCTCTCCCGCCGCCAGGGACTTGATGGCCAATGGTACTACGAGCTGAATTGTAAGATCGAAGCCGTCTATCTTTCGGCCTCAACCACGTACACATTGCTCTACAACAGTGAGTTTGCCTTTCACTGGGCATCTTGACACGAACGTTAACCCCTTCTAGATCAACGGTACAACACGGTGACGGCAGAGTATGTTTGATCTCGTTATGCTTTGGCTGCAGACGCATGTAGTTGGGAAAGCACCTTCCATCTGGATACGCGACCATTTTGGGGCAGGAGATTGACTAGCACATATGAAGAGGTAACAGTGTACACAACGCAAACATCGTGTGGCATTTCCACTCCAGGAGCTCTGCTTCTCTGGATGGAACAATGAAGTTTATTGAATTCCAAGCCATATCGAGTATTTCATGCGCCCATATGACATTGATACTTGGATGAACACTTTCTCGATTGGCCAATACCATGATCAAATTACTTTGCTTGTTCCTAAGACGCTGATCGTTTTAACTCGGTCGTCAGAGCCTGGAATCCGTGCAAGGGATTCGTGGTTGCTATTGGCTATTTGGCGTTGTGGGGAATTAATCACACGTCTGGCACTGTAGACGGAATGACAATGGGCGGCGGAAGCGAAGATGAGGTGAAGGAGACAAAATTGGAACATCGGGACGAAAGAGACAGCTGAGAGAACTTAGTTTCGAACTACCCGTTTGGGAACTTGGGGACACTGGATCTTGACTTGGTTCAGTCGGCTCTCCTTGAATGTTCCCCTTCGGCGCGACGCATCCCCAGGTAGTTCCAAAGTTTTTGACACCAACGAATGACCTGTGGAGAGTTACTTAGACTACTGCTAACATGATCGCAGGGAGCTCTAGCTAACGTTGACTGTACCCTAAAAGGGAATGGAACCATTTTAGCTGAATGCCGATGCGGCCGGGAGGCGTTATCAGTGGTCAAGATAGAGGAATCAGACCCCTGCACAAAATCTGACCGAGGCCAAATTTCATGACAATCAAGACCTCAACCCGGGATGCGCGGCTTTGACTCCTTTCCTCATCATATCAACAACTTCAAGGTCGCCGGGAAAGAACCACACGAAAACACAACTCTAACGATCAACCACATCACTGCGCTGTTCGTAACCCCAGGTAACCCCTACAATCACGATGCAAACCAGATCTGACCCTGAACAGATTGAAGGTAGAGGCGACGACGCCGCCCACCGCAAAGATGGCGACGAGCACACCGTCGCGGGCTGGCTCACCGTGGCCGGCTCGTTTCTCGTCTACTTCGTGTCCTATGGCTACATGAATAGCTTTGGGTACTTCCAGGACTACTACCTCGGCCATAGTCTGGCTGGGTACCCGAGCTCGGTCATCGCGATCATCGGGTCGCTCCAGCTTGGTCTTATGAACCTCATCCAGCCTGTCGCCGGTGGTCTCGCCGATTCGTACAGCCCGAGCATCCTCTACGCTGTCGCGGCTGTCGGCGCGATTGTCTCCAGCGTCGGCGTCTCATTCGCCCAGCCAGGCCACATTTGGCAGTTCATCCTCACTCAGGTATGTGCCGTCACTATTGCCCGACGTGCCGAGATCGATCTAACGTTAACAACAGGGCGTCATCTTTGGATCAACCGCCGTGTTTGGTACAGCGGTCTCCTTGCCTCTCGCTAGTCAGCACTTTACGAGACGACGCGCATCAGCCATTGGTATTGTCGCTAGCGGGAACAGCGCGGGAGGAGTCTGCCTCCCCATCATGTTCTCTCATCTTGTGCCACGTATCGGCTTCGGCTGGGCTTTGCGAATTGCTGCGCTGATTGCTCTAGTATGCTACGGGATCGCTATTCTCATCTCGCGGCCCAAGCTGCCACGCAAGCCTGTGAAATCCATCTGGTCTATTGTGGACTTCAATGGCTTCCGCGACCCCCGATACTCTACACTGGCGCTTGCTAATGTGGTCGGTAACTTTGGGCTTTACGTACCGTTCTACTACTTAGGTACGTGTTCATTTAAGCTTGGACAGTCTGACTCAATATGGCTTCGCGTTATTATGTAAGCTTAAGGCAGACATCAACTGTGCCGTTCCAAGGTTGCAGGCTGTCGATCCAGAACTCGATGTCCCTACTGAATGCCTCTTGACCGCGGGCTGACGGATGATGCCCTCATTGAATACAGCTAACCTCTTCACCAGAGCCGTACATCGCGGTTCACCATCCGGGAGCCGCGGTGAGGAACTACCTTCTCCCGCTTATCAACGGATCAAGCTTCTTCGGCCGAGTGATGTAAGTTATCGAGTCGTCCAATGTGCCATCATGAGTTCCACACTGACGAATCCTAGCGGTGGATACGTAGCCGATCATACTGGTGGATTGAACCTCCTCTATCCGCTGACGGCAATTTCGGGCATACTCTGCCTTACCTTGTGGCTTCTATCCACCAGCGTCAGCATGATTGTAGCTTTTGCCTGTTTATACGGTATTTTCTTCTCATTAATTTATGCATGCATCAAGCTTGCGGGGTTCTAACTCGGCTAATCCAAATGTATTCTGCTCGGGAATATTTATCAGTGTCACACCGTCCGTGACCGTCAGACTCTCTCCAACTGATAAAGTCGGTGCCCGGCTGGGCGCATTCTCCATCTGGAGCACAATCGGAGTCTTCACCGGCACGCCCATAGGCGGCGCTTTCGTCCGACGAGGCACGCCGGAAGAATATCAGCACCTGATCATCTTCACCGGCATGTGCCTCACTGCCTCCGCTGTCCTGCAGTTTGCGACGCGCATTCTCTGTGATAGAGATCTACGCAAGAAGTGGTAAAACTCTTCTGCTATCGGGCAACAAGGCCAGACACCACGAGGTTGGCTTGTCTTGCGGTCCGGCAGCGAGCCGGCAAGCGAAGTTGGGGGCTGATTTTGTTGGAAAAGATCAGGGCAAGGGAGGGTATGGGGAACGGTGGAGTGCAAGAGAACATACGGATAGCCGAGGAGGATCTGCGCCAGGCAGGATGTTGGCGATGGAGAGGCGGTCTATGATGTTGGGAGAAATTGGCATGGGGCTGAAATGTTGAGTTGGTTTATGGTCATGTCTGAGCCTTGGCTTCTACGGATGCTTACTTGGGGTGGAGCGCTGAGGTGCGGCATCCGCGTCGATCGGCGGGACTTCACGGAATCATCCGAATTGGATAGAAATACAAGCCATCCGAACCATCTATGTAGTCTGCATAAGGTCTTCAGCCACATATAAAAACACGGATAGCATATGCGGTTCATAGCTTTTCGTCCATAGTCAACTGAATTGTGGTAGACATAATCCCGGTCGATGTTACTTCAAATATGGAGGCCCATGCTTGAATAGTTGTATGGATGCACTTCCACTACTTCTTGGCAACCAAGGAATAATCCAGCCTCCTCAACTACATATCAACAAATTACGTGGAAAGTCCCATATCATCAATGAGAAGAAACTCCCCATGAAATGCTATTTGGGTGCAGATAAATGGGAAGCTTTGACTCATTGGCATCAAATGGCCGCATCGCGATATTTGCCGGAGAGCGTCCGAGGTGAGCTGGCTCTCTGCCAGTAGGGGCACAAGGTAAGGGAGGCAACCGTACTCCTTACTAAAACAAAAAACATGAGACACAAGCCAATTATCTACGTCATACAAACAAAAGCAGAAATAATTTTGGCACCTTTTTGTTCTTCTATTAGATGTGCTAATCTACATTTGTTAAGTGGAGTAATTTCTCGCGGCACTCTGGAGCAATGCTCGGTGGTTTGGACAGCTTATCGTCCATAATCCAGACGTCCAGTCTCGATGGGACCTAATGCTTATATGATGAGTGAAGTCTTTATTTCATGAGTTTCATATTTGCAAACTGCGACTAGTCAAAGTCTTCGCGCGTTGCCTGGCTCCAGCAACAGCACAACTGTGAAGGTGCCTCAGAATCGGCGTTTGAGTCTCGGAAGATGGCCATCGTATTCCCCGGATAGCCGAGACTCATTTGTCTGCCGCAGTCGAATGCTTTGTGGCTGCCACATGAGTTGTGGATAGAAACCATAAACTTTTCTTTTCAACGTGGGAACCCTGGTTAACCCGGCGCTTTCCGCACTTGCTGGTTCGCATGAATCCCGCTCACAGTCCCAATTCTTGACGATCGCTCATATTTCTGCCGTGACCTGAGGGACTATTCCACTTAATAGAGAAAGCAGAATGAGGCAATTCGCATAGTGAGGTGGCAATCCGTCTCCATGCTGCCGCCATTCAGGGGAAATCACTGCAGCCTTTGTGATATCTGACATGTTGGATGTAAACCTCTCGAGCGGTCAAAAGCAGTTGTGGGACATGACCTTATTAGCCTCCGGGTTATCTCTCGGGGGATATTTGTTCTGCTCGGCGCTTACGGTTGGAGAATTATCGTTTGTCGCCGGTCCAATCTGCATTCCGATTGCGTTCCACCTTACTCAAGCTCTGCTCAGACAATCTGCGCGGACTTAGCCTGCAAACGAGGAAAACATTCAGAGAACAAGTGATACGGTAAACACGACGGATCAGATGGTGGCATGCGCTCAGGAAGACTTTGTAAACAAAGGTATCAGTAATGAGCCAAGAAACAATCTGAATGTTGATTTTTGAGGCGAACTCACCAAGTCATTGAGTAAAAGCAAAGCGGACTTCAGAGAGGGGGGGAATGGAGTCGTGCTTTCGCCCGCTAATGAGTGTGGGCAGAATGAGGTTTATTATCGCGAAATGGAAGCACCTTTTGAAAAGTCAGTTTTATTGCTGCTATGCGTGATAAGAAAACTGCATAGCATCTGGCCACTGCGTCCTTTTGGTCCGTGAGACTTTCTGTGCTATGGAGCTGACTTGCAGACTAGCAAGCTGGCGTTGAACTCTGTTAGATGCGCAGCGCACGAGGCACATTTCGCAACGTGTCTGGGTATGATGTAAGAATAATTCCACTTTCACGAGAAAAATGTGACAGAAGCAAATAGGTGAAGGGAGAAGGTTTTCGAGTTGGAAGGCACAAACCTGGGGAAGCTCAGGTTCCGTCGTTGCGCGAACGCCTATAGCCCCCATCTATATCAAGCGAATGAAGGTTTTCGGCAAACCCTCGTTGAGGCTCCTTCCGAACTTCCCACACACCACTCCACAGCTCTAGCAGATATACTATATTCGAGACAAGCTTATTTGAGTAGTCCTTCTAGACGCAATCTCTGTGAGTGCGAGCTCAATATGACGCCAGTATTTCGTTCCCAGGACAAGAAATGTTCTTCGGGCGTCCAACAATAGCGATCCTTGCCGGCGTTTGCCCCAAGTTTAGGTAGCCGTCCTATGTTTGACTGACTCGGCCGGCGGTCACCCCTGTTCTTGATATGTCATGGTGAACACAAGCTTTGATTGACAGTCTTGGCAGAGCCCTGCTGAGAACGCCTCCATTTGAGATATAAATCGACCAGTTCCCACGGCCTTGGCACTGGTTGAGATATCTCTCGAACTGTCACCAGAAGATCTTCTACTCTGATCATTACCATCCTTTGAGCTTTGGCTCGTCCATTCTTTTTTCGTTCACTCTCTCGTACTTATCGCCCTAGGGCACTCCGACATAACAAACTACTTCACAACCGACATTTCTGCTTTTAAACATGGTTTCTTTCTTCGCTCTCGCTGGCCTGGCTGCCACCGCCCTGGCTGCGCCTGTTAGCCAGTCCGGCTGCACTTTCACCGACGCCAACGCTGCTATGGAGGGCAAGGCTGGCTGCTCGAACATTGTCTTGAAGGATATTGCTGTCCCCGCTGGAGTCACTCTTGACTTGACTGGCCTCAAGTCGGGTGCTACCGTACGTTGATTCTTGAACATCACCTCTTGTGGTCAATAGGCCACTATCATCTCGACCAGATTTACTAACCAAATCAACAGGTTACCTTCCAAGGCAAGACTACCTTCGGATACAAGGAGTGGGCTGGTCCCCTCATTTCCGTTTCGGGCTCCAATGTCAACGTCGTCGGCGCCTCCGGTCATGTGATTGACTGCGGCGGCCAGCGCTGGTGGGATTGCAAGGGCAGCAACGGTGGCAAGACGAAGCCCAAGTTCTTCGCTGCCCACTCTCTGCAAAACTCCAACATTCGCGGCCTTAACGTGCTCAACACCCCTGTTCAGGCCTTCTCCATCAACACCTGCACCAACCTCGGCATCTACGATGTCAATATTGACGACTCTGCCGGCGACGGCGGTTCCCAGTGCGGCCACAACACCGACGGCTTCGACGTTGGTTCTTCCAACGGCATCTACATCTCTGGTTGCACTGTCAAGAACCAGGATGACTGCCTTGCTATCAACTCCGGCACCAACATCACTTTCGTCGACGGCACTTGCATTGGCGGTCACGGTCTCTCCATCGGATCCGTTGGTGGACGCTCCAACAACGTCGTCAAGACCGTTCGCATCCTCAACTCCAAGATTATCGACTCGGACAACGGCGTCAGAATCAAGACCGTTGCTGGTGCGACTGGCGCTGTTTCGGACGTTGTCTACTCCGGTATTACCATGACTGGTATCAACAAGTACGGCGTCATCATTCAGCAGGACTACAAGAACGGATCTCCTACCGGCAAGCCCACCAGCGGTGTCCCCATTACCGACCTTACCGTCAGCAAAATTACTGGTAACATCAAGTCTTCCGGTACCGACGTTCAGGTTCTTTGCGGATCCGGCGCTTGCCGCAACTGGAAGTGGGAGGGAGTCAACGTTTCCGGTGGTCAGAAGGCAGCCAAGGCTCTCAACGTCCCGCAGAGTGCGGTCCAGAGCGTCAACACCAAGTTGTAAGCGGCTGTTAGCTCAAACATCGTCGAAATATGGCGAGTTGGGAGACTTGTGTACATGGTAGGCCGGTCTTTTGGTATCGGTCTAGATGTAGCTGAAGAACTTGTTACAGAGTGGTGTCCTAACATTAGCTGGCGACGAATTATGTTCTTTTGTATGCAAATATGTATATCGTATCATCTTGCTGGTCACGATATGAACATATAATTAAACCTTAAACCAAATCAAATCTTGTGCATCTAAAGTGACTTGAAGTTGTCTGAGCTATGTAATTTCCGCGTTGCGTTGCTTGAAAGCTTCGTGGTATCGTGAAGCTGGCTTTGAGGTTCAAATGCACCTTCCAATAGTGAACAGAATCTCTATAAGGTGGTCATTCACGAGGGTCATTTCTGAAAAGAAGATGCAACCCAGGACTGCTAGGAGCGGGCTAAGCCTATCAACACCCTGAGGTTATGAGTCTTGGTACCTTTGAGTGACTAGCTACACTATACTTTGGGTCAAGGAGAATCTTGTGGATTCAATCAACTGCCAAGATAAAATGCCGTACATGAGCATATCAGATTTGTGATTCATGACCCTTCAGTAAGCTCCTTTTCTTTCAGCCCACTTCGGCTGCGGCGCGGGCGTCACCTTTCCGAACCCAGTTGCGCTGACCATGCCAACTTCCCACTTGAGCCCCTCAACCTTGGCGCCGCCCTTCTCCATGGCCCAGAGCGTGATGCCGAGATGGTTGGAGCCCTGGTAATTGAGAATGCCCTCAGGAATGGGGAAGCGAGCTTGCGGGCCGACATGGTGGACAAACTTGCCAAATTGGTATCCGTTCACAAAGATCTGAGCGCGGTACGCCGTGGTTGTGGTGTTGGCAAAAGTCAGAGAGAGCGGGATGTCAAAACCAGTGGGGAGGTCGAGGTCAAAAGTGGAAGAGTAGTAGGCAATTCCGGCCTTTTCAATTCCCGCGGAGGGGCCCTTGCTATCTTCCCAAGAGGCCGACGGAGGTTGGGGCCAGTGGTATCCTTGTCGCTCGATAAAGAGACCGCCTTCGTTGAGAGGGCCTCGTTCGCTGTCGGCGTAGTCCTCGCCGCCCAAGTTGCCGGTGATCTTCCACTTGATATCAGATTGCTCGTGACCCGCAAGGTTGTAGTTGAGGATGCCCCGGGGGTTCTTCTGCTGCTCTTCGCCGACGACCCAGTTGCCGTTCAGACCCATGTGGTCAACAACGACTGTGAAGACGTAGTCTTTATCCTTGGTCAACTTAGGCAGGGTGAACGTGCTGTTATAGGCGGGAGAAACAGCATTTCCGACCCAAGAACCGATGAACTCATCGTCCAGCCATACTGAAGCACCATAAGCGTTACCTCCTTGAGTTGTGATGTTGAAAGTCGTTTCATCGCCGTTGGCAGTGAAGTGACCCCGATAGAGAAGCGAGCTGGTGTGGTAACCATAGTCTCCACCGTACAAGCTGGTGGGAGTCTTGAGAGGGTTCGCGGTATTGTACGTCTTTTCAAGGTCCGCGGCCGTCCATAACTCGTCGGAGTAGTCTGAGTTGACCTCTGGCAAACTATCGATATACTTCCAGCTGAGCTGACTGATGCACGGAAGTTTGATCTCAGGGGTGGAGAAATCGACCTTGGCGGTCACAGCTCCGTGGTCATTCTGCTTGAAGTCAAGAGACTTGCCGTTGAAGTTCAGACTCTTCAGCGACGACGGGGCACCACCGATAATCTCGATGGTGGTCGTGCTGTTAACGTCACCAGAAAAGCTGATGGAGTCACCGGTAACGGCAACATTGCGGACGAGATATCCAGCCTTGACAATAACATCAGAGGTTCCGAAATCACCGACCGCGTGGGGAACCCAGAAGTTGTAGGCCTCATTGCGCGCTGGAGAAGTCTCGTTAGATAAGAAGGCACAACGATGTTGGGTGAAAACTTACTCAGGAGGTATACATAAACGTTCTCGTGTACGCGGACAACCTTTCGCTCGTCCGAGACAGCCCAGCCTAACACAGTGTAGCCGTCTTTTTGCTCAATAGTCACATCTGAGCCCTCGATAACGTTCTCGTCGGTGATATCGGCTTGTTCACCTTCGATGGCCAGCTCATGGTGCTCGTCGGCACCTCCGTAGACGACCAGCACGGTCTTATCGGCATACTTCTTCCTATTAAGAGGTTGGAAAAGCGTCATGGATGCTCGAATGAAGTTGACTACTTACCATGTGAAGATCTCAGCTGTGGAGTAGACTAGATTCTTGTCGCCCACAGGATAGTCGCTGACGTGGATCTTGGAGTCGCGCCTGGTCAAGTACAGGCTATCGCTGAGCTGGGGAACTTCAAGCTCACCGTACTTGACAGTTTTGACCTTCAGCTTATAGGCAGTTGTCTCAAGAGAGTCATACTTTGTGTGTCTATCGCACCATGTGTTAAGACTGACTAAAGGCTGAGGGTACATGTGGAATATCGATATACCTCGTGATGTAGAACTTGGTGGTGTTCGTTGTTGCCGGGGTCACGGTGATCGCGTCGTTGTTGGTCCACTCAAGCGAGGCGTTGAATCGATTGGCCACGAGATAAGCAGGAGATACGTGAAGGAAAGTGGATTGAAGCTTCGTCTCGCTGTACTTCTCACGGTTGACTAGACGTTCCTCGGTGATCTGCGCACCGAAGTCGTACGAGGTGTAGCCGTCGGAGTGTCCGAGATTACCCCAGTTGGTGCCACCCCAAGTCTGCCGGATTCATTAACAAAGAACACTTGGAGAACCTGTCCAAACACTTACCATGTAGATGTTGAAGATGGTCACTCCAACGGCATAGTTGTTCTTGTACAGAACACGCTCAAACTCATGGTTGAGAAGGGCTGCGCAGTACTCGAATCCAGCACCTCCCCATGGCTGGAAGCTACCGCCTTGGAACTAACGACTGTCAGATTATCTACCAACTTGGACAGTGTCGACTTGATATCACACACCTCAACGATGGTATACGGGGTGGTCGGTGCGATAGCATTGTTCGTCGTGAGCCAATCAGTCGGCAGGCCATTCTCAGGCCAGACCGTGGGGTTCCAGCAGTCGAATCCCAGCGGATACCCATCGTGTCCATAGATATCGACCTTGGCGGGCGTAAGCGCAGTGATGGCACCGAGCTGCCAGGCCTCATTATTGACGTACGGCACAACAACCCCGTGACTGCGGAACTGATTGTCGACGTACTTCCAGTAGTTGTAGTCGGGGAACGGGTACGGGTCGACGGCAGCGTTGTACTCGTTCTCCATTTGGAAAAGAATGACAGGTCCTCCGTTGGTGATTTGGGCTTTGGCGATGATGCTTCCGAGGGTGGCGGTGTAACTTTGCATGTTAGTCAACAACCATTCATGTCATCGGCGTTGATGCTTGTTGTCATACTTGTCAGTTGCCTTCAGGTAAGCTTCGTCGCCAGTCCTGAGAGCTCCTTGGACTCTCTGGAGCCAACCGGGAAAACCTCCTCCGGTGACTTCAGCATTAATATACGGTCCCGGTCGCTTGGTTCTGTGTTAGTCGTAAGATTTCTGGGAGGACATTCGTCGGGTGACCTACAGCAAAGAGGTAGAGTCCAGCCTTCTCGGCGGCCTCGAAGAGTGGCTCGAGTGCGAAAATGCCCTCAGCGCGAACCTCACCTGGCTTTGCCTCCAAGAGTCCCCAATTGACGTAGAAGGAGACGGAATTGTAACCAGCTGCCTTGATCTTCTGGAGGATATCGAGCCATAGGGATGGAACCGGCATTCTACCAACGACTATCAGTGATGTGACGGCTTTTTCATGTCACGATACCGGCCTACCTGAAGGCATGGAACTCGGCGCTGAAGATCATCAATCTCTCGCCATTGATAAACAAGCTTTTGTCGTCCCATGTCACCTAGTCGTATTAGTCAACGCCTTTCTGGCCGTCTCATGAGAACAACAAGTAAGGCCTTATCCAAACTCTGGTCATTCTTAAGGCCACTTTCGAGACAGACTCACAATGTCTTGCTGCCTTCCATTGAGGAGCTTCAGATCCGTCCCAATGGCTCTGGCATTGACTCCATCAAGCCAAGCTAAGGCCAGCAGGGAAAGAGCCTTCAGACGCGACAGCAACATCTTGATTGTTACACCAGCAGCACACTCGAAATCGTGCTTGAACTGCAGCTATACAACATCAATTGAGACGATACGGGACAGGTCTACGCCGCGAGGGACTGGTTGCTATTTGACGAAAGACAACAAAGTTCCGGCCTGTACAAGCGACGGACCGGAAATGTCACCATCCCCCAACCTTGAATCACACGTAGCGGCGGGATCATCGGCATTGCTGGGATCTGAATGGCTGAGTAGTACCTGGCAGCGCAGCACTCTCATTGCAATCTCAATTCCCCCTCTCTTACCCCAACTGTACGACTGCAACGTTGCCAGTCCACGGGTATGGGATTGGACAATAGGACATGACGTGCATGCATGTATCTTGCACCATCTCTGGCCGTCAAGCTTGAACACATAGGAGAGCAGGGAGGGAACTGGTCGAGAGTGGCAGACATTGGCTCTTTCACCGCATCTCCATTCGAACCTTGAGCTGTTAGTTCTTCCCCGCTCATGAGCCCCGCCTTTGTCGGCATAACCACCTGTTCGTCCCTTGTCTCCCAAGACGGGCTAAGACGTAGTAGGGTTTTCCATGCGGGGAGTTGCGCCACCTCAAACGGCCCGCATGTCCGGGGCAACCCAGGAACACATCGAAACTTCCGTCCATACGAAGCCTCGGTCTATGAAGCTAGAGGACGGCGGAAAAATTGACCAAGGTTGCTGGTCTCTCCGCTGTTATTCTCAGGACCTCAGTGAGACCACCACACTCCTTTGTCCATGTCTGCGAATTTTCCCGATTCCTTTGGGATCGCCCTCTCTAATCGAGCAGTTGTTTTCGAATTTGGAGACAGCGCTCGCTATTGCATGTCACTTCTAAAAACACAAACACATTTCAGTCACATGCAGACACACACTTGGAGGTCCGCCAAGAGGTAATATTCCGTAGGTAAATTACGTCACCAGGAGGCAGAGAGCTCATCGGAGACACATGCCCGGTGCGAAGAAGCGGTAAAGGTAGCGCAAGCATCATCCGGAGGGGCTGTAAATGTATATCAATTGTCGTATGGTCACAATAGGGGCATCGACGTGAATAAGAGAACGGTTATCTATTAGAAATAGGAAATAAGTACAAAGCACGCTCTAATATAGAAGGTATAAGTAAAGTAGGCCTCGGTAATTATATAACTAAGGTTATATAGCGTATAATAAGGTTATAAATAATTAAAGCTATTATAATATACCCCCTTAAATAAAAATACGTTTAAGAAAAGCGTACTTAACTACTAGTATTATTATAAAGAGGTTTATTAAAAATAAAAAACTACTTATTAATATATAAGAATCTATTTATAAAAGGAATTATAAAATAAATTAGTTTATATATAAAGTTATAGATAAAAAGTAAATTAGTCGTAAATTAACTTCTATATTCGTTATTATAAGTAATTTTAAGGTTATATTATTAACGGAAAGTACGACCGAGGGATAGCCTCTTATTAATTAAATAATTAACTTATAAATTAAGAGTAATAGATATATAAATTTCTCGTTATTACCTACAGTATAAACTTTTTTTCCCTTTTTAACTTATATTTATATTATTATTATATATTTATACTCTTATTTTTTACTTTTTACTTACGTTCTTATACGTATATATTATTAAAAAATGATCTTTATTAATAATATCGTTTTATTTAAATACTTATTTATAAACGAATAACTAAAAACTATACTCGTATTATTATAATATAAGAAGTTAAAAAATATAAGCTTAAAACTACGGCCTTAAGAAAGAGTAAAAGCTCCCCTAGCCCCCTTAATAAGCCTAAAAAGGATAAGTAATATTCCCTTATTTTATATTTTAATTAGTAATACGGCCTCGTTTATTTAGTATTAATCTAATTATTTTATTTAATAAATAACGGCCTTATAACTAAATAAGTTATTTAAAAAAGTACTAAAAATAAAGAGGGTTTATAACCTCCTCTTTCGCCCCTTTTTAAAAATTAAAAAGAAATCCTCGTTTCTTAAGAGGATAGTATAAGTAAGGCGGGTTTATAACCCCCTCCCTTACCTCTTCTTAAAAAAAGAAAAAAAAAAACAACCTCTTTTTTTAGAGAGATAATAAAAATAAAATAAGTTTATAGCCCCCTTTTTTACTTCTCCCTAGAGGGCGTAGAGTAGTTAACTATATATATAATACTTTATTATTTATTATTATTTATAAAACTAATTCTTAATAACGGACCCTTTTAGTACTATCCTTAGTATTAAGGTTTAACATAAACTAGTACCTTTACCTCCTCTATTTAGTTATAAATACTTTAAGTATATTAAGAGCGCCCTTAGTAGCCGTTTAAATAGTACGTATTTTTTAGGTTCGTATATTAATAATTAATATTAATACTATTAAATTTATAAAAAGTCAGGTTATACCCCTATTTTTAAAGAGTATATACGGGACCTAAGTATAAAGTTCTTATATTTTAAATAAGAAGTAATAAAAAAGGTAGTAGCGTTTATAATTATTAATATAGTTTTATTTATACTTTATAAAATATATTCCAAGCCGTTCTTATTTTATTTTTTACTTATAAACTAATATATAAACCCTAACTTATATAATAGTAGTATTATATAAGGCCCTTAAGTACGACGGTTTTTTAAATAAGAATAAGAGTAAGGGGAGTTATATAAATAAAGTTTTAATAAAAGAGGTATCTATAGGCGCTCTCTTTATATTAAAAATATTATTAAAAAAACTTATTAAAAACGTAATAATATTAACTATTTTATTTATAAAAGTAGCTAGTATTCGAATTAGAATCGATGTTTTTATTAATTTATATATCTTTCTAAGTATATAGCTTATATTTAAGTTCCTCTTAAATAAATACGTACTTACTCTCTTAAGTAAATAGCCTCTTTTTAAATAACCCGATAGGGTTATTAAAGCGACTTTATACTCCCTAGCTATAAGCTATGTTTTTTAATTAAAAACCGGGTCCCCCGGGCCGATTTATTACTTTTTAAACGTCTTTATATTTAGTATAATTATTTTTTATATATTTTTTATATTTAGGAATAATACGAAGTACTCGAACTTTGTTTTAAAAAGGTTCTTTATTAGACCGTTAGTTAGTATTTTATTTATTAATATATAAACTATTTAGAATAAGCTTCTTAAGTACTCTTATTATAGCTATATATTTTAAATATTAATATAATATAAATAAATTAAAATACGTTCCCCTTCCTCTACTACGAGTTTAATTATTTAATAATTATTATAATATACTCCTTATATATTATTAAGTTTAAATAAGGTATTTTTAAAAAGGCGTTTAAAAGCGAGTATCTCCTTAGCTATATATTCTAAACTTAGTAACTCAGCCTCCGTAGTTAATATAGTTATTATATTTTAACGAGCTATTTTTTATTAAATAAGGTTATTAAAAATAGAGATTATAAAACCTTATGAGGATTTTTAAGTCTTTTTATTATTTATAAACGAAGCGTTACTTATAAATAATAATACCTAACTACCCCCCGAGATCCCGAAGTATATTACTAAGTATTATATATAAAAAAGGTATTATATAACCTAATTTATAATAGAATAATACTAACGAAATAGGTTTATTAAGAACCGGGAGAGTAGGGCATATATAAAAGCGACGTTAGGCCGAATTATAATCGTTATATATAATATTAAAGTAATTTTTTTTAAAAAAAACCTGGTCTTATTTAGGGATATAATTTCTAAGTTCTTTTTAATTAAAACCGTTAATAATAAACTTATAAGAGTAGTAAAGTTAATAAAATCGAACTTCTTAGCTACCCTCTTAGAATACTAATTATAAATAAAGTATATTTTCTAGTTTAGTTAATTATAAATAACCCTTATACTTAGATATTACGAAACTAGCCCTTAGTCCTTTATTTTATACTTTTTTTTAAGTCCCTCGGTTACTTAATTAGTATTATAAATATAGTCTCTATAATAAAAAACGAGGATATTATTTATATAAAAAGGAATTAGTACCCTTTTAATAAAATCTTAGAATAGATAAAGGTCCTTACTTATAAATAAAAGACCTAGGTTTTTAAGAGTTAACACTAGTTCCTCGTACTATAATAATAGAGTATTACGGGCGCTATATAGGGCTTGCTCGAGCTCTATATATATTCCTAGCTAACGAAAGCTATTTAAAAACTTATAAATAATAGGGGGATCGCTTAGCCTTTTAACTATATTTAAAAAAGTATTTACGATATTATATTAATAAATTCCTAAATTAAATTAAGTAGTAATAGTTATAGCTATTCTAAACGTCCTAGTTATTAGCGTTATTACGTAGGTTTTTTCTTAAAAAATATCGTTCTTAAAAGTCCCCCCTAATATAGATTCTCGCTTTATAGTAATTAAGGTAATTATTATTATTAAGCTTATAATTAAATACCTATTTAAGGGGTATTAGCTTAGATATAACCGACGCTTTACTAACTACTTTTTAAGTTCTTATTTCTTTTAGCTTTTAGATTTCTAACCATATTACTTTTATAAATCGGTTTTTTAGAGGTTCTAATATCTTAAGTATATCCTTTTATTTCCCTAGAAAAGTAATTAATTAATTTACGTAAATTTAGTTAGATTAAAACGTAGTTAGCAAAACGTACTTCGTTTTAATTATTATAATATAAATATAGTAATATAGCGTCCGATACCTCTAAGTCGCCTTATTAACTACTTTTTATTAATTAAGTATATACGTATTAAAAAAAGAGTCTTAATCTCTTTTTATTTAAGTATAAAAAGAGTACTACCCGAATCGCTCTCATTAACTTAGGTTTTAAATAAATACTTCTAGTAATTAGTTTTTTAACTTCTAACTTTATTTAATATACTTATTATTTTCTTAACTATATATACTAGCTATATCGGACTCTCTAGCTAAGTCGTTTATTACTCCTACTTTTTAATATAAGCTCGCTTATTAAAAGGGCTCGTTAAAGTCTAGTTAAGTAAAAAGATTCTTTTTATAAAAGCTCTAAGAAATCTCTACTTTTATTTATATATATATTACGTTTTCGATCCTCTTAATAAGAGGATTAACTTCTCTTATAGCCTCGCTTATTAAGTTAATTAGCTAAATAAGGTTTATATTTAACTCTTAACTCTTAAAGTTTAGGGTTATTTTAAAAATAAATAGCTATTTACTTTATTTATTTAAAAACGAACTAGGCTTTTTTATAGCCTTATTTACTTTTTATAAAGCGAGTATAAGTAGTAATCGCTACTCTTTATTATTAATTAATATAACCTCCTTTTTATTTATAATTTTAAGTAATTAGAGCTTAGGTTTAATTATTATAAATAGTTATTAGATCTTATTTACTATAGCCCTCGACTTAGGTAAATAAACTACGGATTTAGTATTATTTATTAAATAAAAAGCTATTTTATTAAACGTTATATTTTAAATAATAATAATTTTTAAAAACGAGGGGATCTAGATCCTATATAAGTTATAAGTATTTAGTATATGGTGGTTTTTTCCCGGCTTTATAGGCGCAAAAGATCGACCTTAATAGGATTACGCTTTTAAAAAAAATAATATAATACGGTATACTTTTTAACTATATAATACGCGTAATATGCCCTAAGTACGCGCTTAACATAATATAGTAATTTCGATATAAAAACCGCTATATAATTCGGGATAAGTAAGCTACCCTATAGTAGCGCCGGCCGGAAAGGTTAATAATAGAGGTCGGCCGTAATATTTAGCTATAATAGTCGGCTATAATAGTAAAAAGGTATAGGGTATAAGGGACTCTCGCGGTATAGTGCTTTAAAAGAACTATTAATATTTATAAAAGTAATATAAAATACCTCCTTTAATTAGGTTAATATAGCCTTAATTAACGGAGTTATAACTAAGGAAAAAGAGTAGTATTAGCTAGATTAAAAGGGTAGAGTTCTTAATTATTTTATATTATTATATTTAAAAATAAATTATTAAAAAGGCTCTAGTTCGATTTTAAAAAAGTATATATATTCTTAAAATAAAAATCCGTACTACTAAGCTCCTCTCCCTAATCGGGGCCCTTCTCCTTATATTTTCTTTTAATTAGCTCTCTCGTAGATCCCTATACTTAATTAGCTTTAGAAAAGAACTACTAGGACTAATCGCCCCACCCTATTCTAATAGTTAGAAGCGGCCCTTAACTATAGAGGTTCTAAACTTTAATAATAATATAGAGGTTTTTAGAAAAAGGGTTAAAAGGGTTAATATCTAGCTACTTGACTATACTAAAGCTTATAGAAATTCTTTTTATCCTTATTATTTCTAATATTACCTAAAGCTCTATTTAAACTAAATAAATTTATTAAATAAACTTATTAAGTAAACCTATTAAGTAAACCTATTAAATAAGCTTATTAAACAAACCTATTAATATATAAAGTACTACTTAAATAGCTAGTTAGATAACTAGTTAAGAGGTTAGCTAGTTAAAATACTACCTCGATGAGAAACTAAAAATACCCGTCGATAAGTCTACCCCTCTCGGGCTGGGCGCCCTCGGCTAGCTCGACGCTATAGCTATCGTAGCTAATATAAATACGCCCTAGGAGTAGTATAGTACCTTTTAATAATACGAAATTTAACTAAGTAATAGTACGAATACTATAAATAGCCGGGCTAGTACGGACGTTAAGATTTAGTATATTAATATTAGCTTAAAAATTATACTCTATAGAGCTATAAATCCTTTTAATATAAGCTATATTATAAACGTAAAGGAATATATAAAGGGTCCCCTAATCCTTAATAAAAAAAAGTATATAATATAAAATTTAGCTATTTACATAAGCTAGTACTAGGAGGTCTTATATACGTTAGAGTAGGTATAGCTCGCCCTCTAGACGGCTTAAATTACGTAATAAAAGGTCGGGAGCTGTTTTAGTTAGTAGTTAGGTATAGAGCGTATTATACTTAGTTTTTCTTAATACGTAATATACGGTACGGCCCCGGCGGATTGCTCTATTAGGGGGATAAGTATTTAATATATAACTTATAAAGTACCTAATATATCCCCTCTGCTCTATTTTAAAACGTCTCTTATTAATTCCTTTTTTATAGTCCTTTTTAAAAAAGTACGCTCTATAGCTATATACGTATATCTATTTTTAATAAGAACGTATATTACGAGCGAGCTTTAGTATATTTATTAGTTATTATTACTTAAAATAATAAACGAACTAAACTTCTTTAGTTTAAATTAATAATAGCTAGTTAGTACGTTACTTAGAGCTAATATTATATAAATAAGCTACGGCTAATATAGCCTATACCTAGAGTTTATTTAATAAGCTAGCTATTAATATTATACTAATCGCTTTATTAGTAATTTCTTAGCTAGCTCGTTCCCCTCTTCTATTTAGTTCTTTTATATATAAAGGAGTAGTTTTTAAGTTAATTCTTAGCTCTTATACTTATATTTAAAAACGAGTTTTATTATTAATTACGATTATTATACGTTCTACGTCTTATTAGATCTTATAAATAGCTATGCTTTTTTATATACGTACTTATTATTTAAAAAAAAAAATAAAACCTTAAATACTATATTATAAGTCTTCGTAACTCGTAGAAAAATAAAGATCCTACTTAAATATTTATTTTTAATTATTATTAATTATTTACTTCGTTCGTAAGTAAGTAGATAGTTAAAAAGGTTCTATAAGATCTTATAATAAGGTCGGGTTATTTTTTATTTTAAGATATATTATAAGATAACTTATTTTATATAAGTAGTCGTATAGTATTAATATTCTAAATAGCTTAGTCCTTTAATCCTTATTCCTCAAGTAACTAATACGAGCTTCTTAAGTACTATTAATATAAAATAGCTAGATTTAAAGTACTATAATTAAGCTATATCCGATCGGTTGTTTTTTAATTAGTATAAGGAACGTGGGCGCTATATATTATATACTAAGATTATATTAATAAGTAAAAACTAATTTCTAAATAAAAAATAGGACGAATAGGGCTTATATTTTAAAAAGACTAGATTAACCTTCTTTTTAAGCTATTTAATAGTAACGTTATTAAATTCGCTTTTAAACCGAAGGGTATAGTTAAAGCCTAAGTACTAAATACTAGTTTTTTAAAAAAAAAATTTAATACGACGTTTATATAGAAGTTCTTAATAAAACCGATATTATAGAGGGTAAAGTACTCTATCCCGGGCCCCTTTAGTTCTATAAGGATATTCTATATAATCCTTATTCCTTTAGTAATTATAAAATAAAAGGCCGTTTTAAAATTTATGTTCTCTAAGCTATTATTTTATTAAATAAAATCCGGCTCTAAAAGTAATTAATTATTAACGAAGTATATAGTATTATAGTTATTTATAATTATACTCTTAAAAAGAAGGTATAGGTTAGTAAAAGGGATAGAGAAAATAATAAGATTACTATTCCTATTACTTTTTATATTTAACTTAGAGAGCAGACTAACGTTAATAATTATAACTACGATATTTAAAAAGTAAATTACTTTAGAGTTTTTTTATTACTTAGCTTAGTACTTTTAGTTACTTTTTTTAAACTACTTTAGTTATTATTACTCTATTTAATAGGGGGTCTCGTATAGATCTAGCCTTTTTAAATAAAGTTAATATAAAAATCGGCACACTTCTCTTAATTTAAATAAGAAATTATTTTCTAAGCCTCGTTATTACTTAGCTAAATATATTCTATTTTTATCTTACTTATTAAGGTAAGCTCTTTTTTATATAGTTTATTAAGTTTTAGTAATAGGGTCTTTTATAAAAGTAGTAAGAGGACGAGTTAAGAGTCGTATCGTTTTACTTAGGAAAATCTAAGCAACCTATTAGTATTATAAATATTACTATAAGTCGACTATAACTCTTATTATATACCGCTTTTTTATATAAAAAGTTATTAAAAATCTTAGTATAATACTTTATATTAGCCCTTTGGGGTCCGGTCCGCCTCATTAGGGGCTATTTTCGCCTTTACGGGCAAGCTAGTCTATTAGGGTTAATATCGAGTATCTTTATTACGTACTTTAATAAAACTTTATAACTAACTATAGCCGGCCGTAGCTATTACTAAGTAGCTATTAATACTAACTAAACTTAAAATACTAATAACCCCGCTACTGCAGTATATTAATTACTTTTTTAATAGCTAAATACTACTCCTTACTTTCTCTCCTTATTTTATTTAATAATAACCCCTCCTTATTAATATTCCTATTAAATACGCTTACTTACGCTCTTTTTAAGCTCTTAATTATACTATTAAGTCTAGGCTTATTTATACTACTTTATTATATTAAAAGGGCGCTAATAAGAGCGACGCTTATTATAATATATCTATCCGTTTTTTATAAGTTAATATTATAAATATAGTATTTATTAAAGTAGTCTTTTTATAGCTTAGGGTCCTTTAGTATAATACTTATAAAATCGAACTTCTAGCTATTAAAAAAGCCCTAAAGGTTAACGAGCTATTAATAGCGTCTTAGTATTTTAATAAAGTATACTTAAAGTAGATAGTTAGATAGTAATAGTAATAGTGATAGTATAATAGCGATAGTACGATAGTAATAAATAGTGAGGGAAGCGTTTTCGATTTTAATAAAAGAAACGAGGTAACGAATATATATATATACGCCCCCCCCGACGGAGTAATCCGCCGGGGCCGTACCGTGTATTATATATTAGAGAAAACTAGGTATATTACGCTCTATACTTAATTACTAATTAAAATAGTAGTTAACCGACTCGACCGTTATCTCCCTTTTATTAACAGCTCCCGACCTTCTACTACGTAAAGTTCTCTAAGTTCTAGCTATCTAGAGGGCGAGCTATACCTACTTTAACGTATATAAAACTTCTTAGTACTAACTTATATAAGTAACTAGATCCCGTATTATATACTCCTTCTTATTAAGGGTTAGGGGACCCCTTATATATTCCCTTATATTTATAATATAGCTTATATTATAAAGATTTTTAGCTCTATAAAATATAATTTCTAAACTAGTATTAATATACTAAATCTTAATATTTATACTAGCCTAGCTATTTATAGCGTTTATATTATTACTTAGCTAGATTCCGTATTATTAAAAAGTACTACGCTACTCCTTAGGCATACTTACGTTAGCTACGATAGCTAGGGCGTCGAGGGGGCCTAAGAATCTATCGAGGCCCTAGAGGGGGGGACCTGTCGAGGGGTATTTTTAGGTTTTTAATAAGGTAGTATTTTAACTAGCTAATCTCTTAACTAGTTATATAACTAGTTATCTAAGTAGTAGTTTATATATTAATAAGTATAATTAATAGGTTTAATTAATAAGCTTATTTAATAAATTTATTTCGTTTAAATAGAACTTTAAGCAATATTAAAAGCGATGAGGATAAAAAGAATCTTTATAAGTTTTAAAAAGTAACTAGATATTAGCCCTTTTAGCCCTTTCTTTAGAAACCTTTATGTCGCTATTAAAGTTTAGAACCTCTGCGGTTAAGGGCTATTTCTAACTATTATAGCCGATTATTATAGCTAATTATTATAGCTAACCTCTGTTATCGACCTTTTTAGCTAGCGCCGCTACTAAAGAGGGTAGCTTACTTATCCTAAATTAAATAGCGGTTTTTATATTAAAATTATTATATTATATTAAGCGCGTACTTAGGATATATTGTGCGTATTATATAGTTAAAAAGTATACTATATTATATAATTTCTCTTAAAAGCGTGATCTTATTAAGGTCGATCTTTTATGCTTATAAAGCTAGAAAAAAACTACTATATATATATATACGAGTTAAAATGAAAAATATAGTAGATATTAATAAGGTTAGTATTATTCTTAATAATAGTAACGAGGGTATTTCTAATATTATACTATTATAAGCTATTATTACTTAGAAAAGTAGCTAACTTAGCTAGGTACGCGGGCTTATAAAGTAGTAGCGTCGGGCGCCCAATATCGCTATTAATAATCTGTAGTTATAAACTTTATAAAAGGGAAAGTTAAAAAGTTAGAAAATCTAAAAAAATAATCTAACGAGATAGTATAAGTATTTACTAATACTATGTATTAATACTATATAAATAATACCGAGAACTGCCCGAGTAGCTAGTAAAGGCAGAATATATAAATAAATACCTTATATTAGGGACTACTTTTTTTTTTACTCTAGCTTAATAATATTAGCGAGCTCTTAGTTAGACTAGTTTAGAACACAGCGACGTAAAGTTATATAAAAAAAGGCTTTTAAAGCGAGGGTCCCTTAAACTTTAAGTAATTTAAGCTATTTAATTTTATATTCTACCTTTACTAGTTACTCGGGCAGTTCTCGATATTAATTATATAGTATTAATATATTTGTTTTGTTATTCTGCCTTTGCTAGCTACTCGGGCGGTTCTTAGTATTATTTATATAGTATTAATACATAGTATCAATGGATACTCCCACTGTCTCGATAGACTATTTTTCTTTTAAATTTTCTACTTTTTTAACTTTCCCTCTTATAAAGTTCACAACCACGGATTATTAACGGCGATATTAGGCGCCCGAATAGTATTAATATATAATATTAATAAATACCCCCACTACCTCGATAGACTATTTTTTTTTAGATTTTCTAACTTTTTAACTTTCCTACTTATAAAGTTTATAACTACGGATTATTAATAATAATATTAGGTACCCGACGCTATTACTTTATATAATAGTTTTCTTTTCCGGCTTTATAAGTACAAAAGATCGACCTTAACGGGATCACGCTTTTAAGGGAAATCACACGATATAGTACACTTTTTAACTATATAATACGAACAATATATCCTAAGCACGCGCTTAACGCAATATAGTAATTTCGATACGAAAACCGCTATTCAATTCGGGATGGGCAAGCTGCCCTCTTTGTCACGCGGCGGCGCCGGCCTTGGAGGACTTTACGCGGCAGAAGGTCGGGAGCTGTTTTGATTAGTAGTTAGGTATGGAGCGCAATATACCCAGTTTTCCCCAATACGTAATATACGGTACGGCCCCGGCGGATTGCTCCGTCGGGGGGGCTATTACTTTATAAGCCCGCGCACCTAGCTAAGTTAGCTACCTTTCTAAGTAATCGTAGCTTATAATAGTATAATATTAAAGATACCCTCGTCGCTATTATTAAGAATAATACCGACCTTACGATATCTACCCTAATATTTTTAACTTTAACTCGTATATATATATATATTCGTTACCTCGTTTCTTTTATTAAAATTAAAAAACGTTATTTCCCTCGCTATCTATCGCTATTACTTTATTACTATCGCTTTATTACTATCGCCCTATCGCTATTACCCTATTACTATTGCTATTAAATCGTTTATTTATTTTTAAATATATACTATTAAAATGCTAAGATACTTAGTTATTATCGACTCCTAGGGCTTCCTTAATAGCTAGAAGTTCGATTTTATAAATATTATACTAGAGGACCCCGAACTATAGTACGGCCGTTTTAAGGAATACGGATTAGATACTATTAACTTAAAGATCGAAAGATATATATCGATATAGCTATTACTTTAATAGGCGCTTAGCTTATATAATACGGGCTTAAAATACTTAATTAACTCTAGAGTACTATTAATACTCTAAAAACGTAGTATAAAAATAGGTTAAGAAAGACTAAAAGGGATATTCTAGAGTTATTAAATAAAATAAAAAGTAAGGGGTAGTTTTTAACTATTCAGAGGGCGATTAATATATTACGGCGGGATTATTAGTATTTTAAGTTTAGTTAGTATTAATAGCTACTTAGTAATAGCTACGGCCGGCTATAGTTAGTTATAAAGTTTTATTAAAGTACGTAATAAAAACACTCGATATTAACCCTAATAGACTAGCTTGCCTATAAAGGCGAAGATGGCCCCTAGTAAGGCAGACCGGACCCCAAAGGGGTAGTTTAAGCTATTTTATTTAATAATAAGCTAAGGAAAAGTCCTTAATCTAGGTTAATAAGTTAATACTAAAGTTCGCTATATTTATAACCGTGTTAAATTCCTTTTTTATAATTATAAGCGAGCTAGAGTTACTTAGTACGTACTAAAATAGGGTGGGGCGATTAGTCCTAGTCTTTCTTTCTTTTAAAGACGATTAAGTATAGGGACCTACGGGAGAGCTAATTAGAGGAAAATATAAAGAAAAAGGCCCCTAATTAAGGAGAGGAGCTCGGTAATATAGATCTTTATTTTAATTATATATATACCTTTTTAAGATCGAACTAGAGCTTTTTTAATAATTTACTTTTAAATATGATAATATAAAACGATTAAGAAGTTTACTTTTCTAATCTAGTTAATACTACCCCCTTTCCTCAATCATAACTCCGTTAATTAAAGCTATATTAACCTAATTAAAAAGAGGTATTTTATATTATTTTTATAAGTATTAGTAGTTCTTTTTAAGTACCGTATTATAAAAGTCCTTTATACCCTATACTTTTTTAATAGTCTCTTTTTTTAGAAATCCCTTTTTTTTTAAATAAGAGAATAAGTAAAAGAGAGCCCGATTCGATCGGAGATAATTTAAATAAATAAATAAAAAAAAGCAGCGTAATAATTAAAATAAATACGAGTAATAGGACTCTAATTAAAAAAAAAACTAAATAATTAAGATATAAAAACGAAGACGTATAAAAAAGGGCTTCTTATTTAATAAAAGGGGAATACGATAGACCTTAATAAGTAAGCGAGATAGATAAATAGAAAAATATATAGATACTTAGGACTGGATCGGGCCTAAATACGGACGTTATAATAATATAATAAAACGAACGACGAGTTAGGATTAGAACTAATAGAATACTTTAATAAGTATAGCTAGTTATTTAACTAAACTATTCTTTATTAATTAATATAGCCCGGAGATTCGATAATAAACCTATTTAGAAGTACGGATATATCGGACTAAGGGCGCTTAAGAAACTAGTTTTTAACTAGACTTATTAGTAATTTTAATTAGTATTACTATAAGCTTAATATAAAGTCCGATTAAAACTCTAGTTATATACTTAGTAAGGGCTAAGAAGGACGGCCTAGATTATACTAATTAGGATAACGGCTACGCTCTAGTTATTAGGACGGCTCTTCTCCTCTCTTTTTAAACTCTATTTAAAGTAAATAAACTAATATAAAATTATTAAGATTATAAATAAAATTAACGAACTATATTTTAAATAACCTTAGACCGTAAATATAAATAATTAATACGTTAATTTTATTATTATTAATAACCCTTAGGACGTTTAATTATACGAACCTAACTCTTTTACTTTAAATAGACCGTTTACTAAACTAGTTTTTATAGTTTATCGAGACCTATAGACTACGGAGTTATTTAATAATAATAAGCTTACTCCTAATAACAGATCTACTTACTAATTTAATTAAAAAAGGCTAGTTATAGCTTAGGTCGGGATAAATACTTTAATTAATACCTTCCTAAGTATTATTACTACTTAGATTTAAATAACTACGCTTTAAACTAAGGACCTTGCGATTCTTTAGCCTAATTTAATAAAAAATATAGGGTTTTATAAAATGCTATTTCTTAGTTAAGAGGGGACTATAGTTTTTAAAAACGATAATATTATAAACTTTTTAAAAAAGTTCGAGGACTAGTACGAGATTAGTAAGGTCCCGGACCGATTTAAAAATAAACTTATTATATATATAATAAGAAGAAACTATTAAACTCTAGTTAAGGACGTAATTAGAGGACTACCCTAGGCCTAAGCTAAGGATTTCTTTTTAAAAAAGTATAAAAAATAGGATACTAATTACTTTTTAAATAAAGAAAAGTAGATTAAAAAAGTTATTAAAAAACTACTTATCTCGTTTTCTAATTTAAACTCTACTTAGGTACTATTTACTAAGATTAATAATATAATTACCTTTACTAAACGATAAGACCTCTATATTATAACTAATAAGAGCCTAATTAAGGCTATATATAAGCGGTTCTATACTAATATTATAAAAAAAGTAATAGAAGAAGTCGGGGTTATTTTAAATAGCTTTATTAAATTAATAAAGTACGCGAGGTTTAAAATAGGACTTCTTAACGTAATTGCGTATAAAAAAGAATATAGCTTACTCTTTATAAATAATTAGAGTTAACTTAAAACCTCGCTGCGATCTCTTACTTTATAAATGCGTAAAAATACTTAATATTAGTATCTAAACCGTTAGTAATATTGCTAGCCGATAATAAGAGCCTAGGTTACCTAGATAGTTATTAATAATATTACTAATTCTAACCTAGTTAACGAAATAAGTAAGCTAAAGATCTATTAAAATAGTATTTATTTTCGAGGTCTTATTTATATATTTAATATAAGTACTATACATCCTAATCGGCCCCCGATTATAAGACCTAGAGACTACTATTAATATTATTAGAGTTTATATTACCGGATTATTAAGGATTACAATTAGTATACTTTTAATAAAGACGCTTATTTTATTATTTTAGCTTAGGGAGCTTAGTACTACGGAAAGCGTAATAGTTAGGAGCTTATAAGAAATATCCCCTTTATTATAATCAAAAACAAAAGAAAGCGTATAATTACTAATCGCGTTACCCTTTTTTTTTATATAATAAATATATTAACTAAGGAAAATACTAAGCTTTTAGCTAAGTAAATTCTAAACTATTAAATTAAACTACCTTAGTAAACTATACTTATACTTCTTTTAGTTAATTTTATAAGTATAGTTAGATACGTTTACGTAGTACGACTTAACTTAGGCTACTATAGCTAAGTAGACGTTTATACCGTTTATAGGGGAAGACTACTTAAGAACCGTACTTTAGTAACTACGTTATATTTTAAAAAGATATATAAGATTAATAACCTAAGCTAGCCCTTATAACTTAGAAAAAAGATAGTTTTTTTTTCTAATTAAAAAAGGGAAATTATAGAAATTAATAATAGCGACGAGGCTTTTAAAATAGCGGAGAACGTAACTTTTATATTTATTTCTAGGCCTTAGTTTACTAAAGTCCTGATTAATACCCCTAATATTAGTACTTAAAGAACTTAAGAGCCTTTTTTTTATAAAACTTAGAAAATAATAACTACTAATTAGACCTATAACTTTAACCTTAGGGCCGAGGTAAAGAAGTTAATAAAAAAGAGGCTCGAGGCCCCGATCTCGTTTTTTATAAACTTTTTATAAAAGATTATATTAGAATATACTACGGTAATAGCGATTTTAATACGTAATTAGGAGTACTTTAATACTAACGGAATCTTATTAAAAGCTCTAAAGTTTTTAGTAAATTTAGTAAAAAATAAGTAATAATAAAAAGATATTAAGGATCTTTTTAATAAGTATAACCAGAACTTCTTTTTAAAACCGAGCTATATAATTAAGATCGGTAGAGTTAGAGGTGCTAATACGAATTCTAAGCTCTTAACTTCTATAATCTCGAACGCCTATTTTTAGTTAAAAATTTAAATATCTAGTATAAATTAGGATAATAAGGGTTTAATAATCGTTACTATCTTAAATACTAAGGCATAAGTTAATATCCTCTTAAAATAATATATTAAAAAAGCTAGTATTTCTTATATAGCGACGAAGCTTTAGATATAGACGTTTAAGTACGATCTAACTAATTAAATAACTTTTAATAGCTTCTACTTTACGGATATATAAATTAATAAGTTTAAAATAACTACTTATTTTTTTATTAAGGACGAGCGAGAGACCTCCGATCCGTTATTACTAGGTCTTTTATTTATATAAAATACTAAGCTATTCTTTAAATATAATAAGTTAATAATTACTATTCTAATTTATATTAAGGACGAGAGGCTAAGGATCTCCATAGGGATAATTAGGACGAACGGTTTTTAGGATATAAAGGATATTTTACCCTAACTTAAGTAGTATATAAAGGAAGTTTTCGGATTAAAAAACTAAATACTAGTAATATAACCGGGGATATTACTAGTTTTAATAACCTTTATTTAAAATTTAAATTAGAAAAAGACGAGCGTATTATAATAGTCTTAGACTAAGGCTAAGCCGATTAGATTATAACTATAGTCGCGCTCTATATAATCTAGCTTTAGATTATATAAATTAAGAGAGTAATAGCGGCCGCTCGGGGTAAGGTTAAAAATAGACCGAACGGATCGGCTAACTAAGATAATTTACATTTCTTAATAAGAATACTTACTTCTTACCCTTTGGGGTCCGGTCCGCCTCATTGGGGGCCATCTTCGCCTTTACGGGCAAGCTGGTCTATTAGGGTCAATATCGAGTGTCTTTATTGCGTACTTTAACAAAACTTCATAACTAACTATAGCCGGCCGCAGCCGTCACTGACTATCGACATAGCTCATCCCGTTACTAATAACGTAACATATTAACAGCCTTCCGAACAGCCAAAACCCACTTCCTATTTTCCGACTTATTTAATAACTCCAGAATATCCTTTTTAGTCTCTCTAAACCTCTTATTCTACTACTACGATACTAGGGTATTAATTATGCTCTATAGTCGATTAGGTATTTTATTAAGGCTATATTATATAAGTTAGGCGCTAATAATAGTAATACCTATATCGATATACGTATTTCGGATCTTTAAGTTAACGGTGTCTAATCCGTATTCTTTAAAACGACCTTGCTATAGTTCGGGGTCCTTTAGTATAATACTTATAGGATCGAACTTCTAGCCCTTAAGGCATCCCCAGGGGTCGATAATAACTAGGCGTCTCGGTATTTTAATAATATGTATTTAAGGTAGATAATTCGATAGTAATAGCGACAGGGCGATAGCAATAGACGGCGAGGGAAGCGTTTTTCGACTTCAATAAAAGAAACGAGGTAACGAATATGTGTGCGTGTGCGAATTAAAATTAAAATAGGGTAGACATCGTGCTTATAGAGGTCAATATTATTCTTAATAACAGCGACGAGGGCATCTCTAATACTACCGTTATAAGCTATAGTCACCTAGAGGGCAGCAAACTTAGCTAAGTAGGCGGCTCATAAGGTGGTAGCGTCGGGCGCCTAATATCGCCGTCAATAATCCGTAATTATGAACTTTATAAGAGGAAAAGTTGAAAAGGTAGAAAATCTAAAAAAAATAGTCTATTGAGACAGTGGGAGTATCTATTAATACTATGTATTAATACTGTATAAATGATACCGAGAACCGCCCGAGCAGCTAGCAAAGGCAGAATAAAAAAAAACAAATACTTACTTCTTAATAAGAGGAGTTATATATTAAATAACGAATTATAAAGCTAGAGCAAAAGGTATTAAAATAGTACGAAATAATTAAAAAAGCTTTTTATAAAATTCCCCGTACTATAAAAGCTAATATAATATATAAGAAGAAGGACTAGAAGGTTTAGTTAGTTAATAATACGCCCTTTAATAAATCGATACCTAATAGCGATCCTTACTAAAAGCTTAAGAAACTTAAAGAAGTTAAAAATAAGTTATAAAACTAATCGGGCTCCTATAAAAATATCGTTATACCTAAGTTCTTAGATATAAAACTAGGCTCTAAATTAATAAACGACTATTTCTAAACTATTTTTAAAAATTACGACTATTTCTTACCTTGTGAATAAGATTTTTTTAAATAGATACTCCTTAATTAAGAGAAAGCGCTAGTATAAGACTTCTCTAAATACGGCTATTTTAACTTTATAGTCGCGCTGCTTTAATTAATTAAGACTATACTTTATAAGGCTTAGTAAGTAAAGGGTATCCCGATCCTAAAAGCTCTATTATTAAAAGCCTTTAAAGTAATCTAAGAACGTATTACCCGAGGTATTATTAAAAAAAGCTATACTACGTATTAAAACCCCTAGTTCTTAGTAATAAAAAAAGATAGCGGTTTTTAGTTAATTAACTTAGTAACTAAGGTTAATACTATTACCCTTCGAAACGCTTAATAACTACTTAATATTAATAAGTTCTTAGAGGAATTTACTATAAATTAACTTATCTCCCTCTTAGATTTCTTTCTAACTACGATTAGATTTCCTTAGATAAAAAGAGCTACGATCTAACGACCTTCTTAACTCTACTCGGGCTATATAAATACTATACTTTTTTAATAAAAATAATAAATTTAGTAGCCTAATTCTATCGGATTATAACCCGCATTTTTTATAACTTAATTCTAAAATACTATAGCGCTTTTATTAATAATATTATAGTTAAAGGCCCGTAATCCCGCTATAACGATAAGTACTTAACTAACTATCCTAGGATCCGGCGATTCGTTTATAAATACCTCCGGAATATTAATTAAATCTTAGTTAATATCGAGCTAGCTAGCTATACTATTTCTAAAGTAAAGTCGTAATAGTACTAGCTATTCGCGGTTATTATAAGCTACTTTTATAGTATAAAAGGGAGACGGCTTAATTAGGCTAAAGTCCTTAAGATCCTCGAATAAATAAAATACTCGAACGTCTTAGAAATTAGATTATTTTTCAGTATTATTACTTTTTACTATTACTAAATTAAGTAATTTTTTTTTAATATAGCCCCGTTATACTCCTTACTTAGTAAGAACTAATTTTTTAAATAGGGAGCGCTATAAATCGAAGTTATAAAGACGCTTAAAGAGGTAATTACTATAGCTCCTATTTTAGTTTTATTAAACTATAGTACTAAGGCCGGACGGATTATCCTTATAACGGGCGCTAATATTAAAAGATAGGGTAGTACGCTTAGTTAGGTTATTAATAACGAGCGTATTATTACTTAATATAAGAGCGGGATATAGTACGGGCTAGAGCTTAATTATAACTTTAAAAAGCTTAAAATACGAAGCGTTTTAATAAGCCTAAAGCGTCTTTATAATTATCTATTTAGGATTAACTTCTTATTAAAAACCGATACTTAAGTCCTAGTCGCTTAGATTAATAATATAGCAAATAACCTATTATTAGCAATAATAATACGCTAGCTTTTTTAAATTAAACTTTTTAATTTTAAGATGAAGTATATTAATAAGAAGAAGAATATTATGGTAAATAGCTTTTTAAAAAAACCCCCTAGCTAATCTAACTTAGTCGAGGCAGAGCTTAACGAGAATATTAAAGACTTTATTAACGTATAAGTCTTATAAATACGAGTCGTAAAGAACCTTTTTATTATAATACATAGCTACGATAATACTACTATTAATTAGACATAGGAAATAGATATTCTAATTAATATACTAGTACTAAACGAATAATAGTCGGACCTCTCGAAATAAATTACTTATTTCTTTTTTATTCTAAAGAGGCTAGCTAGTATACTTTTTAATTAGTTTAGACGTTTTAAATAGATAGCGATACGATTTATTATATAAAATAAACTTCTATTTTAATAAGGGATAAAAACTCGTCCCTAACTTACTTAAGTAATTAATAATAAGCGCCGCTAAGTAAACTTAATTAGCGAAATATATAATAAGTTTAAGTATAAGGAACGAGAGGCTATATATTTCTATTTTATAAAATAATACTATTAGCTAAGAATATATACTTAAACTCGGGAGCTAATTACGACTTATAAAGCTTATTAAAAAGCTAGATTACGACGCTTTAACAACCCTTATATATTTACGGTTCTAATTTACGAACCTTTCTTTAGGGTCTATTTAAACGTTTAGTATATAAATAAATAAAAGGTTATTAAAGTACGTTATAAGTTTATAAAATACTTAGAAACGTAGATTATAACGAACGCTACGTTAAAAAATATTACGAAGTTTATTTAAGAAGATATTATTTATTACTATAGGATCTACGGTACTCTAACTATTAATAAAGGACGAGAAAATATAAGTACTATAACGTAGCTTAATTAATAGTATAGTACTTAGCGAAAAGTTATATCGGCTTATAACCCTCGTACTAACGGGCTCTTTAAAAAGAGTTACTAACTTATTACGTATATACTTCGTATTTAGTTAGATTAAAGAAAGAAAGATATTAGACTAATACTAGCTATAGCCCTTTTTATAAATAAGATAATTATTAAAGTATTATTAGGTTATATACCGTTCTATTTTATTTATAATCGTTATATAACGACCCTAATTAAAAAAAGGACGGCGACTTAGAGAGTACTCGATTAAGAAAATATATATACGATAGATTAAGAAGTTTAAGCCCGATTATAAGCTTTTACCTCCTTAGTAAACGATTAAGAAGCTATAGTTAATAAAATCGTTTAATACCGAGCCTAAACCCGTAACTAGTTTAACTCCTTATATACTCTCTAATTAGTAAAGTTATAAACTAGCGATTTAGTTCTCGTTTTTAATATTTAATAAAAGAACGATATATTAATTTCTAAGAAACTCGATTATTATTAATCAGAACTTTTTTATATTTATTTAACTACTCTAAACGGATTGTTATATTAACTAGAGATACTTATTAGTAAACTAATTATAAGGGCTACTTATACTAGTAATTAACTTAAGAAGTTCCTAAAGTCTTTAAAAAGCCTCTATTTATTACTTACTGAGTCTAATTTTTATAGGGACTTTATTTCTAACTTAACTAACTTTCTATCCTTATAGGATAATATAATCGACACTACGATTCTATTTTTTAATTATAATAATAATATAATAAACTTAAGGAACGAGGATACTTAGTTAGTTACTAAGTAAACCTAATTATAAGTAAGGGCCTCTTAAGAGGGCTAGATTACCTCTTATTACTACTAATCCTTAGTATAGGCTACGAGTTTTTTTATTTATTAAATATTATTTTACGAGGATATTATTAAATCTTACTAATTCTTTAGTTATTTTTTTATTTAGATCTGGGATAAAGATATAAGGGGACGATAAAAAGAAAAGAATTATTTTTTAGCTATTATAATTAAAAACCCGATAGCCTTATTTATTAACTATATAATCGTATTAAAAAACCCTACCCCTCTTTTTAAATATCTAAGCCTAGTTCCCTATTTAATCGAGCCTATTTAATATTTAGCTTAGCCTATATAACCTCCTACTCTACTTATTTTATTTTAATACGCTAATAACTTTTATAAGTTACGAATATATAGTTTTTAATAAGGTACGTAAGAGGGGCGTTTTTAAGAACGGAATTATACTTATTCTCCTCGGTCTTAGTAATATTAATCTAGTTAGAGATTATATAAATTAAAATCTTAACTCTTTTAATATTAGTTAGGATTAGAGACGCTACCCTATTACTACTTATTATACGACGATAATAATAGCTTTGCTTAGAGTTAGTTCTAGACTAACTAATAGCCTACTAGTCGTTACTTTTCTCAAAGTAGTATTTCTTATTTTTAGAATATATATAATTACTATATTAATTATTAAAGTAATTTAAAAAAGAAACGTACTTAAAGTAGGGGACTATTTTTTTAATTAGCTCCTTAATATTAAAACCGATATACTTTTAAAAGGACCGTATATAATAGTTATAAAATATAATATTCTAAACGTCGTAAGCTTAGATAAGTAAAGAATTAATAATAGGGGTTCGTTTATTTAATTACTAAAATAGAGGGCCGAAGTAATTAGCATAATCGTAATTAATAAAAACCCGACGGCTTTATAAAAATAATCCGCTTATAATACCCGGATTATAAACGTACTTTTTAATAACGTTCTAATTCGTAATTAATTACTAAAACTTCTAAACTATTTCTCTTTTAGTATACTTATTAATTTAAAGATTTATAATATAGAATTCGGTATAAAGCTCTTTAGTTAATCTAAGAAGAGTTAACTAACTAATAGTTTTAAGAATTTAAAAAGGAGTAACGTTAGATTAGGATAAGGATTAAAAAGATTAAATAAGGTAGTACTTATTATAGTTTACTTTTTATTAACCTCTCGAAACTTATAATCCTAAGCTTTTTAAAAATAGACTTTTTTAAGAGCGGAGGAGGAATATTACTAAGGCTAAACGTCGTAACGAGTAGTTTTAGTAATCTAATACGCGTTATTAATAACCAAAGTATTAGATATAATAAGTAAGTAGATTATATTATTAAGAAAAAAAGAATAATTACGATTAAAAAGCTATTATTTAGGGGAAGAAATAAAAAGCAATAGAGGAATCGAAAAAGGGCCTTTATATACCCCCCTAGATCCGGGGTATTAAAAAGGAAAGTACTATAGGCCTCTCGGCTAATCGGCGCTAAATTATAGTTACTATATAAAGAAAGGAAGGAGTAAATTATAAGATCGGGGCCTTTTTATTATTCGTAATATAGCGCCTTTTTTTTTAATTAGTAGAGGCCGCCCTCGTAATTAATATAAAAGGGTAGCTTTTTACTTAGCTACTTAACTTTTCCTTTTTCCCTCCTTAACTACTTCCCTATAACTATTACTAATTAAACTTTTTTTAATTTTTACTTTTTAATTTACTATATAAATACTAACTTAGCGATTTATAATAGCCTCTTTACCTCCTATCTCCCTTTCTAAGCCGGATAATAAAAAGAATATAGTGCGAATTTAGAGCCTAATTATAATAAAGAACCTTAAAAACGATACTAAATACTAGCTAAAAAGGTAAAATTTAAATAGATATATTATTTTTAATAAGACTAACCCCGGGGCTATAACGAATATTAAGGACTCTTAGTTCGTTAATTTTAATATAAACTACTAATATAAAGCGTATATTAATTATTACCTAAACCTAGTGCCTAAACGAACTAGTTTCCTCTAAATAATCCTAATTCCTTATAAAATCGACTTTCTTAATTAGCTTAGTATAGGGGATATACTTTCCTTTTTTAATTAGCGCCCTAAGGTTTTTAAGGGTTTAAAAAACCGGAAAACTTAGACGGGTTAGAACTACTATAAGGTAATAAAAATCCTAATTAATTATTATAACTTTTAAAAACGCTTATTACGTAAAGATTAGATTTAAAAATACGAAATCGGATCTATAATAGAGGTTATAATACGGGACCTTATTTTAATACGTAATATAATTATAATTAAAAAGGAATAAGAGAGTATTTTTAAACTAAATAAGACCTCTACCCTAATCTTATAAACCTAAGAGATTATATAAAAAATTAGGACTTTAGTATACTTAGTAATCTTCTCTCTTTATGTTAACGATCCGGGCTATTTTATAAAAATAATTATTAATTAATAAGATAGTATAGTTTATTAGTACAATCCGAAATAAGCTTTTAAGTATTTAGAGAGGATATTTGTTAATAATATCTAAGTACTAAAGGCTTTTTATAGCTAGATCGATATACTTTTTTATATTTAATAACTAATCGATATAAGCGTTTACGTAGTCTTTATAGTATAATAACTAGGTAAATAGGAATGCGGTTTATACGTACTCGAATAGTTTTATAACGCGGTCCGATACGACTAGCTTAATTTAACTTATAATACGTATTAAATAACCTATAAATACCTTAGATTATTTAATAATAGACTCTGTATAGCTTAGATTTAGTAAATTAGTTATAAGTTTTAATATAATAGTTATTACCTTTTTAATATAATAAGACCTCCCTTAAAAAGGTCCTTTAATAAAATAATAGACGATCGGGACTTTAGAAATAGGCCCTATACTGACTCAGATAACTCTAACTATACTATAATTAACGCCCCTAAGGCGCTAACTCCTTATAAATCCGGTTCTTACTTACTTAGACTTAGGTTTACTAACTAAGATCTAAGAATCTATAACCCCCGTGATTATAGTTATTATATTCCTATCGATTTTATATACTTTAAAAAGACGTATAAAATAATTAAAAACCTTAAATAAGAACTTACCGCTCTTAAAAAGTTACCCCTACTATCCCGATTTTTAAAAATACTAAAGAGTACCTAAGGATTTATAATAAGTAGCGACCTTAATCGAATTCTATAAGTAATTAAACTAATAAAGGTTACTAACTAGCGTTTAAACGCCGTTGTTAATAATTAATTTATATACCTAATTAATACTCTTAAAACCCGTCGAGTTATAAAATCTTTATTAAATATATTACTACTTAAGTCGTTATTACGCTTTAGTCCAGTTCTTAATAAAGCTAGTCTAAGTAATTAGGGAGGTAATTTTTTAAATACTCTAGTTAGGGGCGGGGATAGTTTTATTATAAAGACTCTAATTAAAGTACTAAGGGTTTAGTTAAAATAAGAGGTTATTAAGCATACGCTCTCTAAGTACGATTAGGCTATATAAGAAAATAGTAAATATTAATATTAAGAACTAACTAAGTTTTATTAAGATCTCTTATAGTATTATAATATATATATAAATAAAGTCGATATTAATAAGAGTACGAGGGAATAATAAATTAATTAGTACGACGACCCGATTATAAAAGCTATATATATAACTTTAGCTTATGCTCTTTAAATACTATTATTAATAAAAAAATTTAGGGAGAATTAGGTTAGTAAAGGTTAAAATTAGGAGATTATTAAGAAGGATTAGGATAAGAACTAAGTAAAGCTAGTAAAGAAAGTAGTAAAAGCGGAGGAAGTAAAGAAAGCGATTACGAAGAGGAAGGGTAAGTAGAAGGCTTAATATAATTAACTATATATAGTAACTAAGACTAATCTAAGATAATTTCTTTTTATAAAAAATTAGGGAAAAAGAAATTAGGGAATAATTAAAATAGAATAGGGCGATTAGTCTTAGTCTTTTTTTTTTAAAAAAATAATTAAGTATAGGGATTTATAAAAGAGCTAATTAGAGGAAGATATAAGGAGAAGGGCCCCCGATTAGGGAGAGGAGCTTAGTAATATAGATCTTTATTTTAATTATATATATACTTTTTTAAGATCGAACTAAAGCTTTTTTAATAATTTATTTTTTAATATAATAATATAAGACGATTAGAAAGTTTACTCTTCCGATCTAGTTAATATTACCCCCTTTTCTCGATCGTAACTCCGTTAATTAAGGCCGTATTAACCTAATCAAAGGAGGTATTTTATATTATTTTTATAAGTATTAGTAGTTCTTCCTAAGTACCGTACTACGAAAGTCCTTTATACCCTATACCTTTTTAGTACTTTTATTTAAAAACTTAAATTACGGTCTAAAAGAAGTAGTTTAAAGAGTTTATAAGCTCCTCTTTTATATTTTTTAAGTTTTTTTAAATAATTATAAAAGAGATCTAGCGATTTATTAATTTATACAATCTCTTTTCTTTTTATATAAGTAATCGTTTTAAATACTATTTATTAAATAAAAAAGGCGTATTTTTTAATAAAACGTATTTAATTCGCTATTACGGTCTTTAGCTTTATTAAAGTAATAAATTACTTAATAAGATCGTTTTTAATATAAGAGATTGGGCTATGAGTACGAAACTAGCGAGGCTATAATATAAGTATAGGTATATTATAAAACTAAAGCTTATAAAGTCCTTTGTACGGGCTCTGCCTCGTGGAAAGTTCTTTCCTAATATAATCTATATACTTAGTTATTAACTTATTAATAACCTATTACTATACGTATTCTAAATCTATTATAATTACTCCCCCTTTATATAACTTTAGTCCCTAAAGTTATTACGTAATCTCCTTTTTTAACGCTAATAATAAAGCTATTAACGTTATTATTTATAATAGCTTCCCTAAGGCGTTAATAATACCCTTTCTTATTAAAGAACAAGGTATTACTCCTATCTTATTATCTAACGGGTACCTTATTAATATTATTTAGCGATAGCGCACCGACCGTTTGCTAGGTTAATAGTACGTATTCGTAGTAAAATATTCCGACCTCCGTAATATATAAGAGCTCGCCTAACCCGTAGTTATTATTATTATTAGGCCTTTTAGTAAAATAAAAGATTTTTTTCTTATTATTAGTTACGTATTTACTTTTCTTTCCCCCCCTCTATTTAGTAACCGTTCTATAAGTTCTTTTTTACGTAATTATACCTTTTTTTTATAATATTCTAAATTCCATATCGTTTCTTAATTACGATCTTTTTACTATACTATTACTAAATATCTACTAAAATATTTACTATTTTATATATTTAGGATATAGTTAATATAGAGTATAACCCTAAGAAGGGCTTCTATAGTCTTTATAATAGTACTCCCTATATATACTACTTATTTAGTATATATCGTAATATTAACGAGCTCGTTTATATTATTAGTACTTATATTATTATATATATTATTTATTAAGTTAATAAAAAAAAGTGTTCTATTATAAGTCGTTAAGTTGTTACTAATCCGTTACTAAAGTATTAAGCTAATAATATTTTTTTTAGTTCTTAAAGCGCTATATAGCGCTATTTAGTTTACTTAAAATACCCTTATAGAGTTTTATAATACTAAGGAGTAAGATAACCTTAGCTCTTATAAGCATAGCCGTATTCTCTATACCTTTAGTTTTACTACTTATATATAAAAAAAGGTCGCTATTTATATTACTAACCTATTAATAAGTAATAAAAAAAAAGATTTACCTCGAGTAGGCTACTCTCTAGGAGCTCGTTACTAACTACGAGTATTTAAACTTTTAATTTCGATTATAATAAGTCGTTAGTAATTATTTAATAAATATTTCTTTTTATTAACTTAGATTTCTCTTTTTAAGTTAGTATTTTTAATAGTAATAATAAAACTAAGATTATCTCTTACCTTAGTTACTTCTAGCCGGCTTACTTTTATAATAATAACCGCGCGACTATTTTATAAAATAACCTCGATACTTTAGCTTAGTATTATAAAAAACCTCCCCGGGGTATTATTATTATACGTATTTAGGAGTTCCCTAGTTTCTTTATTTTTTATAAGCGCGTTACTAAGTACTTAGCGAATAACGTACCTACTTACCCCGTTATTATTTATAGCACTACTCCTATTTTTTATAATCCTAAGACTTAGACTCTTATTAAGAAGCGTACTTTTATTACTAACTATATTTTTAATAATAAAAATAAGGAAAACTATACTAAGTTTAAGCTTAAGTTTAAGAAGTTTTAGGCTAAGAAAATCGTATTTACGAAATTCGATAGTAAATTAGAAAATTCTCTTAGTTAGTATCGTAATAAGCGTCGCTACTTTATTATTAATAACTTACTAACTCTTATTTATAATAATTTTTTTTTATAGAGTAGTCTATCTTAACCCTTAGTTATATAGCTTTAGATCTTAATATTATTAATATTATACTTCTCCCTCTAAATAAAAGCTCTATAATAGCTTAATAATAATATTACTTTAACTAAGGCTAAAGTTAAGAGTTATAATAAGCGGTTTAACGTTAACTTATTTTTTATAAATATTAACGTTACTAAGGCCCCTTAGCTCGGTCGTAATAAAAGCGGTACTTCTAAAAATACTCCCCCTCCCTAACCCGTTAGTAATAATAATAATATTTTACTTCTTATTATAGTTCTTATTATAGTTTTTATTATTACTCTAGTTATAGCTCTTATTACTACTTTTATTATAGCTCTTATTACTACTCTTATTATAGTTTTTAATAATAACTTAGTAATAAACGCTTTATAAGTTACTATTATTACTACATATAATACTCTATTTAATTTTAACTACTTTCTTATAGCCCGTTATAGTATTAATAAAGCTAACGGCCTTATTCTAAGTAGTTAGCTAAGTACGCGTACGAAGCCCCCCTATTATATTATTACTAAGCGGATTACCGTTACTAATTATCGTACTTTAGAAGTACGGGCTAGAAACGCCGCTATTATTATTAGTATTACGTAGGTTACTCCTCTAATATAGCTAGGTCTTAGTAACCTTTTAATAACGTATTACCGGGGGTTATAATATTATATCTTTTTTTAAGAATTACGCCGGGCTAAATAAAAGGGTTCTATAGAGTATTATTAATTAACTTATTTTTAGCGACCTTTTGTTACGAATTTAGTATTTATTATCCTATTTTATATATATTCGTTTTTTATAATATTTAAATTTTTTAACTACTTTTACTACCTTATTAAGATACTTAGCGGGTTCTTATATATTATGCTTAGTAAGCTATCTAGTTTATTTAATAAGATATTATAAATCTCTCCCTTTATCTTACTTTATAATAATTTCTTTAACTTCCTAAACGTCTTATTTATCCTCTAACTCCGGGAGGTTCGCTATTTAATTACTAACTATTTAGTAATTCTTTTATAGTTTAAGCTAAGAAACTAAGAAAACGTTATATATTCTTTAGTACTGTTTTAATAAATATACTTAATATACCTATTTATTAACCCTTTTAGCTATTATTATTTTAATATACTTTAGTACTAACTTATTATTTTTAAATCGTATATTCTTTATAAATAAGCTAACGATCTCTCTATAATTAAACTCTTTTAAAATATATCTTTTATTATAATAAACTACTTAGCTCTTAAAAACTCATGCCTAGGCTCGCGTAACCTAGGCCTTAATCTCCCTAATTTTTTAAACCCTTTTTTAAACCCCTTAAACTATAGCTTTATAATTAGGTATATATTTAATATACCTAGGGTAATAGCCGTATAACGCTATATATAAAAACACCTTTATAATAAAATATTAGCTATTATTATATATAAACTCGGCCTTTTTTAGTTATACTACTTACTTATTTAGCGAGCCCTTAGTATAGATCCTTAAGTACTTTCTTAATATTCAATAAGTCCGCTCTATTTAGCTATCTATTTATAAGTAATATATAGTAAATAGTTAGCGATATATTACCCGTTCCTTAGCGAATTCTTTTTAAAACGCGCTTATAAATAGCTTATTTTTATTTATAATAATACTTTTTAACGTACCGAACTTATACTCTACTTCTTAGTATAAAATACTTACTATTTAAGCTACGTTAAGTATCTTAATAATAAGTAAGAACTTCGTAAACTTTATTATATAATAAATAATAACTAAAATATAATCGTATTTTATGCTATTATTACGAGCGCTTAGTAATAGCTTTATAATAAAATTTATAAATATTTTTTAAAACGAGTATAAGAGTAGTAGTAATAACTATAGCTATTTATATAGCTTATATTTTAAGGTTATAACTCCTAAGTAATACTTATAATTCTTAACGTATTTCTAAACGTCTTGTTAAATATCCTCTTAATAAAACTTTTTTAAATTAGCTCGAGAGTTTTTATAATTCTTATATAACCTATTTTATAATTATTATAGTATTAATAAAGGATCTCTATTTAAAAAAACTCTACTTAAAAAATAATAAGTCTTTTTTTAAAAAATAGTATACTTTATTTATTAAGTAAATATATTCTTAGCTCACTAGCTATAGTACGAACTCTTATTAATTATAATATATAAAACTCGTTTTTAGCTTATAGTTTTCTAACGAGCTCCTTAGTTTTTAATAAGAAATAAAAAGTAAATACTATTTCGCTTTTTATAAGTTCTTTTATAATAAGATATAAGATATACTATTTTAGTATAATAACCTTAACTCTATTTAACTCCTCTTTATTTATATTAGACCGTTATTAAGCGTTTATTAATAACTCTCTTATTTTTTATTTTAAGTTATTATAGTAATAATTATTATTATTTTATTAATATACCCTATAGCGCGCTATTAATATAAAGAAGAGGATTCTCTATTTCTAAAACTAGCTAATATTTAGCTAAAATTATAAAAAGAGGCCTCGACTATTTAAATATATACCTTAGTAATATTATTTTTCTTTTTTAAGCTAATTATCCTTTATTATATATTAAGTAATAGTTTATTAATAAGACGTAGCTTCTAAGTTAGTATAAAAAGAACGTCCTTATAAAGTACTTCCCTTTTTATATAATCTAGCTTTTTAAATAGACCGTCCGCTAGGTTTATCTTCCCTAGTTAGTATTCTAAGTTAAAGTTAAATACTAAATCTTATATACCTACTTTATAAGCCTTTTCTAAAGGTCCTGCGCCAGTACGCTAATTATTCTTTTAAGTATTTAATAGTTTATTAAGACTATAAATTTTTATAAAAGGCCCTAGAGGTAATAAGCTTAGTACTCTAACCCTTTTATTATAGTAAGTAGTTCTTATTAGCTCGTAGCTTATTATTACTCTATATTTAAAAACTTCCGTAATTAGTATATAACGGGTCGCTATTTTTTATTAGTTTATTATAATAAGATTTCTATAATAGCTTTAACTAAAGTATTAGTTTTTACTTATATAATATATTATAAGTTTTAGTACGTAAGTACGGTTACCGAGGTAAAAGCGACCTTTAGCTAATTAAATACTTTATTTATTTCCTTAGTTTATTAAAACTCCTTTATTTATTTATTTTCTATTTTTAGTAGTACTATTATAAGTATAACGATACTTAAGTATTTAGTAATAAACTTTTAATAGAAGTTATAAAACCTTAGGAATACCTAGATATTTTTAATAAACTTAGGCGCCTTTTAGTTAGTAATCGTTTATACTCATAACGGGTTAATCTCGATTCTTTTTAATATAATAACGTAGCCTAGGAATTCGACCCTTTTTTAATAGAACGAGTATTTTAATAGTTTAGTAAAAAGCCCGTATAGCCGTAGACGCTAGAGGACTTTCTTAATATCTTCTATATACTACTCTCTTATTAATAAATAGATTATTAAATTATTTATATACGCTATATAGTAAGTATTTAATAAGTTAGTAAGCGTTTAGTAAATATACGCTTAGAACGTCGTAAGTACGTTTATTAATTTAAAAAGTATAATAATATACTTAAAATAACTATATTAACTCCGAAACGCTATTTTTTATTAGTCTTTTTTTTTAATTCGAATATAGTAATAAGTATCCCTAATATCTATTTTTAAAATTTATTTTACTCCGCAAAGCCTATTTAAAAGCTTATTAATAAGCGGTAGTAAGTATCGATTCTTTATAGTTATTTTATTTAGCTTATAGTAGTTTATATAGAGATATAACGTACCGTCCTTCTTTAATACGAAAAGGATCGGTACCCCGGCCTTATTAACTAAAGGTATAATACGACTATTCGCTAAGTTCTTAGTAATATATATATAAAGCTCCTCGAGCTATTTTTTACTTAATAAATAAATAAGGCTATATAGTAGTTTAGTACCCGGGGTTAGGTTAATTAAGTATTTTATTCCGCTATATAACTACGGTCCCTTTACTAACTATTTATTAAATATCTCTACTTTAGACTAGAGCTCTAGTAATAAACCCTTATATAGTTCGGCCTTTATTATCCCTATAATACTTTTTATAATAATAATATATAATACGTACGCCCTTTTATAATTTTTAATAATATTATAAGCTATTACCTCTAGATCGTTAATAAAAATAAGTTCGTACGACTATATATTCGTTTTAGTATCGTTATAAATACCCTCTTAGCCTATTAATAAGTATAATAATAAGAGGTTTATTATTCTTTTATCCTTATTAACTATAGTAAATAGTTACTAAATCTTTTTTAGCTACTTATAATAGTTAAAAAAAAAAGCGTTAATTAGTAAACTTTCTCTTAGTCTACGGTTTTATTTTAAAAGTCCCTTAATATAAGAGCTACGGTAGTAGCTAGGGTTAACCCTAAGTAAGTTACGAGCCTAGTAATAATAATATTTATCATAGAGCATATATTTATATTAACTTCTACTAGCTTTTTAGTAACCCCTCGTAGGACTATCGCCCTACTCTTCGTAATTACTCCTATTAATACCCTTTTTATATTTAGCGTAAGTATATTAAGTATATTACTTATACTTATTCGTTTTTTAATAAGTCGACTTTTATAATTCTTAGCTTAGTAGCGACTTATTAAATAGTTATTAACGCTATTTTTAATTAGAAGTACGTTAGCTTATTATTACCCTTACTTCCCGACTTATTCCTCTAGTACTTATTAAATATATAGCCTATTTTATTATATATAAAGTACTTAATATTATTACTACGACGCTTTTATAATAGCTTAGTATAAGTACTTTTATTATATAACTTTTATAACGCTTCCTAAGTTAAGTCTCTAGAGCTTAGTCCCTTAGAGCTCTCTTTACTCTTTTTTTTATAAAAGGGGGATATTTAATATAGTTACTTAGATAATAAGTATAACCTCTTTTTATTATCCTTTTATAACTAATTACTACCCTTTTATTAACTTAGTAACTATAGTTTATTAGTTTTATATATTACGTTACGTACTCTTTTAATTTAGACTTTATAATAAATTAAGTTATTCTATAACTAAAATAGTAGTTGAAAAAAGAATTAATACGCTTTTACTTTCGAATTCTCTATATTTTTTATACTTAAGTTATAATAAATTATTAACTACTTAGTAAGGAACTAAGTAGGGGTCTAGCCCTCTTTTAGCCTTTTTATTTTTAGCTCTCTATAATACTCCTATTCTTAAGTCTCGGGGTCTATATATTATTAGCGAACGAACGCTAAAAAGTCGCCCTAAGAAAGGAGATCCTAGAGACTCTTCTCGTAATTATATTATTACGTTTATAATAATAAAAATAACTTAAATAGGGCCTATTTAGTATACTATTTTATAGTACTTCTTATATATAAGTTATTACTTATTTCTATAGTAATAATTTAGTTTACTACTTAAGTACTTAAAAACTCTTTTTTAATTAGTTTATAATTATAAAAAAGAGGCTTTTTATATTCGTATTAACCTAAATATATTACTAGTCGCTCGGTAAGCTATTAAACGAGCTCTTTATATTAACGCCGTTTTTAATTTTAGTTTTTAATTATTATTTTTATTATTTTATAAAAATAAGTTATTATTAAGCTTATAAGGTCTATTAAACTAGCTATCTTAGTATTACCCGCGCCTTTATACATATTTAAACCTCGTATATTTAGTAATTAGTTATTAATAAACGCCCTATTTATAATAAATAGGGTCCTCAGAGTATTAATAAGGTAACTAGCCCGTGAGGGTAGCCTACCCCGATCGTCTTTTTTATTTAGCTCTTTTATAAATATTCGTATTTAAGTAGGGCTTATTTTATAATAGGCCCGTTATTCTAAATAAAAAGGGGTTAAGTAGTCGACTCTAAATAGTTATAACTCGTTAATATTAGTAACTCTTTATTAATAACTAGGCGTCGCTTTATTAGTATTTTATTTATTTTTATAATTTATTATTACTTATACTAATTACTCTATAAAAATAAAAGCTTTAGAATTATAAGAGATTAGACTATAAGTACGAAACTAGCGAGGTTATAATATAAGTATAAGTATATTATAAAACTAAAGCTTATAGAGTCTTTCGTACGGGCTCTGCTTTATAAAAAGTTCTTTTTTAATATAATCTATGTACTTAGTCGCTAACCTATCGGCGACCTGTCGCCGTACGTATTCCGAATTTATTATATTTAAGTTCGATTATAATCTCGCTCTTTTTCTCTTACTTAGTTTATTAAGTAAACTCTTTAAGTTATTATTAATATTTACTATACGCCGCTTTTTATACTTAATTTTAAGTAGTATTTTACGTCTTAACGTACTCCTAAATTAAAAAAAATAAACTTTATAAAAAATAAAGGATTTAATAAAAAAATACGGTTGTCTAGGTTTAATAAGTCCTAAACGTCCTTTAATCGGGCCTTAATATAGAGAGCAAGGTACTATTTTAATTAGTCTCGCTTATAATTAAGCTTTTACCTAGGAATATTAGTAGTTTTTCTTTAAAAATTTTTTTTAAGTTATTTAGAATTAAAGTTAATAAACGTAATAAGAGTAATTAATATTATCAAAAAGAATATAATAAACTGTAGTCCTTAAAAAATAACTTTTTAATAAAAGTATATAGGGGTCTAAGTTAGAACTAAGCTTATAATTATTATATAGTTATAATAAGGGTATCGACGTAAATAAGAAAACGGTTATTTATTAAAAATAGAAAATATGTACGAAGTACGCTCTAATATAGAGGGTATAAGTAAAGTAGGCCTCGGTAATTATATAACCGAGGTTACGTAACGTGCGGTAAGGCTATAGATAGTTAAAGCCATCACGACATTAATCATTTAACAATATCTCATTATGGCGTTCATTGCGTATATGTACTTGTTGTGTGAGCATAGGGTACGTCTTCCGAATAACCGACCCGAACTTTTGTTATTTACATGAATCTTTTGGCAACCCTCATGCCTGCTTGAGACCCAACAGCTCGGTAAGCTTGAGCATGCTGACGGTAACCTTGTTAGTGGTGCTGGGAGGCAGGACGCCGGCACCCATAATGAGAAGGTAGTCAGGATCCTCTTCCATGATACGCAGGTTACGGGTGTATGCACCGGCCTCAGGAGAATCGTATGCGACCCAAGCGCTCGGGTCGCCGCCGCGGCGGTTGATGAAGAGAGGGGCACTGTTGCTTGACACGACAATAGTACCGTTGCAACCACCGACGGGAGACCAGACAACATTAGGGCTGTTAATGGGGAAGACGCCGCCATTGGTGCTGTTGATGTACATGTCGGGGGCATCGGCGAACTTGCGGGGGTCCTTTGCGATACGGTAGTAGATGGGGAACGCGTAGGTCGGGATGATGGGTGCGCCGCCCCATTCAAAGGTGTACATGTAGTCGCCATTGGCGAGCTGTGTGACGAAGGGCATGCCTGGGCGGTCGGTGTATGTTGGGTAGGCGACATCGGTTACGACGGCGGACCAGTTCTTGAGGTCTTTTGTGGTCTGATGGGAGATCTCCTGGCCGTGCTCGGCCGAGCGCTGGTCGGCGTAGTAAAGGATGAGGTCATCCTCGAAGATGCTACCGTCGGTGTTAGCAAATCTAGACTAAGTGCATTGCGGTTCGAGTTGCTCATGACTTACAGGATGAAAGGCTCCCAGACGGGAGTCTCCTCGTTGTTGGGAATGGCACGACCACCGCGGGCGACGTGGGAGAGAAACTCCCAAGTGCGGCCCTTGTCCTGAGAAGCATACAGGTCGATTTGGGTCTCGCTGAGGTCGGTGGGAATGCTGTTACCGGCCAGGAGCACGGTTCCAGCAGGGAAGCCTGCAAAGTCCTCGCGGAGCTCGTACAGGAATGGTTGGTAACGCAAGCCCCAGTTGTTGACCTGGTCGTGAACCTGGCCAACTTCCTCCCACGTGAGGCCACCGTCTAGGGACTCGTAGATGGGGAACCAGACTAGAGGAGGCTCCGGTGAGTAGTTCTCCCAAGTTCCCAGGAGACGACCGTCATTGAGCTGAACTGTGCGAGGGTACAGCACGCGGGGGTCCGTGTAGTTGTCAGGCGGCTGGAATATGAGGTTGCGCTCGAAGGTCTCAAGAGCAGAGGCAAATCCGCAAGTGAGGGCGCCTACAGCGGCGATGAGGGCGGACCGGAGCATCATGACGGCTGCTGCTACGACTCGACGATCTCTGCGGGATGCGACGCGTCTGAAGACAGATGTGCGAGAATAGGAAGGCAACCTTTGTCGGACCGAGAAGCAAAGCACCTTTTATAAGGTAGCATTGGACATCGCGTCCCTCACTGCTTGACCCATGTGGTTGGTTCCAGAGGAGTAATTGAGCTGGGGCCGATGACCATGGCAAGCTGCACGATGCGACCTTGCCCGAGCCATGAGCTTCCTCTCGGTTACCTCGGCCATGTGGCGACTCCCCATAACCTTCTTAACCCTGGCTCAGCTCCCCCAGACTGGAGAAGCCTGGAGAAACATTATCGTTGGAAAGCACGGCTTAGATGTCAACGAGGAGTTCCCACGGTGCGAAGCACGAATCGGCCGCTGACTGGGAGTACCGCTGCGCAGCAGTTGTATGCGCTCCAAACAAACAACCGACGGCCGATGATGATGATTAGAGTCGCGGGACTCGACGACAAGGTTGTGCCGAGATGGAAAGAAAATAAGATTCGGGTTGCGGGAGCCGGGCCAATGTTATCTCGAGCTCCGCCGTACAAACTTGCTCGTTTCCGGTGAACCCCAAGACTTCGAGCTGTGGGGTTCGTGCGGGGGAATGGAGTCAAGTACCGAAGTTGCTCGTGGAAGATGCGCACCAATCATTCCAGCCAATTTCTCGGTAGTGATGCTCGCTCTTGGTCTAGCTGGAGTTGTTTGCCTGTGCCTACATCTGGGCTGTGAAGCCGCTCTCGACGAGGGGAGAGGAGGGGGCTTTGTGGATTGCCAAGTTGGCTGAGCTCGATAATGTCCCGGGACCAGCTTGCTTGGAATGCTTTGTTTCCGTCATTTCCCTACTTTACTTTGCATTGTTACCTCACCGCCCTCAATGCATTCACCTGGAATCGCGATTATCTCAACAACTAACAGGAAGTTGGCGGAGGTTGGAATGACTATCTGAATTCATACAGGGCATCCTTGTGCACCCTCCCTCAGGTTTCCTGCCTTACATTTATCTCGTGATAAGGTTGTTTTCTATCCATCCTTTCATTTTTTGCGAGACGACCATCCCACTAGTCGCTCATGATACCTGTCTAGAGCTGTCTCACAGACTTCATCTCAATTGCATGGAGTTATCGACATGGCTGAATGAAATTTCTACATCCCTGTAATGACGGCTGCTGTAGTCTCTTGAAACTAATGAATGTCCGTTTGCTGCGAATGAAGATTATTTTTCATCGTACTTATTCTTACAAGTTTTCGAGCGATGACGGATGGTCTTCCTAGTACTTGTCACCCCTTTGCTACCTTACAAGAAGGAGAGTGTGTCGATGGATCTCCGAATGAGTGTTGTTTATGTACACTTAACTTGGTTTACTCTGGGGAAGCAGAGCCAATGAGCTTAGTAGTGTCAAATTCAATTAAAACGTGTCAATTGTGTGAACCATTGGGAGTTCGAAAAGGTATCAGGCATTTACAATAGTGTAAAAATTGAATTTTTCGGCTGGAAACTTCGGGCGATCCATATATGCTCGACAAAGTAAACCACCAACTTCTATCCCGTCTCTACTATCACTAGCCGGCTAGGTCCGTCCTACGGTTTGTTTCTACTTTAGGGGTAAAAAGACTTTGATATTGTTCTGAAGGCATTGATACTGTAGCATGAGCTATTGACCTCCACTCATAAGTTGACATGAGACTTTGTTGCGACATTGGGTCTAGTTTATAATAAAGGGTTTACTCGAAGAAAGACTTACAAGGACTTTTCCAAGTGGTTCTTCGCATTAGGCATTGAAGTGCGAAAACTAAAGTCTAGGGTTCTTTACACTAGTTGTCGGATTGGAAGTCTAATTCGACCTCGGCATACGGCCGAGGCTGCGCAGGGGCCAACGAGGGGCCCTATTTATAATTACTATAAACTACCTAACCTATAATTAAAACCTCTTTTTTATACCTTACGTAATATATTAAAATAGTTTAATTAACCTACTTCGTTAACCTATAGTTTCAACTAATTAACTAATATTTTAATAATGAAAATATTAATACTAATTAGTAATTAATTTTTATTATTATAAGTTAATAAAGTATTTAGTACAAAAGAGACGACCTTTTTAAATAGAACGTAATAAGAAAATCGTATTACTTAACTTTATAAAAAATAAGTAATAAAATATAGAATTTTAATAATAGAACGAAATAGAGGAATCGTAGCCCTTAATTACTTATAAAAAGCCGACGTTTACTACGTTAAAATAACCCCTAATAATTAATAGAAATATCGAGGCGACCGAGCTATTATTATTAACTTTATATAATCCTTTTTTATTAATTAACTTACTCGCGGCCGGCCCGTAATTAAAAATTAATTAAATTAATTAAATTAATTAATTAATTAGTAAAAAGAACTACTTATATAACTACTTATTTAATTAATTAATACGACGAACGAGCTCGAGGAGTACGATATGAAAGAGTACTATATAATTAAAAAAAAAGGATCCTTAAGTATAATATACTTATTAGGGGTAGTAAGAGGCGTGAGTATTATAAGATTAAAAGATCTATAGTATATAAAAGAACTACCCCCGAGGAGCTTATAAATATAACTTCGAAGACTTATATAACCTTTTTATAGCCTTTTTGTTAGTATCCCTATTACAGGGATTTTAATTAATTAGTTCGAACCGTAGGTTAACGAAGTAGGTTAATTAAACTATTTTAATATATTATATAAGGTATAAAAAATGAGGTTCTAACTATAGGTTAAGTAGTTTATAATAATCATAAATAGGGCCCCTCGTTAGCCCCTACGTAGCCTCGGCCGTATACCGAGGTTAAATTAGATTTCTAATCTAATACTAATTTTTTCTTTTTTTATTAATTTAACTATTACTTTTATGACTACTACTATTACTATAATTAGAGGTTTAATTTAACCTTGGGCCCGTTTACTAAGTTATTTCTTTTTACTCCTTTTTTTTATTCTTTTTATATAACTTATCTTTTTATTTATACTATTACCTTTTCCTTACTAACGAATTACTCTAATCCCTTATTAAGTACTATTTTTATAAAAGCATTAGTAAGGTTATTATTATTATTAATCTAATAGATATCGAGGATCTCTTATTATTTATATAACTACTTAAGGGCCATAATATTTATTATAAGCCTCTTTTTTTTTGAAATACTTAGTTTAACGAGGTACTTATATAACGAGTACGAATTAGTATAAACGATTATAAGGATCCCAAAAAAGTTAAGTCGATTTATAATTTTTTTAAACATAGTTAAAATTACGTAAATAAGGTTAATATTATTAACTATACTATAAACTTTAGACACGAGTACGTTACGTATTATTTACTTATTCTTTATTAATAAATAGTAAATAATATTACCTTAGATTATAAATTCGTCCTTACTAAGCTTCTTATTAATAAAGATAATAATATATCTTAACTATAAAGTTAGGTTATTATTATTTATATATAATCCGTTAATAAATATGTAGAGCTTTACTAAGGTAAGCTTAATAAGCTAATAAACGAGACCTTAGGTATAGTATTCTTATTATTATTATAGTCGTTAATTAAGAGTATTAAAATTACTCTTCATAAGCTTTATAATTTACGTAGCTTTAGTATAGTTAAAAGTAGCCTTAGGCTAATAAATACTTATAATACATACTCTTTAAATAACCTTAGCTTTATATTACTTTTTATATTTAGGGGATTCTTAGTTAATAAGGGTAATCTTTTTACTTTACTCCTTTTATTAAAATACTATATTATCCCCTTTAATTATTAGAATCTCTTTATTAAATACTAATAAGGATTTCAGTATTAAGATCTTTTTTAGTTTAGTTATAAATTTAGCTTTATAAAGCTCCTTATTCTTCTTTTTTATAAACTCGATATTTAATAAGCCTAGGGTATTATTTATTTATATTTTAATAATACTAAAGGGGTCGTTTACGTACGTAAAGATAAAGAAGTAGGGATCGTATATTAACGTAACTATTAATAACTAGTTAATATAGAAGTCGTAGTATATTACTTATTAATAAGTACCTAATTTAGTAAGGCTATATAATAACTTAAGTACTTTAATAATTATACTTTCTAAGTACTTACTAATTATCTTTTCTAAGAAGTAGGCGAGGACTTTTTTTATAAGCCTAGTTACTAATTAGGTATATATTTACGTAATATTACGACTCTAGATTTAGTATCCTCTTTACTATAATAATACTATTAGTACTATTATAAGGCGCTAGCTATAGCGTTAAACTATAAGTAACTAGATATATAGCGTTACTTTTTTAATATTACTATATTTCTATATAACGTACCTCGATTTTTTATATAGTTATAGAGTGCTTTTTTCTTTATTTTTTAAACTATATACAATTTAAAAATACGTAGATTCTCGTATTTAACTAGATTATAAAAGATAAATCGATAGACCTCTCGATTGCGTAGTATTTTTATCTTTACTAAGTTTAATCCTTCGAAGGGTCTCCTAGCTATTATAATTATACTATCTTTTTATAATTAGGTTATAAGTACGAAATTAGCTTTTTTTTACTATATAAAATATACTAATTATAGCGTCGTTAGTAATAAATTAGCGAAGTAGTACCCTTTATTTAGGTTTTTTTATACGTCTTAGTAGTGTGGGTATTGCCTTTTTTTTACTATTATTATCTTTTTATTTTATTATAATAATTTTATTAAGGATAATTCTTTGCTCCTCTTTATACTACTAAGAGGATTTCCTTAGCTCTTTCCTTTCTTATTAAGCTAATATCTCTTTACTAGGATTAGTATAGTATTGTAGTATTATTATAATTAATATTTTAAGTAGTTAGTTTTAGTCTCTAGTAATAATATATAAACATTTATTAACTAAGATTAATTTATATAAGCTTAACTATTATTTAGTAATTTCTTTTTATACTCTAATATTTAAATTTAATAATATATTAATATTAGGACTTATATCTAGCTTATTATAAGTAGTAATAGCTTTATTAATCTAGCGCTTTATATTTATTTCCCAGAGTGCTTTTATTACTTTATTAATTACCTAAGCTCGCTAGGCTATATTTAGTAATAGTAGTAAGGCTATTATTATCCTTAGGTATATTCTAAATACGAGAAGCGTTAGAACTAGTCTTTTTAGGCCTATAGTATTATTATAGTATTTAAATACTATTTAAAGATACTTTTTATTCGTAGTATCGGGATACTTATTATAGATAATTTTAAACACTCTTTTTAATTACTAATAAGCTCTTTTTATTTTACTAATACTATAATATACCTTAATAAGTACGATTTTTAGTTATATACTATACGTATTAGCGTTATTTTTAAACTCTATTAACTTAAAACTAGTACTTATATCGGTTTTAATCCTATTTAATAGCCCCTAGTATATATCGATTTATACTCTTTTTAATATTAATTAAATAGTTTAAATAAGTAGGTCCCTAAGGAATTAGCCTCTTTAAAATAATATAGCCTCGTTAATAATATATAGTACTAAGTAATTATTTAAATAAAAGATATTAATAACGATTTCTTAGTTAAAGTTAAGCTCGTTATATAATTTAAATTTAAATTTACGCGGGCTTTAGCCGCTTATTTAGTATTAGTAATATATTTTTATTAAGTATTCTAGAGCTCTTATCTTTATATTATTTTTTAATTACTTAAGGAAATTATATAGTTTTATAACTAACGGGTAGTTAAAGTACTTATATAATTACTTAAGCTCGCCCTTTATAAAATAGTTAATAAATTTAACGTTTAATTTAAGCTTTATAAACGTATACCCCTATTACCTTTTAATAAATATAAACTACTTATTATTTAATAATCTATCTTTTGTATTATTAAATACGATACTTAACTAGTTTATATTTTTTAAATATAGTAGAAATAGTATATTAACAGGTAAAATATAAAAAACTATCGTAGCTAAGCGTATATTAATTTTTATTATACTTAGGGCGTATATCTCTTTACTTAGGCTAAAGCTAATCTTTATAATATTTATTATTAACGTATTTAATATAACTAGGGATATGTTTTAAAGTATATAAAATTACCTTTTATTTTTAATTAACTATTATAATACCCTTATATTTAGAATAATCCCCTTGAAGATATTTAAATTATATTATTCGTTAGTATAGAATACTTATACGAGCTTAGCGTTTTAGTAATTTAGAGAGTATAAAAAGGACCCCTCTAAGTACTCTTAGAATTACTTAGTACCCTATTTCTTTTTAAGTATTAAGAGATATACTAATTCTTTTTTAAATATTAATAAAATAGGGTTTAGTACGATTAGATTCGTTTATTTATTTATATTTATTATTAAAAAGATCTTCCCTTATTATTTATAAATAAAAGCTTATTTATTAAGAGCTTTTATTACTTTTTATTTATTTAGTTTTATATATTTTTTAGAGGCTAACGGGGTGAAAAAGGAGTAGTTAATCTCGTTAACTTTATTAAAATTTACTTTATTAGTATACGGGGTACGATTTGTTTTATTTTCTAAATTTCCTATTATATACGGATTTTTTAAGCTACTAATTATGCTTTCGGATCTGCTCTTATATATAACGAGGAATTAGTTAAATTAATAAGGGCTAGTCTCATTATTTACTATTCTTAACTTTTTATATTACTTATATAATTTAGTACGCTCTTTTTTAAAGTAATTACTTAATTAATAGCCGTCCTTTTTATATAAAAAATACTTTCTCTTCTATTACCCCTATCTTAGATCTAATTAATAGCTAGCTAAGGAGTTTACTTTTTTAGCTTAGTAGTTATTATACTTAACGCCTCTCTCTTTATCTTTATATATATAGTTAACTTAGTATTACTAATAAGAGCCGTTATATAATTATAAGTACGTTTATTAAAGTATCCTTATTTTAATATTAAAGCTAGACCTTAGCTTTAAGTAAAGGGTTTTATAATACTTAAGTAGTTAATATAAAATTACCCTTACCTTTAGTACTCTTTATATAATAATATAAAAATACTCAACCTTCTATTTATTTATTCTCTTATTTAACTACGTCTTTATTAACTTATTAATATAATTAATAAGTTTTTTAAAGATCTCTAGTTTCGACCTTTTTTTTATCGTTCTAATTATAAACCTAAATAATAATACCCTTAGCTCGGATAGGAACTCTAGGCTCCTATCTTAGGTCTTAAAGCGATTTCGAATTACGTTAACTATACTTAAAAAGTTAGTTTAGTTAATAATATATACTATTTTATAATAATAATCCGTAGCTATATTAATTAGTATAATATTAATTACTAAGTAGTATTATTACTCTCGGATTTTAACTTTTTTATAGTACTTATAAAAAACTATAAGGGTTTTTTATAGAACCTCGTATTTCCTTTTTAAGTATAATTTCTTTTTAAAAAAGATTTTCGTAAGGTTAGTAAATTATTTTATAATAATAACTATTAGGTTAGTTTTTTTATAAATTCTTTATATATTAATATAGTTATCCTAACTTTATATAGTTCATTATATACTTTTCTAATTAATAAGTAATAAGTTACGTATTAATAGTATTACTAAGCTAGTTATTAAGATTAGTAGGATTATTAATAGCCGCTCCTCTTATATAATTTCCGTAGCCTTTATCATAGTAGGTACTAATATATTACCGTTAGTAATTTTTAATAAAAACTCTAGTTAGTTTACCCTTTTATTAGAGTTATTATATTTTAATATTACTTAGTTAATTTAATTCTAGTTCTATAATATAAATTCATTAGTAACGATTATAATAACGAGCGTTTTATAAGCTCTTCGTCCTACTACCTAGGCTAGTAAAATACTTTAATAATAAAAAAAATCTAATAACCCTTTTTATTATATTCGGATTAGCGTTTATAAACTACTTATCCTTTTAATTACCTAGGTTATTAACGATCTTATAAAATAAGGGTTGCCCTTCGAGCCCCTTCTAAGTATAGAGTTTTATAAAGTAGACTAATATTATATTAATTTACTTACCGTTAGGGTTATTAAAATCTTTTTATACTTACTTTTTTTAGTATTCTAATTAGATCTCTATTTATTTATATAATATAGGAATTCCTTTTTTTTAGCTATAGACTAACTTACTTTTTATCGTTCTTTAACTTATATTTTAATTTATAGTAATTAGCGTATTTAATTTTAATAAGGTTATTTTAGAGCTATTTACTAGCCTTAGTAATAGTATATTATCGTTACTCACCGGATTTATTAGGGTCTAGGACCTTTTTATTCTTTCTCGTTTTTTTATACCAAGCCTTATTATTATTTATTCTTAGTCCTCTTAGTTAAACGCTATTTTAGTAGTCTTTTTTTAATTACCTAATTAATTAATATTAGAAATAAATTTGCGGGTAGTTTAATAACGCCTCGATTACGTAGCGTTTTTTTTTAAATTAAAACCCGAGAGGCGTATACGTTCGTTAAACGAATTACTACTAATTAGTAGTTTACTTTTTATTTTTTTAAAATTAGTGATTTTTATATTAAGAGCTAGTAATATAAAAAGGGAGCTTCTTAGCGGCCCTCTAAAATATTCTCTTTTTATTATAATAATTATAATTTTAGTAAGAGGCTACGAGAGGACTTTTTTTAAAATAGTAGCTTTTTTACTAGGCTAACCTCTAATATTTATAATATTTACGATTTATAAACTATAACTATTATAATTTTTAAATCTCCTCTTTTTTTATTATACTACCCTTTACGCTATATTTTTAGGTAATATTTAGAAGATAGTCAAGAGGGTTATGAAGAGATCGTTTAGATTATAAGCTTCGAGGTCGTCTTCGTAAGGCCCTCGTTATAGTAGACCCTTTTATATACTATAAATCTCCTAGTTTTATAATACTTATACCTCCTAGTACGCCCTATACTTAAGGATCCTTTTTTTTAATTATATAGTACTTTTTATATTATATTTTTCGAGCTCGTTTATTATACTAATCGATTAAGTAAGTAGTTATATAAGTAGTCTCTTTTACTAATTAATTAATTAATTTAATTAATTTTTAATTACGGGCCGGCCGTGGGTAAGTTAATTAATAGGGAAGGAGTATATAAGGTTAATAACGGTAGCTCGGTTATTTTAATATTTTTATTAATTATTAGGGGTTATTTTAATATAGTAAACGTTAGCCTTTTATAGGTAGTTAAGGGCTACGATTCTTTTACTTTATTCTATTATAGAGATTTTATATCTTATTACTTACTTTTTAAAAAGTTAAGTAGTACGATTCTCTTATTATATTCTATTTAAGGAGGTTATTTTTTTTATACTAAATACCTTACTAACTTATAATAATAGAAATTAATTACTAATTAGTATTAGTATTTTTATTATAAGGATATTAGTTAATTAGTTCGAACTATAGGTTAACGAAGTAGGTTAATTAAACTATTTTAATATACTACGTAAAGTATAAAAAAGGAGGTTCTAACCGTAGGTTAGGTAGTTTGCGGTAATTATAAATAGGGCCCCTCGTTGGCCCTTACGCAGCCTTGGCCGTATACCGAGGTCGAATTAGATTTTTAATCTAATACTTTTTAACTACTTCCCAGATATTACTTAGGAATATAATATAGAGGATAGTATAATAAAAAAAGAGGAGATTTAAAAATTATAATAACTATAATTTATAAATTATAAGTATTATAAGTATTAGAAATTAGTTTAATAAAGAGGCTACTACTTTTAAAGAAGTCCTGTCGTAACTTTTTATTAAAATTATAATTATTATAATAAAAAAAGAACTTTTTAAAGGATCGCTAAGAAGCTCTTCTTTATATTACTAGTTTTTAGTATAAAATTACTAGGTTCAAAAAGGTAAGAAGTAGACTATTAACTAGTAGTAATTTATTTAATAAACTTATATACTTCTTAGGTTTTAATCTAAAAAAGAAAACGCTACGTAATTAAAATATCGTTATGCTACTTATAAGTTTATTTTTAATATTAATTAATTAACTAATTAAAAAAAGACTATTAAAATAGTATCTAACTAGGAGAACTAAAAGTAAATAGTAATAAGGCTCGCTACGGGGAAATAAAAAAAAATAAAAAGGTCCTAGACTTTAATAAATTTAATAACTAATAATAATACGTTATTATTAAAGTTAGTAAATAGTTCTAAAATAACCTTATTAAAATTAAATACGCTAATTATTATAAATCGAAGTACGAGTTAAGGAACGACGAGGAGTGAGTTAGTTTATAATTAAGAAAGAGGAATTCTTATTTTATATAAATAAATAAAGTTTAAATTAAAATATTAAATAGAGTAGGCGGATAGAGATCTTAATAATCTTAATAGCGAGTAAATTAATATAATATTAGTCTATTTTATAAGAATTTATATTTAAAAGGGGCTCGAGGGGTAACCCTTATTTTACGAAATTACTAACGACTTAGGTAATTAAAAGGACGAGTAGTTCGTAAGTGCTAATCTAAACGTGATAAAGAGGGTTATTAAATTCCTTTATTATTAAAGTATTTTATTAGCCTAAGTAATAAAATATAGAGCTTATAAAACGCTTATTATAATAGTTATTATTAATAAATTTATATTATAAAATTAGAATTAAGTTAACTAAGTAGTAATAAAATATAATAATTTTAATAAAAAAGTAAATTAGCCGGACTTTTTATTAAAAATTACTAATAGTAATATATCGGTACTTATTATAATAAAAGCTACGGAAATTATATAAGAAGAGCGGTTACTAACGATCTTACTAATCTTAGTAACTAGTTTAATAATAATATTAATATATAGCTTATTACTTATTAATTAGAGAGGTATATAATTAACTATATAGAGTTAATATAACTATTTTAATACGTAAGAAATACGTAAAGAGACTAACTTAATAGTCGCTATTACGAAATAATTTACTAATTTTATAAAGATCTTTTTTAAAAAGAAATTATATATAAGAGGGAAATACGAGGTTCTATAAAAAACCCTTATAATTCTTTATAAGTATTATAAAAAAGTTAGAATCCGAGAGTAGTAATACTACTTAGTAATTAATATCGTACTAATTAGTAAAGTTATAGATTACTATTATTAAGTAGTATATATTATTAATTAAACTGATTTTTTAAGTATAATTAACGTAATTCGAAGTCGTTTTAAGACTTAAAATAGGAGTTTAGAGCTCTTATCCGAGCTAAGGGTCTTATTATTTAAGTTTATAATTAGAATAATAAAAGGAAGGTTAAGGCTAGAGATCCTTAAGGAACTTGATAACAATATTAATAAGTTAATAAAGACGTAGCTAAATAAAGAAATAAATAAATAAAAAGTTAAATATTTATATATTATTATTTAAAAAGTCCTAGAGGCGAGGGTAACTTTATATTAACTATTTAAGTATTATAAAACCCTTTACTTAAAGCTAAGGTTTAGTTTTAATATTAAGGTAAGGATGCCCTACTAAACGTACTTATAATCCTACGACGGTCCTTATTAATAATACTAAGTCGACCGTACGTATAGAAATAAAAGGAGAGACGTAAAATATAATAACTACTAAACTAGAAAAATAAACTCCTTAGTTAGTTACTAATTAAATTTAAAATAAAAATAATAAAAGGGGAAGTATTTTATATATAAAAAGGACGGCTATTAGTTAAGTAATTACTTAGAGGAAGAACGTATTAAATTATATAAATAGTATAAAAAGTGAAGAGTAGTAGATAATAAAACTAGCCCTTATTAATTTAACTAGTTCCTGATTATTTATAAGAGTAAACCTAGAGGTATAGAACTTAGCGGAAATATAATTAGTAGCTTAAAAGATCTATATACGATAAGAAATTTAGAAAATAAAAAGATCTTACCCCCTATACTAACGAATTAAATTATAATAAAATTAGTAAGATTAACTACTCTTTCTTTATTTTATTAGCCTCCGGAGGATATATAAAGCTAAATAAATAAAAAGTAGTAAAAACTCTTAATAAGTAGGCCTTTATATATAGATAATAAGGGAAGATCCCTTAGATAATAAATATAAGTAAATAAACGAATTCAATAATACTAAACCCTATTTTATTAACGTTTAAAAAGGAATTAGTACTTTTTTTAATACTTAAAGAGAAATAGGGTACTAAGTAATTCTAGAGGTACTTAGAGGGGTCCTTTTTATACTCCCTAAATTATTTAAATACTAAGCTTATATAAGTATTTTATATTAGTAAATAATATAGCTTAGATATTCTTTAGGGAATTATTTTAAATATAGGAGTATTATAATAATTGACTAGAGGTAAGGAGTAATTCTACGTACTTTAAAAAACATCTTTAGTTATATTAAATATATTAATAATAAGTATTATAAGGATTAGCTTCGGCTTAGGTAAGAAAATATGCGCCCTAGGTATAATAAAAGTTAATAAATACTTAGGTATAATAATCTTTTATATCTTACTTATTAATATATTATTTTTACTATATTTAAAGGATATAAACTAGCTAAGTATTATTTTCATAATATAAAGGATAGATTATTAAATAATAAGTAGTTTATACTTATTAAAAAGCGATAAAGGTATGCGTTTATAAAGCTCGAATTAGATATTAAATTTATTAACTATCTTATAAAAGGAGAGCTTAAGTAATTATATAAGCGCTTTAGCTACTTATTAATTATAAAGCTATATAACTTTTTTAAATAATTAAGGAACGATATAGAAATAAGAGCTCTAGAGTATTTAATAAAAATATATTATTAATACTAAATAAACGCTTAGAGCCTACGTAGATTTAAGTTTAAATTATATAATAAGCTTAACTTTAACTAAGAGATCGTTATTAATATTTTTAACTTAAATAATTACTTAGTACTATATATTATTAATAACGCTATATTATTTTAAAAAAGCTAATTCTTTAAAGATCTACTTATTAACACTATCTAGTTAACGCTTAAAAAAGCATAGATTAATATATACTAAGGGCTACTAAATAAGATTAAAACTAATATAAGTACTAGCTTTAAGTTAATAAAGTTTAAGAATAATATTATTACGTATAGTATATAGCTAAAAATCGTACTTATTAAAGTATATTATAGTATTAATAAGGTAAAAAGAGCTTATTAATAATTAAAAAACGTATTTAAGATTATTTATAATAAGTGCCCTAATATTATAAATAAAGAGTATTTTTAAATAGTATTTAAGTACTATAATAATATTATAAGCTTAAAAAGACTAGTTCTAACGCTTCTCGTATTTAGAGTATACTTAAGGATAATAATAGCCTCGCTATTATTACTAAACGTAGCTTCGTAAGCTTAAGTAATTAATAAGGTAATAAAAGTACTCTAAGAGACGAATACGAAGTACTAAATTAATAAGGTTATTATTACTTAAAATAGGCTAGATATAAACCCTAACCTCGATATATTACTAAATTTAGATATTAGGGTTAAAAAAGAAACTATTAAGTAGTAATTAAGCTTATATAAATTAATCTTAGTTAACGAATATTTATATATTATTACTAGGGATCGAGACTAACTATTTAAAATATTAATTACGGTAGTACGACTATACTATACCGATCTTAATAAAGAAGTATTAGTTTAAAAAAAAGAAAAAGAGCTAAGGGAATTATCTTAGTAATATAAAGAGTAGTAAATGATCATTCTTAATATAATTATTATAATAAAATAAATAAATAATAATAGTAAGGAAGAGGTAATACTTATATTATTAAGACGTATAAAAAGACCTAAATAAAAGGTACTACTTCGATAATTTATTACTAATAACGCTATAATTAATATATTCTATATAATAATAAAAAAGGCTAATTTCGTACTTATAACTTAATTATAAAAGAATAGTATAATTATAATAACTAGGAGACCCTTCGGGGGATTAGACTTAGTAAAGATAGAGATACTATATAATCGAGGGGTCTATCGATTTATTTTTTATAATTTAGTTAAATATACGAACTTACGTATTTTTAAATTACGTATAGTTCGAGAGATAAAAGGGAAGGGTACTTTATAGCTATATAAGAAATCGAAGCACGTTATATAAAGGTACGGTAACGTTAAGAAGGCGACGCTACTTATTTAATTACTTATAGTTTAATATTATAACTACCACTTTATAAAAATATTAATAATATTATTACGATAGAGAGGATACTAGATCTAGAGTTATAATATTATATAAGTGTATATTTAATTAGTAACTAGGCTTATAAAGAAAATTCTTACTTATTTTCTAAAGGAGATAATTAGTAAGTATTTAAAAAGTACGATTATTAAAGTACTTAAGCTATTATACGGCCTTATTTAATCGGGCACTTATTATTAAGTAACGTATTACGATTTCTATATTAATAAACTATTAATAATTATATTAATATACGATCTTTATTTTTTAATTTTTATATACGTAAACGACCCCTTTAGTATCGTAAGGATATAAATAGATAATACCTTAAGTTTATTAAATATCGAGTTTATAAAGAAGGAGGATAAGGAGCTATATAAAGCTAAATTTATAGCTAAACTAAAGGAAATCCTAATACTAAAATCCTTATTAATATTTAATAGAGGGATTTTAATAATTAAGGGGAATAATATAATATTTTAATAAAAGGGGTAAGGCGAGAAGATTACCCTCATTAACTTAAAATCCCTTAATTATAAAAAGTAATATAGGGCTAAGCTCGTTCGAGGGGTATATATTGCGCGTATTTATTAATTTAAAATTACTTTTAATTGTACTAAAGCTACGTAAGTTATAGAGCTTATAAAGAGCGACTTTAACGCTCTTAATTAATAACTATAGTAGTAGCGAGAATACTATAACTAAGGTTTTATTTATTAGCTTATTAAGTTTATTTTAAAGAGGCTCTACGTATTTATTAACGGATTATTTATAGATAATAACAACCTAACCTTATAATTAGGATATATTATTATCCTTATTAATAATAAACTTAGTAAGTACGAATTTATAATTTAAAATAATCTTATTTATTATTCGTTAATAAAGAATAAGTAAGTAATACGTAGCGTACTTATATCTAAAGTCTATAGTATAGTTAACGGTCTTAACTTTATTTACGCGATTTTAATTATACTTAAGAAAATTTTAAATCGACTTAACTTTTTTATAGTCCTTACGATTATCTATACTAATGTATACTCGCTATATAAATACCTTATTAAGCTAGGTATTATAAAAGAAAAGAGGCTTATAATAAATATTATAGCCCTTAAGTAGTTATATCAATAATAAGAGATCTTTAAGATCTATTAAATTAATAATAATAATAACTTTACTAACGTTTTTATAAAAGTAGTACTTAATAAAGGATTAGAGTAATTTATTAATAAAAAAAAAGTAATAGTACGAATAAAAGGATAGGTTATATAAAAAAAGTAAAGAAAAGGGGTAAAAAGAAATAACTTAGTAAACGGGTCCGAGGTTAAATTAAACTTTTAATTATAATAATAATAGTAATAATAAAAGTAATAATTAGATTAATAAAAAACGAAAAAGTTAATATTAAATTAGAAATCTAATTTAACTTTAGTATATAGCTAAGGTTATATAGGGGCTAATAAGGGGCCCTATTTATAATTATTATAAACTACTTAATTTATAATTAGAACCTCTTTTTTATATTATATATAGTATATTAAAATAGTTTAATTAGCCTACTTCGTTAACCTACGGTTCGAACTAATCGACTAATATCCTTATGATAGGGATACTAACACTAGTATTTATGCTAAACTTACTAATTCTAGCCCCTTATGACTATCTTAACGGAGAAGGAGTCGCCTAAAGTCAGTTATCATCAAGACACACATTGGCAATCCCGTTACAGGACATTTTGGCTATATGATTTCCCACAAGCGGCTAGCCACCACATTTTCCACGATGCTTAGCACCCGCGTACATCATTCAGAAATTCGGGATGGTTAATCGTGCATTTTCATGCTCAAATGTTTGAGCTGCTCAGCAATGAAAGTCACTGCTACTAAAAATCTTCGTAAGATGATGCGTAGATCTATCGGCTCGCGCGGGGTTGTGGTGCTCTTGTGATGTGACAACTCCTAAACTGCCTTCACCTTGGCGTTTGAAGATTGTGAATATTTGATTAGAATGCCAGCCGCTTGCATAGATCACGCGATAACAGATTGCTGTATCAGGCAGGTCTGGTCGCGCAAGTTCAGGGTCTTCCGCGTATACGAGATCTTACTTCTCTTCACCTGGGTATTGAAGATTGTGGTACCGGACTGTGACACCCTGATGATCTGGAAGTGAGCCAATTCGTAGATACCTAGTGAACGTACGTTGAACTGAGCTGTCTATTGTGTTAAGCATATTCCGCAATTGCCGTGCCTTAGCGGGAATACGAGAACATACCAGGGTCTGATAACATCACGAACAACCTCAAGATGCAATGCGACGTTGCCCTGCATTGGCTCAAATGTTCTCTTACCACGCCGCGGAGTCCGCGGTATTAGGGAGGATCAACTTTATATCAGGTAATCGCATGTACATATAAGCCTCTCGTCGGATTCCCGGTAGCCTACCGTCATGAGATCTTGTTCCCAGCACGCTCGCTGAACATCACTCGCTTCTTCGCTGTTGGTGTATTTCTTCTTCCAGAATGCACCGTCCCTTCGTTCTTGCCAGCTTGGCGCTCTTTTTGAGCCAAGCTGCTGCCTTTGAGGGCAACCTCAGAACCAAACCGGAGCTCATTCCGAATGCATTTGTGGTTGAGCTTCGCGATCCAATACGTCTCAGCCGCCGTTCGGACGAACACACCCACGTGTCATTCAAGCGTGCGCTCTCGTCCTTGACCTCCTTCGATTTGCGATACGAATACACCAATCATGAACTTTTCTATGGCATCTCGATGAACATTCACAACAATGAGGCTCTCGCTGTGTTGAAGTCTCTACCTGAAGTTGTCAACGTCTCCCCAGTCCAGTTCATCCCACGGCCCCTTCTTGCTATCGATTATGAAAGTCGCTCGGAGTCATCCTCTTCGGTGCATACTTCTCGTAAGCTAGCAAAGAGACAGCAGATTCCCGAGAATAACTTGGACTACAACGTCCCTCACACAATGACTGGAGTTGACCGTGTGCACGCTGCTGGCATCAAAGAAAAAGGAGTTAAGATCGCCGTCTTAGACTCTGGTGTCGACTACTATCATCCTGCTCTCGGCGGCTATTTCGGACCTGGACGCAAGATTTCGTTCGGATATGATCTCGTTGGTGATGAGTACGATGGATACGGTACCCCAGTTGAAGATGCAGATCCTCTGGCTGCGTGTGTTGGGGGTGGACATGGCAGTCACGTCTCAGGTAAGTTGTCAGTTCAACTTTCGATGTTAGGGCCGAACTAACGGCGGTAGGAATCATTATCATGGATTCATCTTCCAACGATACCTTCAAAGGCATGGTAGGCGTCGCACCCGAAGCAACATTAGGTATGTACCGCGTCTTCGGCTGCTCCGGCGGCGTTGGCAGCGATGTACTTGTGGCCGCGATGATGCGCGCCGCCAGCGATGGAGCCCAGATCATCAGCATGTCCATCGGCGGGTTTTCCTCGGTCGGCAACTCGCCAAGCGACCCTTATCACGTCCTGATCCAGAAGTTGACGGACAGCGGCATTGCTGTCGTGGCTGCTGCGGGCAATGACGGAGCCAACCTCCCCTTTGCAGTCAATGCGCCTGCCAACAGCCCTGCTGCCATTGCAGTTGGCTCTATCGAAAACACTCTTTTCCAGACCTTTGAGCTGATCGATTCTAATGGAGAAGTCATTCGCTATGGAAGTCTTTACCCCTTCCCCCTGAACCGCACGCTAACGGCGGTGCACGTCGGCGATGGGGGCGTTCAAGGCAACTTCGGATGCCGGGCGGCTGACTATGATGCTATTGCAAGCAAAGTCACCGGTTCAAAAGAAAACTACGTGATCGTGGTTCGACGTGGGCTTTGTGGTCTCTCCTTGATTCAGGATGTTGCAGCTACCGCAGGCTTCAACAACATCCTGACATATCCTGACAAGGACGTTCTTGACAACCCATTTTTGGAGGGGTTCAGTGCAAGCCTGCCAAATACTGCGCGTAACTTCGGTACAACCACAAACAACAAGCTTCAGGTTGGATCTTTGAAGGGGGGTACTCTGTAACGTTTCGAACTGCTGTTCCCCAGCTCACACGGCAAACGTGGGGCGGCCAGATGAACAACTTTAGCAGTCCAGGTAAGCCCCCAAGTCGAAAGATAGTGGAAAAACTATGGGATATTCTAACCTTTCTCTTCAGGACCTGTGTGGGATTTCAGCCTCAAGCCTCAGATCAGTGCCCCTGGCGGCCAGATTCTGTCGACCTGGCCCCTTGCTGCATCAGGATGGGCGCTGGCCAGCGACATCTCAATGGCTACTCCGTGCCTTTCTGGTGTTCTCACACTCGTGAAGTCGCGATTCCCGGAGCTATCAGTGACCGAGATACTTAACCGTCTCCAGTCAACCTCAAAGCCGACAACTCGCGCCACCCGTGACGATGTTTCGCCTCCTGTTCATCAGGAAGCCGGCTTGGTCGACGCCTACAATGCGATCTTCTATCCTTCATTCGTCTCGCCAGGCCAGTTTGATCTCGGTCCCAATGAGGTTGTCATCCGGTCCAGCTACTCTATCAATATTGCAAACCCGTCAGACAAAGCCACACAGTATACCCTAGGTCACACCCCAGCTCCTGGCATGGCTCGCTACCCTAATCCGGACGTCCCCGACCAGATCGGATTCTTCAGCATGTCTATCAACGACTAGCCTCTCTCCCTTTCGCAGCAAATATCAACTTTCCAGAAGGTTCAATAGTCACTCTAGGTCCTGGTGAAAGCAAGACTATTTCCGTGGAGATCGTCCCGCCGCAAAACCTCCGAGCTTTCATGATCCCTTTCTACTCAGGCTTCATCTCCATCTCCTCTGACCATAATGAAAAGCTTTCTATTCCATACCAAGGGGCCGGGTACAACTACCCAGCTGCTCCAAGCTTGGAAACCGATCCTGTGCCGCCTAACGTCCTCATACCCGTTACCGAGTATCCCGCGTTTGGAGCTCCATAGCTTGTCACGTCTGACGGCTTCGGCATTCAGGACTACATCAAGATTGATCCCGCCGAGCTGACCCTTTACTATGCAGGAATGCAGCCTGTGCGGATCGAGAGGCTGGACGTCGTTCGGGCAGACACAGACTTCAAGCCCAAGTGGTATGGATTCAATCAGAATAGACCTCTGAACTACACCAAGACAGCGCAGCCTGTCAACGGCACAGTTGCCGGCGCCGAGTTATTGGGCAACCTGTACGTTAACTACAACAATGCGCCTGTGACTAGCTTGTTTGACTCCTGGCCTGTTCCAAGGTTGTGGGACGTCGAGACAGCGTCTGTCCCGATACCTATGTTGAAGGGCGGATACAGACTACTGATATCTCACTTGAAGTATGGTGCGGATGAGACTAAGCCTGAGGACTGGTCTACCTGGATGAGCGGTGTTATCGATATTCCGGAAGATTATTACCCATGAGGAGATTATGTGGTCAACGAAATCGCACCCTACTCGATAGCAAGTGTTGCCAACCGAGTTTAATCCTCAATACTATTTCCTGTCTTAGGCACGGGTGTATTGACACACGCGTTTCCCACCGTTGTGTACCTGTACCGCCAGCATCAGCCCATCAGATCACCAGCTCAAATTGTAATGCGATTCGAGACATGTGCTTCTTATTGCTGTTCCAAAAGTGAAGTTAGGCATGAGAAGCATTCCTGGGGGCCAAAACACTCGATGCCGCAAGGCCAGTGTCGGATTGGAAGTCCAATTCGACCTCGGTATACGGCCGAGGCTACGCAGGGGCCAATAAGGGGCCCTATTTACGATTATCGTAAACTACCTAACCTACGGTTAGAACCTCCTTTTAATACTTTACGTAATATATTAAAATAGTTTAATTAACTTATTTTATTAACTTACGGTTCGAACTAATTAATTAATATCCCTATAATAAGAATATTAATACTAATTAGTAATTAATTTTTATTATTATAAATTAGTAAAGTATTTAGTATATAGTGGTTTTTTTCCGGCTTTATAGGTATAAAAGATCGACCTTAATAGGATTACGCTTTTAAAAGAAATTATACAATATAGTATACTTTTTAACCACGTAATACGCGCAATATATTCTAAGTACGCGCTTAACGTAATATAATAATTTCGATACGAAAGCCGTTATTTAATTCGGGATAGGTAAGCTGCCCTCTTTAGCTACTTACTAACGACAGGCTAAGCGATATATTTACGTAATAGCGCCGGCCGGAAAGGTCGATAATAGAGGTTAATAATAGAGGTCGGCCGTAATAGTTAGCTATAATAGTTAGTTATAATAGTTAGAGGCGGCCTTTCTTAACTACAGAGATTCTGAACTTTAATAATAACGTAGAGGTTTTTAAAAAAAAGGCTAAATAGGCTAATATTTACTACTTTTTATACTAAAGCTCGTAAAGATTCTTTTTATTTTTATTATTTTTAATATTACCTAAAGCTACTCTCTATTTAAACTAAACAAATCTACTAAATAAATCTACTAAATAAACCTATTAATATATAAACTATTACTTAAATAACTAATTAGATAACTAGTTAAGAGGTTAGCTAGTTAAAATACTACCTCGATAAGAACCTATTCTAAAAATGCCCGTTAATAAGTCTACCCCTCTCGGGCTAAGCGCCCTCTTTAGCTAGCTCGACGCTATAGCTATTATAGCTAATATAAGTACGCCCGAGGAGTAGTAAAGTACTTTTTAATAGTACGGAATTTAGCTAAGTAATATTATAAGCGCTATAAATAGCTAGGCTAGTATAGATATTAAGATTTAGTATATTAACGCTAGCCTAATTATAATAATTATAATAAACGGACTAAAAATATATATAATTAGGGTAATAAGTTAATATTTTAAATAGTTTTTATAAGACCTCCCGGGTAGTAATAATACTTATATAAAAAAAGGGATTATACTAGACCTAGCTATTTATGTAGGCTAGTACTAGGAGGTCCTATGCGCGTTAGAGTGGGTAAAGCTCGCCCTATAAGCGGGCGGCAGAAGGTTAAGAGCTATTTATAAAAGGGAGATAACGGTCGAGTCGGTTAACTATTTTAATTAGTAATTAGGTATAGAGCGTAATATACCTAGTTTTCCCTAATACGTAATATACGGTACGGCCCCGGCAGATTGCTCCGTCGGGGGGAAAGTATTTAGTATAAAAAAGACGACTTTTTTAAATAGAATATAAGAAGAGAATCGTACTACTTAACTTTATAAAAAGTAAGTAATAAAACGCGGAATTTTTATAATAAAATAAAATAAAAAAATTATAATCCTTAACTACTTACGAAAGGCTAATATTTATTATATTAAAATAACTCTTAATAATTAATAGAAATATTAAAGTAACTAAGCTATTATTATCGACCTTATATAATCTTTCCTTATTAATTAACTTACCTATAGCTAGCCCGTAATTAGAAATTAATTAAATTAATTAATTAATTACTAAAAAGAACTACTTATATAACTACTTACTTAATTAATTAGTATAATAAATAAGATTAGAAAGTATAGTATAAAAAAGTATTATATAATTAAAAAAAAAGGATCCTTAAGTATAATATATTTAGAGGACGTAATAAGAAGTATAAGTATTATAAGACCGAGAGATCTTTAGTATATAAAAGAACTACCCCTAAGGAGCTTATAGATACGACCTCGAGGACCTAAATAATCTCCTCGTAGCCCTCTTAACTATTTTCTAAATATTACTTAGGAATATAGTATAAAGGGTAGTATAATAAAAAAAGAAGAGATTTAAAAATTATAATAATTATAATCCGTAAATCGTAAGTATTATAAGTATTAGAAATTAACTTAATAAAGAGGTTATTATTCTTAAGAAAATTCTCTTACGGCCTCTTATTAAAATTATAATTATTATAATAAAAAAGAAACTTTTTAAAAGACTATTAAGAAGCTCCCTTTTTATATTACTAGCTTTTAATATAAAATTACTAGTTTTAAAAAGGTAAGAAGTAGATTACTAACTAATAATAATTTATTTAATAAACGTATATATCTCTCGGGTTTTAATTTAAAACAAAACGCTACGTAATCGAGACGTTATTAAGCTATTTATGAATTTATTTTTAATATTAATTAATTAAGTAATTAAAAAAAGATTATTAAAATAGTATTTAACTAGGAGGACTAAGAGTAAATAGTAACGAGGCTTAGTATAAGGAGACGAAAAAAAGTAAAAAGGTCTTAGACTTTAATAAATCTAGTAATTAACAATAGTACGTTATTACTAAGGCTAATAAGTAGCTCTAAAACGACCTTATTAAAATTAAATACGCTAGTTATTATAAATCGAAGTATAAGTTAGGGAATAATAAAGAGCGAGTTAGTATATAATTAAAAAAAAGAATTCTTATTTTATATAAATAGATAGAGATTAAATTAGAATACTAAAAAAGGTGGGCATATAGAGATTTTAATAATTTTAATAATAAGTAAATTAACGTAGTATTAGTCTATTTTAAAAAAAACTCTATACTTAAAAAGGGCTCAAGGGGTAACCCTTATTTTATAAAATTATTAATAACCTAAGTAATTAAAAAGATAAGTAGTTCGTAAGTACTAATCTAAACGTAATAAAAAGGGTTATTGTATTCTTTTATTATCGAGGTATTTTATTAGCTTAAGTAGTAAGATAAAGAGCTTATTAAATACTTATTATAATAGTCGCTATTAATAAATTTATATTATAAAATTAAAATTAGATTAACTAAGTAATATTAAAATATAATAAATTTAATAAGAGGGTAAACTAACCGGAGTTTTTATTAAAAGTTACTAATAATAATATATTAGTACTTATTATAATAAGGGCTACGGAGATTATATAAGAGGAGCGGTTATTAATAATCTTACTAATCTTAGTAACTAGCCTAGTAATATTATTAATACATAACTTATTACTTATTAACTAAAGAAGTATATAATTAACTACGTAAAATTAATACGACTACTTTAATACGTAAGGGATATATAAAAATACTAACTTAATAGTTGTTATTATAAAATATTTTACCCCTCCGACGGAGCAATCTGCCGGGGCCGTACTATATATTACGTATTAGGGAAAACTGGGTATATTGCGCTCTATACCTAATTACTAATTAAAATAGCTCCCGACCTTTTGCTACTTCTAGCTATCTAGAGGGCGAGCTATACCTATTCTAACGTATATAAGACCTCTTAGTACTAGCTTATATAAGTAGCTAGATCTCGTATTATATACTCTTTTTTATTAAGGGTTAAGGGACCCCTTATATATTCCTTTATATTTATAATATAGCCCATATTAGAGGGATTTTTAGTTTTATAAAATATAATTTCTAAATTAGTATTAATATACTAGATCTTAATATTTATATTAGCCTAGCTATTTATAGTATTCGTACTATTACTTAGCTAAATTCCGTACTATTAAAAAGTACTATACTACTCTTTAAGTATACTTACGTTAGTTATAATAACTAGGGCGTCGAGGGGGCCTAAGAATTTATTAAGCCCTAGAGGGGGGGACCTATCGAGGGGCATCTTTAGTCCTAGCCCGCTAGTTACTAACTATATACTAGAAGAATAGGTTCTTAACGAGGTAGTAGTTTATATATTAATAGGTTTGTTTAATAGGTTTGTTTAATAGGTTTATTTAATAGGTTTGTTTAATAAGTTTATTTAATAGGTTTATTTAGTAAATTTATTTAGTTTAAATAGAGAGTAGCTTTAGGTAATATTAGAAGTAATAAGAATAAAAAGAATTTTTACGAGCTCTAGTATAAAGAGTAGTTAGATATTAGCCCTTTTAGCCCTTTTTTTAGAAACCTCTACGTCGCTATTAAAGTTTAGAACCTCTGCGGTTAAGGGCCGCTTCTGACCTTTATAACTAACCTCTACTATCGACCTTTCTAGCCGGCGCTACTACGTAAGTATATCGCTTAGCTTATTATTAATAAAGAGGGTAGCTTACCTATCCCGAATTATATAGCGGTTTTCGTATTAAAATTACTATATTATATTAAGCGCGTACTTAAGGTATATTATGCGTATTATATAGTTAAAAAGTGTACCGTATTATATAATTTTTTTTAAAAGCGTAATCTAGTTAAGGTCGATCTTTTACGCTTATAAAGCCGGAAAAAAACTACTATATAAAATAATTTACTAACTTTACGAAAATCTTTATAAAAAAGAAATTATACTTAAGAAGGAAATACGAGGTTTTATAAAAAACCCTTATAATATTCTATAATTATTATAAAAAAGTTAAAATCTAAAAATAGTAATACTACTTAGTAATTAACGTCGTACTAACTAGCAAAGCTATAAATTATTATTACTAAGTAATATATATTATTAATCGAACCGACTTTTTAAGTATAGTTAACGTAATTTAAAGTTAAAATAAGACTTAAAATAGGAGTCTAGAGCTCCTATCCGAGCTAAGGGTATTATTATTCGGATTTATAACTAAAATAATAAAAAAAAAGTCGAGGCTAGAAATCCTTAAAAAACTTAATAATTAAATTAATAAGCTAGTAAAGACGTAGCTAAATATGGGGATAAATTAGTAAAAAGTCGGATATTTATATATTACTATCTAAAGAGTCCTAGAGGTAAGGGTAACTCTATATTAACTACTTAAGTATTATAAGACCCTCTATTCGAGGCTAAATTTTAGTTTTAATATCGAGGTAAGGATACCTTACTAAATATACTTATAATCCCATAACGGTCCTTGTTAATAATATTAAGTTAACCGTATATATAGAAATAAGGAGAGAGATACTAAGTATAATAGTTATTAAACTAAAAAAATAGACTTCTTAGCTAGCTATTAGTTAGATTTAAAATAAAAATAATAAAAAGAGAAGTATTTTATATATAAAAAGGACGGCTATTAGTTAAGTAATTACTTTAAAAAAAAAACGTATTAAATTATACAAATAATATAAAAAGTCGAGAGCGGTAAATAGTAAAACTAGCCCTTATCGATTTAACTAATTCTTTATTATATATAAGGGCAAATCTAAAAATATAAAGCTTAGTAAAGGTATAATTAACGGCCTAAAGGATCCGTATATAATAAGAAATTTAAAAAATAAAAAAGATCTTACCCTTTATATTAATAAAATAGATTTTAATAAAATCGATAGGATTAACTACTCTTTTTTTACCCCGTTAGTTTTTAAAAGATATACGAGGTTAAATAAATAAAAAGTAATAAAAACTCTTAATAAGTAAGCTTTTGTATACGGATAATAAGGGAAGATCCCTTAGATAATAAATATAAGTAAATAAACGAATTTAATAGTACCGAATCCTATTTTATTAATATTAAAAGAAAAATTAGTACCTCTTTTAATACTTAAAAAGAAATAGGGTACTAAGTAATTCTAAGGGTATTTAGAGGGGTCCTTTTTATACTCTCTAAATTACTTAAATAATAAGCTTATATAAGTATTTTATACTAATATATAACATAGCTTAGATATTTTCTAAGGGATTATTTTAAATATAGGGGTATTATAATAATTAACTAAAGGTAAGGGGTAATTTTACGTACTTTAAAGAATATCCTTAGTTATATTAAATACGTTAATAATAAGTATTACGAGAATTAGCTTTAGCCTAAGTAAAGAGATATATACTTTACGTATAATAAAAGTTAATATATACTTAAGTACAATAGTTTTCTATATCCTACTTATAAATATATTATTTTAATTATATTTAAAAAATATAAACTAGTTAAGTATCGTATTTAATAATATAAGGAATAAATTATTAAATAATAAATAGTTTATACTTATTAAAAAGTAATAGGGGTATACGTTTATAAAGCTCGAATTAAATATACAATCTATTAACTATTTTATAGAGAGCGAGCTTAAGTAATTATATAAGTACTTTAGCTACTCGTTAGTTATAAAGCTATATAACTTCCTTAAGTAATTAAAGAACGAAGTAAAAATAAGAGCTCTAGAGTATTTAATAAAGATATATTACTAATATTAAATATATACCCAGAGCTTACGTAAATTTAAATTTAAATTATATGATAAGCTTAACTTTAATTAAGAAATTATTATTAATATCTTCTATTTAAATAATTACCTAATACTATATATTATTAATAAGGCTACGTTATTTTAAAAAGGCTAATTCCTTAAGGATCTACTTATAAAAATTATTTAGTTAATACTAGAATAGGGTAGGGCGATTAGTCCTAGTATTTCTTTTTTCTAAAGCTAATTAAGTATAGGGACCTATAAGAGAGCTAATTAAAAGAAGATATAAGGAGAAGGGCCCCCGATTAGTAAAAAGAGCCTAGTAACGCGGATTTTAACTTTAATTATATATATACTTTTTTAAAATTAAACTAAAGCTTTTTTAATAATTTATTTTTAAATATAATAATATAAAACGATTAAGAACTCTACTCTTCTAATCTAATTAATACTACCCTCTTTCCTCGGTTATAACTCCGTTAATTAAGGCCGTATTAACCTACTTAAAAGAGGTATCTTATATTACTTTTATAAGTATTAGTAGTTCTTCCTAAGTACCGTACTATAAAAGTCCTTTATACCCTATACTTTTTTAATAATCTCCCTTTTTAAAAATCCCTTTTTTTTTAAATAAAAGAATAAATAAAAAAAAGCCCAACTCGATCGGAAATAATTTAAATAAATAAATAAAAAAAAGTAATATAATAATTAAAATAAATACGAGTAATAGGACTTTAATTAAAAAAAAACTAAATAATTAAGACGTAAAAATAAAGATATATAAAAAAGGGCTTCTTATTTAACAAAAGGGGGATATAATAAACCTTAATAAACGAGTAAAATAGATAAGTAAAAAAATATATAAATACTTAGGACTAGATCGGGCCTAAATACGAACGCCATAATAATATAATAAAACGAATAATAAGTTAAGATTAGAACTAATAGAATACCTTAATAAGTATAACTAGTTATTTAACTAAACTATTCTTTATTAATTAATATAGCCTAGAGATTTAATAATAAACCTATTTAGAAGTACGGATATATTAGACTAAGGGCGCTTATAAAACTAGCTTTTAACTAGACCTATTAGTAATTTCGATTAGTATTACTATAGGCCTAATACAAAGTCCGATTAAAACTCTAGTTATATACTTAGTAAGGGCTAAAAAAGATAGCCTAAATTACGCTAATTAAAATAATAACTACGCTCTAACTATTAAAACAGCTCCTCTCTTCTCTTTTTAAACTCTATTTAGAGTAAATAAACTAATATAAAACTATTAAAATTATAAATAAAATTAACGAACTATATTTTTAATAACTTCGGACTATAAATATAAATAACTAATATATTATTTTTATTACTATTAGCGCCCCTTAGGACGTTTAATTATATAAACCTAACTTTTCTACTTTAAATAAACTATTTACTAAACTAGTTTTTATAGTTTATTAAGACCTATAAATTATAAAGTCGTTTAATAATAAAAAGCTTACCCCTAATAATAAATTTACTTATTAATTTAATTAAAAAAGGCTAGTTACGGCTTAAGTTAGGATAAATATTTTAATTAATACCCTCCTAGGTACTATTATTACTTAGATCTAAATAACTATATTTTAAACTAAGGACCTTATAATTCCTTAGCCTAATTTAATAGAGAATATAAAGTTCTATAAAATACCGTTCCTTAGTTAAGAGGGGACTATAGTTTTTAAAAATAATAATATTATAGACTTCTTAAAAAAGTTCGAGAACTAGTACGAGATTAATAAGGTCCCGGACCGATTTAGAAATAAACTTATTATATATATTATAAAAAAAGATTATTAAACTTTAATTAAGGACGCGATTAGAGGACTACCCTAGGCCTAAACTAAGGATTTTTCTTTAAAAAAGTATAAAAAATAGGATACTAACTACTTCTTAAATAAAAAAGAGTAGATTAAAAAAGTTATTAAAAAACTACTTATCTCGTTTTCTAACTTAAACTTTATTTAAGTACTATTTACTAAGATTAATAATATAATTACTTTTACTAAATAATAAGACCTTTATATTATAATTAATAAGAGCCTAATTAAGGCCGTATATAAGCGGTTCTATACTAATATTATAAAAAAAGTAATAAAAGAAGTCGGGGTTACTTTAAATAGCTTTGTTAAATTAATAAAGTACGTAAAGTTTAAAATAGGACTTCTTAATATAATCGTATATAAAAAGGAATATAGCCCACTCTTTATAAATAATTAAAATTAACCTAAAACCTTACTACGATCCCCTACTTTATAAGTATATAAAAATACTTAGTACTAATATCCGAACCGCTAGTAATATTACTAGCTAATAATAAGGGCCCAGGTTACCTAAGTAGCTACTAATAATATTACTAATTCTAACTTAGTTAATAAAATAAATAAACTAAAGATCTATTAAAATAGTATTTACTCTTAAGGTCTTACTTATATATTTAATATAAGCACTACGTATCCTAATTAGCCCCCGATTATAAGACCTAAAGACCGCTACTAGTACTACTAAAGTCTATACTACTGGATTATTAAAGATTACGATTAATACACTCTTAATAAGGACGCTTATTTTATTATTTTAGCTTAGGGAGCTTAGTATTATAAAAAGTATAATAGTTATAAGCTTATAAAAAATATCCCCTTTATTATAATTAAAAATAAAAGAAAGTATATAATTACTAATCGTATTACCTTTCTTTCTTATATAATAAATATATTACCTAAGGAAGATACTAAGCTTTTAACTAAGTAAATTCTAAATTATTAAATCGGACTACCCTAGTAAACTATACCTATACTTCCCTTAGTTAATTATATAAGTATAGTTAGATATATCTACGTAGTACGACTTAACTTAGGCTACTATAGCTAAGCGGACGTCTATACTATTTATAAAAAAAAACTACTTAAGAACTATACCTTAGTAACTACGTTATACTCCCTAATAAACGACCGGGGAACTATAGCTAATAAAATTACCTAATACCGAGCCTAAACCCATAACCGGTTTAACTCCTCGCACACTCTCTAATTAATAAAGTTATAAATTAGTAATCTAGTTCTTATTTTTAATATTTAATAGAAGAATAATATATTAACTTTTAAAAAACTCGATTATTATTAATAAGGACCTTTCTATATTTACTTAGCCGCTCCGAACGGATCATTATATTAACTAAAGACGCTTATTAATAAAGTAATTATAAGGGCTATTTATATTAGTAATTAACTTAAAAAGTTCTTAAAATCTCTAAAAAGCTTTTACTTATTACTTAATAAGTCTAATCTTTATAAAGACTTTATTTCTAACTTAACTAACTTTTTATTTTTATAAAATAATATAATTAATACTACGATTCTACCTCTCGATTATAATAATAATATAATAAACTCTAGGGACGAGGATACTTAACTAATTACTAAGTAAACCCGATCGTAAGTAAGGGCCTCTTAAGAGGGCTAGATTACCCCGTATTATTACTAATTCTTAATATAAACTATAAGTTTTTTTTATTTATTAAATATTATTTTATAAGGATATTATTAAATCTTACTAATTCTTTAGTTATTTCTTTATTTAGATATAAGATAAGAATATAAGGGAATAATAAAAAAAAGGAATTATTTTTTAATTATTATAATTAAAAACCTAACGACCTTATTTACTAACTATATAATTATATTAAAAAACCCTACCCCTCTTTTTAAGCGTCTAAGCCTAGTTTCTTATTTAATTAAGCCCGTTTAGTATTTAGCTTAGCTTATATAACCTCCTACTCTACTTATTTTATTTTAATACGCTAATAACTCTTATAAGTTACGAATATATAATTTCTAATAAAGTATATAAAAAGAGCGTCCTTAAGAACAAAATTGTACTTATTCTCCTTAGTCTTAGTAATATTAATCTAATTAAAAACTATATAAACTAAAGTCTTAACTCTCTTAATATTAATTAGGATTAGAGACGCTACCCTACTACTACTTATTATATAATAATAATAATAGCTTTACTTAGAGTCGGCTCTAGATTAATTAATAGCCCACCGGTCGTTACTTTTTTTAAAATAGTATTTCTTACTTTTAAAATATATATAATTACTATATTAATTATTAAAATAATTTAAAAAAGAAACGTATTTAAAATAGGGGACTATCTTTTTAACTAGCTCCTTAGTATTAAAACTAATATATTTTTAAAAAGATTATATATAATAATTATAAAGTATAGTATTGTAAACGCTATAAGCCTGAATAAGTAAAAAATTAATAATAGGGGTTCGTTTACTTAATTACTAAAATAGAGGGCTAAAATAATTAATATAATTATAACTAATAAAAACCCAACGGCTTTATAAAAATAATCTACTTATAATACCCGGATTATAAATATACTTCTTAATAACGTTCTAATTTATAATTAATTACTAAAACTTTTAAGCTATTTCTTTTTTAGTATATTTATTAACCTAAGGATTTATAATATAAAATTTAATATAAAGCTCTCTAACTAATCTAAAAAGAGTTAACTAACTAATAATTTTAAAAATCTAAGAAGGAATAACGTTAGATTAGGATAAGAATTAAAAAGATTAAATAAAGTAGCGCTTATTATAGTCTACTTTTTACTAACCTCTTAAAACTTATAACTCTAAGTTTTTTAAAAATAGACTTTCTTAGGAGTAAAAAAGGAATATTACTAAGGCTAAATATCGTAATAAGTAGTTTTAATAATCTAATACGCGTTATTAATAGCCGAAATATTAAATATAATAAGTAAGTAGATTATATTATTAAAAAAAAGAGACCGAGTAAAAAAGAATAATTACGATTAAAAAGCTATTATTTAGGAAAAGAAATAAAAAATAATAAAAGAATTAAAAAAGGGCCTCTATATACCCCCCCCCCCCTAGATCCGGGGTATTAAAAAGGAAAATACTATAGGCCTCTTAGCTAATTAGCGCTAAATTATAATTACTATATAAAAAAAAGAAGGAGTAAATTATAAAATCGGGGCCGTTTTATTATTCATAATATAACGCCTTCTTTTTTAATTAATAAAGGCCGCCCTCGTAATTAGTATAAAAAGGTAGCTTTCTACTTAACTATTTAACTTTTCTTTTTTCCCTCCTTAACTACTTCCTTATAACTACTACTAATGAAACTTTTTCTAATTTTCACTTTCTAATTTATTATATAAATACTAACTTAGTAATTTATAATAACTTCTTTACCTCCTATCTCTTTTTTTAAGCTAGATAATAAAAAGGATATAGTACAAATTTAGGGCCTAATTATGATAAAAAACCTTAAAAATAATACTAAATATTAACTAAGAAAGTAGAATCTAGATAAATATATTACTTTTAATAAGACTAACCCTAGGACTATAACGAATACTAAGGACTCTTAGTTTATTAATTTTAATACGAATTACTAATATAAAATATATACTAACTATTACCTAAACTTAGTACTTAAACAAACTAGTTTTCTCTAAATAATCCTAACCCCTCGTAAAATCGACTTTTTTAATTAGCTTAGTATAGGGGATATATTTCCCTTCTTTAATTAGCGCCCTAAGGCTTTTAAAAGTTTAAAAAACTAAAAAACTTAAATAAGTTAGACCTATTATAAAGTAATAAAAATCCTAACTAATTACTATAACTTTTAAAAACGCTTATTATATAAAGATTAGATTTAAAAATATAAGATCGGATCCGTAATAAAAGTTATAATATAGGACCTTGCTTTAGTACATAATATAATTATAATTAAAAAGAGATAAGAAAGTATTTTTAAACTAAATAAGACCCCTACCCTAATTCTTTAAACCTAAAAAACTATATAAAAAATTAGGACTTTAATATACTTAATAACCTTCTTTTTTTACGTTAATAATCCGGGCTATTTTACGAGAATAATTATTAACTAGTAGGATAGTATAATTTATTAGTACGATTTAAAGTAAGCTCTTAAGTATTTAAAGAGAATATTCGTTAATAATATCTAAGCGCTAAAGGCCTTCTATAGCCGGATTAATATACCTCTTTATATTTAATAACTAATTAATATAAGTACTTATATAGTCTTTATAATATAATAACTAAGTAAATAGGAATACGGTCTATATATACTCGATTAGTTTCGTAATATAGTTTAATATAACTAACTTAACTTAACTTATAATATATATTAAATAATTTATAAATACCTTAGATCGTTTAATAATAAACTCCGCGTAGCTTAGATTTAATAAATTAGCTATAAGTTCTAATATAATAGTTATTACTTTTTTAATATAATAAGACCTTTTTTAAAAAGGTCCTTTAATAAAATAATAAATAATTAGAACTTTAAAAATAAGCCCTATATTAACTTAAATAACTCTAACTATATTATAATTAACGCCCCTAAGGTACTAACTCTTTAAAAATCCGGTTCTTATTTACTTAGCCTTAGGTTTACTAACTAAGATCTAAGAATTTATAACCTCTATAATTATAACTATTATATTCTTATTAATTTTATATATTTTAAAAAAACGTATAAAATAGTTAAAAGCTTTAAGTAAGAACTTACTACTCTTAAAAAGTTATTCTTATTATCTCGATCTTTAAAAATATTAAAAAATCCCCGAGGATTTATAATAAGTAGCGACCTTAATTAGATTTTATAAATAATTAAATTAATAAAAGTTACTAATTAGTATTTAAATACTATTATTAATAATTAATTTATATACCTAATTAATACTCCTAAGACTTATTAAGTTATAAAATCTTTATTAAATATATTACTACTTAAGTTATTATTATACCTTAGCTTAGCTCTTAGTAAAACTAGTTTAAGTAACTAAAGAGGTAATCCTTTAAATACTCTAATTAGGGGCGGAAATAGTTTTATTATAAAAACTCTAATTAAAATACTAAGGGTTTAGTTAAAATAAGAGGTTATTAAGCGCACACTCTCTAAATATAATCGGGCTATATAAAAAAATAATAAACGCTAATATTAAAAATTAACTAAGTTTTATTAAGATCTCTTATAACGTTGTAATATATATATAAATAAAGCTAATATTAATAAGAGTACGAGGAAATAATAAGTTAATTAATATAATAACTTAATTATAAAAACTATATATATAATTCTAATCTATACTCTTTAAATACTACTATTAATAAAGAAATCTAAGGAGAATTAAGCTAATAAAAGTTAGGATTGGGAGATTATTAAGAAGGATTAGGATAAGAACTAGGTAAAGCTAGTAGAGAAAGTAATAAAAATAGAAGAGATAAAAAAAGTAATTATAAAAAAAAAGGGTAAGTAAAAAGTTTAATATAATTAACTATATATAATAACTAAGACTAATCTAAAATAATTTCTTTTTATAAAGGATTAAGAAAAAAGAAATTAGGGGATAATTAGAATAGGGTAGGGCGATTAATCTTAGTATTTCTTTTTTCTAAAACTAATTAAGTATAAGGACTTATAAAAGAGCTAATTAAAAGAAAATATAAAAAAAAGGGCCCCCGATTAGTAAGAGGAGCCTAGTAGTGCGGATTTTAACTTTAATTATATATATACCTTTTTAAAATCGAACTAGAGCTTTTTTAATAATTTATTTTTAAATACGATAATATAAAATAATTAAGAACTCTACCCTTTTAATCCGGTTAATACTACCCTCTTTTCTCAGTTATAACTCCGTCGATTAAGGCCGTATTAACCCGATTAAAGGAGGTATCTTATGTTATTTTTATAAGTATTAGTAGTTCTTTCTAAGCACCGTACTGCGAAAGTCCTTTATACCCTATACCTTTTTAATACTTAAAAAAGTATAGATTAATATATACTAGGGGCTATTAAATAGAATTAGAACTAATATAAGTACTAGCTTTAAATTAATAAAGTTTAAAAATAATATTATTATATATAGTATATAATTAAAATTCGTATTTATTAAAGTATATTATAGTATTAGTAAAATAAAAAGAGCTTATTAATAGTTAAAAAAAGTGTTTAAAATTATTTATAATAAGTACCTTAATACTATAAATAAAGAGTATTTTTAAATAGTTTTTAAGTATTATAATAATATTATAGGCCTAAAGGGGCTAGTTTTAACGCTTCTTATATTCGGAGTATACTTAAGGATAATAATAGCCTCGCTATTATTACTAAACATAGCCTAGCGAGCTTAGGTAATTAATAAGATAATAAAAATACTTCGGGAGATAAATATAAAGTACTAAATTAATAAGGCTATTATTATTTATATCAAGCTAAATATAAGCTCTAATTTCGATATATTACTAAATTTAAATATTAAAATTTAAAAAAAAAGAGCTAGGGGAATTCCTTTAATAGTATAAAGAGGAGTAAAAGATTATTTTTAATAAAATTATTATAGTAAAATAAATAGATAATAATAGTAAAAAAAATAATACTTATACCGTTAAGATATATAAAAAGACTTACATAAAGGGTACTATTATAATAATTTATTACTAACGACGTTATAATTAATATATTCTATATAATAAAAGAGAAGACCGATTTTTTACTCGTAACCTAATTATAAAAGGATAGTATGATTATAACGGCTAAGAGACCCTTTAAAGGATTAGACTTAGTAAAAATAAAGATACTATATAATTAAGGGGTCTATTAATTTATCCTCTATTTACTTATATATTCTGCCTTTACTAGCTGCTCGGGCAGTTCTCGGTATCATTTATACAGTATGAATACACAGTATTAGTGGATACTCACACTGTCTCGCTAAACTATTTTTTTAGATTTTCCAACTTTTTAACTTTCCCTCTTACAAAGTTCACAACCACGGATCATTAACGGCGATGTTGGGCGCCAATTTATCCTCTATAATCTAGTTAAATACAAATTTATATATTTTTGAATCGTATATAGTTTAAAAAAGAAAAAAGAAGGGCACTCCATAGCTATATAAAAAATCGAGGTATATTATATAAGAGTACGGCGACGTTAAGAAAGCCACGCTACTTACCTAGTTACTTATAGTTTAATACTATAACTAGCGCTTTATAATAGTACTAATAGTATTATTATAATAAAAAAGATACTAGATCTAAAGTCGTAATATTATATAAACGTATACTTAATTAGTAATTAGGTTTATAAAAAAGATTTTTACCTGCTTTTTAAAAAAGATAACTAATAAGTATTTAAAAAGTACGATTATTAAAGTACTTAAGCCGTTATATAGCCTCGCTAAATTAGGTACTTATTAATAAGTAACGTACTATAACTTTTATATTAACTAATTATTAATAGTTATATTAATATATAATTCCTATTTTTTAATTTCTATATACGTAAATAACCCCTTTAGTATTATAAGAATATAAATAAATAATACCCTAAGTTTATTAAATATTAAGTTTATAAAAAAAGAGAACAAAAAGCTATATAAGGCTAAATTTATAACTAAACTAAAAAAGATCCTAATATTAAAATCCTTATTAGTATTTAATAAAGGGATTTTAATAATTAAAAAAAAATATAATATTTTAATAAAAGGGGTAAGGCGAGAAGATTACTTTTATTAGTTTAAAATCCCCTAATTATACAAAGTAATATAAGGCTAAGCTTACCTAAGGGGTATATATTATAAGTATTTATTAGCCTAAGGCTATTTTTAACTATACTAGAGCTACGTAAGCTATAGAGCCTATAAATAGTAACTTTAACGCTCTTAATTAAAGACTATAATAATAATAAGAATACTATAACCGAGGTCTTATTTACTAGCTTATTAAGCTTACTTTAGCGAGGCTTTGCATATTTATTAATACATTATTTTTAAATAATAATAACCTAACTTTATAATTAAGATATATTATTACTTTTACTAATAAAAAGCTTAGTAAGGATAAATTTACGATCTAAGGCAGTATTATCTACTATTTATCAATAAAAAATAAGTGAATAATATATAGCGTACTCGTATTTAAAGTCTATAGTATAGTTAATAATATTAACTTTACTTATATAATTTTAACTATATTTAAGAAGATTATAGATTAACTTAACCTTTTTATAATCCTTACGATCGTTTATACTAATTTATACTTATTATACGAGTACCTTGTTAAGCTAGGTATTATAAAAAAAAAGGCTTATAATAAACATTATAGCCCTTAAATAGTCGTATAAATAATAAAAAATTCTCGAGATTTATTAAATAAATAATAATAATAACCTTACTAATACTTTTATAAAAATAGTACTTAATAAGGGATTAAAATAATTCGTTAGTAAAGAAAAAGTAATAATATAAATAGAGGAATAGGTTATATAAAAAAAATAAAAAAAAGAAGTAAAAAGAGATAATTTAATAAACGGGCCCGAGGTTAAATTAAACTTCTAATTATAATAATAGTAGTAATAATAATAAAAAATAATAGTTAGATTAATAAAAAAAAAGTTAATATTAAATTAAAAATTTAATTTAATTTTAGTATATAGCTAAGGCTATATAAGGGCTAATAAGAGGCCCTATTTATAATTATTATAAACTATTTAACTTATAATTAGAACCTCTTTTTTATACCTTACGTAGTATATTAAAATAGTTTAATTAACTTACTTAATTAACCCACGGTTCGAACTAATCGACTAATATCCCTGTGATAGGGATACTAACAGCTAGCAAATAGCAGCTGTTGATGAAACAGCTGTTGGCCTGCTGTCTTCAAACTGCCGAGGAACTTGGACCGAGTTGTTCCAAAGCGGGAACTTCGCTATTCCCGGGAAAGGACTTCAGTGGTTAAACTTCCTTGTCCTGAACCTAAAAATAGTAGGGAAGCCGCGGGCCGTCTTAGCAGAGTTTACAGCTTTATATTGAGACATTCACAATATGCCGTGCGGCAGCATAAGTAATGAAGATGATCTGACTCTGCGCTTATATGCGCGGTCAATCTTGGCCCGGCAGGCAGAGACCGCTCTAACTTGAATCCGATATGTTTGTGGTATGGCGAGTTAAATGTCTGGGAGTCCAGTCTAGCGGCCTTTGCAAGTTAAGGGTATCGGATTACGATTACTGCGTGTATGTACAGGTATGCTTATGCTATTTACATAGGTAACACATCCTCTTCAGTCCAGCCGCTGCACAGCATTGCGCAGTCATCACCACCACCACCATTGCTGCTGCTTCTTGATCCATTTGTGGACCAAAGGAGCGATGTCGAGATTGTTCTTTTCAAGGTGCATGAAGTGGCCATTGCCCTTGATCCCAATTTCACTAAGCTTGATCCACTCCGGCTGGCCACTCACCTGCTTCAGATAATCGATGATACAGTGATCGTAAGTAATGTGGACACTGGCCTCTCCCGTCAAAGCGAGGTACGGTACGCTGGCGATCTTGGGAAGTTTTCGGACAGGTTCCTTTTGAAGGTAGCAGTTACGATGAGCTAACGACGGCTCACCCACAGATTCGACAGTGGCGTTGAGTTCCGCGGCGCTGGATACTGCCGGCTCGTAGTCGACAGGGGTGTTCGTCAGACCCCATGGATTAGCCGCAGTACTGGTCAGACCATAGCCGTACGCGCGAAAGGGGATCGTGGAGGGCTCAACATTGATGTTTCCGGCGAGATGCTGGGGACAATCATTGGAGATGCCGATAGCGAACTTGGAGCCCAGGGAGTGGGAGATGAGGTAAGACTGTGCGCCAATGAGGGAAAGAAGCTCACACCCAGCGGTACGCATGGCCAGCTCTTGGGAGACCTGGCTGGTTGTGTATGGGATGAAGCTCTGCTGGAACTGGTCAAAGAAGGGATCGCCGCGCATACCCGTGCCGGGCCACTGGGTGTGAAGCTGAGACTGGGGGTAGGTGTTGTAGTTCTTGACGCCGGTGAAGCCCATCTCGACAAACTCGGCCGACATGCCTACGGCCATGGTGAAGTTGGCGGCGTTGTTGGCCGTGGATCGGCCGATACTGTTAGCATCGACGAGGTAAACCTGGTAGCCTTGCTTCAGGAAGTAGGTCGCCCACCCGGGACGATTGTCAGGGGTATTGAGCCATGTGGTTCCCGGAATGCCGCCACCGTGGATGAAGACCAAGGGGGTCGAGCGTAGCGTGAGGATGGGGGTGAGCTTCTCGACGTAGAGCTGGCCGATGGTGATGTTGCCCGTGGGGTCTGGAGCGCTTTGGCCCCCGACGTAGAAGAATTCTCGACTGTGCAACGTCTCTGAAGGTCTGCACGTGGAGCTGACGGCGTTGACGCCGATGCAGCTACTGTCGGCACTTGAGGTGGCCGTGACCGTTGATGCGGCCAGCGCGAGGGCGGAGAAACCCGCAAATCGGACCATGATTCCTGTGGCTGGCGGGACGTTGAAGCAGTTTGACACACGCCAGACAACAGAGAAGAGGAGCGCGCTAGATGCGCACAGATTTATCTGGCTGGAACACACAAACCGGTCAAACGCGCATCATCATCAGACGAGTAAAGAAAAGGCGAGAACGGGTTCTAAAGCAGGGCTTGCGAACGAGAACTACTGTTAATATACGCTAAACGACCGGAGCTTGATTCGTTTCTGTGTTGGTTCGGATCAAGCCAAACAGGACTCTCCAAATTGCAAATATTGGAGCAACGAACTTTTGAACGCAATCTCGGGGAACTGGGCAAGACTGGGTCCAACATCGTGGAGAGAGAATGTTCCCCTCGACGGACCAGTTTCCCAACCGATCGCAAGCCAAGCCTCTGCCCGCAAGTCACCCCTTGCCAGTCCATCTGCACAAGGCAGAGGCGTGACGTGCTAAAGAAGGGGGAAACCCCGGAACGCTGAGGAACCTCTTTTCAGAGTTTCTGACTGCAGCTTTGGGCTTGTCCGATCTTTGACGCCCAGGGCTCATCATTGGACCTGTGCCGCGAACTCGCAGGCCTTCCGGCGTTCGCGTCGCAAGGTAGGCTGCCGACGGCATAGGGTGAAGGAGGGGCCATGACTCGAGATCGCCTCACCCTCCACTTCAGCTGCACGCTCTAAGACAACCTTGACCTTGCGCTTAATTTATGAGCTGGATGGCCACCGCGGGCCTAGGTGGAACACGAGCCAAAACAGCGGCTCGTCTTTCCCAATACTGTTCCCCTCTGTTCACTGTTGTCGCGCAATTTTTGTAATGATACTAGGTACTACGGATAGACTGCGAGTCTATGAGTCTTCGACCTTTCAGCCCATCCCACGTTCCCGGGACGTAATCCACACCATATGGGGTTAACGCTAGCTAGGCCATCACTCATCAAGGAACCTGATCTTGATAACCACGATATGAAACCAACCTAGACTGCGCACCATGATACATCAGATTCTCCGCCATGTTGCTACCTTCCATCTGATCGAATCCATATCATAAAGCGGCCCGGCCTCCCCCCTCCCCATACGGGTGATCCGTTACCACGAGTCCGACCTGCCCCCGACCTCCAGTCCGAACCCCCTACCCTTCGCCATGTCGAACGCAACGACCTCAGCGAAGATTGGAAAACCCCCAAACAACACGAGGGACTACAACATCATCAGGGGTATCTACCGACAGTATGGCGTTACGACACTCGACCCTAGTTTGGGTTACCTCTTCGCCGCAAAGGAGCCCGCGAACGCCGTCCACGAGTCTAAGCAGGGCGCCATCATCGCAGGAATGATTATTGTCCTACTCGCCATCATCGTACCAACAGCAGGAAGACTTTGGGTTCGCGGACGGGGAGCACAAACCAAGTTTGGATGGGACGACTGGGTTATCATAGCGGCGGCAACTCTCGCAGTGGTATATCCGATACTGCAGATCCTCGTCGTCGTCGACGCAGGAGGCGGCACACACACCTGGGAGAACACGTACGACGACTACCAGTTCTACTCCTACTACCTCACCATCTGCCGACTTCTATACTACCCCACGGTCGGCATCATCAAGATATCCATCACTCTTTTCATCAGACGGCTCGTCGACACGGCGTACAGGACGTGGAGAATTCTTGCGGATATTTTCCTCGTCACCGTTGTTGCGTATGTCATTGCTGCCTTGTTCTGGAGCATCTTCCTTTGCAATCCGCCACGAGCTGTTTGGGACAGAGAGTTTGCAGGAGCCTTAGCAGAGCCAGCGACGTGTGGAAACCAGTTCCTCAGTGCGAAGGTCCTCAGCATCATCCACGTGGTGCAGAGTGTCCTCCTCCTCGCAACACCAATCATTATCTTGTGGAGCATTCGTATTGATAGAGGGAAGAAGATTAGGCTCTTCATCATCTGGGCTGCGGGAGGGCTGACCGTCACTGGCGGTCTGTTGCAACAGCTGCAGCCATTCACGTCAACTGACATTTTTTGGGACTACACCATCATCTTGAGATGGACGGTGCTCGACATATCCATGGGCATCGTGACGGCCTCACTACCGGTGCTTGACGCGGCCATCATGGGGTCGTGGCATGCGGCGAAATCTACACTTGGGCTCTCCAATCCAGACAAGCAGAACAGCAGGGGTACGAAAGGTACCAGAGGGACAAACGTCGAGACAATCAGTTCCGGGCCACGAAAGAATTATGCCAGCTCGGCCGAGAACATCGTCAGCAAGGACGACAGCCTTGAGATGGACGTTATTCAACACAACGGACCCGACGATACGGGTGACAATCACTCGATTCCAGACACTACGGGCCATGATAGACGGCACAGGGTCAATAACATGGTATGAAGAAACGATTTAGATGATAGAAGTAACATAGTGTAATCGATAGACATAGAAAAATTGTCAAAACACCATTGCTATGCAGATTCCAACCAGAATCCATCGTTCATCACATATTCACAATCACGGCCAATTCCTAAGTCCCCGAAATCCCGACCAGATGTGAGGCGTCAGATGTATGCGCAGAACCGGACCTGGCAGCATCCCGAGAAAACACCCCTGCTCTGTCGTAAGCGAACCCCAGAGACAATTTTGCATGGGCATCATGGGCTCCACGGCTGCCCTCGATTGCCTCCAAAGACTGGCAGAAAAAGCCTGCGCAAATCTTTTGATACATCCCTGAGGCTTTTTCTCGCGAGCAGATTGTCGATCGCCTTGTCCGTGCTTGTTTAGACTCCCAGTCGTAATGTGGGCGTGCCGCGCGTGGATGGGTCCCTGATAAACCGCGGCCGAAGACCCATTTTACCAGGAGACAATGACTCGAACCTCGTTGTTTTTGCTTTTCGATCAGGACTGACCCGAGAACCAGGAATCAATTGACATTTGCCGGACCGGCGCCGGTTCCACCATTAACATCGACGGCCTTAAGTACGTGCGCTGGACTAGGTTAATTAACCACCTAGCACTGCAATTTGAAGGCAATTTCTATGTCAGCTCCGGGCGCCTCATGCTGACAGAAGATTGCCAGGAGCGCGGATAAGTATATACCGGCTAAGGCGGTAATGACATGAATCGCTAAGCGACATCGCGCTCCAGAGATGATACCAGAGAGCAAGCTCTTTGGCGATAGGAAAGTGACTTGGAGGCTACGAACGATCGCCAGAGCTCGTATTCCAGTGGCTTGTCTCAAAATTCCACTAGTTGAAAGTATGGCGGCCCAACGGTCGGGCACTCTTCTAACGGCTTTAGAAGTTCAGATGCACAGGTGCTAAAGGCGTTAGACAGCGGGCTACTGGGACACCGGCCATTTCGAGAGTGACTTTCAGATTAACTTGATAAGGGGTAATGCTGGACCTTTCGTTGCCATGGAGGCTTCATGGATTACGGAAACGCACCAACAGACCCTCTACACATCATCGAGCTGGGAGAGTATTTGTCCTTGTTAGAATAGCTTCCAATCACAATGAGTTCCCGACCTGCCGCCCATGGCGGAAAACAGCAGACATGTACTTGCTGCAGAATTTGATGTGATACACTTCTACTGAATGCTTCATTTTGAAAACTTCAGGTTAGGATGTATCAATTAGGTTCGAGAATATCAAACATGCCCGTACAGGGCAGTTCGGATCACCATAATGCCCATTTTGGGATGATGGGAGCGAAAACGCTCGGTTGACAACTTGGGACGATGAGATAGATCTCGGAAACCTTACAGCTATATCCCCAATAATCGCTATTATTCGATACTGCGGGTCAGTGGAAGTAGGTGAACTCAAAATACGGGCAGCGGGATTCTGGGATCTCGCTCCCATCAGCATCATTCAAGCAGGGAAGCCGCGGCGAAATGTAAGCAGTGAGCAAACACACCAGCCAGCCAGTGATCTCGCCCCGAACACGGATGTCGCATAGTCCCAAAGAAAGTCTAAGCTGCGTTCAAGCCGCGGTCTCGCTCCTCGGCAGAACAGTCATTATGTAGATACCGCATACGTGTCCTTGCTGAAAGCCAACTAGATTGATGACTCTCCCTTCCCGTAACTAGGTTTGTTATGAAGATTGGGACTTTCGCGATGAGAGACGCCGTCGCCAAGTGATCTATATTAAAGTGCAAACTGATGCATCGCATGACGTAGCGTTTCATACAACATGGAGTATTCGCGGCTTTTACCCGCTGTGGCTTTGCTAGAGGTGGGTGGGTATTTTCTCATCTATTGTTTGTAAGATACTCAAAGTACTAGATTCTAGGGGTGAGATTTGAACAATTTGCAGTCGAAAAGGGCCATAGTGATAAATTCGACTTCATCCAATGATAATGTTTGAAACCTAGGGGATAGGGCGACGTTTTCCATGAGGTTGAGGTGTAGAGGAAAACAAGTATCAGGCTTCGGGGCCTTGCTGAACACAAGACACGCCTCCCAAGAAGGGATGCAAGCTTGGATCGATGTGGCCCTTGAACGCATCCTGGCACGTGGCAAAAAATGGCAAAAACTACAGGAGCATTTATGCGCCTCGCAAAGAAAGAATAGCACCGGCAGTGATCCTTTTGACGAGCTTGGCAGCCCATGGTGACTACCAGTGCATCATGCAGGCAGCATTGAGAAGTGCCGAAGTCCACAAACGGCACGAAGAGCTTGAGACAGGCACAACGACGGAAGAGGTCTTTGAAACCCGACATAATCTTGACAAAAGTACATCCGGATATTGGTAAAGCTAAGATACGTCGAGAGTAGTTAGACCGCTCAGTGGTATTGCTAGAGATGCCGGTGCCTTCCTGTTAAGAGTCTAGACGCAATTCCGGGATGCCTGAATAGTCCCGAAAGCGTTTATCACAAGGCTCTGGACGAATACCGTCGGAATTAAAAGACCCGTCAGTGGCTTCAAGCAGATGAAGCATAGTTGTCAACGTACATTATTGTCTACATTGACTATCGGTCCGCCACAACACCAACTTCTCAATGGCATCTCATGCGTCAACACCACCACCATGAAGTCGGTCCGTTATAAAAGCTAGAGATATAGGCGGGGTAGATGACCTGAAATGGAGGGCTTGACCTATACTTCGTACTCGACAGATATGAGCAGGAGTTGTGGAATCATCAAGTTACACATGAGCGTAATAGGAACTATGATTAGAACCGGAACAACAAAATATCGAATTGCTTGAGGAGGCTCAATACATTTAATGACTTGATCTCCTTCAAATGAATTGAACATTAACAATTTCGCTCACGATGCCACTTACGTCCGTAAACCAGGCCCAAGTTTCCAGCGAGCAAGTAATTTCATACTGGTCCCAGGGGATATTGCAATTATTCAAAACTACCTAACCGATGTTAGCCGTCATATAAGATGTTGATAGCTACTCCCATTACTATATATATGATAGCGACGCTATTAGTCCGAATTATGTGTGCTATTGACGGTCGAAATAAACTAACGCAGTTAAAACTCCGGTGTTATTAAAGTGCATATGTTAGTATCCCTATCATAGGGATATTAGTCGATTAGTTCGAACCGTAAGTTAATAAAGTAAGTTAATTAAACTATTTTAATATACTACGTAAGGTATAAAAAGGAGGTTTTAACTATAAGTTAAGTAGTTTATAATAATTATAAATAGGGCCCTTTATTAGCCCCTATATAGCCTTAGCCGTATATTAAGGTTAAATTAAATTTTTAATTTAATATTAACTTTCTTTTTTTTATTAATCTAATTATTATTATTATTATTATTATTATTATTAGAGGTTTAATTTAACCTCGGGCCTGTTTATTAAGTCGTTTTTTTTTTACTCCTTTTTTCTATTTATTTTATATAACTTATCCTTTTATTTATATAATTACTTTTTTTTTATTAACGAATTATTTTAATCCCTTATTAAGTACTACTTTTATAAAAGTATTAGCGAGGTTATTATTGTTATTGATTTAATAAATCTCTAGGATTTTTTATTATTTATATAACTATTTAAGGGTTATAATATTTATTATAAGCCTTCTTTTTTTATAATACTTAGTTTAATAAGGTACTTATATAGCGAGTATAAATTAGTATAAATAATTATAGGAACCGTAAGAAGGTTAAGTTAATTTATAATTCTCTTAAGGGTAGTAGAAATTACGTAAGCGAGGTTAATACTATTAACTATACTATAGACCTTAAATACGAGTACGCTACGTATTATTTACTTATTTTTTATTAACGAATAGTAGATAATATTATTTTAAATTATAAATTCGTTCTTATTAAGCTTTCCATTAGCGAGGATAATAATATATTCTAATTATAATATTAGGTTAGTTATTATTATTTATAAATAATTTATTAATAAATATGCAAAGCCTCGCTAAGGTAAGCTCAAGAGGCTAGTAAATAAGACCTCGGTTATAGTATTCTCATTACTACTATAGTTATTAATTAAGAGTATTAAAGCTACTTTTTATAGGCTTTATAGCTTATATAACTTTAGTATAATTAAAAATAGCCTTAGGCTAAAGAATACTTATAATATATACTCCTTAAGTAAGCTTAGCTCTATATTATTTTTTATAATTAAGGGATTTTAAGTTAATAAGGGTAATTTTCTTATCTTACCCCTTTTATTAAAATACTATATTATCCCCTTTAATTATTAAAGTCCCTTTATTAAATATTAATAAAGATTTTAGTATTAGGATCTTTTTTAGTTTAGTTATAAATTTAGTTTTATAAAGCTCTTTATCCTCTTTTTTTATAAACTTAATATTTAATAAACCTAGGGTATTATTTATTTATATTTTAATAATACTAAAGGGGCTATTTACGTATATAAAAATTTAAAAATAGGGATTATATATTAATATAACTATTAATAATTAATTAATATAAAAGTCGTAGTACGTTGCTTATTAATAAGTACCTAATTTAGCGAGGCTATATAACGGCTTAAGTATTTTAATAGTCGTACTTTTTAAGTACTTACTAATTATCTCTTTTAAAAAGTAGGCGAGGATCTTCTTTATAAACTTAGTTACTAATTAGGTATACGCTTATATAATGTTATAATTTTAAATTTAGTATTTTCTTTTTTATAGAAATATTATTAGTATTATTATAAAGTGCTAGCTATAGTATTAAACCGTACGTAATTAAGTAAGTAGCGTCGCCTTTTTAATATTATTACACTTTTATATAACGTACCTCGATTTTTTTATACGGCTATAGAGTGCCCTTTTTTTTTATTTTTTAAACTATATATAATTAAGAATACGTAGATTTACGTATTCAATTAGATCGTAAAGGATAAACTAATAAACTCTTTAATTACATAGTGTCTCTATTTTTACTAGGTTTAATCCCTTAAAAGGTCTTTTAGCTATTATAATTATACTATTTTTTTATAGTTAGGTTGTGAGTACGAAATTAGCCTTTTTTTTATTATATAGAATATACTAATTATAGCGTCGTTAGTAATAAATTATTAAAGTAGTGTCCTTTATCTAGGTCTTTTTATACGTTTTAATAATATAAGTATTACCTTTTTTTTACTATTATTATTTATTTATTTTACGACGATAACTTTATTAAACATAATTTTTTATTTCTCTTTATATTACTAAGGGGATTCTCTTAGCTCTTTTTCTTTTTATTAAACTAATATTTTTTTATTAAAATTAGTATAGTACGGTCGTATTACTATAATTAATATTTTAAATAGTTAGTCTCGATTCCTAGCGATAATATATAAACGTTCGTTAACTAAGATTAATTTATATACGCTTAATTACTATTTAATAGTTTTTTTTTAAACCTTAACGTTTAAATTTAGTAATATATTAAGGTTAGAGCTTATATTTAGCTTATTTTAAGTAGTAATAGCTTTATTAATTTAGCGCTTTATATTCGTCTCTTAAAACACCTTTATTACTTTATTAATTACCTAAGCTCGCTAAGCTATATTTAATAATAATAACGAGGCTATTGTTATCCTTAAGTATGCTCTAAATACAAGAAGCGTTAGAACTAGTCTTTTTAGGCCTATAGTATTATTATAGTATTTAAATACTATTTAAAAATACTCTTTATCTATAATATCGGGGTATTTATTATAAATAATTTTAAACGCCTTTTTTAACTACTAGTAGGCTCTTTTTATTTTATTAATACTATAATATATTTTAATAAATACGACTTTTAGCTATATATTATATATAGTAATATTATTTTTAAACTTTACTAACTTAAAGCTTATGCTTATATTAGTCCTAATTCTATTTAATAACTATTAGTATATATTAATCTACGCTCTTTTTAATCTTAATTAAATAGTTTTAATAGGTAGGTCGTTAAGGAATTAGCTTTTTCAAAATAATATAGCCTCGTTAATAATATATAGTACTAAGTAATTATTTAAATAGAAAATATTAATAACGATCTTTTAGTTAAAACTAAGCTCGTTATATAATTTAAATTAAAATTTACGTAGGCTCTAGGTGTTTATTTAGTACTAATAATATATTTTTATTAAGTACTCTAGAGCTCTTATTTTTATATTATTTTCTAATTACTTAAAGAGGTTATATAGCTTTATAATTAATAAGTAGCTAAAGCGCTTATATAATTATTTAAGCTCTCTTTTTATAAAATAGTTAATAAATTTAACGTTTAATTCGAGCCTTATAAATATATACCCCTATTACCTTTTAATAAGTATAAACTACTTACTATTTAATAATCTATTTCTCGTATTATTAAATATAATACTTAACTAGTTTATATTCTTTCAGTATAGTAAAAATAGTATATTAATAAGTAAAATATAGAAGACTATTATACTTAAGTATATATTAACTTTTATTATACCTAAGGCGTATATTTCTTTACTTAGGCTAAAGCTAATTCTTATAATACTTATTATTAAAGTATTTAACGTAACTAGGGATATTTTTTAAACTACGTAAAATTGCCCTTTATTCTTAATTAACTATTATAATACCCCTATATTTAAAATAATATTTTAGAAAATATCTGGGCCGTATTATTTACTAGTGTAAAATACTTATATAAGCTTAGTATTTAAGTAATTTAGGGAGTATAAAAAGAACCCCTCTAAGTACCTTTAGAATTACTTAGTACCCTATTTTGTTTTAAGTATTAAGAGAGGTATTAATTTTTTTTAACGTTAATAAAATAGGATTCGATACTATTAAATTCGTTTATTTATTCATATTTATTATCTAAAGGATCTTCCCTTATTATTTATAAATAAAAGCTTACTTATTAAGAGCTTTTATTACTTTTTATTTATTTAACTTCGTATATTTTCTAAAGGCTAATAGGGTAAAAAAAGAGTAGTTAATCTTATTAATTTTATTAAAACTTACTTTATTAGTATAAGGGGTAAGATTTTTTTATTTTTTTATTTTTTATTATATACGGATCCCCTAGGCTACTAATTATGCCTTTATTAAGTTCTATACCTTCGGATATGCTCTTATATATAATAAGGAATTAGTTAAATTAATAAGGGCTAGTTTTATTCTTTATTATTTTTAACTTTTTCTATTATTCGTACGATTTAGTACGCTCTTTTTTAAAATAATTACTTAACTAATAACCGTCTTTTTTATATATAAACTGCTTCTTTTTTCGTTTCCTTTGTCCTAAATTTAATTAGTAGTTAGTTAAGGAGTTAGTTTTTATAATTTAATAGTTACTATATTTAGCGTTTTTTTTTTATTTTTATATATATAGTTAACTTAGTACTATTAATAAGGACTATTATAAGATTATAAGTACGTTTAGTAAGCTATCCTTACTTCGATATTAAAGCTAAACCTTAGTTTTAAATAGAGGGTTTCGTAATACTTAAGTAATTAGTATATAGTTACCCTCGCCTCTAGGACTCTTTAAATAGTAATATATAAGTATTTAACTTTCTATTTATTTATCCTCTTATTTAGTTATGTCTTTACTAGCTTATTAATATAATTAATAAGTTTTTTAAAGATTTTTAGACTCGACTTTTTTTTTATTATTCTAGTTATAAACTTAAATAATAGTACCCTTAGCTTAAATAAGAGCTCTAGACTCCTATCTTAGGTCTTAAAGCGACTTTGAATTGCGTTAATTATATTTAAAAAGTTGGTTTAATTAATAGTACGTATTATTTAGTAATAGTAATCTATAGTTTTATTAGTTAGTATAACGTTAATTACTAAATAGTATTACTATTCTCGGGTTCTAATTTCTTTATAATACTTATAAAAAACTATAAGGGTTTTTTATAAAACTTCGTATTTCTTTTTTAAATATAATTTCTTTTTAAGGAAGATTTTCGTAAGGTTAGTAAATTACTTCGTAATAATAACCGTTAGGTTAGTCTTTTTACGTATTCCTTATATATTAAAATAGTCGTATTAACTTTATATAATTAATTATATACTTTTTTAATTAATAAGTGATAAGTTACGTATTAGTAGTATTATTAGGCTAGTTATTAAGATTAATAAGATCGCTAGTAGCTACTTTTTCTATATAATTTCCGTAGCCCTTATTATAGTAGGCGCTAATATATTATTATTAGTAATTTTTAATAAAAAGTCCGGTTAGTTTACCTTTTTATTAAAAGTCGTTATATTTCGTTATTACTCGGTCGATTTAATTCTAATTTTATAATATAAATTCGTTAGTAATAACTATTATAACGAGCGTCTCATAAGCTCTTCGTTTTATTACTTAGGATAGTAAAAGACCTCGATAGTAAAGAAATTTAATAACCCTTTTTATTACGTTTAGATTAGTATTTATAAACTACTTATTATTCTAATTACTTAGGTCGTTAGTAATTTTATAAAATAGGAGTTACCCCTTAAGCTCTTTTTAAATATAGATTTTTATAAAATAGATTAATATTATATCGATTTACTTATTATTAAGATTATTAAAGTCTTTATATATCTATTTCTTTTAGTACTTTAGTTTAATTTTTATTTACTTATATAATATAAGAATTCCGTTTTTTAACTATAAACTAACTCGTTCTTTATTCCTCCCTAACTCGTACTTTAATCTATAATAGCTAGCGTATTTAATCTTAATAAGGTCGTTCTAAAGCTACTTACTAACCTTAATAATAGTATATTATTATTAATTACTAGATTTATTAAAGTCTAGGACCTTTTTACTTTTTTTTATTTTTTTACGCCGAGCCTTATTACTATTTACTCTTATTCCTCTTAGCTAGTTACTATTTTTAGTAGTCTTTTTTTAGTTATTTAATTATTTAATATTAAAAATAAATTTGCGAGTAGCTTAATAACGTTTTAATTACGTAGCGTTTCTCTTTAAATTAAAACCTAAGAAGTGTATACGTTTATTAAATAAATTACTACTAGTTAGTAATTTATTTCCTACTTTTTTAAAACTAATAATCTTATATTAAGAGCTAGTAATATAAAAAAAAAGCTTTTTAGCGGTTTTTTAAATGGTTTTTTTTATTATAATAATTATAATTTTAATAAGAGGCTGCGAGAGGATCTTCTTAAGGGTAATAATCTTTTTATTAAACTAACCTCTAGTACTTACGATATTTATAATCTATAAATTATAATTATTATAATTTTAAATCCTCTCTTTTTTTATCGTATTATTTTTTACGTTATATTTTTAAGTAATACTTAGAGGATAGTTAAGAGGGCTATAAGGAGATTATTTAGGTTTTTAAAATTATATTCGCAAGCCCCTTAGGAGTAGTTTTTTTATATACCGTAGATCTCTTAGTTTTATAATATTTATACTTCTTACTACTTTTAATAAATATATTATACTTAAGGATCCTTTTTTTTTAATTATATAGTACTTTTTTATATTATACTTCTCGAGCTTATTTATTATACTAATTAATTAAGTAGGCGGTTATATAAGTAGTCCTTTTTATTAATTAATTAATTAATTTAATTAATTTTTAATTATAGGCTAGCTATAGGTAAGTTAATTAGTAATAAAGGATTATATAAAGTTAATAATAGTAGCTCGGTTGCCTTAATAATTCTATTAATTATTAAAAGTTATTTTAATATAATAGACGTTAGCTTTTCGTAAGTAGTTAAGAGCTACGATTTTTTTATTTCGTTCTATTATAAAGATTTTACGTTTTATTACTTATTTTTTATAAAGTTAAGTAGTATAATTCTTTTATTACGTTTTGTTTAAAGAGGTCGTTTTTTTATATTAAATACTTTACTAATTTATAATAATAAAAATTAATTATTAATTAGTATTAGTATTTTTATTATAAGAATATTAGTTAATTAGTTCGAACCGTAGGTTAACGAAATAAGTTAATTAAACTATTTAATATATTATATAAGGTATAAAAAGGAGGTTCTAACCGTAGGTTAGGTAGTTTATAATAATTATAAATAGGGCCTCTTATTAGCCCCTGCGCAGCCTCGGCCGTATGCCGAGGTCGAATCGGACTTCTAATCCGACAGCATATGCTTTCAAATCGTATGTGGTGAAGCAGAACTAGCATGGCCCTATTTCCAGAACGTCCAAAGCTATGCAAAGCTATGCGATGCAAGAATTACGACAGAAACGGGAACCTGATTGATCATTCAGGAACAGACAGGAAACATGTTTGCAGAACACGACTCCTCACAAGCATAGAAGTATTACCTGATTAAGCCACCAATAGTAAGATGAGTTGGCCTGCGATCGATGACCTGTATGCAGGAGCCGGGCGTTTTTCGGCAGTGTATGTGACAGCGATAGAGCTTAAATTTTACCAGAGTGCATGCCATGATCTGAGAAGGACCTCCAGCTTCGGGCCTTCTATTCAATTTTGAGGTCGTCGTGACCCATCATCTAATGTATAGGGCGGAATGCTGCCTCAACTCCTCAAGACTCCGCACATCTCCGCCTTGAACGTGGGCGTAGGGTGTCATCGACCATGCTAAGACCAGGAACTCTCTTGTGTTGCATGTGCTACATCAGGAACCGTGGGGTTGGGCGCATGCAAAGTCTACATAGGTGAACCATTGCAGGTAGGCGTTCGGGTGGCTAGCCACACAGCGGGCCTACTCACCCCGCGGTGGTTGCCAGTTGGAGATATGACAGCCGACACTAACAGAGCTTTGCTACCCCGCCATCGCCTGCATAATATTTTGGAGATGCCCCGGACTTCCAGGTCGAGTTTAGGTCCGGGAAAACGTTTACGGGTAGGGCCGTCTCGGTTGGAGGTACTTCGGCGTTGCTTGATGTGATGTGTGCCGGTGGGAGCAGCAAGGGCAAGTTGGATCGTGAGATGTCTAGTAGCATTATAGAAGCATGTGAGTATGCTATCAGCTGCGACGATGTGGGATACCAAATGTGAAATTTGGCATATAAAGCCAAGATGACTCCTCTCAGACTGATGTTGTGAGAGACATAGAGCATCCCTTCTGGAAGTAGCTGTAGGTTGATATCTTGAACGGTCAAACCTCTCACAGGACGCCTGCAAGCCATTCAACATGAAGTCATCCACGACCTTGGCAGTTGCCACCTTCATCTCCTCTGTTTATGGACATGGATATCTGACGATCCCGTCTAGCCGCACTCGTCTCGGGCATGAGGTAAGAACCCAAAAGTAGTATCGAAGACTGCTCCGGCATTGAGCTAACGGACCATCGGCAGGCCGGCATAGATTCCTGCCCCGAGTGCACTATCCGGGAGCCCGTCTCGGCTTGGCCGGACCTCACGGCCGCCACCGTCGGACGAAGCGGCCCCTGCGGCTACAATGCTCGCGTCAGCGTCGACTATAACCAGCCCGGAAGCAACTGGGGCAGCAATGTAGTCGCGACCTACACTCGCGGCCAGACCGTCGATGTCCAGTGGTGCGTCGATAACAATGGCGACCACGGCGGCATGTTCAGCTACCGCATCTGCCAAGACCAGTCCATCGTTGACAAGTTCATCACACCCGGATACCTCCCCACCGACGACGAGAAGCAGGCCGCCGAGAACTGCTTCCAGGCTGGCACCCTCAAGTGCACCGATGTCTCGGGCCAGAGCTGCGACTACAGCCCAGATTGCACCTCCGGTCAGGCGTGCTGGCGGAACGACTGGTTCACCTGCAACGCGTTCCAGGCGAGCAGCCGACGCGGGTGCCAGGGCGTCGACAATAACGCGCTAGGGTCTTGTTACACCTCCATCGCCGGCGGCTACACAGTCACCAAGAAGATCAAAATTCCCGACTATGTCTCCAACCACACTCTGCTGTCGCTGCGCTGGAACTCGTTCCAGACCGGCCAGGTCTACCTCACATGCGCCGACATCGCCATTGGCGGTGGGGGAAGCACTTCACCGTCCTCGACACGCACGACCAGCGCCGCGGCGACAGCTACGAGCGGCACTTGCGCGATCGCCAGTACTGTGGCTGTTACTTTCAATGAAATTGTGAAAACGGTTCCAGGCCAGACAATCAAGGTCGCGGGTTCCATTGCTGCACTCGGCAACTGGAATGTGGCATCGGCCCCGGCGCTTTCGGCGGCGCAGTACACCAGCTCGAATAACTTGTGGACCTACACTGTCTCGCTGCCGGCCGGGACGACTTTCGAGTACAAGTTCATCAATGTGGCATCGGATGGGACCGCGACATGGGAGAGCGATCCGAACAGATCCTACACTGTGCCTCAAAGCTGTTCTACTGCGGTCACGGTCAGTACTAGCTGGAAGTAGAATCAAGGAAGTTCTGCGTGAGGAACTGAGGAACCTGGGATCGGTCAGTAAAGTGCTAGCGGTTAGCGTTTTGAGTTCTCTGTACATACTTACAGTACTTATAGCTTGTGTTCGGGCTTTGTTTCTCTTTCTCAGTTGAAAATTGTACATACACGGGAACAGCTGAAGCAGACTGAATTCAATATAGTATCATTGGAAGACAATGCGCAATAACGTAGCTTGTTTGTTGCGAGCCTCAAAGTTAGCAGCACTATTCACCACATGTGAGAGCCGTGGCTGGAACAGGATACAAGCAAGGCTTACAGGAAACACTGGACGCGCTACACGTGTCTCAATCAATAATCCTAGCCCTATCAGTGGCCTCGTTCCCCCGCTATTCTGTTTGCTTATGTGGCGCTGTAACGCTATGATGCTCAGCCCTTTCAGGGGTTGAACAAGCGATCGGTGCTTCCCGTCTCCGTCTCGCTTGAAGCGAACAGAAATGCTTGAAAGAATCGGGGCTGTAGGCAGTGCTCGTCTGCCTGCAGGAGTTGACGCGACTTTAGCGTTGTCTAGGTCTGTTCTAGAATCCTTCGTGAGGCCTCTGTAGGTTGACTGAATCATCTCACCGTTGTTCTGACTTTTGGGTAGAAGCTCAACCTTTTTGCATATTGAAACACTGTTAACCGTCTATTCACCAAAGACATTTTGTTTGCCACAGATCGGCGAATGAGCAAGACGGCCAGTTGTGGCGGCCTCAATCCTGACAACAAACTTTGTGCCATGGCGGCTCTTCTGCCTTGCAAATGCGGGATCCCATCTCGCTCTAGTGCTTACATTTCCCACAAAAATTGGCCTCTTCGTTCGATCAACGCTTCTAGGGCGGACCGCCCATTGTAGGCAGCAACATGCTCTCTGTTCCATACAGAGACGTCTGCGTTTCGCAGTCGGCAGCCCATGGGCCGTGAACAGGGGTGAGTCATTGCCACATGCCATACGCATCAAAGGCATCAACCGATTCGACCCCTGTTGAGGCAGCCACTAGAGCACGATGCCGTGGTGCCTGGTGCTTTGCTGTCAGATTTGACGTAATGGCAAAAGAAAGACTTCTTACACTTTGCACGCGTAACATTCTGAAGGTGTCGCAATGGAGATAAATATGTGCGGAAGACCAACCTCAAGTCGTGATTAAAATTGAATTCATCAGTATCTCTTTCTCCCGTTGTATCTTAACAATAGAGTATTCACAATGGCACGCACAACAGCAGCGGCCGCGGTGGCCCTTGGCCTTAAGATGGTCGACGAATCGGCCAAGGAGACCAAGACCCCAGCCTCAGGAAAGACGAATGGCACGTCGACTACAAATGGCAAAGAGTCAAACGGCGGAACCACAAACGGTGAGACCATTGAGGAAGACGAGACGTCAGCAGAGACCAACAGCGAGGAGAAAAAAGAGGACGAGGAGGAGAAGCCCAAAAAGCCTCTGGCTCCCTTCGGCTCAATTGCCTCTACCAAGAATATCTACAAGTCCGCCAAAGACAGCGACGGCAACTGGACATGGGTAGACAAGTACCCGGAAGATGTGCAGGAAGCCGCCGAGAACGAGGAGACTGAGCAGTATGCCGTCGTGGTGCGCAACATCAAGAGCAACGATAGCCGGAAGAAGCTTGAGGCCGACTCCATCGTCATCCAGAGCCCTTGGTTGAAGAAGGCCTTGGGTGTGATCCTGGATGGCTACACTGGCGTCGCTTGCGAGCTAGAACGCCTCGAGTTCGACGCTCCCTTCCGCCCCTTTGTGCATCGCTGGACGGAATTTCGCAAGTACATGGGCAAGAAGGACCTGGATGCACACACCAAGGAGCATCTCACTATCCTGCACGACATCCTCCAGTACGAAATTGGTAACACCATCAAGGCATTCGAGGATTACGTTGCAAAGGGCGTTATCACATTCGAGCATCTGTGGATGATCTTCCAGCCCGGTGCCATCATCCTCTCGGCTCACAAGGGCCCTCTATCTGCCTTTGAACTCGAGGAGACCGAGTATATGGAGAATAACTGCGGAAAGTTCCTCCAGCTGCGCGCCGACTGTGTTGACTACGGCGGCAAGGAGTTCGGCCGCTACGGTGAGCGCATCAACATCTCCGAATTCCTCGGCACCAAGAAGATCACCGGCCTCAATGCCTACCCTTGGGCATTCCACGCCCAAAAGGAGAAGCTGCGCACCAGCCTTATCCAGCGCGGCAAGATCTTTGAGGAGCTGGCTGGCCACAACTACAAGCAGTACTCAGGCACTGCCATCACCTGGGACAGCGAGGGCAACGAGGTGCCCGTCCAGGTCGAAGGCCGCATCGTCGTTGATATCAACTCATTCAACCGCTTCAGCCCCTACTGCGACCGCTACGTTGACGACTGGAACGCAAAGGACATGGAAGCACTTTCGGCATGGAAGCGTCAGCATGGACTGGGCAAGGACGGCAACCTCAAGCTGACTCCCTACCACCAGATGCTGGCGCGGTCGCGGACGAGGGGTTACTCCCTCAAGCTGAAGAAGTGGCTCGACTTCTTCGTTGAGCAAGTCACCGAAATTACCTGGAACACAAACGCCTTTGATAAGCTCGTCCTACCCGAGGATCAGAAGGAACTGATTCTCGCCTTCTCCGAGTCGCAACTTGATGGGTCTACTTTTGACGATGTCATTTCCGGCAAGGGTAAAGGCATCATCTGTCTTCTTTCGGGTCCGCCTGGTGTCGGCAAGACCCTGACGGCAGAGGCTGTCGCCGAGAACCTCCGCGTCCCGTTGCATACCCTCAGCTCGGGCGATCTGGGCTCGCAGCCATGGGAGGTGGAGCATGGCCTCTCGCGCATTCTCGAGCTTGTGGCGCGATGGAACGCGATCCTGCTCCTGGACGAGTGCGACGTCTTCCTCGAGGCACGCTCTACGCACGACCTTGAGCGCAACAAGGTCGTCTCCATTTTCCTGAGGACGCTCGAGTACTACGAGGGTATTCTCTTCATGACGACCAACCGCGTCGACAACATCGACCTGGCGTTCCAGTCGCGCATTCATGTTTCGCTAGAGTACCCTGATCTCACTCCAGAATCGCGTCGCCAGATCTGGCGCAACTTCTTGCAGGGGGCGACGCTCAAGAGCGAGGTTTCTGATGAGGATATCGTCGAGTTGTCTGAACTGAAGCTCAATGGCCGGCAGATCAAGAACATCCTCAAGACTGCGCAATTGCTGGCTGCTAGGAAGAAGAGTCCACTCAAGCGCAGCTTCATTGACATTGTTCTTAACATCGAGAAGCGGCGACCTGGAGTCCAGGCTTCTTAGGGAATCCAACACAACCCTTTTAGTAGGGGTGTGTTGTTGGAATGATTACACGGTTTCATCAATTCGGAAAGGACGGGTTGGAGTTTAGGCTGTTTCGAGATTCAATGAATGACATTTGATGACCATCAGGCTTGAGGAATTCCAGCCGTGACATAGTGCTTACGACCCTGACACGGAACTCTTGAATGATGCACACACGAGCCTCAATATTAGGGCTATCTCAATAATAGAACTTATCATCAAACTTTACATGTATAGACTATGCCCAATGAAGTGATTTACGATTAAGTATTATTCTTCTAGCTAAGACTTCATTTCGTCATGTCATATGCAAGTCGGAGAAAGGCCAGTAGAACTGGGCCCGATCTGCGCCGTGAGCCCGGAGACGGCGAGACCCACCGGGTGTCCGTCGAGACATTACGTTTTGATAATATCGGCAGCCCGCAGGATGCCTCGAGCAGTCTTTGAAACCCACTCCTCGGCGACGGTGAGGTTACCCTTGCCGTACTGGATGCCTTCAGTGATGCCAGGGAACAGAACAGCAGCATATCCGGTGTCCAGGCCCGGAGCAGTGATGACGTGCTTGTAGAACTCCCGATCAGGCAAACCGCCCTGGCTGATGAATCCCCGCTGGAAGTCGCGGTACTTGTGGTTCACAACGGTGATCAGATCCGCGTCGCCCGTTGTGACAGCGAGCTGCTCCAAAGCCTTGACCTCATTGGCCCGCGTCGCAAAGACCTCGATGGCGTCGGAGAGTTCGGAGAGATCGATCTCGGCGCCCTCGGATTCAGCGTACTCTTCCAGATCAGAGAGGTATGCGCGAAGCTCGGTGGCGTAGTTTGGCACGTCAATGGGGAGGACCTCGTCGTCGGCGAGGTGGTAGGCGAGGAGGGTGAGGTACTGGCCAATGGCGGCGTGGACGAGGAAGCCTGGGTCGCCGAAGTTGGCCATCCAGTGGTAGGTGTCGTAATTGGAGTGGTAGTGCCAGATTGGATCGGTCGCGCCATTGTTGGAACCAACGTCGAGCTTGGACAAGTCAGCTGTTGTTACCTTGAAGCGGTCTAGAGCGGCCTCTTGGCCCTCAGTAAGTACTCACCGAGTTGATACCCCGGTGCAAGAAGCCTGTAAAGTCACTACCGCTGCCCAACGACTCAACTATTCCTTCAGAGGACTCCAGCCAAGCGTCGTAGAGGCTGATGTTGAAGCCGCCAAAGTTGGGATAGATGATCTTCTTGAAGATCTTAGTGCCGACGGTCTGCAGCTCAGGTGTGGTTGCAAGGGCAGGCCTTGGGCCTGATACTGCCACATCAATATTCAGATACGCCACGGCTGTCTCGGTAAGCCAGTCGACATGATCCTCGACCCATTCAGTGCTGCCGACGAGGCCGTACTCCTCGGCGTCCCAGGACGCGATCACGCTAAAGAGTCAGAGTCTGTATTCATCCCGTCGGCTAGAGGGTCAATGACTTACATGTTCCTCTTGGGCTTCCAGCCCTTGGATACAAGAACGTTGACAGCTTTCGTGAACTCAACCAAGATGGCGGATCCAGAGTTGGGGTCTCCGTTGCCTCCGATCATCCAGGTGTCGCGATGGTTCCCAATGACAATCGTCTCGTCGGCGTTGGTGCCGTTGATTTGGCCAATGACGTTCCAAATAGGCGTGATCTTCCCTTCCATCAAGTTGTCCAGGTGCAGGGTGACTCCCGGGGCTGGCCCTGAACTGTAGTTGGCGTTCAACGCACCCGCCCAGATAGTCCGGTTGACTTCCTCTGCGGACACGCCGAAACCATCAAGAGCCTGCAGCAGGGGCTCGGCAGATGCGTAGGAGATTGGTATGGAAGGAATTTTGGGCGTGACGGGTGAAATGTCTGCGCGTTCGACGCCCTCGTGGGATGGGTAGCCTGGGGTGGTTGGATCGCCCGGGTGAGTGGAGAGGAACAGAACGGAGCCTTTCTGGACGGCACTAGGATTTCTAGCAGGCCCGTCTGCACATTATACGGTTATCACACTGCCTTAAGGTACTGATTCGATGGAACGGGAGACTTACGGGGATACGCCTCGTAACCGTTCGCAACGGTCTGGTTTCCGTCATCGCCGGGATCGGTGAAAATAACTGCGCCGATCATGCCGTGATCTTGCGCATTCTTGACCTTCAAGCCACGGAAGAGCCCGCCGTATCTGGCCAGTGCGATCTTGCCTTCGAGCTCGACTCCCAATTCAACGAGGCGATCAAAGTCTGCCTGGGAACCGCGTCTTCATGAATAATGAGCATGGCCCAACACATATGGTATGGCAGCGGAACACTCACCCAACGTAGACATATTCACCAGTCACGTTTCCTGACGCAGAGTACCCGTGGAAAGTTGGCTGTCTATCCTCCCTCCCCGTCACATCATCTTCCTCCAGAACATCCTCGTCGAGTCTGACATTGTTTGTCGTGCCATTGGGGTAGGTGATATCCAGTGAAGCATGAACAGGATAGCTTAGGTAGACGTGGTACTCCTTAAGTTGCGCATTGAAACCGTTCTCTGTCCACCGATCTGCCGTCCACTGCGCCGCTTCCTTTCCGAGTCCCGCAAGCTTGACCTGGTGACCGTAGTAGTCTGACCACTCGTCGACTGTGACATTGTCAAAGGCATTGACCAAGATAGTCTCCTCCTCTGTAAGCACTGGAGGCCACACGTCGTCGGCGCGCTTCGTGATGGGCTTGCGGTGGGTGTGCCGCTTCTCGACAAAGAAGTCCCGTTGGCAGGCCGAGGCGAGGGCCGCGTAGGTCAAGGCGAGTGAGACTTGACTGCAACGCATGATGGGCAAAATCCGATCGAGTAATGGGCATAGATCTAGCTCAATTGTGTATTGAAATGTTGAGAACAAGAAGGTCTCTGCCGAAGTTCGGCCTCCGGGAGGGGTGACGGGAAGGCGCAGTTATAGCTCTCGCCCGCAGATAGCCCGTCCACAATGGAATCGCAGAAAATATGCCCAGCAATCATCAGTCATCGGTAAGGCCGGTGATGCCATTGAACAAGACTTTCCCGCAATAATGCTTGGCATTCTGGAGCTGTTCGCCCTGCTCTGATGGTATTGGCGATATGCAGGCTGGGAAGAACCTGCTGTCTGCGGACAAGGCAGTAAGAACACACGTCATCATATCTTTCTCCAAAGACCCGGGACTTTGGGGAGAAGCTGACCCGATTCCTGGGGGAGACATGGTAACTTCGAGCTTTATTTACCCCAATCCACGCGATGATGCGACGGCAAGCAGTAAGACGGCGTGGAAGAGAGAGCTTAGCTGCTTGGGAACGCGAGCGACCTGCCTTGTTCGTGCTAGAATTCGATGTATGCCAAGCAATGCCGGCGGGGTAGCTTTGTTCGCCGTGGATAAGCTGATGGCACACAAGGAGGCATGCCGCGTTGACATGACTGGAGTGTTGGCGTGGGGCGGCATGGGGAACAAATGTTAATGGATATTCCCCGCAATGACAGCTCTCTTCCCCCCTGCTCTGAGGGGAGCGTGCTTGGGTGCTCTAGTCACGTATGTCACCGAAGACGACACCGAAGCCGATCCCGCTGAGGCTTCTCAGGTACCTTTGGAAGGATCCATTGCGTGCCGTGAGTGACACCATCTCTCTCTTTGCACTGATAACGAGTATCTTTGCCAAGGGGACTTTTGAGCTTGAGAGAGGCCTATCAGGTGCGGCCCGACGTTCTGAATTGGGTTTCTGACTACGGCCATTGACATGACGAATGTCAGATGAACTATTGGCTTGAGCACATACCATGGAAGACTGAATCGCATGAACCAGACTTTCTATGTACAATGCTTGGACTGACGCATGTTGAACTCTGGCAGCTTGGCCAAGAATGTTACCGCTGAACGTTTCCCGCCAGGACCCATGTTAGTATCGATAATCTTACCGCGCCCGAACGAGCCTTCAGGGATTGAGACGATAAGGGGAGCGGATGCATCGGGATTGTCGCCAAACTCTGTTCCGGTGCCATGGATGATGTTCAGGGATTTGTGAGGGGAAAGTGTAAATATTGGGGTATAGCATCAAGCTTCTCACCGCCGAGTCTTGGAGCAAACAAGAGCACATGTAGTCTCGTATGAGGTCCATCAGCACAAACAGCGACTGCTGTTACATTATTTTACGAATAATCATTCTGCGATACTGTAGAGTACGCGCTCCTCAGATGGCCCTCCATGAGATTCCGGCGATTAAATACTCAGTTGTTTGATCCAGAATTTATCCTTCCCCAGCAACTTTTGTGCAACATTTCCAGTGACCAAAGGCACATGGGTATCTTGGGCGTCGCAATTGCATGCTAGTGAGATGTCGTAAAACCGTGACAACCTCTAGAAAGCATTTGACGTCAGATCAGGAAAATTCGCTCGGCCTCGGTACTACTCGTAGCCAGAAATTGGTTGTGACCCAGAAAGCAGCATCATAGAGCTTGAGAGGCTCCTGAGGAGTCACCACCGCGAAATCGAACCTTCGGAATAGCTTTACATGATCACGATTAGTCTTTCTCGCTTCAAGTCAGACGTTGAGGATTCAAAGGTGATGCCAACTCACCTCAATGAAGATCTTGTTCAACTCCATAGCCGCGATAGTCTTCCCAAGACACTGAAACCGACCATGTCCGAACGCTAGGTCGACGACACCACACATGTCTCGAAAGCAGTCTTCATCTTCAGCGGCGGCTTCCAGCCAGCGCTCTGGCCGAAACACATCCGCGTCGCAACCAAATGTGTCCTTGGATCTCATCAACATTTGAATGTTGATACCCATCTGCGTCCCCTCTGGCAAGAACTGCCCATGCAGCTCTGTTCCTCCCTTGGCTACTTGCTTATAGTTGAGGCCCGTTGACGGTGGGTACATGCGTATGCCTTCTCTGATCACGGCCTGCAAGTAAGGTAGTTGGCGGGCCTCGGAGTCGCGGATCGGAGAACTAATGCGGCCTTGGGCAATGCCTTGGTCCATCTCGCGGCGTAGTGCATTTAGCGATGACGGCGTGTTGAGCAGACAGAGCATAGTCATGCGGACTGCCGTTGCGGTAGAGTCGGAGCCCGCGATTCTTTATCCGGTTGTCAGTTCACCCCAAGGTGTTTAGGCTGCGTTGAGACCCAAGCTTACAGTTCCAGGAAGATCTCTGCCAAGAGCTCTTTGTAAGTTACCCCGTTGCGAAGGTGTTGTTGGACCATGTTGTTCTCATCCGACGCGGCTGCCAACTTCTTGTCCGCCAGGTTCTTGGCCATTCTGCCACAAGTTAGTCGACACTTGATGGCTTGAAGGCAGCGCATCCAGAGCCAGGATAAAGTCTCTTGACTCACCCCATAAGTTTACCAAAGCTAAACTCGTCGCTGGAAAAGGGTAGAAGCTTGTTTAACGGCCATTGCTGCAAGAAAATTCCCACCCATGGTACATTGAGCATGACAGCGAGATACGGAAAGATGAGGTCATTGGTTGCCACATAACCAAACAAATCCTCATCATTTGCGAGGAATCCTAGCGCTTCTCCGAAAGAAAGCTCGCTGACGACGTCGAGGGCAAAGTATTGAGATTTATGGGAGAACTCTATGGGTCGAAATTCCTTTGGCGTCGAGATGTATTTAGTTTCAACTAGGTTGACGAAATGTGCGACGATTCTGTCAACACCAGGCTCAAAGCCGCCATTCTCTCTACCGGCGTACTAGTTAAAGTCAGCTTCAATGTTACTTAGCGAGTTGTACGTTTCTACATACACCAGGACTCAGCTTGGTTCTGTACTCCTTTCTTAGATCATCGTCCCTCATCGAAAACAGGCTATCCTGGTCAGGCACGACCTTGGCGAGAGCGTACCAAGGACCTTTGGTGAAGTCTGACCTGACCGCCGATATCTTGCGGTACGTGTCTGGATCGCCGAACAAAACTTCGTTTGGGCCAACGCGGACTAGCGGTCCTAAAGAGCCTATGGTAAGCTTGGGCGGAATCGAGACGCACGCTTGAGAATCTTACCATATTTGTCTCCTAGATCTTTCAACATGAAACTCAATTTTCCACCTCTTGTCATATGCTGCATAGGTAGAATCGAAAGAGAGTTAAGGAAAGGACCTGGGATATGTCGTAATCGGTGCCACGACGCGAGATACCAAATTGACAGCAGAGTTAAAGCACAGAGCGCAAAGCTGCCGTACAATGAGGGTAGAACGAGTGTATCGTTCGTGCCTCGCATTTCGGAGATCTGATCTTGGGAAGACATGGCCACTGTTGCGTAGCGCGGCGCGACTTTCTGTCGGCGGCGTGTGCACGCAGAAGAAGCGATGACGATGCGACAGATCTACAGCTGCAAAGTCTTCTAGATTGAACGGCCCTTGCACATGTTGATATACCTACCAGCACACTTCTAGCACGCTATTTTGTGCGGGGAACGCCCTTCTATTCTTCTCGACGTCAATGGCTGGGGCCGGGCGAACCCGTTCCGGGACTGAACCCTATCTTTGTTACAGCCAGGGATCGCCATGTTTGCTTCTGGGATTGTCTGATTGTTCAGTCGCATCTCTGTGGGATATCAGGCGGCCAACCAATCTCTTGGTCGCTGACCGTGTGATGGTGGTGAAAACATTGAAGCGCGGTTCAGCAGACCCTCTATAGTGGACCGATATCATTTCATAAGGGATGGGCTGCTTGGGCTTCCAATAGACCAACAGAGAACGGGAGATGGCCCCAGGGTATGTTGGTCGCCGCGGTTTGTCTTTCGACGGCGTTCTGCACTAAAGATTCCTGGCACGATATTAAGCTGGCACCGTTGTTATTGTTACCTATATGTGAATGGCGATGATTGACAACAAACTTCTAGTCACTTGTAGTCCAGGATATCAAAATGCCAATCTTTAGAGTATGAAAGCTGCTTTCGATGAAGCTTGGGGGCGAGAGGCTTCGGGCGTCGCGCGGAAATGCGATGCGAGGGTGTGTGCTTGAGTCGCTGCAGAGGATGGGTCCGTTTCATTCAAGACACATTGGTTTGATCGACTTTTCGAATAATGTCGAAGACAAAAAACAGCCTTCACTCACAAACGATAGACGATCGAGAGGACGACCAAGGACCCTTTGTGGGTGCTTCTGACTCTTTCCGGACCCAGGTCCGCTAATACCGCAGTATCGGAACGGATTGAGCTCTTCTTGGGGACCAAGTGTCGCCGAGTCAGACACCGCCCACCCACCTGTATCCTGCATCGCAACCGAGAGAGTCTGGAACGGGGACTGTTGAATCCTTCGCTCAGCTTCTCCAACGGTGGCATACTATTGGTCGCAAATCCGATCAAATGGCGACCTCAAGCAGAAGACCAACAGTCAGACTGTTGAAACCTGGAAGATTTCCCCCTCAAAAGTTGTTGTGCCGTCTCATTGGCGCGTCCCATACCATCGGTGTCAGCAGAATGGCCCAGAATGTTGCGGCTGGTCCCAACTGCGTGGGAAAAGGGGGCTGGAGGGCCGACATGGGTTTGATGAGGGTTCAGAAATGCCCATCCCTGTGTACAAATGCTCCACTGGTCCCCGAAAATTCAGATGGATCGTGCCAGTGATTCTTTGAGAAGAGAAAAAACTTCTGGTAAAGTAAGGTTTTGGTCTCCATTGCGCAACGGATATACGCGCCGATCGACAACTATACGGCGGTAGCGTTCGGATACGGAGGAGCGACAAGAACCCACACTACCGGGACCCCGGAACATAGTTGACGGGAAGGAGACTGGACGAACCGGTTCTTGGTACGAAAACAAAGATCGAAACGCATCAGCCATCCCGTGTCTACCACGCCCGCGCGCCACTCCGCCTTCGGGAGACTGCAGAAAGGGATTCCTTCGCGTGGCCAAGCAGCAGAAGCAGACTCACGACACAGCCACGAGGATTACTGTATTCCAGGGAGAAAAGAGGCCCGTGACTCGACCGACTAAAGGGAACGCCAACCGCGCGAAAGCTTTCGTGGCTCTTGCTTTTTGTGGTTGCCTGGTGGCACATGCATGGGCGATTTGGGTGTGTGTGTGAGACTGGTTGTGTGTCTTGTCTCTCTCCCGTGGGACCAGTCTATCAAGGGGGGCTGAAATTCCAGCTGGATCTCATCCAGCCATACGGACAGACATTTGACAGCGAACATGACGACGTTGCCGCAGCCCCTCGGCAGATTCGATGCGCGCCAGCGAACTAGCGCATCCTCCATCCCATCCTCCCCAAGCTTACCTCCACCTCCTCATCAAGCTCCTCGACCTGCATCAGAAGTAGTATCTCCCGTGTCACCAGAGTCAACAACTTCATCTCCGCAACTGGGATGGCACTCTCGAACAAACTCCATCCCTCGCAAACCCGTGCCGCTCACATCGTTATTCGCACCGAACAAGTTCGGCCCATCCGTCCATGTCACGGAGACGACGCCCGAGGACGACACCACGGCACAGAAGACGACCACCCGCGGCCCGATGGACACGCATGGCATCGACCTGAGCTCGCTTAGCGGATCGGCGCATTACGGCGCTGATCCCACGTTCCACGGCCAGGAGTCGCCTGATGATTCTCCAAGAGAAGCGGATGCGCTTCACCACCACGGCAGCGGAGGCGGCGGAGACCATCGCCACGATGCCCGTGCCGGCCTGCTGCAGAATGCGCAAGAATCTGTCTACGATGGGCATCGCTCACCTCCTGCCGGTGTACAGCAGCAGTACGAGCACGATCACGATCACGAGCCCCCAAAACCGCCGCCTTACGTCCCCGAGAACTATCTAGGCCCGCCGAATGACAGGAACAAGCCATTTCGAATGAAACGACCCCACTGCAACTGGCACTCATCATGGAACATGTACCTGTGGCTATTGCTCGGCATCGGCTGCGCCATCGGCCACCATGTCTACTATCACACCCTGGACGGCCAACCCGCGGATGACCAGGTGCGCATGCTTAGGTACGGCACGATCCTGGCTTTCGCTGCCAAGGCGAGTTTGGGTGCCGCCGTGATTTCGGCATTCCAGCAGCGGATCTGGACGACTGTGAGATCGAGGTTTATGAGTATTGCCGCGCTGGATTCCATGTTCGCTGCTACGGAGAACGTTATTGCTTTTGTGAACTTGGAGTTTCTCAAGGGTGCCAAGGTGGCGGCTGCTTTGGCCTTGTTCGTCTGGTAAGCAGTCAAAAGTCCAAGCTGATGAGAAATTATGAAGGAAATCTGCTCACACAGGTCATAGGCTTTCTCCCTTGGTGGTCATTCTCACAGCCAACACTTTGCTTGTTGAGCCCAAGACCATTCTGCAAAACACTACCTGCCCGGCTGTTCGCAGTCTGAATTTTGCAAGGGAGGACACTCACGACTGGCGAAAGCCCATCAAGATCGACGGCCGTTATGAGATGCCGCTGTCCATCTGGAACTCCACCAAGCCGGCGGACTCTGAGCCGGAGGGCTGGTTTGACTACTACACCGGGCCAAGTCCCAACTTTCAGCAGACCGCGACTCTCGGAGCTTTCCTGCAGGAAGTTGTCGCGCGTAAAAACGCCTCAACGGAGGTGTGCAGCAAGGGCTGGAACTGTACTTTCGAGATAGACTTCACAGCCCCGGGGTATAAGTGTAGCGAACAGGCCAGGGGAATCGGCTCGACACCCACGAACCTTACGCAAGAGTCTGGGCAGGCTCCCCCGCCGTTTGGAACGGATATTCTCATTCCTGAAGGAACGTACGCGTACTACGCCTTCACGAGCGGAGGAGAATACTCCACCACGCAGATGAAGGACGTTGAGATTGGGGGTATCCCAAAGATGAAGCCGCCATATCCTGAGCACATGGGAGCTCTTCGCACTGAGCCGGTCATCTGGATTGGTCACGTAGTTCCGCCCGACGCGGACCATCCGGCTTCATCAAAGGAAGAGGATGACCTAATGCAATACGTCCCCAAGATATTTGCATGCGAGCACTATGTAACGGAGTACACTGCCGTCTTCAACTACACCGACACTACACAGTCAGCATACATGAAGAAACACAACTTCACCATACCTGTCATCAATACAACCTACATCCCCGGCCTCGACGCGAACGATGGCACAGCAGACAACATCACTGCGACCCCGAAAGAAAACTACGTCGTCCCTCAAGATGTTGAAAGATACCGCCGCATCGCCGCGTACCATTCCCTGGGCTTTATGCTCCGCAAGTTCCTGAACGGCACTGTGCAGATAGACAAGCAATCTGCGAATCCGATGGCTAACACGGAAGCCATCCAGACGAAGCTCCTCGACCCGCGCAACAACTACTTTCCCGTCTTTGATCTGCAGGATATGGTGCAGGAATTCTACGAAGACCTCATCCTCTCCATCTTTTCGACTCCGCAGTTCCTTCCCGTCGTATGGGCTGCTCATCCGGATGAGGTTTCGGGCGGGCTGCGCGAGGGCGGCGTTGACGGGAATCATTCAGCATATCGTTTTCCCTGCCAGAAGTCGCGCATGGCCAACATGTACAGCTACCATGAACGTGACCTGTGGATCGTGTACTCCATCGCCATATTTCTAGCTATAATGGGCGTGATTGCTGGTGGGCTCGCGGTAAATGAGAATGGAGGTGTATTGAGGAACACGCGGTTCTCCAGCGTGGTGGCGGCGACGAGAGGCCCAGCGTTGGAGAAGGTTAATTGGGAAGGTCCCGATAGAGACAGAGGCGATGTACCCAAGGACGTGAAGAAGCTGAAGCTGGGATACGGCGTGATGGGTCAGAATGTTGGAGATGGAATGGGTCCGGATGGAGGAAGATACCCCCGCGCAAGGGATAGCATGCTCTGGTCGCCGAACGAGATTAGGTGCGGATTTGGATTGGAGGGCGATGTAAACCAGAGGAGGAGGGAAGGATCTTTATTCCATCGATAGCGGGCGCTATATTTTCAACAATTAGATTAATAATTATTCCCATTCACATCTAACCATTAGATGGCGATCTCAGTATCTGAAGCGATACGAGTTAGAACTTAGTGTAGAACCAAGTCATCCATGGGACATCCCTTATCCACCGAGGACGTCTTAGTCTTCTCAGTGATGATTTGACGGGTCAACTCCATTAGTTGATCAGCCAGAGCGTCGTCCTGAGCAAGCTTACTGCCCGGCTCAGGAATCGCTGGAGGGCATATATATTGGCCGGATTCCTTCGTGGCGGCCGCCGCATATACCATCGACACGGCACCCTCCCATTGTGACTTCTTGAAAGGCTCCATTCCAACCGCCATAGCGTAGCCTCCAAGAGGGTACCTACATTACGTCAATACGAAGCTTTGGGTTATGTGACCATTCAGATTGTAACTCACGGCTCGAAAATCTCCTCCTTGCTCATCTTGGTGCTCACAAACCCAGGATGAGTTGCGTTCATCAAAACGTTCGGATGCCCATTCTGCGTCACTTTCCGGTTGAAGTACCTCGCGTACAGGATACCTGCAAGCTTACTCCGACCATACTGACCGTTGGGACCTAGGTCGGTATTCAGCTCCTCCAGGCTCTCAAACTTGCAGTCGCTGGGGGTAGCCTGATGCGCATTGCTAGCTTGGTTCGCAATTCTCACAACGTCACCCTTCTCCGCCGTCTGCTTGATGAGAGGCAATAAATGCGACGTAAGAATAACATGTCCCATGTGATTTACGGCCATGTGATGGTCGACGCCGTAGTCAGTGAGCTGGTAGGTCATGATACCCCTCGCGGCATTATTCACCAAGATATCAAGACGATCTGTATCGTTCTTGATCTTCTCGGCTACCTCCTTGACGCGCTTCCAGTCACCCATGTCGCACTGAAACCATTTCGTGCGCTCGGCCTTGTCGGCACCGAGGTCTTTCGCGATGGCATCCTTGGCGCCGTCAACAACGTCCTTGGAGACGGAGAGGATGTAAATCTTAGAGATATTGTGCTTGAGGAGAGTGTACGTGACCCCATAGCCGATGCCTTCGCTGCCGCCGGTGACGACGGCTACTTTGCCTGACTGGTCGGGACATTCATCCAAGCTGAATTGGTGAGTTCCCAGCTTTGAGGCTGCTCCACCGAAGTTCTCGGCGATGGTGTTCTGACGATCTTGTTAATCCTGAGGTAGTTCAATAAACGGGGTCGATCTAATGAGTACTAACCTTGATGGTGTCCATGATTGCAGGGACTCTGAGAGCTCTTGTTGATTTGTAGCCCCGAGAGTTGACAGAAGGCGAGTAAGTTTGAGACCCAATAAGCAAGACCTTGGGGCGAGATGATACTAAAAACCAATTTCGCTTCACCACACCGGTTGGAGTTCGCTTGCAAATCATTGGCGCCCGTCAGAATCGAATGATTTCATCCGTCTGTCACTGGATAAGTTTCTTGGGCCTCTCTTGCTTCTGATTGCTTATATGGGAAAGTGGTTTGAGCACCATGAATCACCATCATGTCATTGTCTCATCGGTGATCGCAGCCGCATAGGGCTGCTTGATGACGCGCTGATGTCCGTGTTAGCGCATCCGGGCTGGCGTCTGGCCGCTGCATTCCGGGGCAAAAGCTCCCCAGAGGGACTAAGCCCTACAGCTTACTACTGTAAAATACAGTTGAAATGCTTTTTGAGACTTAATCTAGCAATTTCTTCTAGGTGTGAAATGCGACTACCTAGTGCTAACTCATAAGTAACTGAGGTGTCGTGATAGCTGCGCAGTAGTTGCACGGAAGGGTAGTGCCGCACTGTACATCGAAGCGTCGTCAATATGGCTTTTCAGACATCACAACGACCTGCCAATGCTTGCTCCTACGCAGGAGATTCTCCCAGCCGAATCTACAAGCGGATGACATGGACCCAGTCCTTTTCATACAACCTCACAGCGAAGGTCGACTAAGGTACTCAAATACAGAAAGTAGCCATAAGGATTCTGTCGTGATGGCTTCAACCATCCATAGCCTTACGGCACGTCACGTGACCTCGGTTACATAATCACCGAGGCCCACTTCGCTTGCACCCTCTATATCAGAGCGTGCTTCGCGCCTATTCTCTGTTTCCAATAGATCATCCGTTCTCTTACACACACGTCGATGCCCCTATTGTGACCATACGACAGATTCCTTATACATCCGATGATTGAAATGAAGGTATGTTGCCGTCGAATCGTTCAATGGCTTGTTTCTCCTCCAGGTCTTGCCTGAATGAAGGCACCGAGAATTGGGCCTGTTCAATCAGAAGCAAGAAAGGACGACATACCTACATGTACATAGGATTGAGTTTACTGTCGTGTTATCAAGCCCTTGATTCTCTGTAAATTGAGATCAACACATGTGTATCAAGGAAGACAGTGGCAATGCTACTATCGGGCTACGTTGATATCAGCCAACATACTTTAAATAGTCTCGATGGGGGACTCCAGGTGAACGGGTGAATGTACCAATGGTACAAACATATCGTCACAAAGTCGATCCTCTTCATGGCAACTGAGTGCAGTGCTGCTGAGAACTACCTCCTCAGATGCCCCGTCAGACGACTGTTGGCTGTGAAACCTTAGAAAAAACTGGTGCTTCGGTAAGCTAGATCGGTCTTGAAATCAGAAAATCATTCCGTTGACGTTAACTTACAAGGGGTGAACGACTTATCTTGGGGGGCTAGAATCGCACCCAAAATCTAAGCAGAAATCGCTGCTTCATAAATCAAGCCTCTCATATCTCAGTCAATCATAGGCACTCGAAGAAATACCTGCTTGAAGTACTCTGAATTTGCGCCTTGCTCGTGATTTCGTGTTGTTATACCTTACTTCGAGTCGCAGTAGCACACAGTACTAGGATTGCGTTACCAAGATAGTACATGTAGTTTTATTAGAGATTGTTAGTATTACTATTATAGGGATAGTGGTCGATTAGTTCGAACTATAAGTTAACGAAGTAGGTTAATTAAACTATTCTAATATACTACGTGAGGTATAAAAAGGAGGTTCTAATTATAAGTTAAGTCGTTTATAGTAATTATAAATAGGGCCCCTTATTAACCCCTAAATAGCCTCGGCTATATACCGAGGTTAAATTAGATTTCTAATTTAATATTAACTTTCTCTTTCTTTATTAATCTAACTATTATTATTATTATTATTATAATTAAAAATTTAATTTAACCTCGGGCCCTTTTATTAAGTTATCTCTTTTTACTCCTTTTTTTTACTCTTTTTATATATCCTATCTTTTTATTTATACTATTACTCTTTTTTTACTAACGAATTATTCTAACCCCTTATTAAGTACTAATTTTATAAAAGTGTTAATAAAGTTATTATTATTATTAACCTAACGGATCTCGAGGATCTCTTATTATTTATATAACTATTTAAGAGCTATAATATTTATTATAAGCCTCTTTTTTTTTTTATAAAACTTAGCTTAACGAGGTACTTATATAATAAGTACGAATTAATATAAACGACTATAAAGATTATAAAAAGGTTAAGTCGATTTATAATCTTCTTAAATATAATTAAAATTATATAAATAAGGTTAATATTATTAATTGTATTATAAATTTTAAATACGAGTACGCTATATATAACTCGTTTATTTTTTATTAATAAATAGTAAATAATATTACTTTAGATCGTAAATTCGTTCTTATTAAAGTTCGTATTAATAAAGATAATAATATACTTTAATTATAGGGTTTTCGTATCGAAATCACTATATTACGTTGAGCGCGTGCTTGGGATATATTGCGCGTATTATATAGTTAAAAAGTATACTATATTGTGTGATTTCCCTTAAAAGCGTGATCCCGTCAAGGTCGATCTTTTGTGCCTGTAAAGCCGGAAAAAAACCACTACATACTTTAATTATAAAATTAGGTCGTTATTATTTATAAATAACCTATGAATAAACACGTAGAGCCTTATTAAAATAAGCTTAATAAGTTGATAAATAAGACCTCGGTTTCAGTTTTTTTATTATTATTATAATTATTAATTAATAGTATCGAAATCACTCTCCGTAAGCTCTATAGCTTACGTAGCTTTAATATAGTTGAAAATAGCCTCGGGTTAATACATATTTATAATATAAGCCCCTTAAGTAAGCTTAGCCTTATATTACTTTTTATAATTAGTAAATTTTAAGTTATAAAGGGTAATTTTCTTACCTTACTCTTTTTATTAAAATACTATATTATCCCCCTTAATTATTAAAATCCCTCTATTAAATATTAATAAGGACTCTAATATAAGGATCTTTTTTAATTTAATTATAAATTTAGCTTTATAAAGCTCTTTATCCTCTTTCTTTATAAACTTAATATTTAATAAACCTAGGGTATTATTTATTTATATTTTTATAATACTAAAAAGGTCGTTTATATACGTAAAAATTAAGAAGTAAGGATTATATATTAATATAACTATTAATAGTTAGTTAATATAGAAGTTATAGTATATTATTTATTAATAAGTACCCGATTTTATAAAGCTATATAACGGCTTAAGTACTTCGATAATCGTACTTTTTAAATACTTACTAATTATCTTTTTTAAGGAGTAGGCGAGGATCTTTTTTATAAGCCTAGTTACTAATTAAATATACGCTTATATAATATTATAACTCTAGATCTAATACCCTTTTTATTATAGTAATACTATTAGTATTATTATAAAGTACTAATTATAATATTAAACCGTAGCCCCCCGACGGAGCAATCCGCTAGGGCCGTACCGTATATTACGTATTAAGGAAAACTGGGTATATTGCGCTCTATACTTAACTACTAATTAAAATAGCTCTTAACTTTTTACCGTAGTCCTCTAAGTTCTAGCCGTTTAGAGGGCGAGCTATACTTACTTTAATATATATAAGACCTCTTAGTACTAGCTTATATAAGTAGCTAGATCCCGTATTATATACTCCTTTTTATTAAGGGTTAGGGGACCCCTTATATATTCCCTTATATTTATAATATAGCCCATATTAAAGGGATTTCTAGCTCTATAAAATATAATTTCTAAGTTAGTATTAATATACTAAATTTTAATATCCATATTAGCCTAGCTATTTATAACGTTCGTATTATTACTTAGCTAAATTCCGTATTATTAAAAAGTACTATACTACTCCTTAAGCATACCTACGTTAACTATAATAGCTAGGGCGTCGAGGGGGCCTAATTTATTAAGCCCTAGAGGGGGGGACCTATCGAGGGGCATTTTTAGGTTCTTAACGAGGTAGTATTTTAACTAGCTAATCTCTTAATCAGTTATCTAATTAATTATTTAGGTAGTAGTTTATATATTAATAGGTACGTTTAATAAGTTTATTTAATAAGCTTATTTAGTAGATTTATTTAGTTTAAATAGAACTTGAGGTAATATTAAAAGCGATAAGGATAAAAGGAATTTTTATAAGCTTTAGTACGAAGAGTAGCTAAATATTAGCCTTTTTAGCCCTTTTTCTAAAATCCTCTACGTTACTATTAAAGTTTAGAACTTTTATAGTTAAGGAAGGCCGCTTCTAACTATTACGACTAACTATTATAGCTAACTATTACGGCCGACCTCTATTATTAACCTTTTTAACTAGCGCCGTTATATAAAAAGTAGCTTACTTATCCTAAATTATATAGAGGTTTTTATATTAAAATCACTATATTACGTTAAGCGCGTACTTAGGGTATATTATACGTATTATATAATTGAAAAGTATACCGTATTATGTAATTTTCTTTAAAAGCGTGATCCTATTAAGGTCGATCTTTTGCGCTTATAAAGCCAGAAAAAAACCACTACATAATATTAAACCATAGGGGACTAAGTAAGTAGCGTTATTTTTTTAACGTCGCCGTACTTTTATATAACGTACTTCGATTTCTTATATAGCTATAAAGTACCTTTTCTTTTTATTTCTTAAACTATACGTAATTTAAAAATATAAAAATTCGCGTATTTAACTAGATTATAAAAAATAAATCGATAAACCCCTCGATTATAAAGTATTTTTACCTCTACTAAGTCTAATCCCTTAAAAAGTCTCCTAGTTATTATATTTATACCCTCTTTTTATAATTAGTTTGAAAATATAAAATCGGCCTTCTCTTTTACTATATAGAATATATTAATTATAATATTATTAGTAATAAAATATCGTATTAGTACCCTCTACCTAGGTCTTTTTATACGTCTTAAGAATATAAGGGTTATTTTTTCCTTATTATTATTATTTATTTATTTTATTATAATGATTTTGTTAGAAATAATTTCTCGCTCCTCCTTAGGCTACTAAGTAGATTCCCCTGGCTCTTCTTCTTCTTATCAAGTTAATATCTCCTTATTAAAATTAGTATAATACGGTCGTATTATTATAATTAATACTTCAAGTAGTTAGTCTCGATATTTAATAATAATATATAAGCGTTCGTTAACTAAGATTAATTTATATAAGCTTAACTACTATTTAATAATTTCCTTCTAGACCTTAATATTCGAATTTAATAATATATTTAAGTTAGGGCTTATATCTAGCTTATTATAAATAATAATAACCTTATTAATCTAGTACTTTATATTCGTTTTCTAAAGTACTTTTATTACTTTATTAATTACTTAAGTTTACTAAGTTATATTTAGTAATAATAGCGAGGCTATTATTATTCTTAAATATACTCCGAACACGAGAAGCGTTAAAACTAGCCCCTTTGGGCCTATAGTATCGTTATAATATTAAATACTATTTAAAAATACTTTTTATTTATAATATTAGAGCACTTATTATAGATAATCTTAAACGCTCCTTTTAATTATTAATCAGCTCTTTTTACTTTATTTATATTATAATATACCTTAATAAGTACGATTTTTGACTACATATTATATATAATAGTATTATTTTTAAACTTTACTAACTTAAAGCTTATACTTATATTAGTTCCAATCCCGTTCAGTAACCCCTAGTATATATTAATCTATACTTTTTCAAACGTTAACTAAATAGTCTTAGTAAATAGCTCCCTAAGGAATTAAGCTCTTTAAAATAATATAGCCTCGTTAATAATATATAATACTAAGTAATTATTTAGGTAAAAAATATTAATAACGATTTCCTAATTAAAGTTAAGCTTATTATATAATTTAAATTTAAATTTAGGCGGGCTCTGGGCGTTTATTTAGTATTAATAGTATATTTATATTAAGTATTCTAGAGCTCTTATCTTTATATTATTCCCTAATTATTTAAAAAAGTTATATAGCTTTATAACTAATAAAAAGCTAAAGCGCCTATATAATTACTTAAGCTTACCCTTTATAAAATAGTTAATAAATTTAATATTTATTTGAGCTTTATTAACGCATATTCTTATTACTTTTTAATAAGTATAAACTACTTACTATTTAATAACCTATTCTTTATATTATTAAATATAATACTTAATTAGTTTATATCCCTTAAGTATAATAGAAATAGTATATCAATAAATAAGATATAAAAAACTATAGTACTTAAGTATATATTAACTTTTATTATACCTAGAGCGCATATTTCTTCACTTAGGCTAAAGCTAATCCTTATAATATTTATTATTAATATATTTAATATAACTAAGGATATTTTTTAGAGTATATAAAATTACCCCTTACTTTTAATTAATTATTATAATACCCCTATATTTAGGATAATCCCTTAGAAAATATTTAGGCTATATCGTTTATTAGTATAGAATACTTATATGAGCTTAGTATTTAAGTAATTTAGGGAGTATAAAAAGGACCTTTTTAACTATTTCTAAAATCGATCGGTACTATATTTTCTTCTAAAATATTAATAAAATAGAATTTAGTACTATTAAATTCGTCCTTTCGCCTTCCTCTATATTTAATATCTAAGGGACCTTCTTTTACTATCCGTAAATAAAAACCTATTTATTAAGAACTTTTACTACTTTTTATTCCTTTAGCTTCGTATACTTTTTAGAACCTAATAAAGTAAAAAAGGAGTAGTTAATATTACTTATGTTATTAAAATTTAATTTATTAATATAAGAAATAATATCTTTTTTATTCTCTAAGTTTTTCATTATATATAGATCTTCTAAGTTATTAATTATACTTTTACTAAGTTTTATACTCCCGGACTTACCCTTATATATAATAAAGAATTAGTTAAATTGCTAAGAGTTAGTTTTACTATTTATTATTCTCGACTTTTTATATTACTCGTACGAATGAATACGTTCTTCTTTAGAATAATTACTTAACTAATAACTATCTTTTTTATATATAGAATACTTTCCTTTTTATTATTTTTATTTTAGATCTAACTAGCGGCTAGTTAAAAAGTCTATTTTTCTAGCTTAGTAACTATTATACTTAGCGTTTTCTTTCTATTTTTATATATATAGTCGACTTAGTATTATTAATAAGGGCTATTATAAGATTATAAGTACGTTTAGTAAGGTATCCTAGTCTTAATATTAAAACTAAACCTTAGCTTTAACTAAAGGGTCTCGTAATACTTAAGTAGTTAATATAAAGTTACTTTAATTTCTAGGACTCGCTATATAGTCATTTAAAAATACCCTATTTTTTATTTATTTATCCTCTTATTTAGCTACGTTTTTACTAACTTATTAATATAATTAATAAGTTCTTTAAGAATCTCTAGCCTCGTTTTTCTTTTTATTATTCTAGTTATAAATCTAAATAATAATACCCTTAGCTTAGATAAGAGCTCTAAACTCTTATTTTAGGTCTTAAAGTAATTTCGAATTACGTTAATTATATTTAGAAAGTCGGTTTAATTAATAATACGTATTACTTAATAATAATAATCCATAGCCTTATTAATTAGTACGATATTAATTACTAAGTAGTATTACTATTCTTAGATTCTAAACTTTTTATAATAATTATAAAATATTATAAGGGTTTTTATAAAACCTCGTATTTCCTTTTTAAATATAATTTCTTTTAAAAAAAGATCTTTATAAAGTTAGTAAATTATTTTATAATAATAACTATTAAGTTAGTCTTTTTATATATCCCTTACGTATTAAAGTAGTTATATTAACTTTATATAGTTAATTGTATACTTCTTTAGTTAATAAGTAATAAACTACGTATTAATAGCGTTATTAAGCTAGTTACTAAGATTAATAAAATCGTTATTATCCGCTCTTTTTATATACTCTCTATAGCTCTTATTATAGCGGGTACTTATATATTACTATTAGTAATTTTTAATAAGAAGTCTAGTTAATTTACCTTTTTACTAAATTCGTCGTATTTTAATATTATTTAATTAACTTAATTCTCATTTTATAATATAAATTTATTAGTAATAATTATTATAATAAGCGTCTTATAAGCTCTTTATTTTATTACTTAGGCTAGTAAAATACTTCGATAATAAAAGAATTTAATAACCCTCTTTATAACATTTAAATTAGCGCTAGCGAACTACTTATTATTTTAGTTACTAAGGTTATTAATAATCTTATAAAATAGGGGTTACCCCTCGAGCCCCTTTTAAGCATAGATTTTTATAAAATAAATTAATATTATATCGATTTACTTATTATTAAGATTATTAAAATCTTTATATACTTATTTTCCTTAGTATTCCGGTTTAATTTTTATTTATTTATATAATATAAGAATTCTTTTTTTTAACTATATACTAACTCGCTCCTCGTCGTCCCCTAACTCGTACTTTAATTTATAATAACTAACGTATTTAATTTTAATGAGGTCGTTTTAAAGCTACTTACTAGCCTTAGTAATAGCGTACTATTATTAATTATTAGATTTATTAGGGTCTAGGACCTTTTTATTTCTTTTTATATCCTTATACTAAGCCTTATTATTATTTACTTCTAGTTTTTTTAATTAAACGCTATTTTAATAGTTTTTTTTAATTACTTAATTAATTAATATTAAAAATAAATCTATAAGTAGCCTAACGACGTCTTAATTACGTAGCGTTTCTTCTTAAATTAAAATTTAAGAAGCGTATACGTTTATTAAATAAATTATTACTGATTACTAATCTATTTCTTATTTTTTTAAAAATAGTAATTTACGTTATGAGTTAGTATTATATAAAGGAGCTTCTTAGCGGTCTTTTAAAAGGTTCTTTCTTTATTATAATAATCGTAATTTTAATAAGAGGCCGTAAGAGGATTTTTTTAAAAGTAATAGCCTCTTAGTTAATTTCTAGTACTTATAATACTTATAACTTATAAATTACTATTATTACAATTCCTAAATCTCCTCTTTCCTCGTCGTACTATCCTTTATATAATAGTTTTTTTTCTGGCTTTATAAGTACAAAAGATCGACCTTAACAGGATTACGTTTTTAAAAGAAATTATATAATATAGTATACTTTTTAATTATATAATATACGTAATATACCCTAAGTACGTACTTAATATAATATAGTAATTTCAATATAAAAACCGCTATATAATTTAGGATAAGGAAACTACTTTTTACGTAGCGGCGCTAGTTAAAAAAGTCAATAATAAAGGTTAGCTATAAAAGTTAGAGGCGGCCCTTAACTATAGAGGTTCTAAACTTTAATAGCGGTATAGAGGTCTCTAGAGAAAAGGCTAAAAGGGCTAATATTTAGCTACTCGTACTAAAGCTTATAAAGATTCTTTTTATTTTTATTATTTTTAATATTACTTAAAACTACTCTCTATTTAAACTAAAGAAGTTTATTAAATAAACTTATTAAATAAACCTATTAAACGAACTTATTAAATAAACTTATTAATATATAAACTACTACCTTACTAAGAACCTACTCTCTTAGTATATAGTTAGTAACTAGTGGGCTAGGACTAAAGATGCCCCTTAATAGGTCCCCCCCTCTAGGGCTCGATAGATTAGGCCCCCTCGACGCCCTAGCTATCGTAGCTACTATAAAAATACTTAAGGAGTAGCGCAGTACTTTTTAATAATATAAAATTTAGTTAGGTAATAGTACGAATATTATAAATAGCTAGGTTAATATAAATATTAAAATCTAGTATATTAACGCTAACTTAGAAATTCTATTTTATAAAGCTAAAAATCCTTTTAATATGAGCTATATTATAAATATAAGGGAATATATAAGGGGCTTTTTAACCCTTAATAAAAAGGAGTATATAATATAAGATCTAGCTACTTACGCGGGCTAGTACTAAGAGGTCTTATATATATTAAAAAAGGTATAGCTCGCTCTCTAGATAGCTAGAATTACGTAATAAAAGGTTAGGAGCTGTTTTAATTAGTAATTAGGTATAGAGCGTAATATACTTAGTTTTCTTTAATACGTAATATACGGTACGGCCCCGGCGGATTGCTCTATTAGAGGGGTACTATCCTTTATATTATATTCTTAAGTAATATTTAGGGAGTAGTTAAGAGGGTTATAAAAAGATTATATAGGTCTTTGAGGTCGTATCCGTAAGACCCTCGGGGGGGGGGGGGGGGGGGGGTTTTTTTTATTTTATAAATTTTCTTTTCTTTTGTGCTCTTTTTTTTTTTTTTTTTTTTCTATTTATATTATTTTTTTGTATTTTTTTTTTTTTTTTTATATTGTTTTTTTTTTTCTTTTATACGCTATAGATCTCTTAGCCTTATAGTTCCTATATTTCTTATTATACTTACTAAGTATACTATACTTAAGGATCTTTTTCTTTAATTACGTAGTACTTTTTTATATTATACTCTTTTAAGCCCGTTTAGGGCGCTAATTAATTAGGTAAGTAATTATATAAGTAATTCTTTTTACTAATTAATTAATCAATTTCTAATCGCGGGCCGGCCGTAAATAAGTTAATTAATAAGAAAGGATTATACAAAGTTAACGGTAGTAGCTCGGTCGCCTCGATATTTTTATTAATTATTAAGGGTTATTTTAATATAATAAACGTCGGCTTTTTATAAGTAGTTAAGGGCTACGATTCTTTTACTTTATTTTATTATAGAGATTTTATATTTTATTACTTATTTTTTATAAAGTTAAGTAATACGATTTTATTATTACGTTCTATTTAAAGAGGTCTTTTTTTATTTTTTTTTTATTCTACCTTTGCTGGCTGCTCGGGCGGTTCTCGGTATTATTTACACGGTATTAATACACAGTATCAATGGATACTCCCACTGTCTCGATAGACTATTTTTTTTAGATTTTCTACCTTTTCAACTTTTCCTCCTGTAAAGTTCACAACCACGGATCATTGACGGCGATGGAGGTCTTTTTTTATATTAAATACTTTATTAATTTATAATAATAAAAATTATTTACTAATTAATATTAATATTATTATTATAAGTATAGTAGTTAATTAGTTCGAACTATAAGTTAATAAAGTAAGTTAATTAGACTATTTTAATATACTACGTGAGGTATAAAAAGGAGGTTCTAATTATAGGTTAGGTAGTTTATAATAATTATAAATAGGGCCCCTTATTAGCTCCTGCGTAGCCTCGGCCGTATGCCGAGGTCGAATTGGACTTCTAATCCGATAGAGATATTAGCCCTAGTTTATAATAGTATTCTATCAATTTTAGAACATTAGCCTTTTTAACTTTCGGGGTAATATATTCCTAATGCGAGAGAGAGTTGAATTTATGTACTATGAATGAACAAATTCAATATGTTCCTGAGATTAGAGCTTAATTAGATGAAACATAATATGTAATAAACCCTTATGTGATCGCTTTCCACTTTCGATTGCTAAGTGACACCCTCTATCTAGTCGCCGAGAAGACTTACCTTTGCATCGGCGCGAGGTCCTCGACCGCGGGGTATCTTAATTAGTCATCATGAAGTTCTATAGCATCAAATCTGAAAATAGATGTGAAAACGCATTTGAACGGTTTCGCAATCGCAACGACAGTTGGCGAGTGACTCGCTGTCACAAGGTTCACCGCATCAACTAGATTCGCAGAGCATGGGAATGTCCTGAAACTACTATGAATGTAACTTCACTCCGGAATCCAGGTTGCAACCGACTTTGCCGCGAGCACTCGTTGAGAGTTTGCCAACTTTTGCGTCCATCGATCGCGTGCAGAGAATCGACGGGGTGTAGAAGGGCCACCAACGTCTCCAGGATAAACATCAGGTGACTAGCTGTGCTTGGACCTCGCTTTCGACTTGGCCGATCACTCGCAAATCGGTTATTGTTGCCAGGCTGCAGGGCCCTCCTGCGAACATGAATATCGGCGTCAGTATCACCGGGTGGTTGTAATTGTAACCGCGATAACGAGGGAAGAAGCAAACAATTCCTACACCTATCCCGGGGTCCCATACGTTAGCTCGTGAAATAGTAGCCGACTTTACTAAATCTAGTAGTAGCCCTGCAAAGTCACTTTTCTAATTTTTATATATAAAATAAAAAGAGATTTTAAGATAAGTACTTTAAAATATTCCCTTAAGATTTTTTAAAAAATATTTTATACATATAGTTAAGGTAAAAGTTAGTAATAAAAAGTAAAGAGAAATAGTAGAAATAAGTAGAAGGTTCGATAGTGAGGAGTTTAAAGTACTATCTCTGGATTAGCTATAGAATTTAGGTAGAAAGGATAGAACCTGTACTTATTGGCCACCCTCCCTGTCAATTCACTGCGCTAACGTATGGGACCCCGGGATAGGTGTAGACTGATATTTCTTGGAGGCACAATCCTGGTTGTTGCGAAATGTTGTGGCGTCTCCTTGAAATGCCAACGGCTTCAGTGCAACCTCCACAGGGGTGTACCGTGTTACAAGTGGTGATATTGTCCTGTACGCCACGAAGCTTCTTAGCGACGTCATTTCGATCCCTATAAGGTTTGGGAGCTGCCGGCTCCAGTAGAACGGCTGGGGCCGTCTTGGGTGATGTGGGAAGAGAAGTGAGAGAGTCATTGTTGAAAGCAACCCCGCAATGTGCGACTACAGGAGTATTTGAGTACCGGTATCAAAAGACAAGGCGGTCAGATCTGGTAACGTCGGCATCCCACCTCTGTGGTTTATAATGAGCGAGAGTAATGTTAGAACTGGGAACATATGAAGCACGCCATAGCGTTCATGACTTGCAAACGGCGAGCGACAGGCTTGGACCCACACCCAAAGTTTAGCTCCCAGGAGAAATCTCACTGAGTGCGAGACTCAAATCTCATCTTCCTGCGTACCATGTGGTCAACTCCTCTGGACTGGAGCTCTGAGACAGTAGTAACCCGTCCCGGGATTCCGGAGATTTGACAGCTTTGACAGCGGCAAAGGGGAGTCACAATCGCTAATCCTGCGCACCGAACAACGTTGTTCCCGAATACCGCGACATTACCGAGCCTACCTGGGCAAAGCGCGCCAGGACGGCACGGCTGCTCACCTGGATGGACCAAGACAGTCACCCTATGGGCGACTTGCCATCTGTTAGATAATAGTTTGCTTTTAACACTGCTTCAACAGCTCTCAAGCTCGTTGAAAAGCCGTTTTTGGTCCACATATGCCCGGTGGCAGCCCGCCTGGCCCGGCATCTAAGCCTCTTTGGGAGTTTTTGTTACTAAATATGACGTGGGGCCTCCCCAGTCAACACCAAAGCGAACAGTCAGCCGGTCGTTGTAGATGCTGAATCTCCGCGGCACTAATGGCCGTTAAAGCTGATGCAAGATCCCCAGATCCCGTGTCTGATCGAATTGGATGAAATGTGAATGGGCCGTGTTGCTGTCACTTGTCAACTCGTCCCTTGTTTGGTCCAGTCTGTTCTCACCACGCTGCTGTGTAACGTTTTATTTTATTTTTTGCACGATACCACCACTGCCTGTGCGTGGCTTGTGCTGTCATTTCAAACGGAAGTTAGCATTCTCATCGACAACTATTGCCGAAGAATACGTAAGTATACTCAAGTTCAAGTTGTCAAATGAACGAAAGAAAGGTTGCTGAAAAGAAGCAGGAAATAATAGCCCTCCGACTCTGCATGCTTCTGAAAGGGCAACTCATGTTCTGTCCCCTGGCATAGTGGCTCCGCATCCCCATACAATCCAGTCCTACCCCGGACTTGGCGCAACGACGATCACATAATACCCGATGTTGCGCTGCAACCCAAGGAATTGGGACTTCGACATTGATCGATTCCTCAATCCCTTTGTTCCGCCACCTCCTTGGAAATATCTCCCATACCCTATCTCTCACTGTTTTGGCTACCGCAAGTCGAAGCCACAGAATGTTGGGAATCTCGTTTCGATCTTCTGGGCCTGTATTGGCGTCTTTTGCGGCGTCGCCGTAGTCTCCATCGTTTCCCGCCAGATACCGTCCTTCAGAGACCATGGTGCGCCCATTATTGTGGGCAGTTTTGTAAGTATATCCCCCCTTTCATCTCGAAATCTGCGCACATTGCATGTATCCCCACCTTCCACCCACCGAGCATGATTACGGAGCAGCACCGTCAGGGGGTGATGGGTAATAGAGGCTCGGACCTCAACTCCCTCATCCCGTTTCATAAACCTCTCGGGTGACGACACCGACCGACCACTGCCACACCAGCACACCGGCACCTCACCGGCCAAGAAGTGACGCTCAGTAACGTAACAGACTGGCTGACTCGTTCTCCCTTCCCGATACAGGGCGCAGCCGCCGTTTTAGAGTTCTACTCGATCGAATCGCCCCTCTCTCAGCCCCGTAACTCAGTCCTCGGTCAACTCCTCTCCGCCATCGTAGGGGTAGCGATCTGCAAGCTGTTCCAGCTGAGCCCGCACTTTGATTCCATTCGCTGGCTGGGAGGAGCCTTGTCGTGCGCCTTGGCGACGACCGTTATGGCGCTTACGAAGACGGTTCACCCCCCTGCTGGCGCGACGGCACTGCTCGCCGTCGTCGATGACGGTGTCGTACACTTGGGATGGTTCTTGGTGCCTATTGTGCTCCTCGGCTGTGCCTTGATGCTGGTCGTCGCATTACTCATTAATAATATCCAGCGGCGCTTCCCACAGTATTGGTGGTCGCCCGAGGATGTTCGGCTACACCGCGTGCCTTGGAGACGCCATGTGGGCGATGTGGAAAGCAAAGAGGAACCAAAACCTGATGAGGCTGATGGGCGGAGTAGGAGTGATTCTACAGTGAGGGAAGATGCGGTACTGATTATGAGGCCTGGTGAAGTGCTTGTGCCAGAACACATGTTCATCACACCCGAGGAAAAGTTGTTCTTAGAAGAATTGAGTAATCGGTTATGAGCCACATTCAATAGCAATCTATATATTTACGAGGCTATGAAACCAAAGCATACTGTTTCGTAAAAGTAGTTTCTTGGGAAAACCCAGATCTATGTTCATTTCCCAGCACGATGTGAGTCTTAGCTGTCAAGCGCCACCCCTTGCCCTGGTTTCTCATCATGAGAAAATACGTTCTCGTCATTTTGCCAGGAGATGGTAGTTCCCGGTGACACGTTGCAAATCATTATCAGAAATCATCATTATCCACATCAAATTCTCCCTCATTATCGTGCCGGTTCTGTCGTGTTTCTTTGTCGTTAATTGTCTGGCTTCAACCTTGCTTGGCAGACTTTGTGCGAGACATGCGCAATTCCGCCAGCTTTGCGGGGTTCTGAGTAGGATCATTCTCAGGGTCACCATCTGCACCGGGGTTGGCCATCTCATACTCCAAGGTCTTGATGAACTTGTAGAAGACGACAGCAATGATTGTGCCAAGGAAAGGCCCGACCCCTGAGACAACCAAGATTAGCTTTCCACTAGTCATGAGGGAGAAGAAGTCGAAAATACAAAAAAAAACTTACAGTAAATCCAGTGTTCAGGGTCGAAGGTTGCCGTGATGACGCAGGGTCCAAAGCTTCGTGCCGGGTTGAGCGAACCACCCGTGAACTGAACACCAACCAATTCGGCGATGAAGAGCGTCAGGCCAATACCGACAGGAGCAATGAAGGTGGCTCTGTGCTTCTCCTTGGCGAGCATAAAGATAGTGAATACCAACTCGGCCGTCAAGATGGCTTCGATGAAAACACCCTGGACCAGTGAAGCACCACCGCCTAGTGTCGTACGAACGTTGAAGTTCTCGGGGAACAGAAAGCGGACAATGACTGATGCAAGCATGCCGCCCAAAATCTGAGCGACGAACAAGCAAGCAGCACGGGATGCGGGGATAGCCTTGACGAGGAGCATGCCGAGCGTAACAGCTGGGTTGAACAAGCCGCCACTGATACGGAAGAAGACCCAGACGTTAACCATGAGAGAAAAGCCGAAGATAATGGAGATGTAGAGCAGAGTGCCGGTGTTGAATCCCGTGGAAGCTCCGGTAGTAGAGTTGCTGTCTGAAGGGTTGCTGGAGTTGTTGGAAGCGGACTTGATATTGGCAACCTCTGTGCCAGCGAAGGCGAAGAACAAGAACATGGTAGTGCCTACGAGCTCGCCGAGACTTGCGACAAAGTGGTTCTTCAAGTCCGAGTTCATCCACTGGGTGAGAGGCAGACGCATAACCTGGGCCTTCTCTTCCCTGGACAGGTTGTGCCAGTCAATGCGAGCCTGTTCGCCGTTGGTGCTGCGAACAGCGACACCGCTGCGCGGGTATCCCGCCATCTCCTCGTCGTACATCCTGCGAGAGGGCGGTCTGCCGCCGTAGTCACCGGGCTCGTAGGAGCGAGTCTCCTCGTAATAATCTTTGGTTTCCGTCTGGGGGTCGTAGTTGAAGTACGGTTGAGGACGGTTCAGGTGCGCGCGGGGAGGGCGCGTTCGAGGTGCACGACCTCCGCTGTAGTCTGGATGACGGTCGTTGGTTCCCCAATAACGATCCGTTTCCGAATCGTCGTCGTAGTCCCCGAAACGGGCGCTGTCCTTCAGTGGACGGGTGGACTTTGTAGAGACACCAGTGGTCAAGGGGTCGTCTACTGATTCCCTCTGCCGTGTCTGGGTGTTTGTGCGACGGAGAGGGACTGAACGTGAACCCCCTCTTGAAGGTTGTTGGGAGTGTGATGGTACAAATCTTGGTGATTGGATTGGGTTCTCGTCGTCAGAGAAGGAGTTTGGATCGACTGCTGTTGCTGGTGATACTGGAGAGGGTTCACCCTCAGGTGCCTTGAGTGTTCCTGTCTGCTGGGCTGACATGATTTGATCGAAGTCGCGCGTCAAGCGCAGAGACGAGGAAGGAAGTATTATAGAGCCGGGGGGGACTTGAATAGTTAAGTCCGCCGTAGTGAAAGCGTTGTTGAGAGAGTTTTGACTCTCGAGTAAGCTTGAGTCTTGTCGTCTAGTCTTCAAGTGGGCTTGATGTTTGAAGAGCACCATGAACCCGTGTTCCGAAGGTGTCCGAAGGCATAATATACCTCTGCTCTCAAACTCAAATGGATGCCCAACCAGCCCTCTCTTTACCTCGACGTCACCGCATTTTTCGGTTAGTTAGGCCTTGATTTCCTTCGTCTGATCAGCCACCGACTTAGTTTCGACAAGGACCGCGGGGACATTGGATTGCGAAATAGGCAATGGTGGGATGGGGAGGTTCGACAAGGGACCGTTGAGCCTCCATTGTCCTCCCAAAGTGCTCTCAGAGTGCTCTGCCTGCCTCTAGCTCGCGGGGGTCACCGATCCCACGGACGTGAGTGGTCGGCACACCGGGCAGTGCGGAGGGCGGAAGTCATGGATAACCCCAGAGCCGATCTCATGCACGCGAATCTCGCGGCCGGGTAAGGCTTGCTGACGTGCCCCGGCGAGAGCGAGGGATATGGGGGGAAGTTGAAGCCGAGATCCCGGACGGGTGACGTCAAAATCAGACTGAAAATGGTGGGATCACATCAACCCAAGTGTGTAGGAGCTGAAGGGACGGGGTGAAACGAGGTCCAATTTTGAGGCAAATGAGGCATTGCGGCGTCTGTGTGGTTGGGGTCTAGAGGTATAAAACTGGGCGTTAACATGGGCTCAGAGCTGGGATCATCGACGTTTAAACTCAGGAGACCCAAGGCGCTAGTGCACCACCTTTGACACGTCGACTGCAGTATCCTTGTATGACAGCTTCACGATTGTGGCCTCTGGAGTTAGATCCCAGAAAGATCGGGAGACGCTAAGCTGCCACTTCCAGAACACCCATCAAGAACTCCAACTATGAGCTGAGGGGCTCTAGCCCAGTTTTCCTCGCCATGGCCCTGGCATCGCCGGATGAGACGAATTGAGGGCTGAGAAATACGGCGCGTCGCCGGGTGTCGGGACGGACGGTACTGTTGAATCGTTAAGGGTTCAGGACCGAGCACGACGATCCATCGTCTGGGGTTTGGAAACGTCGCATCGCTCCACCATCACCACTGGGTTTCTTTGGCTTTCGGGTGGCCTTTAACCCTTGGTACAGATGATCGCCCAACTTTAACGAAGGGTCCGAGAGGAAAATTGCGCGATATGGCTTTCTTGGCCTTGTCATTCGAAATGGGGCAGTTTTCACACGAACGTTGAGTTGAGAAGAGCCGATGGTGGTGTGGCTCGGATGAGAAGCAGACTGGATGGAGTCAAACGAAGAACCTGGGACGGTGCCCCGTGTGGCTCTATACCAGTCCCAATGCCTACCATCCTCTTTCGCGAGCCTCTTCCTCTCTTGGGCGATCACTTCGCACCTGCGGCCGTTTGTTCTTCTGTTCGGCTGGAGACGGAAGAAATGACGGCAACTTTCAAAGAGTTTACCTGTCGCAAACTAGACTTCTAGTGCAAATGGCAGCTCCGTTAGATGTCTGGGCGTCAATCAGTCTGTGAAAATTACGGGTTGCCAGGTTCAACGATTGCACCGTGCCACACGCCGAGGAAATCACGGCTCCTATTTTCATTCCGTTTGCATCTCGCCGTTCAAGCTCGAAGACCCTTCTCGCGCCACTTACTCTCGAAAAGAAGGTCGTTTGACGACCCCAAGAGTGGGAACTCCATCAATATTTTGCACTCGTTGTCTAGCATTCCATGTGCTTAGCTCGTTCACCGCAACCGAAAGAAGCTCGGACACCCTTGTTCTCTGCAGTCCTCTTCCATGTGGGAGCTCTGAACCCGAAATCTTCTCTAGCCGGCTGCGAAAAGTTGCGAGTTCAGGTACGTAGAGTATTACGCGGTTCCACATCGGACATTCGATGGCTTTTTGACCTCTCCAGTGCCCCCTTCACGCTCATCTGTGCGCCCCCTCCATCCGCCGTAAACCCCAGGCTGTCATCTGTCCATATGCAGCGACAATAGGTAGACTAATGGTAGTGTGCAATGATGGTAGTGCTGTTATGAGAGGTTGGACGTGCGAGTGCCAAGATGGTGACGGGCGCCGGCCCCCTTTCTCCAGTCTTTTCGTGACAAAGTGTGGCAGACAGGAAGCCCTTCAGACTCTCATCGTGATGAGTCCCAGTGGGTGACGAGAAGAGTCCCGGACCAGGTTCCAGTGGTATCGGCATTCTGTATGAAGTATGGAATCCCTTCACTCCAATTACTCCTCCGCAAGATAGCTGGCCTTGTGACCTGAACATGTCAGGTCTTTGCAGATGACTGCAGCATCCCCACTGATGCCACGACACTCTGCCCCATCTGCGACAAGGCGGACACAACGGTGGCAGGAGAGTTATGTCAAACAGGCGGTAAAAGTTCTCCCCTCTTGGCACTCACTGTTCACGATGAGTTGGCACCGCGACCCAGTGACTTTCTTCCGAGTCAATGTCGTGTGGCTGGCTTTTCAGAAGTGAGGTTGGATAAAGTGCCAACAGCCTTCCGAATTAAAACGACCCAGTTGGAGTTCTGTGAAAAATTCCCCTAAAGTGGATGATGATCTACGGATCTCGATCAAGATTGCTAGGATACCCTCTTTCAATACGCAAGCACCCGTAACAGCCGCCCATGTTGGGTGAAAGGATGAGGTTGGAGAGGGCGGGCTCGAAAAGTCAAGTCTTCGGAGAAGTCGGCATACCCTGGCTCAACTCTTTGGTAAAGACGTGGTACCCCTGAGTATCAGCCTCACCACCTCATGTGCCACATATGCCTGTGAATGCATGGAATCCTGAACCTAGCTGAAAGGCTACAAATATGCAAGAACACTGATAATTCTAACGGCTGGTCCAGACCGCCAGTTGAGAAACAGCACGTTTTCAAATGTTTCTAGAATAGATATATGGGTCACAGAATCTTTCAAATTTTGGCAATCGAACATTTGTACCTGCATCGGTAGCTTGATCTTTAAGAATAATGAACCGAACAGCCTTTTCGAGGAAAGTCCGGCGAGGGTTCAAGGAAGGGGGTACGGTTAGTTCCCTTCGATCTTGCTCGAGTCTATGTACTCAGGGGCGAGGTGACAACGTCAGCTCTTCCATTGGCTGTTCACCTTCAGGCCAGTGCAGGTTCCAAGAGAGATCCGGCGAAACGGATAATGTTGGGGTTAGGGTAGAGGGCTTGCGTTCGTTCCAAGGAGGAAAATCACTGTGAATGTCGAAACAATGGCTCGGACTGGGTGGCTCATGCTTTCTGGTAGCTGCTAAGCTTTTAATCTTGCGATGACTCTCAGACTATCTTATCTCATTCTGGTAGATTCATTTGAGCGCCTGGATAAAAATTTTGTCCAGTAAGTGGGATGGTAGATACATGAAGAATCGGAGGTTCAATGCGCTTGTTGGGAAGGTTAGTTCTAGATGTCGTGTTTACAACTTGGCCAAGCCTGGATTTTACTAGAGTCTAGTCATTCAAAATGCCGTCCTTACTCGCGATGGAAAGCCTACCAGCAAAACGCACAAAGCTAAAAGGTGAAACAACAGTGTCTTCTGTGACAATTATTCGGATCCCAAAATGACCGAACAGAAGGCTGTTTGTTGAGAAAAGGGTGCCTTGAAAGTAAACTGGAATGGAAAATCAAGCATATCTGCAATATTATAGAAGCCTCCATGTTCTCCAGGGACTATAATGAATTTATTGGGAAAGCAACTTGGTTCCGATGAAATACCAAATGCTGTTCAGAGGAGCAACTTCACCCGCCGTCGCAAGTGCATCTCAAGCAAGCTAAAGATTTGAGATGAATTTTAAAATAGAGTCGAGGCTCCCCCGCACCAGCCTCGAACAAAGAGAAAAGCGTTGAGGGATACCGTGAAACCTGAACATACGCGGCATGCTCGAATAGTCCAGTCCAGGCTATTCCGGATCGTGCCGCCCTGTTGCCGCTGAATGCTTGTTTTTGTTTTCCTTTTCTTACAGGATTTGGCGTTTTGCTCCAGCCCTATGCTGTGAATCCTCAATAGCCAACCGGTTAACTTTGAACGAGCATTGAGATAGGGGTCGTAGCCCTCATTACTGAGACCAGCGCTTCCTTGACAATCTAAAATGGGCTACAGATCCTACTCCCGACCACTGTAATTGGAACTAAGCATAATCGTGAGTACTCAGGGCATCTGCTTCCCGCCCATTCTCAAGGGTAGCGACACCAGGGAGGGACTTCACATGGGGAACACGCATTGCCCATGGTTTTTAGAACGCAGGACGAACCATTTTGGCTTTTGGATTTCTGCTTCATGCAGGCTGCCACATGCGACGCAGAAAAAGTTTCCAAGAACCAAGATTCGGCCGTGAGTCTTTATTTTTGCGTACTTTCCCCCTCTCGTACGAGACGCCCACCACCGCGAGTCTCGGCCGTGTAAGTATCCTCGCACGAAATGAAGGTTGAGGACTGCGTTTGCTCTAAGACACCACCAAGTGAAGACTTCTGCATGTTCAAAAGAAGCCCATCATGCCAGCCAATGGCTCACATGTTGGAGTTTTGCCGGATGTCTCACCCATGACCGAATCGCAGTCCATTCTGGTGACAGCTCAACTTCTATTAGTCGCCGACTTGCTTACCAAATTCGTGCGTCTGCTTTTCGGCTCATAGTCGGCGCTAGATACGTTGATCGTCTTAATCCGAGAATTAAGAACGATGAACCGAACGCTAGATAGGCGCTACTATGATCCACCGATGCGGTGTGCCGTGCTGGCCCCGATCAATCCGGGGCAGAGTGGAGACAACGTGGTGTAGCACCCCGAAGATGATCACGTTTTCTTCGGACCCCCACGCGTTATCCCGCCATTCGCCTTGGGCCAGTGGGCGGCCGACCCTGGCAATTTTCCTCCAACAACAATTTTCTCCGCAGAACGATCCCTTTGGACGTGTGAATAGGGAACGACACCACCATGGACAAGAGAACCGAATAGATTACTGGTCCAATGGGGAAAGACTTCACGTTGCGTCCGTTACGCTTTTGGTACGTTTCCGTTTCAACTGAGCAGTCATGGTCAGGTTCCGTGAAGCATGGTTGAGAAAGGCGAAGATGTCGTCTCATTCGGGGAAATTGAAAATCCCCGGCCAGTCCACCTAGAAGGGCATCTTGAGAGCATATGGATGCATAGCATTGGAGGAACATATCGCCACGATGCCAAGAAGTCGATATGTCGGCTTCGACGTTCTCCCCTGATGTATGTCTTGGCTTCATATTAATTCCAGAGTTGAGGAGAAATAAGGAGAGCTGTGGAGTTAAGAAGTCATATCATCATGCCGCTGAATTTACCAGCGATTGGCATATAAGCGATCATCGTCCGCATGTCGTAAAACTTAAGCTTAATTTCCATCGCTCCACTGAAGTCGTGAAACTTGCTCATCTTGTACATGCCTTTTATCTCTTGATCCTTGTCGCGATGAAGCTGAATGGCTTTGCGTCTTGGGCCTTTCTGGCTATCGCTGCATCGGCTTCGCCCACTCCTACGAACCCTGAAGGTCGTCTCCTGAACAAGAGGGCTGCTATCACGGATGCAGCAAACATTAGTTATGCCACTCAGAATGGCGGGTGAGGTAGACAATATCAAAGTTATCCAGGACTGTCGGATTAGAAGTCCAATTCGACCTCGGCATACGGCCGAGGCTACGCAGGGGCCAACGAGGGGCCCTATTTACGATTACTATAAACTACCTAACCTACGGTTAGAAGCTCCTTTTTATACCTTACGTAATATATTAAAATAGTTTAATTAACTTACTTCGTTAACCTATAGTTTAAACGAATTAACTAATATCCTTATAATAAGGATACTAATATTAATTAATAATTAATTTTATTATTATAAATTAATAAAGTACTTAGTATAAAAGAGACGACCTTTTTAAATAAAATATAATAAGAGAATTATACTACTTAACTTTATAAAAAATAAGTAATAAGATATAAAATCTTTATAATAGAATAAAGTAAAAGAATCGTAGCCCTTAACTACTTATAAAAGGCCGACGTTTACTATATTAAAATAACCCTTAATAATTAATAAAAATATTAAAGTAACCGAGCTACTATTATTAACTTTATATAATTCTTCCTTATTAATTAACTTACCCACGGCCGGCCTACGATTAGAAATTAATTAAATTAATTAATTAATTAGTAAAAAGAACTACTTATATAACTACTTACCTAATTAATTAGCGTAATAAACGAGCTTAATAGTATAATATAAAAAAGTACTGCGCGATTAAGAAAAGGGTTCTCTAAGTATAATAAATATTTTTAGTAAGCGTAATAAGAACCTATATAGGAATTATAAAGCTAAGAGATTTATAGTATATAGAGGAACTACCCCCGAGGGGCTTATAAATACGACCTCAAAAACTTAAACAATCCCCTCGTAGCCCTCTTAATTATTATCTAGATATTACTTAAGAATATAATAAAGAGGACGGTATAATAAAAAAGGAGGAGATTTAGAAGGTATAATAACTATAATTTATAAATCGTAAGTATTATAAATATTAGAAATTAGCTTAATAAAAAGGCTACTATTTTTAAAAAGATCCTCTTATAACCTATTATTAAGTTATAATTATTATAATAAAAAAAGAATATTTTAAAAGGCCGTTAAAAAGCTCTTTTTTTATATTACTAACTCTTAATACGAGAATTACTAATTTTAAAAAAGGAGGAAATAGATTACCGATTAATAATAATTTATTTAATAAACGTATACGCTTCTCAGGCTTTAATTTAAGAAATAAACGCTACGTAATCGAGACGTCGTTAGGCTATTTATAAATCTATTTTTAATATTAATTAATTAAGTAATTAAAAAAGATTACTAAAATAGTATTTAACTAAGAGGACTAAGAATAAATAGTAACGAGGCTTAGTACGAGGAGATAAGAAAAAGTAAAAAGGTTTTAGATTTTAATAAATTTAGTAACTAATAATAGTATACTATTACTAAAGCTAATAAGTAGTTTTAAAACGACCTTATTAAGATTATATATATTACTTATTATAAACTAAAATACGAGTTAAGGAATAATAAGAAGCGAGTTAGTATATAACTAGAAGAGAAGAACTTTTATGTTATATAAGTAAATAGAGATCTAATTAAAATACTAAGAAAAATAAGTATATAGAGATTTTAATAACTTTAATAACGAGTAAATTAACGTAGTATTAGTTTATATAATATAAATTTATACTTAGAAAGGGCTCGAAGGGTAACCCTTATTTTATAAGATTACTAACGACTTAGGTAACTAAAAAGACGAGTAGTTCGTAAGCGCTAATCGGAACGTAATAAAAAGGGTTATTAAATTCTTTTATTATTAAGGTATTTTATTAGCTTAGGTAGTAAAAAAAAGAGCTTATAAGACGCTCGCTATTATAATTATTACTAATAAATTTATATTATAAAATTAGAATTAAGTTAACTAAGTAATAATAAAATACGACGACTTTGGTAAGAGGATAAACTAATTAGAATTTTTATTAAAAATTATTAATAATAATATATTAGCGCCCGCTATAAAAAGAGCTCCCCCCGACGGAGCAATCCGCCGGGGCCGTACTATATATTACGTATTAGAGAAAACTAGGTATATTATACTCTATACCTAATTACTAATTAAAATAGTAGTTAACTAACTTAACTATTATTTCCTTTTTATTAATAGCTCCCGACTTTTTGCCACTTCTAGCCGTCTAGAGGGCGAGCTATACCTACTCTAATATATATAAAACCTCTTAGTACTAGCCCGCGTAAGTAGCTAGATCCCGTATTATATAATCTTTCTTATTAAAAGTTAGAGGACCCCTTATATATTTTCTTATGTTTATAATATAGCCCGTATTAAAGGGATTTTTAATTTTATAAAGTATAATTTTTAAATTAGCGTTAATATATTAAATCTTAACGTCCGTACTAGCCTAGCTATTTATAGTATTTATATTATTATTTAGCTAAATTCCGTATTATTAAAAAATACTACGCTACTCCTTAAGTATACTCACGTTAGCTACGATAGCTAGGGCGTTAAGGGGGCCTAAGAATCTATTGAGCCCTAAAGGGGGGGACCTATTGAGGGGCATTTTTAATAAAGTAATAGTTTATATATTAATAAGTTTATTTAATAAGTTTATTTAATAAGTTTATTTAATAAGTTTATTTAGTAGATTTATTTAGTTTAAATAGAGAGTAGCTTTAAGTAATATTAGAAATAATAAAGATAAAAGATTTTTTATAAGCTTTAATATAGTAAAAAAGTAACTAAATATTAGCCCTTTTAGCCCTTTTTTTAAAAACCTCTACGTCGCTATTAAAGTTTAGAACCTCTGTAGTTAAGGGCCGCCTCTAACCTTTATAGCTAACCTCTACTGTCGACCTTTTTAGCTAGCGCCGCTATAGGGTAGCTTACTTATCCCGAATTATATAACGGTTTTCGTATCGAAATTATTATATTACGTTAAGCGCGTACTTAGGGTATATTATGCGTATTATATAGTTAAAAAGTATACTATATTATATAATTTCCTTTAAAAGCGTAATCCCGTTAAGGTCGATCTTTTATACTTATAAAGCCGAAAAAAAACTACTATATAATAAGAGCTATAGAGATTATATAAGAGGAGCGGCTACTAGCGATCTTATTAATTTTAATAACTAGCTTAATAACGTTACTAATACGTAGTTTATTACTTATTAATTAGAGAGGGATATAATTAACTATATAAAGTTAATACGACTATTTTAATACGTAAGAGATACGTAAAAAAACTAACTTGATAATTATTATTATAAAATAATTTACTAACTTTATAAAGATCTTCCTTAAAGAAAAATTATATTTAAAAAAGAAATACGAGGTTTTATAAAAAACCTTTATAGTATTTTATAAGTACTATAAAAAAGTTAAAATCTAAGAGTAATAATACTACTTAGTAATTAACGTTATACTAATTAATAAGGCTGCGGATTATTATTACGAAGTAATACGTATTATTAACTAAACTGACTTTTTAAGCGTAGTTAATATAATTTAAAATCGTTTTAAAACTTAAAATAGGAGTCTAGAGCTCTTATTCGAGCTAAGGGTATTATTATTTAGATTTATACCTAGAATAATAAAAAGAATATTGAGGCTAGAGATCCTTAAGGAACTTATTAATCGAATTAATAAGTTAATAAAAACGTAGCTAAATAAGGGAACGAATAGATAAAAAGTTAGATATTTATATATTACTATTTAAAAAGTCCTAGAGGTGAGGGTAACTCTATACTAACTACCTAAGTATTACGAGACCCTCTGCTCGAGGCTAAGGTTTAGTTTTAGTATTAAAATAAAAATACTTTAATAAACGTACTTATAATTATATAACGGCCCTTATTAGTAGTACTAAGTCAACTATATATATAAAAATAAAAAGAGAGACGCTAAGTATAATAATTACTAAGCTAGAGAAATAAACTCCTTAACTAGTTATTAATTAGATTTAGAATAAGAGTAATAAAAAAAAAGTGTTTTATATATAAAAAGAACGGTTATTAGTTAAGTAGTTATTCTAAGGAAGAACGTATTAAATTATATAAATAATATAAAAAGTCGAGAGTAGTAAATAATAAAACTAGCCCTTTTTAATTTAACTAGTTCTTTATTATTTATAAAAGTAGATCCGGAGGTATAAAACTTAGTAAAAGTAAAATTAGTAGCCTTAAGGATCCGTATATAATAAGAAGTTTATAAAATAAAGAAGATCTTACCCCCTATACTAATAAAATAGATTTTAATAAAATCGATAAAATTAACTACTCTTTTTTCGCCCCGTTAGTTTTTAAAAAATATACTAAGTTAAATAAATAAAAAATGATAAAAGCTCTTAATAAATAGGCTTTTATCTACGGATAATGAAAAAAAACCCTTTAAATAATAAATATAAATAAATAAATAAATCTAATAGTGCCGAACCCTATTTTATTAATATTTAAAAAATAATTAGTACCTCTCTTAATACCTAAAGAGAAATAGGGTACTAAGTAATTTTAAAGGTACTTAGAGAGGTCCTTTTTATACCCTCCTAATTACTTAAACGTTAAGCTTATATAAGTATTCTATACTAGCGAATAATACGGCCTAGAGGTCTTCTAGGGGATTATTTTAAATATAGAGGTATTATAATAGTTAATTAAAAATAAAAAGTAATTCTATATACTTTAAAAAATATTTCTAATTATATTAAATACGTTAATAGTAAGTATTACGAGGATTAGCTTCGGCCTAAGTAAGGAAATATATACCCTAAGTATAATAAAAATTAATATATACTTAGGGATAATAATCTTTTATATCCTATTTATTAATATACTATTTTTACTATACTTAAAGGATATAGACTAGTTGAGTATCGTATCTAATAATACGAGGGATAGATTATTAAATAATAAGTAATTTAAATTTATTAAAAAGTAATAGGGGTATACGTTTATAAGGCTCGAATTAAATATTAAATTATTAACTATTTTATAAAGGGAGAGCTTAAATAATTATATAAGTACTTTAGTTACTTATTAGTTATAAAGCTATATAACTTTTTTAAATAATTAGGGAATAATATAAAAATAAGAGCTCTAAAGTACTTAATAAAAATATATTATTAATACTAAATAAACGCCCAGAGCCCGTATAAATTTAAGTTTAAATTATATAACGAGCTTAACTTTAACTAAAAGATCGTTATTAATATTTTCTATTTAAATAATCGTTTAGTACTATATATTATTAACGAGGCTACATTATTTTAAAAAGGCTAATTCCTTAGGGACTTATTTACTAAGACTATTTAGTTAATACTAAAAAGAGCGTAGATTAATATATACTAAGAGCTAGTAAATAGAATTAGGACCGATATAAGTACGAGCTTTAAGTTAGTAGAGTTTAAAAATAATACTATTATATATAGTATATAGTTAAAAGTCGTACTTATTAAGGTATATTATAGTATTAGTAAAGTAAAAAGAGCTTATTAATAGTTAAAAAAAGCGTTTAAGATTATCTATAATAAGTGCCCCGATACTACGGATAAAGAGTATTTTTAAATAGTATTTAAGTATTATAATAATACTATAGGCCTAAAAGAACTAGTTCTAACGCTTCTTATATTTAGAATATACCTAAGGACGATAATAACCTCGTTATTATTACTAAATATAGCCTAGTAAGCTTAAGTAATTAATAAAGTAATAAAGGTACTCTAGGAAACGAATACGAAGCGCTAGATTAATAAAGCTATTATTATTTATAATAAGCTAAATATAAGCCCTAACCTCGATATATTACTAAATTTAGATATTAAAATATAAAAAGAAATTATTAAATAGTAATTAGGCCTATATAAATTAATTTTAGTTAACGAACGTTTATATATTATTATTAAGAATCGAGACTAACTATTTAAAATATTAATTATAATAGTACGATCGTACTATACTAATCCTAGCGAAAAAATACTAGTTTAACAAGAAAAAGAGGAACTAAGGGAATCTCCTTAATAACGTAAAGAGGAGTAAAAGATTATTTTTAATAAAACTATTGTAATAAAATAAAGAAATAATAATAAGAAAGAAGAGGCGATATTTATATTATTAAAACGTATAAAAAAACCTAAATAAAGGGTACTACTTCGATAATTTATTATTAACGACGCTATAATTAATATATTTTATATAATAAAAGAGAAGGCTAATTTCGTACTCATAACCTAATTACGAAAGGATAGTATAATTATAATAACTAGGAGACTTTTTAAGGGATTAGACTTAGTAAAGGTAGAGATATTACGTAATTAAGAGGTTTATTAATTTATTTTTTATAATCTAGTTATATATGCGAATTTATATATTTTTAAATTACGTATAGTTCGAGAAATAAAAAGGAAGGGTACTTTATAACTATATAAAAATCGAAGTACGTTATATAAGAGTACGGTAATATTAAAAAAGCAACGTTACTTACTTAGTTACTTATAGTTTAACGTTATAACTAGCGCTTTATAATAGTACTAATAGTATTATTATAATAGAGAAGATACTAGATCTAAAGTCGTAATATTACGTAAGCGTATATCTAATTAGTAACTGGGCTTATAAGAAAGATCCTTACCTACTTTTTAAAAAAGATAACTAATAAGTATTTAAAAAGTACGATTATTAAAGTACTTAAGCCGTTATATAGCCTCGCTAAATCGGGTACTTATTAATAAGTAACGTACTACGACTTTTATATTAACTAATTATTAATAGTTATATTAATATATAATTCCTATTTTTTAATCTTTATATACGTAAACGACCCCTTTAGTATTATTAAAATATAAATAAATAATACTTTAAGTTTATTAAATATCGAGTTTATAAAAAAAGAGAATAAAGAGCTTTATAAAGTTAAATTTATAGCTAAACTAAAAGAGGTCTTAATATTAAAATCCCTATTAGCGTTTAATAAAGGGATTTTAATAATTAAGGAGGATAATATAGTATTTTAATAAAAGGGGTAAGGTAAAAAGATTACTCTTATTAACTAAAAGTCCCTTAATTATAAAAAGTAATATAGGGCTAAGTTTATTTAAAGAGTATATATTATGAGTATTTATTAGCCCGAGGCTATTTTTAATTATATTAAAGCTACGTAAGTTATAAAGCTTATAGAGAGCGACTTTAATATTCTTAATTAATAACTATAGTAATAATAAGAATACTATAACCGAGGTCTTATTTATTAACTTATTAAGCTTATTTTAATAAGGCTTTACGTATTTATTAATAGATTATTTATAAATAATAACGACTTAACTTTATAGTTAGAATATATTATTATCCTTACTAACGAGAAGCTTAGTAAGGACGAATTTATAATCTAGAGTAATATTATTTACTATTCGTTAATAAAAAGTAAAAGAATAATACGTAATATACTTACGTTTAAAGTCTATAGTATAGTTAATAATATTAACCTTACTTACGTAATTTTAATTATACTTAAGAAGATTATAAATCGACTTAACCTTTTTATAATCCTTATAATTATTTATACTAATTCGTACTTATTATACGAGTACCTCGTTAAGCTAAGTACTACGAAAAAAAAGAGGCTTATAATAAATATTATAACCCTTAAGTAGTCGTACGAATAATAAAAGATTTTTAAAATCCGTTAGATTAATAATAATAATAACCTTACTAACGCTTTTATAAAAGTAGCCTTTAATAAGGGATTAGAATAATTCGTTAGTAAAAAAAAGGTAATGATATAAATAAAGGGATAAGTTATATAAAAAAAATAAAAAAAAGGGGTAAAAAGAGACGACTTAGTAAACGGGCCCGAGGTTAAATTAAACCTCTAATAATAATAATGATAATAATAATAATAATAATAATAATAATAATAATAATAATAATAATAATAATAATAATAATAATAATAATAATAATAATAATGATAATAATAATAATAATAATAATAATAATAAAAGTAATAGTTAAATTAATAAAAAAAGAAAAAGTTAGTATTAGATTAAAAGTCTAATTCGACCTTAGTATATAGCCGAGGCTACGTAGGGGCTAATAAAAGGCCTTATTTATAATTATTATAAACTACTTAATTTATAGTTAGAACCTCTTTTTTATATTTTACGTAATATATTAAAATAGTTTAATTAACTTACTTCGTTAACCCACGGTTCGAACTAATTAACTAATATCCCTATAATAGGGATACTAACAAGAACATTTAAACTAATCCGTGAAATTTAGAACCAAGGGTGGCGCCGGAGGAACTACTACTACAGTGACGAACCTTGCTCAACTATCCGCCGCAGCGATTGCATCCGGTCCAGGAATTGTCATTGTTTCAGGCAACATTGTCGGCGCGGCAAAAGTCCAAGTCGGCTCTGATAAAACCATCGTGGGAAATACGGGCAGCTGTAAGTGACGCCACTCACTCGAACCACCTCAAAGCTAATGTTTTTCGATTATAGCTCTCGAGGGTATCGGCCTCACTATTCTTGGACAAAAGAATGTTATCGTCCGCAACATGAAGATCAGCAAGGTCGAAGCAGACTACGGTGACGCCATTACCATCCAGCTATCCAAGAACGTATGGGTAGACCACTGCGATCTTTCTGCCACCCGCGACGGCGACAAGGACTTCTACGATGGGTTGACTGATCTCTCTCACGCCGCTGACTGGGTCACCATCTCCCATACGTACTTTCATGACCACTCCAAGGGCTCTCTTGTTGGCCACTCTGACAGTAATGCCGCCGAGGATACGGGAACCCTCCACGTCACTTATGCGAATAATCACTTCTACAACGTCCGCAGTCGTGGCCCCCTGTTGCGTTTCGGAACTGCCCATATTTACAACCAGTTCTACAACACCATGGATACGGGCATCAACACTCGCATGAGTGCACAAGCTCTCATTCAGAGCTCCGTCTTTGAGAATGTCGGAAAGAAGGCCATCTTTAGCGAGTCTAGCAAGGAGATTGGGTAAGTGCCTTCAACCACTTTGGACTACCTTAAGCTGGCAGTGTTCCGTGACTAATAATCCTACTCCGCAGGTATGCTGTTGCCATTGATGTTGTGCTTGGTGGTTAGAGCCAAAACACTGCATCAGTTGGCACATTGAATGCTAACAGCCCTCCTTACTCGTACTCTCTTCTTGGATCTGCCAATGTGAAGGCTGCTGTGACCAAGGAGGCTGGACAGACTCTTGGATTTTGAGTGGCTCACGTCGAGTTGTACTGCCAATGTGATAAGCGAAATCCGTCGGGTGTGTCTATGAGAAGTTATAAGGAGGAATGACTTCGTTTGGAAGACCCAGATGACGTTATGTCTTCGGAGTATTGTACATGAAATCTATATCACTTTCTATCTTTCACTCATGATCATGAGGATGAGCTCTAACTGGACCTGAGTTAGAAAGCGATGAAGCAATGAGTTGATCATCTGAGCATTGGCTTGGGATAGATGGTCTTTGTACCGAGAAGAATGCTTGTCTCAAGGCTTGGCAACTTAATCTATCCCGGGTGTCATCGGGTTTCACCTAGGCGTCTGGACAAGGTTATCCAAAGATACGCTCATATTCATCACAGACCACTACATACTACTTAGTACATTTTGACTGGCCACCCCAGCCTTAGTCCTTGACGTTAAGCTTGAAATGCGAGTCATCCCCGCCAGAAAGATCCAACATAGGCGACGAAATGCCCGTCGCGACGGATGGATGCATGCTCAGAGCCTTTGACAGCAGCCTTCTTGACGCAATCGCTGGAGACGACAGGTTTAAGCGCGACAAAGGGCGCTTATGAGGAGCAGGATGCTCAAGGTGAGGTCTCTCGCATGCACTCTCTTGCCTTCGGCGGCACCGCTACCCGTTGGCGTCGCCACAGCTGCGCTCGTTTGTGTTGATGAAGCTGTAGTAAGCGATGTGGATGCCGCGCTTGAGTCAGACGTTGAGATAGAAGCTTTTTGAGACGACGAAGATGTTGTGATATCTGTCGTTACCGTCGCGGTTGGCGATGTAGTCGGGCTTTCAACGACAGACGTAACCTTGCTGATGCGCGAGTAAATATCGGTCGTCCAAGACCTAGTCTTCCACGAGATGACAGGAATATTGGGAAAACTCGTAGGCCATGCCACGCTCGGCGGTGTCACCGTGGCGCAGACAACCTCCCAGGATGAGGGCTCCCTTGTGCCGTCGGTGAGACACATGAAGTGGTTGCTGAACCCGTAGGGGTTATTCGGATTGTCGGCATTCATCTCCGGACTGACTTGACAAAAAGTAGCGCACGAGACTGGGTACACTTGGTCGTTGGGCGACGTCGGGCTCGTGATGTTGTAGACCGTGCCGGAGCAGCATTCCGCAAAGTGCGGGGCGCTGTTGCGGTCGACGGGCGGGGTCTTGCATATTTTGCCAGCGATGGACTCCGGCCATTCGGAAAACGCGTTAGATGATAGTGTGTTGAAGGTCACATCGCCAGCACACCTCGGATATATGCTCATGGTGGCTACTTGTGAGTTTTGAGCAAATTTGCAATGAAATTATTTGCTTCGGGAACACGGGCAAACAAGTCAGAGATCTCTAAGCTCAATAAGTAATGGAAGGCGTGAAAAGTGTGCAGAAGATTGCTGACGCATCAGGGTGTGACGGCTAGGCTGCCGCTAGCTTGAATCTACTATGTCGACTAGGGTGGCGATCGTCATGTCCTATCGTCCCGAGGGACTTTTGTGAAAGCGTACTTAATTGCGGGCTTCTGATAATGTCGTTTGGTTGAGTTCGGCATTTTTGAAGGGGAAACTTGAATACCATCTAACACCAAGATTACATACAGTGCGCTTATAAATATTCAACCACGAGTGGCAGTCCCAATACTCTCGAATACCTGAAAGACAGTATCTCGAGTTCTGGACGCGATTTCCTCAATCTCTTCGCTTGTACTAGTGTATGCAGGCGCAAGAAGGACATGATCGCCCAGAACACCATCTTTTGTTCCCATACCTGGATACAGGCTGATGCCGAAGTCGTTGAATCCAATAAGATAAGTTTTGTTCGCGATATCCTCAAATCTCGGGAAAGGTTCTTTGGTAAGTCTGTCCATGACGAACTCGATCTACAGGAGAAAGGCTTGTGAGTTGGCGCCTCGAGAAAGTAAAGAGTGAATAGGCTCTGATAGACTTACCCCCCAAAAGAGGCCTTTGCCTCGGATGTTACCAACATGAGGGTTGTCATCTAGGTAGTACCGCAACCGCTTCTCAAGCAGAGCGCCCTGCTTTCGAACATTTGCGACGAGATCCTCTTCCCGGATGATTCGTTGGACTTCGAGGGCAGCAGCGCATCCAACAGGATGGCCCTGATAAGTATGTCCGTGTGAAAATGAGCTGTATCGTGATTAGTCAACCTCGAATGATATGTAGGAGAAGTCTGTAGAGATCTTACCCGCTTCCTTTCTTGAGAGCATCAGCCACACGGTGATTGATGAGCATACCAGCCATGGGCGCGTGTCGGATTAGAAGTCCAATTCGACCTCGGCTTACGGCAGCCAGCGCAGGGACCAACTACGGCCCCTATTTACGATATTCGTAGCCTACCCAACCTACGGTTAGAACCTCCCTTTTCTATATACGTAGTATATTAGAATAGTTTAATTAACTTACTTCGTTAACCCACGGTTCGAACTAATCGACTAATATTCCTATAATAAGGATACTAATACTAATTAGTAATTAAATTTTATTATTATAAATTAGTAAAATATCTCGCTATATAAAAAATACGACCTCTTAATACTATATAAGATAAGAGATTTATACTAATTAACTTTATAAAAGTAAACGAAAAAGGGGCAATATTTAAATATCGTACGGAATTAAGTAATTATAGCTTTTTATTACTTACGAGAGGTTAACGTTTATTATATTAAAATACGCTAATTAATAAAACTACTTATATAGCTACTATTTCGCTACCGCTTTAAGTAGCCTTTTTACTAATATAACCTCTACGTAGCCGGCCTACGAGTTAAATTAATAAAAAGAAATATTTATATAATAATTACTTACCTAATTAATTAGCGCGATAAACGAGCTTAATAGTATAGTATAAAAGAGTACTACGTAATTAAAAAAAAAGATCCCTAAGTATAAATATTCTTAATAAGCGTAATAAGAACTTATATAAGAATTATAAAACTAAGAGATTTATAGTATATAAAAGGGTTTATAATAACGAGAATTTTATAAATACGAGGAAGCCCGCGATCTAAATAATCTCTTTATAGCTTTATTAACTACCCCCTAGGTATTACTTAAGAATATAATATAGGGGACGGTTTAATAAAAAAAGAGGGGATTTAGAGGTCTTAATAACCTCAAGTTATAAGTATTATAAGTATTAGAAATTAGCTTAGGAAAAAAAGCGGCTATTTAAAAAAAATAAAAAAAGTCGCTAGTCTAAAGAGGCTAAGCGACCTCTTATTAAAATTAAGCTAAAAAAAAAAGAATCCTTTAGAGGGCTATTAAAAAGCTTCTTTTTTATACTACTAGCTCTTAGTACGGGATTATTAATTTTAAAAGATTAACTAAATAATAAAAGGGATTATTAGCGAGTAATAATTACTAAATTAGTATAATTAAACTATAAAAAAAACCGCTTAAGAAATTATAAAAAAGGGTACTAAAGAGCTATAAAAAAAAGATTTCTAAAGTATCTAACCTTACTAAGTATGAGTAATAAGTAGTATTTTTAATAAGTCCTTTTTAAAGTTTACGATTTTATAAAAAAGAGGGCTTAACTTTACTAACTATACTTAATAACCTATCTAGCTCTTTTACGGGCTACTTAGTATCTATTTTTAATTATTATTACGGAATACTACCTTAGAGGAAGTAGGTCGAGGGAGGAAATAATTTAGAGATTATATAGAGCACAAGGCTTAGGAGATTAGGAATATTTAGAATAGCGGAAATTAGTAATTAATAAAGATTTTAAAACTAATTACTTTGTTTTCTTATAGTAATATAAACGTCTATTACTATTATTAAAAAAGGGACTATTATAATTTATTTTTTTATATTAAATAAGAAAAATAGCCTTAGTAAATACGATATTTAACGATCTAAAGGGTTAATAATAGTTATTAAAAATAATAAAAACGAGAGTAGTAGCGAAATAGTAAGAGGAAGCGGGAATTACTTAGACCTTAATAAATTCGTTAAGTAGTAAAAGTACTGGTTTACTACGGCTAGTGTACGGGTTAGATATATCCTTATTAAAATTAAATATATTAGCGATTATTAATACGGGTATAAGCTAGGGCACGACCCTTAGTGAGTTAGGGTAAGGAAGAAGAAAAAAAAACCCGATTTTAAATAGAATCCCGATCCCTTATAAATAAGTAAATATTAACCCAGACTATTAGGGGACGTAGATATATAGAATTGCGGATTAACTTAATAATAAGTAAATTAACGCAGTATTAATCTATTTAACTAAGGTCTATAAAAAAAGGGGCTATAGGGGTAACCCTTATTTTATAAAATCGTAGACGACCTTAGCTATTAACTAAATAAATAGTTCGTAAGTATAAGCTTAGGAATTATAAAAGTAGTTAATAAATTCCTCTACGGGCGAGGGGTATTATTAATATAATTATAATTATAAGAACCTTACGAAATCTTAGTAATAATAATTATAAAGGAGGAATTTATACTATAGACCTAGGTATAAGTCGATAGGGTATATAATTACTTTAACGAATTTAAAAAAAAGGTAAACAACCCGGATTTCCTTTTTATAATTACTAATAATAATCTATTATTATAAAAGGATATATAGAGGTAAAATATAGTACTAGATATATAATGCTTAATAATTCTGCTTATTTCGATCCATAGCTCATTACCGCTACTAATACGAAATTCGGTATTAATAGGCTAGTAAGAAAGGAAGTAGACTACTTAAAGTTATTAATAATATATAGTAACGTAGGGATTATATATAAATATTAAAAATTTAGTAATAAATACGAAGTAATTTATAGACCTTAAAAAGATCTTTTTTAAAAGGAAATTATACTTTAAAAAGAAGTACGAGGTTTTATAAAAAACCCTAATAATATTTTATAATTATTATAAAAAAGTTAGGATTAGAGAATACTAGTACTATTTAGTAATTAATATTATACTCATAGGCAAAGCTTCTAATTATTATTATAAAGCGGTACGTAATTTTAATTAGAACGACTTTCTTAGTATTATTAACGTAATCCGAAGCCGCTTTAAGACCTATAATAAGAATTTAGAGCTCTTATTTAAGTTATGGGCGATTTTTTTTATATTTATAACTAAGATAATAGAGGGTAAATTATAAATAGAAATTCTTAAAGAGCTTATTAATCGAATTAATAAGCTAGCGAAGACCTAGCTAAATAAGGGGACTAATAAGTAAAAAGTCGGATATTTATATACCGTAGTTTAACGTATACTAAAAATAAAAATAACCCTATATTAAATACCTAAAGACTATGAGACGCTCTACTCGAGGCTAAGATCTAGCTTTAATATTAAAGTAAGAATACTATATTAAACTTACTTTTAGGCGTACAACGGCCCTTCCTAATAGTATTAAGTCGATTAAACGTATAATAAGAAAAGAAAAGAAGCTAAGTATAGTAATTATTAATAAGGAGGCCTAGATTTATTAAATAAGTAGAGATTTAACTTATAAATAAGGTAATAAAAAAAGTAGTACTTTATTTATAAAAAGAATAGATATTAGTTAAGTAACTATTTTAAAAAAGAGCGTATTAAATTATACGAAAAGTATAAAAAATCGAGAGTAGTAGATAGTAAAACTAGCTCTTATTAATTTAATTAATTCTTTATTATATATAAGAGTAGATTTAGGAGTATAGAACTTAGTAAAAGTAACTAACTTAATAATTTAAAATATCCGTACGCTATAAGAGATTTAAAAAATAAAGAAGATCTTACTTCTTATATTAATAAATTAAATTATAACGAAATTAATAAAATTAACTACTCTTTTTTTGCCCCGTTAGCCTCGGAAGAATATACGAGGCTAAATAAATAAAAAGTAATTAAAGCTCTTAATAAGTAGGCTTTTATTTAAGAAAATAGTAAAAGAAGGTCCCTTAGATAACGGATATAGAGGTAAATAAAAGGATAAATCTAATAGTATAGAATTTTATTTTCTTAATACTTAAAGAGAAGAAATATAGTACTAAGTAATTCTAAGGGTAGCTAGAGGGGTCCTTTTTATATTACTTAAATTACTTAAATACTAAGCTTATATAAGTATTCTATATAAGTAAAAAGTACGGCCTAGATAATTTTTATAGGATTATTCTAAATACTAAAGTATTGTAATAGTTAATAAGAAAAAAAGGGTAATTCTAAGCGCTATAAAAAATCGCGCTAGTGATACTTAATACGTTAATAATAAGTATTATAAAAATTAGCTTTGGCCTAAGTAAGGAAATCGTCGCCCTAGGTATAGTAAAAATTAAAACGTACTTTAGAATAATAACTTTCTATATTTTATACGTTAATATCCTATTTTTCTTATATTTAAAAAATATAGACTGACTAAGTATTATATTTAATAATACGAGGGATAGAATCTCTAATAGTAAATACTTTAAGATAGTTAAATAACGATAGGGGTACGCGTTTATAAAGCTTATTAATAATACGAAGTTAATTAATTACTTAATAGAAAATAAGCTCTAATAACTATACTAGAGGTTTAGCTACTTATTAGTTATAAGGCTATATAACCTCTTAAAGTAATTAAGTAATAATAATATCGAAATAGGGGCGCTAGAGTAGTTAATAAAAGTATATTACTAATACTAAATAAATGCGTAGAGCCTATATAGATTTAAATTTAAATTACGTAATAAGCTTAATTTTAATTAAGAAATTGTCGTTAATATCTTCTAATTAAATAGTCGACCGGTCCTATATATAATTAATAAAGTAATATTATTATAAGTAAAGTAATTCCTATAGGATCTATAAGTAAAAATAGTATAAGTAGCCTTATAAAAAAGCTAAATTAATATATACTAAGGACCGTTAAATAGTATTAGGACTAACGTTAGTACTAATTTTAAGTTAGTAAAATTTAAAAAAAATACAGTAGCCTATAGTATATAGCTAAAAATAGTACCTTTTAAAGCGTACTATAGTATTAAAAAGGTAAAAAGGGTATATTAATAACTAAAAAAGGCGTTTAGAATTATTAAAAAGAAAAATCCCGATTCTGCTAATAATAAATACCTCTAAATAGTACTTAAATACTATAATAATACTATAGGGCCTAACGGGCTTATATTAACGCTTCTAGTATTTAAAGTATATTTAAGAACGACCTTAGCCTCGCTACTATTACTAAACGTAAGCTAACGAGCCTAAGTAATTAAAAAAGTAATATAGGCGCTACGTAAAGTAAATATAAAAAAGTAAATTAATAAAGTAATTGTTATATATAATAGGCCTAATATAAGGGCTAATTTGGATATATTACTAAATTAAAATATATAAGTATAGTATAAAATTACTTAATAATAAGCTAGGCTATATAAATTAATTTTTATTAATAAGCGTTCTTATATAGTTACGAGAGATTATAACTAGCTACTTAAAGTATTAATTATAGTAATTAAACTATATTATATAGATCCTAATAAGGTAATTTTTAATTTATAAAAAGAAAAAGAGCTAAGGGAAACTATATAACCCGTAGTAAAAGTATAAGAAATTACTTTTAATAAAATCGTTATAGTAGTATTAATAAATAATAAGGAAGAGGAAATTACTAAAAGTATACTAATATTACTAGCGAGACGTTATAGAAGATTACGATAGTAAGCTATAACGTAGTAATTTATTATTAATAACAAAGTAATTAATACTTTTTATATAGTAAAAGAAAAAGCCGATTTTGAGCTAGTAGTTAAACTATATAAAGAAAGCGTAATTATAACTATTAAAAAGCTATATAAAGAATTAGACCTTATTAAAATAAATACTCTTTATAATCGAGGGGTCTATCGATTTATCCTCTACGACTTAAAAAAGTATATAAACCTCTATATATTTAAATTACGAATAGTTCGTAAAATTAAAAAAAAGAATACTTTAATTATATAAGAAATCTAAGTACGTAATTTAGGGGTATAGCGACGTTAAAAAGGCGACGCTACTTACGTAATCGCTTATAATATAGTGCTATAGCTAACGATTAATAATAGTACTAATAGTATTATTATAAAAAAAGGGATACGAGATTTAGAGCTGTGATATTACCTAGGCCTATACTTAATTAGCTATAGGGCTTATAAAAAAAATCTTAGCCTACTTACTAAAGGAAATAGCTACTAAGTACTTAAAAAGTACGATTATCGAAGTACTTAAGCTACTATATAGGCTCGTAAAATTAAGTACTTATTAATAGGCTATATATTACGATTTCTATATTAATTAATTATTAATAATTATATTTATATACGATCCGTACTTATTAGTCTTTAAATACGTAGGTAACTAATTTAGAATTATTAAAATATAGACTAATAATATATTAGGCTTATTTAATATTAATTTTATAAAAAAAGAGGATAAGGAGCTCTAGAAAGTAAGCTTCGTAGCGAAGCTAAAAGAGGTCCTTATAATAAACAACTTATTAGTATTTAATAGTAGGATTTTTATAATTAAAAAAGAAACTATCGTTTTTTAATAAAAGGGGTAAAATAAGAAAATTAGCCTCGTAAATCCGAACGTAATTAATATTAAAAAGCGATATAAAGCTAAGCTTATACGAGGGGTATATATTACGAGTATATACTAGCCCGAGGTAACTTTTAACTATATTAAAATAGCACAGGCTATAGAACTAAGCGAACGAGACGTTAAAGTACTTAATAAGTAGCTTAAGTAGTAGTAATTAAATCTCGATTGAGGCCTCGTTTACTACTTAATTAACTTTATAATTAATAAGCTCTACGTTTTTATAAATAGGTTATTTATAAATAATAACGATCTTATTTTATAATTAGAATATATTATTATCCTAGTTAATGAGAGTATAAGTAAGAGTAACTTTATAATATAAAGTAATATAATCTATTACTTATTAATTAAAAATAAGAGGGTAATATAAAGTATGCTTATATTAAAAGTTTATAGTATAGTTAACGGCGTTAACTTTGCTTATATAATTTTAATAACGCTAAGGAAAATTACCGATCGACTTAACTTTTTATTAATCCTAACGGTTATTTATACTAATTTTTACTTACTATATAAATACCTTATTAAATTAAGGATTATAAAAGAAAAGAAGCTTATAATTAATATTATAGCCCTTAGGTAATTATATAAAAGGCGCAAAATCCTCGAAATCCGTTAGATTAATAATAATAATAACCTCGCTAACGCTTTTATAAAAATAGTACTTAATAAGGGGTTAGAGTAATTCGTAAGTAATAGTTAAGTTAATATACGAATAAAGGGATAGGTTATATAAAAAAAGTAGAGAAAAAGAGGAAAAAGAGACGACTTAGTAAATAGGCCTAAGGTCGAATTATATCTCTAACTATAATATTAGTTAAAATTAATAAAAGAAAAAGAAAGTTAGTATTAAAACAAAAATCTAATTTAACCTCGGCTTATAGTAGCTAGCACAGGGACTAACTACGGCCCCTATTTATAATATTCGTAGCCTACTTAACCTACGGTTAGAACCTCCTTTTTCTATATACGTAGTATATTAAAATAGTTTAATTAACCTACTTCGTTAACCCACGGTTCGAACTAATCGACTAATATCCCTGTAATAGGGATACTAATAGCGCGTAACCGCCGCCGAGACCTTTAGCAAGTGTCTGGATATCAGGGATAACTCCCTCTTGTTGCCACGCATGTAGAGAGCCGCAGCGACCCATGCCGGACATGAGCTCTTCACGTATGTCAGTGTTTATTTGGTACAAAATGATTTAGACGTGCGCCTTAGGCTCAGTGTTCTTACCATCCAAGATAAGTAGGGCGCCATACTTGTCGCAGACCTTTCTAATAGCCCTGAAATATCCAGGCAGAGCTGGAATACAACCCAGAGTCTGTAGGAATGAATGTTAAGACGAGGTTATAATAGTTGAGACATTAGAGGACTACTTACTGCACCAACAATAGGCTCTGCGACAAATGCGCATACCGAATCGGGGCCAAGCTCTTGGAATTTCTGGTCCAGCTCATCGGCCAATTGACTGACGTATTCCTGCTCGGTCTGACCCTCGCTCATACCGCGGTACGGGTTGCAAGCTGACACTCTGTATATGTTCGGAAGCAGCATATCGAGGAAGAGACTCCGCCGCGCGACATGCCCGCTCATTGACAGCGAACCAAGAGTTGTACCATGGTATGATCCTTCTCTGGCAATGAAATTGATCCGCTTTGGCTGTTGAGGAGACAATTCCATAAAATACTGTCGTGCCATCTTCATTGCGGATTCCATAGCCTCAGAGCCTAGGAGCGTTAGTCTCAAGTGTCTGTTATCATTTCCTCTCAAAGGGGCTGAAAGTATACCTGAGCAAATGATGTACGCTTTCGACCTGGCACCGCCTGTGCCGTCAATGAGTTCATCAGCAAGCTTCTCCCCAATCTCGTGGCCAAAGAACATGGAGTTGCAATAGGCAAACTTGTCAATTTGCTCAACCATGGCTTTCTTGGCTCGTTCATTGTTCGATCCTATGCATGCTACTGCTGCGCCGCATGTTGAATCCAAGATGGTTCGGCCATCAGAAAATGTTAGATGTTTGCCCTTTGCTGATACCACATGTGGCGGCGCGCTTTTCAGTGAGCGGTGGAGGACTGCACTGGCAGATGGAATCCCGTTCACGACGGGGTTGAGTGTTGATACGAATTCTGGACCAAGCTTGGCGGCTGTCTTTGCTATCTTTTGCGACGCAGTAGCCATCTCAAAAGTATTTATCACAGCCGGTCAAGTGGACAGAACAAGATAGACGTAATACTCGAGGGTTCACGAGGTTGAGAGCAGAGACACTAGAGGTAATAAGCTGTGTGACCACATGCGGGAGGTGGGCTAGAGATATACCTAGTCCTAAGCATGTTATCTTGTATCGTTATCGTTGCTCTCTGATCTGAAAGCTGGCAATATTGGAGGCTGACTATCTGGTACGGTATCATATGGGCTCAAGGCGTATCTGCATGGCGTATCTGGCGTGTGTGGAGGCTTTGCATCGGCCTAAGGCGGGGTAAGGACCGGTTCCGATCTTGCTGGTCTCTGTAGATCTAGTCGTGAGCTTAAAGATTATTGGTTCAGCATCGCTTGCTGAGCATGGGTTATACGTGGTCGCCGACCTGACGCTCAATGTAGCTAGCCTTTGTTTGTGCATTTCCATCATTTTAGTAGACTCTTGTAAATTGTACCGATAACCGGCCCTAAGTCAAGAGAAGATGTTCCCCAGTCTCGTCCAAGATGTCAGTCCAGTCTGCTTCATCTGTCAAACCTGAGTTTTGCCGCCTTTGCCATATATCTTCTAGTATTATCAAAGAACGAGAAATATTCTGGAATCGTCGTTTCTGCAACGTCATCTGCAACCGAGCACGAACAGCATCCATGTGTTCGTCCTCAGTCGCCTCGCCGCCAGCAAGGAAGAGAGGAAAGAGTATTGCCGACTCGGTATGTGACCCGACCGGAATATCTGAGACGTGCCTCAGGATGTTAGACACCTGCGTCCGCATCTTTGTCGGTAGCATCTCCTCTGTCATGGCTTCAGAGCTTGCTCCTTGAGTGGACTCTTCCTCCGAACTCAGGCGACTCCGTATCAGTCGGAATAGCACAATAAGGACAGCGCTCCTAAATGCATGCGCCAAAGCAGCAAGTTCTGGAGCGGCATCTGGCCTACATCGCCAGTCTTGCAGCTCTTGCTCGACTCCTTCGCAGGTGGCATGGAACAACTTCTTTCTTCTGGTTATCTCCTCAGCCCCCAGAGCAACATCGAGTCTGGTCTCTTCATCGATGCTACTCAAAGTAGCTACATGGCGTAAAAGATCTGTGGCGACGCCTAGGTAGGTGTCGACAACGTCTGTGATGCCATCCAGATAACTGCAGTCTAGCAGCGGCCTCCTCCGCATGGTCACACTCCCAATCATGTCGTGATACGCAAAGTTTCGAAGAATCCACTGACCCTCGGAGCTCCGTTTGAAGACTTCAGGTCCTCGCAAGGTCGTCCCTGAGCTTGGATTGACCACGGCGGACTCGATGATGAGCTTGGCACCGTTGAGGTGGGCACACCACCCGTCGTTATCTCCTACGCATACCTCACCTATGACAAAGGCCAAGCATGTTGCTGCTTTGATTTCGTACCATGCGATTTCATGCTGTGGTTTAGCGAGGGCTGTGGCGAGGTTGGTGATTGCTGTCGAGTGAGCTTCTAAGGCAGAGACCCGATATGACTCATTCGTGAGGGACAAGTGACCAGAAGCAAAAGCGACCAGTGCATCGTAAAGCACACTCGATTCCATAGCCATTGGTAGGAACTCTGAAAGATCCTAAGTGTCAGTTGCAGCCCATCGAGACATATGGAAGTGCATCCAATTCATTCAGAGAGTAACGAACCAGATAGGAACGAGTTGAACTGCTCGCTTGCAGTCAAAAAATGGCTCAGCACTGTAATGTAGTATCGCATTACTTGTCGCTTCTGAGGCGGTTCGCCCTGGTCCACGCCCGGAGGTGAAGCAAGCAACGGAAAACATGACGATAATGGTTGATGCGAGTTATCTCTCGTCGACGGTCGTAGCGCCTGAGTTGCCTGCAGTGTGCTCTTCTTCTGTTCGACCCAGGTAGTCGGGACTACATCGCGAGCCGTCGATCGCACGCATTTCAGATTCAACCTGGAGCATGTTCCACAGATTGGAAACGTGTTCTCGACGCACTTCTTCCTCCTAAAGCTCCAAGAATACTTATCAGAATGAGGGGTCCCGCGATAGGGTTATCGGTGAGGCGGGCTTACCGATATCGGCAGGTCAGACATCCCGTTTTGTCGTGTTTGGAGCCCTTTCGTCGCCGCGTTTCTGATTGAAATTGTAAAGACATGACGGCCTCGGGTTGACCTTCCATTATAACAGGCAAGCAACGTTGCTATGATCCAACTCCGTCGTGTTGGGCGTAACAGACAACAAACACGTGGGGGGAATCTTGATGTCAAGGAGGAAAAAGAGGGACTCTTTCAGCGGCCCAAGCACGGTGAGTGGATTACGGGGAGAAGCAACGGAAGTTTCCATCCAGTTATTACTGGGATACTTGCCTGATCAGTCCTAGCACCAAATTTGTCGGTATTAATGTCTTTCCCCGCTATGGACGAGCGCCATCGGCCCCTCACAACGGAGTTAAACATCTTAAGTCTTTATAAGAATTCTTATTCGCTGATTTAACTTAACAGACTTATCTCTTTTTTAATTATATCTTATCAAAACTCCAGGGTGCTTCCCCCCCTTCGCTATCTTTAGCTATTAGCCAACTACTAAGGTACATAACTCGAGCCAAGGGCTAATAGGTCGGAATACGTCGCTAGAAAGAAATACGGAATATATTAGATTAGAAGTCTAATTTAACCTCGGCATATAGCCGAGGCTACGCAGGGGCTAACGAGGAGCCGTATTTATAATTACTATAAACTACTTAACTTATAATTAGAACCTCCCTTTTATACCTTATATAATATATTAAAATAGTTTAATTAACTTATTTTGTTAACCTACGGTTCGAACTATTTAATTAATATCCTTATAATAAGAATATTAATACTAATTAATAATTAATTTTTATTATTATAAATTAGTAAAGTATTTAGTATAAAAGAGATAACCTTTTTAAATGAAATATAATAAGAGAATCGTATTACTTAACCTTACGGAAAGTAGGTAATAAAACGTAAAATCTTTATAATAAAATAAAATAGAGAAATCGTAGCCCTTAACTATTTATAAAAAGCTAACGTTTACTATATTAAAATAACCCCTAATAATTAATAAAAATATTAAAGTAACTAAGCTACCGTCGTTAACTTTATATAATCCTTCCTTATTAATTAACTTACTTATAGCTAGCCCGTAATTAAAAATTAATTAAATTAATTAATTAATTAATAAAAAAAACCACTTACGTAACTACTTACCTAATTAATTAGTATAACGAACGAGCTTAAGAAGTATGATATAAAAAAGTACTATGTAATTAAAAAAAAAACATCCTTAAGTATAATATACTTAATAAGAGTATTAAAAAGTATAAGTATTATAAAATTAAGAGATTTATAATATATAGAGGGACTACCCCCGAGGGGCTTATAAATACGACCTCGAAGCTCATAATCTAAATAATCTCCTCATAACCCTCTTAACTATCTCCCTAAATATTACTTAAAAATATAATAAAAAAGATAGTATAATAAGAAAAAAAAGGGATTTAGAGATTACGATAATAATAATTTATAAATTAAAAATATTATAAATACTAGAGGTTAGCTTAGTAAAAAAGCTATTATTTTTAAAAAGATCTTCTTTTAACCTCTCATTAAAGTTACGATTATTATAATAAAAAAAAATACTTTAAAAGGCCGCTAAAAAGCTCCTTTTTTATATTACTAGTTTTTAATATAAAAATTACTAATTTTAAAAAAGTAAAAAATAAACTACTAATTAATAATAATTTATTTAACGAACGTATACGCCTCTTAGGTTTTTAACTTAAAAAAAAAACGCTACGTAATTTAAACGTCGTTAGGCTACTTATAAATCTATTCCTAACGTTAATTAATTAAATAATTAAAAAGAAATACTAAAATAATATCTAATTAAGAGGACTAAGAGTAAATAATAATAAAGCTTAGTACGAAAAGATAAAAAGAAATAAAAAGGTCCTAGACCTTAATAAATCTAGTAACTAATAATAGTACGCTATTACTAAGGCTAGTAAATAGTTCTAAAACGACTTTATTAAGATTAAATACGCTAATTACCGTAGATCGAAATAGAAATTAGAGAACGACGAGGAGTAAGTTAGTCTATAGCTAAAGAGGAGGAATTTCTATACTATATAAATAAATAGAAATCTAATTAGAATATTAAAAAAAATAAGTATATAGAGATTTTAATAACTCTAATAGCGAGTAAATCGACGTAGTATTAATTTATTTTATAAAAATATATATTTAAAAAGGGCTCGAGGGGTAACCTCTATTTTATAAAATCGCTAACGACCTAGGTAACTAAAAGGACGAGTAGTTCGTAAGTACTAATCCGAACGTAATAAAAAGGGTTATTAAATTCCTCTATTATTAAAGTATTTTACTAACCTAAATAGTAAAATAAAGAGCTTATAAAACGCTTATTATTATAGTTATTACTAACGAATTTATATTATAAATTAGAATTAAGTTAACTAAGTAATAATAAAGTATAACGATTTTAGTAAAAAAGTAAACTAATTAGAATTTTTCTTAGAAATTACTAATAATAATATATTAGTACTTATTATAATAAAGGCTACGGAAACTATATAAGAGGAGTAGTTATTAATAATCTTACTAATCTTAGTAACTAACTTAGTAACGTTACTAATACGTAACTTATTACTTATTAATTAGAAAAGTATATAATTAACTATATAAAGTCGATATAACTATATTAATATATAAGGGATATATAAAAAGACCGACCTAACGGTTACTATTACGAGGTAATTTACTAACTTTATAAAGATCTTTTTTAAAAAGAAATTATACTTAAGAAAGAAATACGAGGTTTTATAAAAAGCCCTTATAGTTTTTTATAAGTACTATAAAAAAGTTAGAATCCGAGAGTAATAATACTACTTAGTAATTAATATCGTACTAATAAATAAGGCTACGGATTATTATTACGAAGTAGTACGTATTATTAACCGAACTAACTTTTTAAATATAGTTAACGTAAGATCCGTAGTTGTGAACTTTGCAGGAGGGAAAGTTAAAAAGTTAGAAAATCTAAAATAATAATCTAGCGAGACAGTGTGAGTATCCACTAATACCGTGTATTAATACTATATAAATAATACCGAGAACCGCCCGAGCAGCCAGCAAAGGCAGAATATATAAATAAATAGTTAACGTAATTCGAAGTCGCTTCGAGACCTAAAATAAGAGTTTAAAGCTCCTATCCGAGCTAAGGGCATTATTATTTAGGTCTATAGCTAAAATAATAAAGAAAAAGTTAAAACTAAAGATCTTTAAAGAACTTATTAATTAAATTAATAAACTAGTAAAGACGTAGCTAAATAAGGGGATAAATAAGTAAAAGGTTAGGTATTTTTATATTATTATATAAAGAGTTCTAGAGGCGAGGGTAACTCTATACTAACTACTTAAGTATTATAAAACCCTTTACTCAAAACTAAGGTCTAACTTTAATATTAAAATAAAGATACCCTAATAAACGTACTTATAATTATATAACAGCCCTTATTAATAATATTAAGTTAACTATACGTATATAAATAAAAATGGAGATACTAAATACGGTAACTACTAGGCTAAAAGAATAAACTCCTTAGCTAGCCGCTAATTAGAGTTAGGATAAGAGTAATAAAAAGAGAAGTATTTTATATATAAAAAGGACGGCTATTACTTAAGTAATTACTTTAAAAAAGAGTATACTAAATTATATAAATAGTATAAAAAGTTAAGAGTAATATATAGTAAAACTAGCCCTCGTTAATTTAACTAATTCCTCGTTATATATAAAAATAAATCTAAAAGTATAATTAGTAACTTAAAATATCCGTATATAATAAGAAATTTAAAAAATAAAAAAGATCTTACCCCGTATATTAATAAAATAAATTTTGATAAAACTAACGAGATTAACTACTGCTTTTTCGCCTTATTAGCTTTTAAAAGATATATAAAGCTAAATAAATAAAAAATAATAAAAGCTCTTAATAAGTAGGCTTTTATTTACGGATAGTAAAGGAAAATCCCTTAGATAATAAATATAAATAAATAAATAAATTTAATAATACTAAACCCTATTTTATTAATATTTAAAAAGAAATTAGTACTTCTCTTAATACTTAAAGAAAAATAAGGTACTAAGTAATTCTAAGGGTGCCTAGAGGGGTCCTTTTTATACTACCTAAATTACTTAAACGCTAAGCTCGTATAAGCATTTTACGTTAATAAATAATACGGCCTAAATATTTTCTAAAGGATTATTCTAACTATAGGGGTATTATAATAATTAATTAGAAATAAGGGGCAATTCTACGTACTTTAAAAAATATCTTTAGTTATATTAAATATATTAATAATAAGTATTATAAAGATTAGCTTCGGCTTAAGTAAAGAAATATACGCCCTAAGTATAATAAAGATTAATATATACTTAAGTACGATAGTTTTCTATATCCTATTCAGTAATATACTATTTCTATTATACTTAAAAAATATAAACTAGTTAAGTATTATATTTAATAATACGACGGATAAACTATTAAATAGTAAGTAGTTTATACTTATTAAAAGGTAAGAGGGGTATGCGTTTATAAAGCTTAAATTAGATATTAAATTTATTAACTATTTTATAAAAGGAGATCTTAAACGATTATATAAGTACTTTAGCTACCTATTAGTTATAAAGCTATATAACTTCCTTAAATAATTAGAGAATAATATAAAAATAAAAGCTCTAGAGTACTTAATAAAAATATATTATTAATACTAAATAAACGCCCAGAGCCCGCGTGAATTCAAGTTTAAATTATATAACGAGCTTAATTTTAACTAAGAAATCGTTATTAATATCTTTTACTTAAATAATCGCCTAGTACTATATATTTTTAACGAGGCTATATTATTCTTAAAATGCTAATTCTTTAGGGACTTATTTATTAAAACTATTTAGTTAATATTAAAAAGAGCATAATTTAATATATACTAGGGGCTACTAAATAAGATTAGGACTAATATAAATATTAGTTTTAAATTAGCGGAGTTTAAAAATAATATTACTATATATAATATATAACTAAAAATCGTACTTATTAAAGCATACTATAGTATTAATAAAATAAAAAGAGCTTATTAGTAATTAAAAAAAGCGTTTAAAATTATTTATAATAGATACCCTAATACTACGAATAAAGAGTATTTTTAAATAGTATTTAAGTACTATAACGATGTTATAGGCCCGAAGGGATTAGTTCTAACGCTTCTTATATTTAGAGTATACCCGAGGACGATAATAACCTCGCTACTATTACTAAATATAGCTTAGCGAGCTTAGGTAATTAATAAAATAATAAAGGTATTCCGAGAGACAAATATAGAATACTAGATTAATAAAGCTATTATTACTTATAATAAGCTAAATATAAACTCTAACCTTAATATACTACTAAATTCGAACGTTAAGATCTAAAGAGAAGTTATTAAATAGTAATTAGGCCTATATAAGTTAATCTCGGTTAATAAACGTTTATATATCGTTACTAAAGACTAAGACTAACTACTTAAAATATTAATTATAGTAGTACGACCGTACTATACTAATCTTAGTAAAGAAATATTAGCTTAATAAAAAAAAAAGAGCTAAAAGAATCCCCTTAATAGTATAAAGAGGAGTGAGAGATTATCCTTAATAAAATTATTGTAATAAAATAAATAAATAATAATAATAAAAAAAAGGTAATACTTATACTACTAAAACGTATAAAAAAACCTAAATAAAGGGCACTACTTTGATAATTTATTACTAGCGACGCTATAATTAGTATATTTTGTATAATAAAAAAAAGGCTAATTTTATACTTATAACCTAACTATAAAAGAATAGTATAATTATAACGGTTAGGAAACCCTTCGAGAGATTAGACTTAGTATAGGTAAAGATATTACGTAATGAAAAGGTTTATCGATTTATTCTTTACGATCTAGTTAAATACGCAAATCTACGTATTTTTAAATCGTATATAGTTTAAAAAATAAAAAAAAAGGGCACCCCATAGCTATATAAAAAATCGAGGTACGTTATATAAAAGTATAGTAACGTTAAAAAGGCGACGCTACTTACTTAGTCGCTTATAGTTTAAACGCTATAACTAGCGCCTTATAATAGTACTAATAGTATTATTATAATAAAAAAAATACTAGATCTAAACTTATAATATTACGTAAGCGTATACTTAATTAGTAACTAAGCTTATAAAAAAAATCCTCGCTTACTTCCTAAAAAAGATAACTAGTAAGTACTTAAAAAGCACGATTATTAAAGTACTTAAGCCGTTATATAGCCTCGCTAAATTAGGTACTTATTAGTAAGTAACGTACTATAACTTCTATATTAACTAATTATTAATAGTTATATTAATATACGATCCTTACTTCTTAATCTCTATATATATAAACGACCCTTTTAGTATCGTTAAGATATAAATAGATAATACCTTAAGTTTATTAAATATCGAGTTTATAAAATAAGAAAATAAAAAGCTTTATAAAACTAAGTTTATAGCTAAACTAAAAGAGGTCTTAATATTAAAATCCCTATTAGCGTTTAATAAAGGGATTTTAATAATTAAGGAGGATAATATAGTATTTTAATAAAAGGGGTAAGGTAAGAAGATTACTCTTATTAACTAAAAGTCCCTTAATTATAAAAAGTAATATAGGGCTAAGCTTGCCCAAGGGGTATATATTACGAGTATTTATTAGCCCGAGGCTACTTTTAATTACGCTAAAGCTACGTAAATTATAGAGCTTATAAAAAGTAACTTCTATACTCTTAATTAATAACTATAATAATAATATTAATACTATAACTAAGGTCTTGTTTACTAGCTTATTAAGCTTATTTTAATAAGGCTCTACGTATTTATTAATAAATTATTTATAAATAATAACGACTTAATTTTATAATTAAGATATATTATTATTCTCGCTAATAAAAAGATTAATAAAAACGAATTTACGATCTAGGGTAATATTATCTAAAATCTATTAATAAAAAATAAGTAAGTAATATATAGCATATTTATATCTAAAGTTTATAATATAATTAATAGCGTTAACCTCGCTTATATAATTTTAACTACGCTTAAAAAAATTATAAATTAACTTAACCTCCCTACGATCCTTATAATTATCTATACTAATTCGTACTTATTATACGAGTACCTCGTTAAGCTAAGTACTATAAAAGAAAAGAGTTTTATAATAAATATTATAACCCTTAAGTAGTCGTATAAACAGCGAGAAATTCTTAAAATCTATTAAATTAATAATAATAATAACCTCGCTAACGCTTTTATAAAAATAGTACTTAATAAGGGATTAGAATAATTTATTAATAAAAGAAAAGTAATAGTATAAATAAAAAAATAAGTTATATAAAAAGAATAAAAAAAAGGGATAAAAAAAACGACTTAGTAAACGGGCCCGAGGTTAAATTAAACTTCTAATTATAATAATAGTAGTAATAATAGAAGTAGTAATTAAATTAATAAAAAAAGAAAAAGTTAGTATTAAATCAGAAATCTAATTTAACCTCGGTATACAGCCGAGGCTATATAGGGGCTAACGAGGGGCCCTATTTACGATTACTATAGACTACTTAACCTATAGTTAAAACCTCCCTTTTATACCTCACGTAGTATATTAAAATAGTTTAATTAACCTACTTCGTTAACCTACGGTTCGAACTAATTGACTAATATCCCTATAATAGGGATACTAACAAAATGCTTTCCGTAATTAGCCAAAGAGTCAGCTCTACTCAAAGAGAACCTGAAAACTCAAACGCAAACAATCGCGCATCAGCCAGAGCGGCAACTCGGTGCGGCACTACAAGTCGCTTGTACTCTTCGCTCGCAATTGTGTCTCTGAAAACTCCAATATTCTCGTATTGCACAAGAGCCACTTCATCCCAATCATCGTCCTCCAGCCCTAGCACCTTCCCAACCATTTTGCCGGAGAATGGGACACGAGTGCCATTCATTGTAGGAAGGGCGAAAAAAGCAGGCACGTAACGTTGTTGCCACGCATCTTGACCGCTACAAGCGGGGAGAGAGTGGAAATCGGCTGGAGCGGTAGGGTCGTAAATAGCGACGGGGCGAAACTTCAAAATATTGAGCATGTAGACCAGTTTGTGAGGATCCATAGGACCGATGGCATCTTTGACTGCTGCTATGTCCGTAAGCTCAGTGGCAGGCATTGGAAGATACAGATGTGAGTAATTCTAAGTGACGCGAGCCGACTAGTTGTTTTATGTCATGTGGTTTGCTGAGACACAGCTGAAAGTGAGACCAAGGCTTCCCTTAGCCTTTTGTACATGCTGGTGGAACGAGTTGACATATTGACCGGCCCGTCCCATTCTAGACTTTTGCGGATGACAAACGTTAGTTGCGGATAGCCTAGCCAATTCTTCAACCACTGGCCAACCTAAGCCTGGGCCAAGTGTCTACCTCACTTAGCACATCACTGAACGGCGCTATTTGATAATGACATTTGAACGGTGGAATATTTGGGCAATTGCACTCTGTATCAGATTGGCTATTTTGGGTTTGTCATCGATTCCATACGGCTACAGGGCTTTTGCTCCACGAGAGGTCGGAGCCGGGTAAGTTACGTGAAATGGCACGTCGCAGCAGGGTCCAGATAGGTAAGCCTAGAGCATCGGGAAAGTATGTAATTCATCCGCTCTGGATTACCAATTCCCTTAAAGTGTATTCAAGTCTCTCATCCGTCTGGTCCGGCATCAGAAAAGCTATTATACGAACCTGAGAGAGGTCGCACGACATCCCCAAACACCTGACAACTTTAAAATGAACTCAATTACCTACTGTATAAGAGAGTGTAGGAACTTAGGCTCTCTAAGGACTTATCCGACTACTCATCATGTTTGCTTCTTATGACTAGTCATTTTACGGAGTTAACGTATTGGGACGAATGTTGTAATTCTCCCAGTCAATACCAGTCGTACGGTGTGGGCCGTCACGCAGGACCCACACTTTCTTCCCATCACGAAGAATGATTTAGTCAATACTATACAACCAAGTGACGGCTCACATCGTACGCCTGTTGCTGACCGTGAGATTTCTGACATTCTTCCTAATACGTTTACTCCGTAAAATGAGTTACTATGACAATCAGACATGTCATAGACCACACACTCTGTGAGCTTGGTTGAGTCGGTCTCGCTCCGCTGTCTCTCACAAATCCGACAATGAACTCCGACCTTCCTAACCACTACTGAGATGTATAAATACAGAGGATTCCTTTGAGTCCATAGACTGTTTGTTTCCTCCAGCACACCGCACAATTGAATCAGTTTTCTAAGAAGCTTCCTCATACCAACTTGAACCGTCTTCATTAGCGACCAATTACCTATCAGTGAGCAACACTACACCTATACGCGAGCAAACAGCTGATGAGATTGTCAGATATGAAGACCTATACTATCCTCGCCATTGCCGCCCAGGCTGCGGTTGTCCTCGCCAACTGCAAAGTCCAGCTTCTCGATGGCAACAGCTTTCAGCTTGGCACTGCCTGCATACCCAAGGGCGGACAGGGCCACATCACCGTCAACGGTCGTAACTGGTTCATCGATGCGACGACCAGCTGCGGGCTGAGCTTTATTAGCACCCAGAACCCCCCTTCCGGATGGCAGCTCAAGTCCCTCGGCAGCTGCTGAGATCTTGAGGCGTGGGGCAGCTAGAACGTCCACCTTCAACTGGACAGGCCCATGCCACCCGAGTAACTTCTGGGATATTAGTCACTTAGCTATCACATAGAGAAGAAGGCTTTCCAGTAGGGGAAAAAGGATTTGGCAACAGTCGATTGTTGTAACATCGATCTCAACGCTCAGTTGAAAGCCTATCGAATGTATTTCATTACATTTTTAAGGCTCAGGGGGCGCATAGGAATTAAATAACATCATATTTACTGTTTTAACACGTTGCGTAAATGCTGAATCTGAAAATTCGTAATCTTTTCGCAACCGGCTCCCAGAGATAAATATGATGCTAGTATAGTAGGATAACCGGACATAGGGGCGTTTTGCCCCTATCGGTTTTATATAAGAGTGTTAGTATCCCTATTATAAGGATATTAGTCGATTAGTTCGAACCGTAGGTTAACGAAGTAAGTTAATTAAACTATTTTAATATATTATATAAGATAAAAGAAAGAGGTTCTAATCATAAATTAAGTAGTTTATAATAATTATAAATAGGGCCCTTTATTAGCCCCTATATAACCTCGGCTATATACTAAGGTTAAATTAGACTCCTAATCTAATACTAACTTTTTCTTTTTTTATTAATCTAACTATTACTTTTACTATTACTATTATTATTATTATTATTATAATTAGAAGTTTAATTTAACCTCGGGCCCGTTTACTAAGTTATCTCTTTTTACTCCTTTTTTTTACTTTTTTATATCACCTATTTTTTTATTCGTACTATTACTTTTTTTTTATTAATAAATTACTCTAATCCCTTATTAAGTATTATTTTTATAAAAGCGTTAGTAAAGTTATGATTATTATTAATCTAATAAATCTTAAAAATCTCTCGTTCGTACGACTATTTAAGGGCTATAATATTTATTATAAACCTCTTTTCTTTTATAATACCTAGCTTAATAAGGTACTTATATAACGAGTACGAATTAGTATAAACGATCATAAGGATTATAAAAAGATTAAGTCGATTTATAATTTTCTTAAGTATAATTAAAATTACGTAAGCGAGGTTAACGTCGTTAATTATATTATAAACTTTAAATACGAGTACGTTACGTATTATTTACTTACCTCTTATTAATAAATAGTAAATAATATTACCCTAGATCGTAAATTCGTCCTTGCTAAGCTTCTTATTAATAAAGATAATAATATATTTTAATTATAAAGTTAGGTTATTATTATTTATAAATAATCCGTTAATAAATATATAAAGCCTTGTTAAAGTAAGCTTAATAAGCTAGTAAATAAGACCTTAGTTATAGTATTTTTATTTATTTATATATTCTACCTTTGCTAGCTACTCGGGCGGTTCTCAGTATTATTTATATAGTATTAATACACGGTATTAGTAAATACCTATACTATCTCGCTAGACTATTTTTTTAAATTTTTTAACTTTTTAACTTTTTTTTTTATAAAGTTTATAACTACGGATTATTAACGGTAATATTAGGCGCCCAACGCTACTACTTTATAAGCCTACGTACCTAGCTAAGTTAGCTACCTTTCTAAGTAATAGTAGCTTATAATAGTATAGTATTAGAGATACCCTCGTTACTATCGTTAAGAATAATACTAACCTTATTAATATATACTTTTAACTTTAACTCGTATATATATATATTTATTACTTTATTACTTTTATTAAAATCGAAAACGCTATTTCTCTTACTATCTATTGCTATCGTACTATTACTATCGCACTATTACTATTACTATTATTATTTAACCGTCTACCTTAAGTATACTTTATTAAAATACTAAGATATTACTAATAGCTTATTAACCCTTAGGGCTTCCTTAATAACTAGAAGTTCGATTTTATAAGTATTATACTAGAGGACCCCGAGCTATAAAGAGACCGCCTTAATAAATACTATATTTATAATATCGACTTATAAAAAACGGATAGATATATTGTAATAAGTATTACTCTTATTAATACCTTTTTAATATAATAAAGTAGTATAAATAAGCTTAGATTTAATAATATGATTAGGAGCTTAGAAAGAGCGTAGGCGAGCGTATTAAATAGGAATATTAATAAGGAGAGGTTATTATTAAATAAGATAAGGGAAGAAAATAAGGGGTAGTATTTAGCTATTAAGAAAGTAATTAATATACTATAGTAGCGGGGTTATTAGTATTTTAAGTTTAGTTAGTATTAATAGTTAGTAATAGCTACGGCTAGCTATAGTTAGTTATAAAGTTTTATTAAAATACGTAATAAAGATACTCGATATTAACCCTAATAGACTAGCTTGCTTGTGAAGGCGAAGATGGCCCCCAATGAGGCGGACCGGACCCCAAAGGGATAGTATTTTTATTATTATTATAATTATTAATTAAGAGTATTAAAGTTACTCTTTATAAGCTCTATAACTTACGTAGCCTTAGTATAGTTAAAAGTAGCCTCGGGTTAATAAATACTTATAATATATACTCCTTAAGTAAGCTTAGCCCTATATTATTTCTTATAATTAGGGGATTTTTAGTTAATAAAAATAATCTTCTTACTTTACTCCTTTTATTAAAATACTATATTATCCTTTTTAATTATTAAAATCCCTTTATTAAATACTAATAAGGATTTTAATATTAGGATCCCTTTTAGTTTAATTATAAATTTAGTTTTATAAAGCTCCTCATCCTCCTTTTTTATAAACCCGATATTTAATAAACCTAGGGTATTATTTATTTATATCCCGACGATATTAAAAGGGTTATTTACGTATATAAAGATTAGGAAATAGGGATCGTATATTAATATAACTATTAATAATTAATGAATATAAAAATTATAATACGTTACTTATTAATAAGTACCCGATTTAGTAAGGTTATATAACGGCTTAAGTATTTTAATAATCGTACTTTCTAAGTACTTATTAATTATCTCCTTTAGGAAGTAAGCGAGGATCTTTTTTATAAGCCTAGTTATTAATTAAATATACGTTTACATAATATCATAATTCTAGATTTAGTATCCTTTTTATTATAATAATATTATTAGTACTATTATAAGGCGCTAGTTATAGTATTAAACTATAAATAACTAAGTAAGTAGTATTGCTTTTTCGACGTTACTATACCCTTATATAACGTACCTTAATTTCTTATATAGCTATAAAATACCCTTCCTTTTTATTTCTTAAACTATATACGATTTAAAAATATATAAATTTACGTATTTAACTAAATTATAAAAAATAAATTAATAAACCCCTCGATTATATAATATCTTTATTTTTACTAGGTCTAATCCTTTAAAAAGTCTCCTAGTTATTATAATTATACTATCCTTTTATAATTAGGTTACGAGTACGAAATCGGCTTTCTTTTTTATTATATAAAATATATTAATTATAGTATTATTAATAATAAATTATCGAAGTAGTACCCTTTATTTAGGTCTTTTTATATATTTTAGTAATATAAGTATCGCTTCTTTTTCGTTATTATTATCTATTTATTTTATTATAATAATTTTCTTAAAGATAATCTCTTACTCCTCTTTATATTACTAAGGGGATTCCCTTAGTTATTTCTTTTTATTAAGCTAATATCTCCCTACTACGATTAGTATAATACGGTCGTACTATTATAATTAATACTTTAAATAGTTAATCTCGATCTCTAATAATAATATATAAACGTTCGTTAACTAAGATTAAGTTATATAAACCTAATTATTATTTAGTAATTTCTCTCTATATTTTAACGTCCGAATTTAGTAATATATCGAGGTTAGGACTTATATCTAGCTTATTATAAATAGTAATAGCCTTATTAATTTAGCGCTTCATATTCGTTTTTTAGAGTATTTATATTACTTTATTAATTACCTAAGCTTACTAAGTTATATTTAGTAATAGTAACGAGTTTATTATTATTCTTAAGTATACTCCGAATACGAAAAGCGTCAGAACTAGTCCTTTTAGGCCCATAGTATTATTATAGTACTTAAATACTATTTAAAAATACTCTTTATTTATAATATCGGGGTACTTATTATAAATAATTTTAAACGCTCTTTTTAACTATTAATAAGCTCTTTTTACCTTATTAATACTACAGTATACTTTAATAAGTACGATTTTTAGCTATATATTATACGTAATAATATTATTTTTAAACTCCGCTAACTTAAAGCTCGTACTTATATCGGTCCTAATCCTATTTAGTAACCCCTAGTATATATTAATTTATACCTTTTCTAATATTAACTAAATAGTCTTAGTAAATAAGTCCCTAAGGAATTAGCCTCTTTAGAATAATATAGCCTCGTTAATAATATATAATACTAAGTAATTATTTAAGTTAAATTACTTATTATTTAATAATCTATCCCTTATATTATTAAATACGATACTTAACTAGTTTATATTTTTTAGGTATAATAGAAATAGTATATTAAAAAGTAAGATATAACAAACTATCGTACCTAAGTATATATTAACTTTTACTATACTTAGGGCGCATATTTCTTTACTTAAGCCGAAGCTAATCTTTATAATACTTATTATTAACGTTTTTAATATAACTAGGGATATCTTTTAGAGTATATAGAATTACCTCTTATTTCTAATTAATTATTATAATACCCCTATATTTAGGATAATCCCTTAGAAAATATCTAGGCCGTATTATTTATTAATATAAAATACTTATACGAGCTTAGTATTTAAGTAATTTAAAGGTTATGAAAAGGACCCCTCTAAGTACCCCTAGAATTACTTAGTACCCTATTTCTCTTTAAATATTAAAAAAAGTACTAATTCTTTTTTAAATATTAATAAAATAGGGTTCGGCGCTATTAGATTTATTTATTTATTTATATTTATTATTTAAGGGATCTTCTCTTACTATTTATTAATAAAAGCTTACTTATTAAGAGCTTTTATTATTTTTTATTCGTTTAGTTTTATATATTTTTTAGAGACTAACGGGGTAAAAAAGGAGTAGTTAATCTCGTTAACTATATTAAAATTTACTTTATTAGTATACGGGGTAAGACTTTTTTTATTTTTTAAATTTCTTATTATATACGGATATTTTAAGTTACTAATTATACTTTTAGATTTATTTTTATATATAACGAGGAATTAGTTAAATTAACGAGGGCTAGTTTTACTATTTATTACTCTTAACTTTTTATACTATTTATATAATTTAGTATACTCTTTTTTAAAGTAATTACTTAAGTAATAGCCGTCCTTTTTATATATAAAATACTTCTCTTTTTATTACTTCTATCTTAACTCTAATTAGTAACTAGCTAAGGAGTTTATTCCTCTAGCTTAGCGGTTATTATACTTAGTATTTCTCCTCTTATTTTTATATATATAGTCGACTTAGTACTATTAATAAGGGACGTTATATAATTATAAGTACGTTTATTAAAGTACTTTTATTTTAATATTAAAGCTAGACCTTAGCTTTAAATAAAGGGTTTTATAATACTTAAGTAGTTAGTATAAAGTTACCCTCACCTCTAGGACTCTCTATATAATAATATAAAAATACTTAACTTTTTACTTATTTATCCCTTTATTTAGCTACGTCTTTACTAGCTTATTAATTCAATTAATAAGTTTTTTTAAAAATCTCTAGCCTCGACTTTCTTTTTATCGTTTTAGTTATAAACTTAAATAATAATACCCTTAGCTCAGATAAGAGCTCTAAACTCCTATTTTAGGTCTTAAAACGACTTCGAATTACGTTAATTATACTTAAAAAGTTAGTTTAGTTAATAATACGTACTACTTTATAATAATAATCCGTAGGCTTATTAGTTAGTACGACGTTAATTACTAAGTAGTATTATTATTTTTAAATTCTAACTTTTTTATAATATTTATAAAAAACTATAAGGGTTTTTTATAAAACCTCGTATTTCCTTTTTAAGTATAATTTCTTTTTAAAAAAGATTTTTATAAGGTTAGTAAATTATTTTATAATAATAATCGTTAAGTCGGTCTTTTTATATATCCCTTATATATTAATATAGTTATATCGACTTTGCGTAGTTAATTATATACCTCTCTGATTAGTAAGTAATAAGTTACGTATTAATAGTGTTACTAAGCTAGTTATTAAGATTAATAGGATTATTAATAGCCGCTCTTTTTATATAATTTCTATAGCCCTTATTATAACGGGCGCTAATATATTACTATTAGTAGTTTTTAATAAAACTTTTAGTTAGTTTACCCTTTTATTAAAGTCGTTATATTTTATTACTACTTAGTTAACTTAATTCTAATCTTATAATATAAATTCGTTAATAATAACTATAATAATAAGCGTTTTATAAGCTCTTTATTTTATTACTGAGGTTAGTAAAATACCTCGATAGTAAAGGAATTTAATAACCCTTTTTATTACGCTCGGATTAGCGCTTATAAACTACTTATCCTTTTAGTTATTTAGGTCGTTAATAATCTTATAAAATAGGGGTTACCCTTCGAGCCCTTTTTAAGTAAAGATTTTTATAAAATAGACTAATATTACGTTAATTTACTCGCTACTAAGGTTATTAAAATCTCTATATACTTACCTTTTTTAATATTTTAATTAGATCTTTATTTATTTATATAATATAAGAATTCTTCTTTTTTAGTTATAAACTAACTCGCTCGTTATCGTTCCCTAACTCGTACTTTAATTTATAATAACTAGCGTATTTAATCTTAATAAGGTCGTTTTAGAGCTACTTACTAACTTTAATAATAGTATATTATTATTAATCACCGGATTTATTAAGGTTTAGGACCTTCCCGCTTCCTCTCGTCTCTTTATACTAAGCCTTATTACTATTTACTCTTAGTTTTCTTAGTTAAATACTATTTTAATAATCCTTTTTTAGTTATTTAATTAATTAATATTAAAAATAGATTTATAAATAGTTTAATAACGTTTTAATTACGTAGCGTTTTTTTTTAAATTAAAACCCGAGAGGTATATACGTTCGTTAAATAAATTATTACTAGTTAATAATCTACTTCTTACTTTTTTAAAATTAATAATTTTTATATTAAGAGCTAGTAATATAAAAAGGGAGCTTTTTAACGGCCCTCTAAAGTATTCTTTTTTTATTATAATAATCGTAATTTTAATAAAAAGCTACGAGAGGATCTTTTTAAAAATAGTAACCTCTTTACTAAGCTACCCTTTAATACTTATAATATTTATAATTTATAAATTATAATTATTATAATTTTTAAATCTTTTCTTTCTTTATCGTACCGCCCTTTATATTATATTCCTAAGTAATATTTAGAGAATAGTTAAGAGGGCTACGAGGAGATCTTTTAAATTATAGGCTTTGAGGTTATATTCGTAAGGCCCTCGTTAAAATAAACCTTTTTATATATTATAAATCTCCTAGTCTTATAATACTTACGCCTCTTAGTACGCCCGATACTTAAAAATCCTTTTTTTTCGATCGTATAGTACGTTTTTATATTATACTTTTCGAGCTCGTTTATTATACTAATCGATTAAGTAAGTAGTTATATAAGTAGTTCTTTTTACTAATTAATTAATTCATTTAATTAATTTCTAATCGCAGGCCGGCCGCGAATAAGTTAATTAATAAAGAGGGATTATATAAAGTTAATAATAGTAGCTCTGTCGCCTCGATATTTTTACTAATTATTAAGGGTTATTTTTAATATAATAAACGTCGGCTTTTTATAAGTAGTTAAGGGCTACGATTCCTTTACTTCGTTTTATTATAAAAATTCCGTATTTTATTACTTATTATTTATAAAGTTAAATAATACGATTTTCTTATTACGTTCTATTTAAAAAGGTCGTTTCTTTTTATATTAAATACTTTACTAATCTATAATAATAAAAATTAATTACTAATTAGTATTAGTATTTTTATTATAGGGATATTAATTAATGAGTTCGAACTATAGGTTAATAAAATAAGTTAATTAAACTATTTTAATATATTATATAAGGTATAAAAAAGAGGTTCTAATCGTAGGTTAAGTAGTCTATAGTAATTATAAATAGGGCCCTTCGTTAGCCCCTGCGTAGCCTTGGCCGTATGCCGAGGTCGAATTAGACTTCTAATCCGATAGAGAGATAAGATTAGTATATAATTTCTTACTTACCTCCCACGAGTTCCGTTAGCTAGTCCGCGCCAATGTCGATTCGAACTGATCGCACGATGTACTAACCCTACTAATACTAATGCTATCTTTTATTAGTTTTCAAATTAGTTTGTGTCGGATAAACTTTGCCCTTAAAGAGGTATAAAGACCCATGTGCTCGAGCATGGAATATGAACAAGCGTCCAGAAATCTTACGAGCGATGCTTTGGATTATTATGAAATTTGAATTGAGACTTCTCATTCTTACTTCTTATCTCTTCCTCCTTCGCTTAATCTTATACCCCCTGAATCAGAGAGGGGTCTGCCCAGCTATACGAGGCGAATGGTGCTAAATAGTCGTCTTTTCTACCCATCGTATATTCATCCGTAGAACTATTTGTCTGCTTTCACCAACGGCTAAGTTATAATACCGAAGAATGATAGTCTTGATGGGTAGATGAGTTGTGTGGATGTGGGCCTTTTCACTTATTCTCTATTCGCTGATTCAAGACCCTTGCGGATCAACAATCAGAGCTTTCGATGTGACCAGCATATTTTCAGTAGCAATAGCACGCACAGGAGAAATCCGTAGCTAGTGCGTCAATCTGGCTGAGGAGCAATATGCTCTCAAAGTCTGATTATAAGCAACTCCGAGGAATTTAATTACTAATTGTATCAAATTTTAATCGTTATCAAACATAAGACCCCTATCCCATTCGATTCGAGCTACTACCTACTTGCTGTATATATCTCGATAGAAATGCGAAGCAGAGGGGTTTAGGTAGAGAAAGCGTATAGTATCATTTCCATTTGCCCTTTGATTCTAAATATCGGATAGTATCAGTCGTCGAGCACGCAGTTGAGAAATTAGAGAACATATGGTTTAATAATCAGTGAAACAAAATATGGTAGAAGAAGTCAGACTCAACGCCCTCAGAACTGGGCAACGCTACATGTGGAGGCCTTTGGTGTTCTGGCCGAGATGACGTAGAAGACCTGTCACGAAATCAAGTCGGGCGTCTGACAAATAGCATCCGGCGGCGTTTCTGACCAGAAATCTATCCTCATCCGCCTGCTTCGCTCACATATGAGCTGTCATAGTCCATTGTGTATCCTCGGTATTAGGTGTTGAGTAATCATCAACAAGGAGACACACCGCAGAGAAGCCGTCTCACTGACTACAATTCAATGATTGATTCTAGCCCATCCCCATAACCTGCTTCTCTAGCCCGTTCCTCCGATTGACAAGTGCATTTAGCAATTGATTTCTGTACATTGATTTAGAAGCCTATATTCATACCGGCAAGATTGATCATAGCACCATATCTATAAGATCCGCCATGTCGCTTCTCAATTCTGCAAATGCTGGCTACATCATCGCCGCCCTTTGCATGGTCTTCTCCGCCTATGTCAGTAGGAAGCTACCTCATCTGTTTGGGTGGGGCGGTTCTCTCGACTCAAAATATGCTAATGGTTTTGCGAACAGGTTCTCCTCAGAGGACTGACCTGCTCGATCAGTCATGTACCTGGCCCGTGGCATACTTGCTTCGTCAACTATACTCTAAAATTCCATGTGCTCGTAGGTCGTCGAATGCACTACGTACACTCTCTCCACCAGAAGTACGGATCATTTGTGCGAATCTCGCCCATTGAAGTCGCAATAGCGGACCCCGAGTCGTTTACTGCAATTCACAAGATTGGCTCTGGCTTCACCAAAGGGCCATGGTACTCTGAGGTCATAGATGGGCGTGAGCCAGGCATTGTCTTCATCACCGATCCCAAGGAGCATGCTGTGAGGCGCAGGCTGTTTTCTAGAGCCTTTACGAGCCTCTCGCTGCGCGAGAATTGGGAGTTGGTTGTTCGAGAGAAGGTTGAATTAGCCGTAGACCGTATTCGGGCGGATGCTTTGAAGGGTAAAGCCGATATTCTCAAGTGGTGGATGCTCATGACGACGGACGTTATTGCCCACTTGTCTTTTGGCGAGTCTTTCAAGACACTAGAACTCGGCGAGGTCAGTTTAACAAATCTTGGTTGGACGTAACGCTGAATTCTATTAGAAAAGCTCCTACATCCACGCGTTGGAAATGCTCTTCACAGCTTCAATGTTTCGACGCGAAGTGCCCTGGCTATTCTATCTCGCCCAATATCTACCCTTTCAGTACCCCAAGGAGCTTGCAAACGCGGGGCACATCATCGGCGAATATGCTAGTATGGCCACAAGCAGCCGAAAAGGCAATGGGCATTCTGCAAACCTATTCAGTAACATGCAAGCTGCGAGTGATGAAAAGATCGAGTACAGCCTGACTCCGGAAAAGTTGCAGTCAGAGGCGACGAACCTCATCGTGGCAGGGTCCGATTGTCGGATCGGAAGTCCAATTCGACCGCGGCATACAGTCGATCGACGCAGGGGCCAATTAGGGGCCCTATTTAGGATCATCGTAGCTAGCCTAACCTGCGGTTAGAACCTCCTTTTTATAGCACGCAGAAATTTATATAGTTAAATTAATCTCTTTATTAACCTACGGTTCGAACTAATTTCCCTATAAGAGGGAAACTTATACTAATTAGTAATTAAATTTTATTATTATAAATTAGTAAAATATCTTATTATATAAAAAAGATAACCTCTTAATACCGTACGGGATAAGAGATTTATATTAAATAACCTTATAGAAGTAAATAAAAAAGGAGGCGATTCTCGAATACCGCACGGAATTAAGTAATCGTAGACCTTTATTACCTATAAAAAGTCGACGTTTATTATATTAAACTATATTAATTAACAAAACCGCTTAAGTAACTAGTATTTTACCGTCGCCTTAAGTAGCTTTTCTTACTAAATAATTTTACTACGGCCGGCCTACGATTAAAAATTAACTAGCCGAATTAGTAAAAGGAATTGCTAGTAAGCGATAATTACTTAATAATAATTAGGCTATAAAAAAAACTATTTAAAAAGATATAAAATAGGGTACTAAGGAGCCGTAAAAAGAAAATCTCTAAGGTATCTAACTTTATTAAGTATGAGCAATAAGTAGTATTTTTAATAAGTCTTTAAGGCCCGCGATTTTATAAAAAAAAGAGGGGGCTTAACTTCGCTAACTATACTTAATAACCTATACGGATCTTTTATAAGCTACTTAGTATTTATATTTAATTATTATTATAGAATACTACCCTAGAGGAGGTAGGTTAAGGAAAGAAGCTATTTAGAAATTACGGAGAGCACGAGGCTTAAGAGGCTAAAAGGGTATAGAATAGTAGAAATTAGTAACTAGTAAAGATTATAAAACTAATTACTATATCTTCTTATAGTAATATAAACGTCTACCGCTATTATTAAAAAAAGGGGCTACTAAAACCTATTTTTTTATCCTAAACAAAAAGGAGGTCTTAATAAGTACGATAGTTAGCGATTTAAAAAGGTAATAGTAGTTATTAAAAATAGTAAAAACGAGAGTAGTAATAAGACGGTAAGAAGAAGCGGGAATTTCTTAAACCTTAATAAATTCGTTAGGTAGTAAAAGTACGAGCTTATTATAACTAATGCGTAGATTAGATATATCCCCGTTAAAATTAAATACGCTAGCGACTATTAATATAGGCACAGGCTAGAGCACGACCCTTAGCGAGTTAGTATAAAGAAGAAAAAGAAAAAACCTAATCCTAAATAGAATCCCGATCCCTTATAAGTAAGTAAATATTAACCCGGACTATTAAGGAACGTAGATATACCGGATCGTAAATTAGCTTAACGATAAGTAAATTAACGCGGTATTAATCTATTTAACTAAGGTTTATAAAAAAAAGGGACTATAGGGGTAACCCCTATTTTATAAGATCGTAAACGACCTTAGCTACTAGCTAAACGAATAGTTTATAAGAGTAAGCTTAGGAATTATAAAAGTAGTTAATAAATTCCTCTACGGGCGAGGGGTATTACTAGCGTAATTATAATTATAAGAGCTATACGAAATCTTAGTAATAACGATTATAAAAGAGGAATTTGTATTATAGAACTAGGTATAAGTTAATAGGGCGTATAATCGTTTTAACGAATTTAAAAAAAGGGTAAACGACGTAAATTTCTTTTTTATAATTACTAATAATAATCTATTATTATAAAAAGATATATAGAGGTAAAATATTATATTATAAGTTTAATAATTAATAATTCCGCCTATTTCGATTTATAGCTCGTTGCTACTATTAATCTAAAATTCGGTGCTAATTAGCTAATAAGAAAGGAGGTAAACGACCTAAAGTTATTAATAGTACGTAGCGACGCAAGGATCGTATATAAATATTAAAAATTTAGTAGTAAATACGAGGTAATTTATAGACCTTAAAAAGATTTTTTTAAAAGAGAAATTGTACTTTAGGGGGAAGTATGAGGTCTTATAAAAAACCCTAACGATGTTTTATAACTATTATAAAAAGGTCGGGATTAGGGAATATTAGTACTATTCGGTAATTAATGTCGTACTCATAGGTAAAGCTTCTAATTACTACTACAAGGTAGTACGTAATCTTAATTAAAACGACTTTCTTAGTATTATTAACGTAATCCGAAGCCGCTTTAAGACTTACGATAGGAATCTAAAGCTCTTATCCGAGCTACGGGTAATTTTTTTTATATCTATAGCTAGGATAATAGAGGGTAAATCGTAAGTAAAAATCCTTAAAGAGCTTATTAATTAAATTAATAAGCTAGTAAAAACCTAGCTAAATAAGAGGATTAATAAGCGGAAAGTTAGATATTTTTATATCGTAGTCTAATGCGTATTAAAAGTAAAAATAACCTTATACTAAGTACCTAAAGATTACGAGACGCTCTACTTAAGACTAAGATTTAGTTTTAATATTAAGGTAAGAATGTTATACTAAACTTATCTCTAGGTATATAACGGCCCTTATTAATAGTACTAGGTTAATTAAACGTATAATAAGAAAGGAAAAGAAGCTAAGTATAGTAATCGCTAATAGAGAGGACTAGATTTATTAAATAAGTAGAGGTTTAACTTATAAGTAGGGTAATATAAGAAGTAGTACTTTATTTATAAAAAGGATAGATATTAATTAAATAATTACTTTAAAAAAGAACGTGCTAAATTATACGAATAGTATCGAAAGTCGAGGGTAGTAAAAAGTAAAACTAGCCCTAATCGATTTAACTAATTCTTTATAATATATAAGGGTATATTTAGGGGTATAGAACTTAGTATAGGTAACTAAATTAACGGCCTAAAGTATTTACTAAGAGATTTAGGAGATAAGGAAGACCTTATACTCTATACTAACGAATTAGATTATAACGAAGTTAACGATATTAACTACTCTTTTTTTACCCCGTTAGCCTCCGGAGGATATATAAAAATAAACGAGTAAAAAGTAGTAAAAGCTCTTAATAAATAGGCTTTTTTTTACGGATAGTAAGGGAAGGTCCCTTAGGTAATAGATACGGAGGTAGTTAGAAAAGTAAATTTAATAATGCCGGATTTACCTTTCTTAATGGCTAAAGAAAAATTAGGTATTGAGTAATTATAATAGTAGCTAAGGGGGCCCTTTTTATATTACTTAGATTACTTAAATACTAAGCTCGTATAGGTATTCTACGCGAGCGAAAGGTATAGCTTAAAAACTTTCTAAGGGATTATCCTAAATACTAAGGTATTATAATAGTTAATAAGAGGAAAGGGGTAATTCTAGGTGCTATAAAGGATCGCGCTAGTAATACTTAATACGTTAACGGCGGGTATTATAAGGATTAGCTTCGGCCTAGGTAAAGAAATCGTCGCCCTAAGTATAGTAGAAGTTAAGACGTACTTTGGAACGATAACTTTCTATATTTTACTTATTAATATACTATTTCTTTTATATTTAAAAAATATAAATTAACTAGGTATTATATTCGATAATACGAGGGATAGAGTCTCTAGTAATAAGTACTTTGAAATAGTCGAACGACGATAGGGGCACGCGTTTATAAAATTTATTAATAATACGAAGTTAATTAATTACTTAACAAAAAGTGAGCTCAAACAATTATACTAAAGATTTAGCTACTTATCGGTTATGAGGCTATATAACCTCCTAAAGCGATTAGGTAACGATAATATTGAAATAGGGGCGCTAGAGTAGTTAATAAAAGTGTGCTACTAATGCTAAATAAATACGCAGAGCCTACGTAGGTTTAAATTCAAATTACGTAATGAGCTTAACTTTAATTAGGAAATTATCGTTGATATTTTCTACTTAAATAGTCGGCTAGTCCTATACGTAATTAACGTAGTAATATCCTTTTAAATAGGGTAATTCTTTTGGGATTTATAAGTAAAAATAGTATAAGTAGCCCTGTAAAAAGGCTAAATTAATATATACTAAGGTCTGCTAAATAGTATTAGAACCGACGCTAATACTAACTTTAAGTTAGTAGAATTTAGGGAGAATACGACAGCCTATAGTATATAGCTAAAAGTCGTGCTTATTAAAGCGCACTATAGTATTAGAAAAGTAAAAAGGGTATACTAGTAACTAAAAAGGGTATTTAAAATTATTAAAAAAGAAAATCTAGATTTTACCGAAGACGAATACCTCTAGACGGTACTTAAATATTATAACGATATTATAAGGCCTAACGGGCTCATACTAACGCTTCTCGTATTTAGAATATATTTAAGAACGACCTTAGCCTCGCTACTATTACTAAATATAAGCTAACGAGCCTAAGTAATTAAAAAAGTAATACGGGTACTACGCGAGGTAAGTATAAAAAAGTAAGTTAACGAGGTAATTGCTATACGTAATAAGCCCGATATAAAAAGTAATTTAGATATATTACTAAATTTAGATATATAAGTATAGTACAAAACTACCTAATAGTAAACTAGGCTATATAAATTAATCTTTATTAATAAGCGATTGTACGTAGTTACGAAGGATCGTGACTAACCCCTCGAGGTATTAATTATAATAATAAGACTATATTATATAGATCCTAGCGAGGTAATTTCTAACTTATAAAAAGAAGAAGAGCTAAGGGAAACTATATAACCCGCGGTAGAGGCATAGGAAATTATCCTTAATAAAATCGTTATAGTAGTACTAATAGATAACGAGGAAAAGGAAATTGCTAAAAGGGTACTAATACTACTGGCGAGACGTTATAGAAGACTACGATAGCAAGTACTAACGTAATAATTCATTACTAGTAACGAGGTAATTAATACCTTTTATATAATAAAAGAGAAAGCCGATTTCGAGCTAGTAGTTAAACTATATAAAAAAAGCGTAATTATAACTATTAAAAAGCTATATAAGGAATTAGATCTAATTAAAGTAAATACTCTTCGTAATTAAGGGGTCTATCGATTTATCCTCTATAACCTAGAGAAGTATATAAACCTCTATATATTTAAATTATAAATAGTTCGGAAAATTAAAAAAAAAGGAATACCCTAACTATACGAGAAGTCCAGATACGTAATTTAGGGGTACGGCAATGTTAAAAAGGCAACGCTACTTATATAATCGCCCATAGTACAGCGCTATAACTAACGATTAATAATAGTACTAATAGTATTATTATAAAAAAAGGGGTACGAGATTTAGAGCCGTGATATTACTTAGGTATATACCTAATCGGCTACAGGGCTTATAAGGAAAATCCTAGCCTATTTACTAAAGGAAATAGCTAATAAGTACCCAGAAGGCACGATTATCGAAGTACTTAAACTACTATATAGGCTCGTAGAATTGGGCACCTATTAGTAGGCTATATATTACGATTTTTATATTAATTAATTATTAATAATTATATTTACGTACGACCCGTACTTATTAATCTCTAAGTACATAGGCGACTAATTTAGAATTATTAAAATATAGACCGACGATATATTAGGCCTATTTAATATTAACTTTATAAAAAAGGAGGATAAAAAGCTCTAAAAAGCGGGCTTTATAGCGAAGCCAAAAGAGGTCCTTATAATAAATAACTTATTAGTATTTAATAGTAGGATTTTTATAATCGAGAGAGAAACTATCGTTTTTTAATAAAAGGGGTAAGGTAAGAAAATTAGCCTTGTTAATCTGAACGTAATTAATATTAAAAAGCGATATAAGGCTAAGCTTGCGTAAGGAGTATATATTATAAGTATATATTAGCCTGAGGCGACTTTTAACTATGCTAGAGTAGCGTAGGCTATAGAGCTAAATAAATAAAACGTCGAGGTACTTAATAAGTAGCTTAAGTAGTAGTACTCGAATCTTAATCGAGGTTTTATTTATTACTTAATTAACCTCGTAGTTAATAAGCTTTACGTATTTATAAATAGCTTATTTACGAATAATAAGGACCTTACTTTATAATTAGGGTATATTATTATTCTTACTAACGAGAGTATAGGTAAGAGCGAATTTATAATATATAGTAATATTATTTATTATTTATTAACTAAAAATAAGTAGGTAATAAGAAGTATATTAGTATTAGAAATTTATAATATAGTTAACGGCGTTAACCTTGCTTATACGTTTTTAATAATACTAAGGAGAATTACCGATCGACTTAGCTTTTTACTAATTCTAACGGTCGTTTATACGGATTCTTACTTGCTATACGAATATTTTATTAAATTAGGAACTATGAAAAAAAAGAGGTTTATAATTAATATTATAGCCCTTAGGTAATCGTACGAAAGGTACGAGATCCTCGAGATTTATTAAATTAACAGTAATAATAACCTCGCTAACGCTTTTATAAAAGTAGTACTTAATAAGGGGTTAGAGTAATTCGTAAATAATAAAAAAGTTAACGTACGAATAAAAGGATAGGTTATATAAAAAGAATAGAGAAAAGGGGGAAAAAAAGATAACTTAGTAAACGGGCCTGAGGTCGAATTATACTTCTAACTATAGTAATTAAATCGATAAAAAAAAGAGAAAGTTAGTATTAGATCGGAAGTCTAATTTAACTACGGTATATAGTCGATCGACGTAGGGGCTAATTAGGGGCCCTATTTAGGATTATTATAGCTAGCCTAACCTGCGGTTAGAACCTCCTTTTTATAGTACGTAAAAATTCATATAGTTAAATTGATCTCTTCGTTAACCCACGGTTCGAACTAATTTCCCTGTAAGAGGGAAACCTACACCGATACTACCTCTATTACACTGACCTACCTAGTCTGGGTGGTGCTGAAGAGACCGACCCTCCGTCAAAATCTCGAAGCGGAGCTTCACAACCTCAGAGACGACGAGATCACCGACGCCGTTCTCGAGAAACTGCCGCTTCTCAACGCCGTCATCGAAGAGACGTTGCGCGTGTACGGGGCGGTTGCAGGTAACCTACCTAGGTCTGTACCTCCGGGTGGTGTGACGCTGGGTGGATTCTTCATTCCTGGTGGCATAGTTGTAGAGACGCAGGCGTACACGCTCCACCGTAACCCCAATGTTTTTCCAGACCCTGAGAGGTAAGATGCGTGGACTGTGCCGTGAACCCATCAAATTGGCAGATCAAGCTGATACCTGCGTAGATTCGACGAGACTCGGTTTCTGACTGAGAGATCGACGAAGGAGCAGAGGCGATCATTGTCTCCTTGGGGAGCTGGGACTCGGGTTTGTATTGGAGCACATTTAGCTCGCATGGAGTTACGACTTGCTGTGGCAGTTTTTTTCCGCAAATGTCGAGGCATAAGACTAGCTGACGACATGACCGATGATGTGATGGACATGCGCAATGTTTGGCTGATTAGTCCGGTTGGTCATCGTTGCGATGTCACACTCAAACAAAGGGAAGCTGCATTCTTATCTTAAAGTGTTGCAGTGGATGTGACTCCTGTAAAGGAGTCTGCCGAAGGACCATACATGTAAGTCATCGCCGAATGTTATTTCTGGAGAGAATCAGGATTTGTTGAGTCTGAAAAATATGCGAGATCAGGCGTCTTCCAACTGTCACTGCCTGAGGTTCGACTACTTGGTTGAGCGGTGGAAGGCTTGTCGTAGCCCATGAGGCATTAGAGAGAATCCTGCTTTTAGATTTGCTTCGTATCAAACATGACTTATATAATTCTTCGAGCAACATAATTTTCTGTCTGTGTATCAAATTGCGCTCCAGATTCCCAATCATACAGCAGTCGCTAGTCTCTTAAGCACGCCTACCATTATCCTCAACCATTGTTACATGCGAAACAACTTTGTCTTCCTCGTGCTGCAATTGCTCCTGAACATCGTGCCTAACCTTCTCGTCCTCGGTAGGATAGGCGCGCTTGAACATGGTCCATAATGAGTGAGCAAAGAGATCATCCATGGATTCGATGCTTCGGCCCTTGAGCTCGGGCAGACAGAAAAAGACGAAAATGGCACCAATGTACGTCATGATGGAAAAGAACAAGAACGTGCCGTACTTCATGGTACTCAGCATGTGTGGTGTGGCCGAGGTGATACCGTAGTTGACGATCCAGTTTGTGAAGAGGCAGCAGGACATGCAGACCGATCGAACTCGCGCGGGGAAGATCTCAGCGGCTACGACGTATGGTGCTACTGAGTGCCCGAAAGACCAGCCGAAAGCGTAGAGATAAATCCTGGTCTTGTATTAGACGAAAATCTCTTTGAGACTGTGCGCTTCAAGCAACTCACATGATAATGCCCACAATGCCACCTGGAGTCGTTCCACTTCCAGGCTGAACATCGGAAAAGCGGAGAAAGAGACCAATGTAGATCATAGCTGTAGCCTGAATGGTTGCTCCGATCATGAGTGGAAGACGGCGTCCAACACGGTCAACAATGACAGTAACGTAGATTATGGTTGTTGCAAGCTCGACAACACCGTAGACGCCAGTCGTCAAAAGAGAACTCGAGCCTTTAGGTACTCCAATCATGGCGAAGATTTGGGGCGCAAAGTAGTTCAGGGAGTCAGTGCCTAAAGTTGCACACTGTCAGCTTACCCGCATACTATGACCTGAAGGGCAGCGGAGTGGTCCTACCTGTAAGCTTGTGGAACAGGAACAACATGACGGCAAGGAAAAGTCGCCGCCGATTACTGGCGTTGGTGACGATGTCTTTTACAACCACCACATAGCCATGACCTAAGAGTAGGGGTCAACTTTGTTCTTCCGCATGCGTGTTTTCATGCCCTGTTTTTTATCATACCCTTGGCTTGGCTTTGCTCGGCTTCCGACTGGGCCAGAATTTTCAGATACTCTTGGTGTACGTAAGGGTGTTCGGCAGGCAGGCCTCTCAGCTTGCACAGGTTCTTAAGTCCGCGCTCTTGTTTCCCTTTCGAAATGAGGGCTCGTGGGGTCTCGACGACGACTATGTGAATGGTCACGTTAGTCTTTTCGGTCCAACTTGTGAGGTGCTGTATTATCGTGAGGACTTACACCAGATAAGAGTGAAGAGGAAGAAGCCTGGAATCAACTGAATGCCAAGAGCCAGCTGCCAAGCCTTGTTGTTGTCGGGGTCCTGATTGGGCCAAAGGCTGACTGCGTAGTTAACCCAAAAGGCAATCGCAAGTGCCAAGATGATCATCAAGTTGTACGATGTAGTAAGGGAGCCTCTGATCGACTTTGGGGAGTTTTCTGCCAGGTACTGGGGAGCCAACTGAAAGTTATGCATTAGCCTCATCGCCGAAGTCTCGATAGGGTTGCAACAAGAGTACTTACCATTGAGGTCGCACCGATGGCTACACCAGCTAGGAGTCTTCCAGCGTAAAGAACATCCAGGTTGGGAACTTCTTGCATGGAGCAGCCTATAAGAAATAGAGCGACTATTGATGTGACGGCCTTCTTCCTACCAAGGAAATCGGACAGAGGCGCTGCTAGCAAAGCACCGGCAGTCCCGCCGGCAGCGACTGAAGATGCCCTGTTAGAACTGATGTGTAAAATCAAATATCGGTTGAGGTTTACTTACGCATAGCTGCTATATTGCCCTCTGCATTGTGTTTCCGTCAGCAGTGGTTCCAACGAACGACAAACATAGCGATAAGAGGGAATGGCTTTACCTCTCGTGTTTGCTTCTTCTTCGCTTATTGTGTCAAACCCAAAGGCACGCCGGAAGGACGGAAACGTCATGATGCCCCCGATATTTCCCTGGTCAAAACCGTATGAACATCCCGCAAAGGCTATTGTGATGCCTAACAGCAGAAGCTTAGAGTTAAAGATCTCCTTTGGATCCTTCTTCCAGTCGGGGGAAGCCCATAGTGATGTTCCACCACCCATTGTCGAAGAGAGTATTCCGGCGAAGGTCGATAGGGGTTAGGTATCGTGTTGCAAGAAGCTGAGTTCGGCGGGCCAGCAATTCTGTACTGTTGGCTCTCTGTTGGTCCGAGATCAAGTTCACAAGAAGGTTGCAACTGTATCATATACCCGGATAAACTGACTCGACCCTGGTGCCAATTCACGAACTGGCCCTAGCACTCACCTTCCCCCATAGGGAGCAGTTCCAAGAGCCGAATTACCCCGCGTAATCCACAGCATTTCTCGAGCCATGTATGCATGGGGTGTCTATTGGGAAATCAACCAATACAATCATCGGGGAGAAGGCCGTAGTCATGAGGTATCATCGGGTTGCATCGTGTTGCTATTTAACAGTTGTCGTATAGTCACAATAGGGGCATTGACGTAAATAAGAGAACGGTTATCTATTAAAAATAGGAAATAAGTATAAAGCTCGCTCTAATATAAAGAGTATAAGTAAAGTAAGCCTTAGTAATTATATAACTAAGGTTATATAACGTATAATAAGGCTATAAATAGTTAAAGCTATTATAATATACTTTTTTAAATGAATCTATGTTTAGAAAAAGCGTACTTAACTACTTATATTATTATAAAAAGGTCCGTTTAAAATAAAAACTATATATTAATATATAAAAATTTATTTATAAAAAGAATTATAAAATAAATCGGTTTATATATAAAGTTATAAATAAGGGGTAAATTAGTTATAAATCAACTTCTATATTCGTTATTATAAATAGTTTTAAAACTATATTATTAATAAAAAGTATAACTAAAGAATAGCTTTTTATTAACTAAATAATCGATTTATAAGTTAAGGATAATAAATATATAAATTTGTTATTACTACTTATAGTATTAACTTTTTTTTCCTCTTTAATTTATATTTATATTATTATTATACATATATACTCTTACTTTTTATTTTTATACTTACGTTCTTATATATACGTATTATTTAAAATAGATCTTAGGTAATAATATCGTTTTATTTAAATACTAATTTATAAATAAATAACTAAAAACTACGCTTATATTACTATAATATAAGAGGCTAAAAAATATAAGCTTAAAGTTACGGCCTTAAAAAAAACTAATAGCTCCCCTAGCCTTTTTAACGAGTTTATAAAAAGTAAATAATATTCGTTTATTTTATATTTTAATTAGTAATATAACCTTATTTATTTATAATTAATTTAACTATTTTATTTAATACGTAACGGCTTTATAACTAAATAAGTTATTCAAAAAGGTAATAAAAATAAAAAAGGTTTATAACCCCCTCTCTTACCTTATTTCAAACAAAAGAAAATAACCTCTTTTTTTAAGAGAATAATAAAAGTAAAATAAGTTTATAACCCCCTCTCTTATTTCTTTTTAAAAAGCATAGAGTAGTTAATTATATATATAATACTTTTTCATTTATTATTATTTATAAAACTAATTCTTAATAACGGACCCTTTTAGTACTATCTTTAGTATTAAAGTTCGATACGAGCTAGTACTTCTACTTTCCCTATTTAGTTATAAATACTTTAAGTATATTAAGAGCGCTCTTAGTAACTATTTAAATAGTACGTACTTTTCGTATATTAATAATGAATATTAATATTACTAAACCTATAAAAAGTCGGGCTATACCCCTATTTTTAAAAATTATATATAGGACTTAAGTATAAAGTTCTAATATTTTAAATGAAAAATAATAAAAAAAGTAGTAGTATTTATAGTTACTAATATAGTTCTATTTATACTTTATAAAATAGGTTCTAAGCCGTCCTCGTTTTATTTTTATTTATAATTTAATATACAAACCTTAATTATATAATAATAGCGTTATATAAGGCCCTTAAGTATAATAATCTTTTAAATAAAAACAAAAATAAGAGGGTTTATATAAATAAAACCTTAGTAAGAGAAGTATTTATAAAGGCTCTTTTTTTACTAAAAGTATTATTAAAAAAACTTATTGAAAACGTAATAGTATTAGCTATTTTATTTATAAAAATAAACGGTATTTAAATTAAAATTAATACTCTTATTAATTTATATATCCTTTTAAGTATATAGCCCGCGTTTATATCCTTTTTAAATAAATACGTACTTACTTTTTTAAATAAATAACTTCTTCGTAAATAACCTAACGGGGTTATTAAAACGATATTATACTGCTTAGTTATAAGCTACGTTTTTTAATTAAAACCTAGGCCCGCTTAGGCCGTTTAATTACTTTTTAAACGTCTTTTTATTTAGTATAATTATTATTTATATATTCTTTATATTTAAGAACGATATAAAGTATTCGAACTTCGTTCTAAAAAAGTTCTTTACAAAACTACTAGTTAATATCTTATTAATTAATATATAAACTATTTAGAATAAGCCTCTTAAATACTCTTATTATAGCTATATATTTCCCCCCGACTGAGCAATCCGCCGGGGCCGTACCGTGTATTACGTATTAAGGAAAACTAAGTATATTATGCTCTATACCTAACTACTAATTAAAATAGCTCCCGACCTTCCGCCGCTTCTAGCCGTCTAGAGGGCGAGCTATACCCACTCTAACGTATATAAGACCTCTTAGTACTAGCCTATATAAGTAATTAGATCCTATATTATATACTCCTTCTTATTAAAAATTAAAAAACCCCTTATATATTCTTTTATATTTATAATATAGCCTATATTAAAAAGATTTCTAATTTTATAAAATATAATTTCTAAATTAGTATTAATATACTAAATCTTAACGTCCGTATTAGCCCGGCTATTTATAATATTTATATTATTACTTAGTTAGATTTTATATTATTAAAAAGTACTAAGCTACTCCTTAAGTATATTTACGTTAGTTATGATAACTAGGGCGTCGAGGGGGCTTAAGAATCTATTGAGCCCTAGAGGGGGGGACTTATTGAGGGGTATTTTTAGAGTAGGTTCTTAACGAGTAATAGTTTATATATTAATAAGTTTATTTAATAAGTTTATTTAATAAGTTTATTTTATAAGTTTATTTAATAGGTTTATTTAATAAGTTTATTTAATAAGTTTATTTAATAAGTTTATTTAATAGATTTATTTAGTTTAAATAGAGAGCAGCTTTAGGTAATATTAAATATAATAAGGATAAAAAAAATCTTTACGAGCTCTAGTACGAAGAATAGCTAGATATTAGCCCTTTTAGCCCTTTTTTTAAAAACCTCTACGTCGCTATTAAAGTTTAGAACCTTTATAATTAAGGGCCGCCTCTAACTTTTATAGCCGACCTTTACTATTAACCTTTTTAACTAGTGCTACTATAGGGTAGCTTACTTATCCCGAATTATATAGCGGTTTTTATATCGAAATTACTATATTATATTAAGCGCGTACTTAGAGCATATTACGCGTATTATATAGTTAAAAAATATACTATATTATATAATTTCTTTTAAAAGAGTAATCCCGTTAAGGTCGATCTTTTGCGCCTATAAGCCAAAAAAAAAACCACTATATAACTATAAAGCGTACTTTTTTAAAAAGGACTATAAAAAAAGAATTAATAAGAAACGCTTTAAAATAGAATAAAGGGGATATATTAAGTACTTTATAAGTTACGTACTAAACGCTTATAACTTGTTTAAAATCTAGATCCCCTCGTTATTAAAGATTATTATTATTTGAAATATAACGTTTAATAAAATAGCTTTTTACTTAAAAAATAATGATAAATCTATAATTTATTTATTTAAATTAAGGGCCGTAGTAGATAAAATTTAATAATTACTTATAATAATTAAACTTAAGCTCTAATTATTTAAAATTATAAATGAAAAAGAAGCTATATTAACTAATAATAGAAAATAACTATTATTACTTATACTCACTTTATAAAAAATAAATAAGGTTATAAAAAAGCTTAGTTCGTTTTTAAATAAATAAAGTAAGTAACTACTTATTTTTAAAATAACCTTAGATTTTAAAAGTTTAAAGTTAAATACGAACTTTACTTAGCTAACTAAGTTAGCAAGCGAGGCTATAAGTTAAGTCGATCTTTTTATTAAAAAAATTAAAAACGTAATATATGTAAAAATAAAAGTAAAAACTTCTTAGAGCTTTATAAAAAGGATCTTTTTACTTAATTAAACCTTAATAAGCCCCTTTAATTAACAAGCTTATACTAAAAAATAGAAATAATAAACGACTTAGTTAGTAATTCTAATATAACTAGTATATATAGCTAAGAAAATAATAAGTATATTAAATAAAACTAGAGGTTAAAGAACTAATTCTTAAAAGTATTTATTTAAAACCCGAGTTAATAAGAGTAATTTAAGTAGTACTCCTTTTATATTTAAATAAAAAGAGACTAGGACTCCTTTTTTAATATATATATATTTAATTAATAAAAGGTAGTTAATAAAGTAACCTAGGGATATTGGATACTGTATTACTATATTTATATTATAATAATTAGAACGAAGTACGTTTTACTAACTACGCTTTAATTTAACTAAATTTCTATAAATTAATTAATTACTTTTTTTTAAAAAAAAGTAAAAGAATATTTTTAAAATAGTAGAATTTTTAAGAAGCTAATTTATAGAGGTAGTACGGTTAGAAATTTAAAGACTAAAAAAATAAATACTTAAAAGGCAGTTAATAGGGCGTTAGTTATATTTAAACTAATACTTTTGAAAAAAGTATTTAATTATAAACTTAATAATAATAACTACCTCGATTATTATAAAACGAGAATTTATATTGAGAGGGATCTTTGAGAACGATACTCTCTAAAAAAAACTAATATAATAACGTTAATAACTACGAAATTTAGAATAGCTATAGCTATTATTACTTAATTTAATTTAGAAATTTCTTAATATAATATTATAAACGCCTTTTTAAATATAGTTAAAAAGCTAAGCGATCCTCTTATTATTTACGAGTTTTTAAATAGTTTTTATAAGCTAAGAATATATATAAACCTCGAGTAGGCCCTATATAGCGGCTATAACGCTCCGTTATTATAATATAAAAAGCTAGTATTAATTTTTAAAAACCTAAGTCTCTTATTTATAAGCCAGGACCCGTATATTACGACCTAATATATATAACTAAGACTACCCCCGACGGAGTAATCCGCTAGGGCCGTACTATATATTACGTATTAAAGAAAACTAAGTATATTGCGCTCTATACTTAATTACTAATTAAAATAGTAGTTAACTAACTCGACCGTTATCTTCCTTTTATTAATAGCTCCTAACTTTCCACTACTTTTAGCTATTTAAAAAGCGAGCTATACCTACTCTAACGTATATAAAACCTCTTAGTACTAACCTACATAAGTAGCTAAATCTTATATTATATACTCCTTTTTATTAAAAGTTAAGGGACCCTTTATATATTCTCTTATATTTATAATATAGCCTATATTAAAAAGATTTTTAGTTTTATAAAATATAATTTTTAAATCAGTATTAATATACTAAGTTTTAACGTTTATATTAGCCCGGCTATTTATAGTATTCGTACTATTACGTAGCTAGATTCCGTATTATTAAAAAGTATTATACTACTCTTTAGGTGTACTTATATTAATTATAATAGCTAGGGTATCGAGGGGGCCTAATCTATCGAGCCCTAGAGGGGGGGACCTATCGAGGGGCATTTTTAAAATAAGTTCTTAACGAGTAGTAGTTTATATATTAATAAGTACGTTTAATAAGTTTATTTAATAAGCTTATTTAATAAATTTATTTAGTTTAAATAGAGCTTTTAATAATATTAAAAGTAATAAAAATAAAAAAAATCTTTATAAGCTCTAAGTAACTAAATATTAGCCCTTTTAGCCCTTTTTTTAAAAACCTCTACCTCGCTATTAAAGTTTAGAACTTTTATAATTAAAAAAGGCCGCTTTTAACTATTACGGCCGACTATTATAGCTAACTATTACGGCCGACCTCTATTATTAACCTTTCTAGCCGGCGCTATTACGTAAAGAGTAACTTACCTATCCCGAATTATATAGTAGTTTTTATATTAAAATTACTATATTACGTTAAGTGCGTACTTAGGGCATATTACGTATATTATATAGTTAAAAAGTATACTATATTATATAATTTCCCTTAAAAACGTAATCCCGTTAAGGTCGATCTTTTACGCCTATAAAGCTAGAAAAAAACTATTATATATAACTAAGACTAGGGCCCGCCCCGCAAGCTTACGGCGGCTATAATATACTATACATATAAAAATACGGAATATAGGATAACTCTTATAGAATAGAAGAATTATAAATAAGTTATATATAAATAAAAAATAGTAATTATATAATAAAGCAATTATTGTAATTACTCTAAATAAGCGCTTATTAATATTTTATAAAAGATTGGGTTATGAGTACTTAATTAGCGAGGCTATAATATAAGTATAAGTATATTATAAAACTAAAGCTTATAAAGTCTTTTATACGGGCTCTGCTTTATAAAAAGTTCTTTTCTAATATAATCTATATACTAGTTACTAATTTATTAAGAACTTATTATTATATATATCCTAAATCTATTATAATTACTCCCCCCTCACATAACTTTAATCCCTAAAGTTATTATATAACCTCTTCTTTTAATACTAATAATAAAGCTATTAATATTATTATTTATAATAGCTTCTTTAAGGCGTTAATAATACCCTTTCTTACTTAAAAACAAGGTATTACTCCTATCTTATTATTTAATAAATACCTTATGATTATTATTTAGTAATAGCGCGTCGACTAGTTACTAAGTTAATAGTACGTATTTATAATAAAATATTCTAACCGTTATAATATATAAAAGCCCGCCTAATCTCGCGGTTATTATTATTACTAAGCTATCAAATAAAATAAAGAATTTCCCGTATTACTAATTACGTATTTACTTTTTCTTCCCCCCCTTTATTTAGTAACTATTTCATAAATTCTTTCCTACATAACTACACCTTTTCTTCTCATAATATTCCTATTTTCTATATCGTTTCCTAATCGCAATTTTTTTACTATACCGTTACTAAGTATTTACTAAAATATTTACTATTTCGCGCATTTAGAATATACTTAATATTAAATATAACCCTAAAAAAGGCTTCCGTAGTTTTCGTAATAGTACTCCTTATATACGCTACTTATTTACCGTATATTATAATATTTATAAGCCTATTTATGTAGTGGTTTTTTTCCGGCTTTATAGGCGCAAAAGATCGACCTTAACGGGATTACGTTTTTAAGGGAAATTATACGATACGGTATACTTTTTAACTATATAATACGCGTAATATATCCTAAGTACGCGCTTAATATAATATAGTAATTTTAATATAAAAACCGCTATATAATTTAGGATAGGTAAGTTACCCTATTACTTATTAATAATAGACTAAGTAATATACTTACGTAATAGTACTAAAAAGGTATAGGGTATAAAGGACTTTTATAGTACGGTGCTTAAGAAGAATTATTAATACCTATAAAAATAATATAAAATACCTCCTTTAATCGGGTTAATACGGCCTTAATTAACGAAGTTATAACCGAGGAAAGAGGGTAGTATTAATTAGATTAAAAAAGTAGAGTTCCTAATCGTCTTATATTATTATATTTAAAAATAAATTATTAAAAAAGCTCTAGTTTAATTTTAAAAAAGTACGTATATAATTAAAATTAAAATCCGCGTTACTAGGCTCCTCTCCCTAATCGGGGGCCCTTTTTTTTATATTTTTCTCTAATTAGCTCTCTTATAGGTCCCTATACTTAATTAGTTTTAAAAAAAAAATACTAGGACTAATTACCCTACCCTATTCTAATCGTTTTTTAATTTTTTTTTTTTAATTCTTTATAAAAAGAAATTATTTTAAATTAGTCTTAGCTACTATATATAGTTAATTATATTAAGCCTTTTACTTATCCTTCTTTTTTACGATCGCTTTTTTTACCTCCTCTATTTTTATTACTTTTTTTATTAAGTTTACTTAGTTCTTATTCTAATCTTTTTTAATAGTCTCCCGATCTTAACCTTTACTAGCCTAATTCTTTTTAGATTTTTTTATTAATAATAGTATTTAAAGAGTATAAACTAAAGTTATATATATAGCTTTTATAATTAGGTTATTATACTAATTAACTTATTATTTTTTTATACTCTTATTAATATTAGCTTTATTTATATATATACTATAATATTATAAAAGATTTTAATAAAACTTAGCTAGTTTTTAATACTAGCGTTTACTATTTTCCTATATAGCCTAATTACGCTTAGAGAGCGTATACTTAATAACCTCTTATTTTAACTAAACTTTTAGTATTTTAATTAGAGTTTTCGTAATAGGACTATCCCCGCCCTTAACTAAAGTATTTAAAAAATTACCTCCCTAGTTACTTAGACTAGCTTTATTAAGAGCCGGGCTAAGGCATAGTAGTAACTTAGGTAATAATATATTTAATAAAAACTTTATAACTTAATAAGTTTTAAAAGTATTAATTAAGTATATAAGTTAATTATTAATAATAGTATTTAGATACTAATTAATAACCTTTATTAGTTTAATTACTTATAGAGTCTAATTAGGGTTACTACTTATTATAAATCCTCAGGTACTTTTTAATATTTTTAAAAATCGAAATAGTAAAAATAACTTTTTAAAAATAATAAGTTCTTACTTAAAGTTTTTAATTATTTTATACGTTTTTTTAAAATATATAGGATTAATAAGAGTATAATAGCCGTAATTATAGGGGTTATAGATTTTTAAATCTTAGTTAATAAACCTAAGGCTAAGTAAATAAGTACCGGATTTTTAAGGAGTTAGTACCTTAGGGGCGTTAGTTATAATATAATTAAAGTTTATTTAAGTTAGTATAGGGCCTATTTTTAAAGTCCTAATCGTCTATTACTTTATTAAAAAACCTTTTTAAAAGAGGTCTTATTATATTAAAAAAGTAATAACTATCGTATTAAAACTCGTAGCTAATTTATTAAATCTAAGCCGCGCAGAGTTTATTATTAAACGATTTAAAGTATTTATAAATTATTTAATACGTATTATAAGTTAGGTTAAGCTAGCCGTATTAAACCGTATTATAAAACTATTTGAGTATGTATAGACCGTATTCCTATTTACCTAGCTATTATATTATAAAGACTATATAAGTACTTATATTAATTAGTTATTAAATATAAAGAAATATATTAATTTAGCTATAAAAGGCTTTTAGTACTTAGATATTATTAATAAATATCCTCTCTAAACGTTTAAAAGCTTACTTTAGATCGTACTAATAAACTATACTATCTTACTAATTAATAATTATTTTTATAAAATAGCCCGGATTATTAATATAAAAAGGGAAGATTATTAAGTACGCTAAAGTCCTAATTTTTTATATAATTTCTTAGGTTTAAAAAATTAGAGTAAGGATCTTATTTAGTTCGAAAGTACTCTCTTATCCCTTTTTAATTATAATTATATTACGTACTAGAGCGAGGTCCTATATTATAACTTTTATTATAGATCTAATCTTATATTTTTAGATTTAATTTTTATATAATAAACGTTTTTAAAAGTTATAGTAATTAGTTAGGATCTCTATTACTTTATAATAAGTTTAACTTATTTAAGTTTTTTAGTTTTTTAAATTTTTAAAAGCCTCGGGGCGCTAATTAAAAAAAAGAAGTACGTCCCTTATACCGAGCTAATTAAAAAAGTTAATTTTATAAGGGGTTAGGATTATTTAAGAAAAACTAGTTCGTTTAAGTACTAGGTTTGGGTAATAGTTAATATGCGCTTTATATTAATAGTTCGTATTAAAATTAACGAACTAAAAGTCCTTAGTATTTATTATAATCTTAGGGTTAGTCTTATTAAAAGTAATATATCTATTTAGATTCTACTTTTTTAGTTAGTATTAAGTATCGTTTTTAAGGTTCTTTATTATAATCGGGCCCTAAATTCGCGCTATATCTTTTTTATTATTTAGCTTAGAAGTTTTAGTAGTTAACTACGAATTAGAACGTTATTAAAAAGTATGTTTATAATCTAGGTATTATAGGTAGATTATTTTTGTAAAGCCGTCGGGTTTTTATTAGTTACGATTATATTAGTTACTTTAGCCCTCTATCTTAATAATTAAGCGAACGAACCCTTATTATTAATTTTTTATTTATTTAAGTTTATAACGTTTAAAATACTATATTTTATAATTATTATATATAGTCTTTTTAGAAGTATATTAGTTCTAATACTAAGGAGCTAGTTAGAAAGATAGTCCTTTACTTTAAGTATATTTTTTTTAAATTACTTTAATAATTAATATAATAATTATATATATTCTAAAAATAAGAAATACTACTTTAAGAAGAGTAACGACTAGTAGGTTATTAATTAATTTAGAGCCGACTCTAAGTAAGGTTATTATTATTATTATATAATAAGTAATAGTAAGGTAGCGTTTTTAATCTTAATTAATATTAAGAGAGTTAAGACTTTAGTCTATATAATCTCTAACTAGATTAATATTACTAAAACTAAAGAAGATAAGTACGATTCTATTCTTAAGGATGCCCCTCTTACGTACTTTATTAAAAACTATATATTTATAACTTATAAAAGTTATTAATATATTAAAATAAAATAAATAAAGTAAGAGGTTATATAGGCTAAACTAAATACTAAACGGGCTCGATTAAATAAGGAACTAGGCTTAAATATTTAAAACGAGGGGTAGGGTTTTTTAATATAATTATATAATTAATAAGTAAGGTCGTTAAGTTTTTAATTATAATAGTTAAAAAATAATTCCTCTCTCTTTATTATCCTCTTATATTTTTATCCTAGATCCGAATAAAAAAATAACTAAAGAATTAGTAAGATTTAATAATATCCTCGTAAAATAATATTTAATAAATAAAAAAAACTCGTAGCTTATATTAGAAATTAATAATAGTAAGGGGTAATCTAGCCCTCTCGAGAGGCCCTTACTTACGATTAGGTTTACTTAGTAACTAGTTAAGTATCCTTATCCCTAGAGTTTATTATATTATTATTATAATTAAGAACTAGAATTATAACGTTAATTATATTATTTTATAAAAATAAAAAGTTAATTAAGTTAGAAATAAAGTCCTTATAAAAATTAAACTCGTTAAGTAATAAGTAGAGGTTTTTTAAAGACTTTAAGAACTTTTTAAGTTAATTACTAATATAAGTAGCTTTTATAATTAGTTTATTAATAAGCGTCTCTAGTTAATATAACGATCTATTTAAAGTAGCTAAGTAAATATAAAAAGGTTTTTATTAATAATAATCGAGTTTTTTAAAAATTAATATATTATTCTTTTATTAAATATTAAAAACGAGAACTAGATCGCTAGTTTATAACTTTATTAATTAAAAAGTATATAAGGAGTTAAATTAGTTACGGGTTTAAGCTTAGTATTAAGTAACTTTATTAATTATAGTTCTCCGGTCGTTTATTAAAGAAATAAAAGCTTATAATTAGGCTTAGACCTTTTAATCTATTATATATATATTCTCTTAATTAAGTACTCTCTAAGTTACCGTTCTTTTTTTAATTAGGATCGTTATATAATAACTATAAATAAAATAGAATAATATATAATTTAATAATACTCTAATAGTTATTTTATTTATAAAAAGGGCTATAGCTAGTATTAGTTTAATATCTTTTTTTCTTTAATCTAACTAAATACGAAGTATATATATAATAGGTTAGTAACCCTTCTTAAGGAGCCCGTTAGTACGAGGGTTATAAGCTAATATAACCTTTTACTAAGTACCGTATCGTTAATTAAGCTACGTTATAATACTTATATTTTCTTATCCCCCGTTAATAATTAAAGTATTATAAATCTTATAATAATAAATAATATTTTTTTAAATAAACTTTATAATATTTTTTAATATAGCGTTCGTTATAATCCGCGTTTTTAAGTATTTTATAAACTTATAACGCGTTTTAATAACTTTTTATTTACTTATATACTAAACGTTTAAATAAACCTTAAAAAAAAGTTTATAAATTAGAACTATAAATATATAGGGGTCGTTAAAGCGTTATAATTTAGCTTTTTAATAAGCCTCGTAAGTTATAATTAGCTCCTAAGTCTAAGCGTATATTCTTAATTAGTAATATTGTTTTATAAAGTAGAAATATATAGCCTCTCGTCCCCTATACCCGGACTTATTATATACTTTACTAATTAAGTTTACTTAGCGGCGCTTATTATTAATTACTTAAGTAGGTTAGGAACGAGTTTTTATTTCTTATTAAAATAGAAGTTTATTTTATATAATAAATCGTATTACTATTTACTTAAAATATCTAAACTAATTAAAGGGTATACTAGCTAGCCTCTTTAGAGTAAGAAGGAAATAAGTAATTTATTTTAAGAAGTCTAACTATTATTCGTTCGGCACTAGTATATTAACTAGAATATCTATTTCTTATATTTAATTAATAATAGCGTTACTATAACTATATACTATAATAAAAAAGTTCTTTATAACTTATATTTATAAGACTTATATATTAATAAAGTCCTTAATATCCTCATTAAGCTTTATTTTAACTAGGTTAAATTAGCTAGGGTTTTTTTTTAAAAAGCTATCCGTTATAATATTCTTTTTCTTATTAATATACTTAATTTTAAAATTAAAAAGTCTAATCTAAGAGAGCTAGCGTATTATTATTACTAATAGTAAGTTATTTACTATATTATTAATCTAAGTAACTAGGACTCGGGCGTTAGTTTTTAATAAAAAGTTAATCCTAAATAAATAATTATAAAAACGCTTTAGGCTTATTAAATCGCCTCGTATTTTAAGCTTTTTAAAGTTATAATTAAGCTCTAGCTTATACTATATCCCGCTCTTATATTAGGTAATAATACGCTCGTTATTAATAATCTAACTAAGTATACTACCCTATTTTTTAATATTAGTATTTATTATAAAAATAATCTGTCCGGCCTTGGTATTATAATTTAGTAAAACTAGAATAGGAGCTATAGTAATTACCTTTTTAAGCGTTTTTATAACTTCGATTTATAGCGCTCTCTATTTAAAAAATTAGTTCTTACTAAGTAGGGAGTATAATAGAGCTATTTTAAAAGAAAATTACTTAATTTAGTAATAGTAAAAGGTAATAATACTAAAAAACGATCTAACTTTTAAGACGTTTAAGTATTTTATTTATTCGAGGATTTTAAAAACTTTAGCTTAATTAGGCCGTTTCTCTTTTATACTATAAAAATAACTTATAATAATTACGGATAGCTAATACTATTACGACTTTACTCCAGAAATAGTATAGCTAACTAGCTCAATATTAACTAAGATTTAATTAATATTCTAGAGGTATTTATAAACGAATCGCTAGATCCTAGGATAGTTAGTTAGGTATTTATTATTATAATAAAATTGTGGGCCTTTAATTACGATATTATTAATAAAAGCGCTATAGTATTTTAGAATGAAGTTATAGAGAATACGGGTTATAATTTAATAAAATTAGGCTATTGAATTTATTATTCTTATTAAGAGGGTATAGTATCTATATAACCTAAGTAAAGTTAAAAAAGTTATTAAATTATAGCTCTTTTTATTGAAAGAGATCTAATTATAGCTAGAAAAGAAATTTAAAAAGGAAATAAGTTAATTTATAATAAATTCCTCTAAGAACTTATTAATATCAAGTAGTTACTAAGTATTTTAAAAAATAATAATATTAACTTTAGTTACTAAGTTAATTAGCTAAAGACCGCCGTCCTTTTTTATTATTAAGAACTAGAGGTTTTAATACGTAGTATAGCTTTCCTTAATAATACCCTAAGTAATACGTTCTTAGATTATTTTAAAAGCTTTTAGTAATAGAGCTTTTAAAATTAAAATACCCTTTACTTACTAAGCCTTATAAAGTATAATCTTAATTAATTATAGTAGCGCGACTATAGGGTTAAGATAGTCGTATTTAAAAAAGTCTTATACTAACGCTTTTTTTTAATTAAAGAGTATTTACTTAAGGAGATCTTATTTACGAAATAAAAAATAGTTATAATCCTTAAAAATAGCTTAAAAACGGTCGTTTATTAATCTAGAGCCTAGTTTTATATTTAAAAACTTAAGTATAATAATATCTTTATAAAGGCCCGATTAGTTTCGTAACTTATCTCTAACCTCTTTAAGTTTTTTAAACTTTTAATAAGGATTATTATTAGGTATTAATTTATTAAAAAGCGCGTTATTAACTAGCTAGACCTTCTAGTCCTTTTTCTTATATATCGTATTAGTTTTTATAATACGAGGAATTTTATAAAAGGCTTTTTTAGCCGTCTCGTACTATTTTAATACCTTTTACTCTAGTTTTATAATTCGTTATTTAATATATAACTCTTCTTATTAAAAAGTAAGTATTTTTATTAAGAAATATAAATTATCTTAGTTAGTTAATTTATTTAATTTATTTCTAATCTTACCCCGAGCGGCCGCTATTACTTTTTTAATTTATATAATTTAAGGTTAGATTATATAGAGCACGACTATAATTATAATTTAATTAGCTTAGCCTTAGTCTAAGACTATTATAATATATTTATTTTTTTTTTAGCTTAGATTCTAAATAGGGGTTATTAGAACTAGTAATATCCTTGGTTATACTATTAGTATTTAGTTTTCTAATCCGAAAACTTCCTCTATATACTACTTAAGCTAGAATAAAATATTTTTTATATTCTAAAAACCGTTCGTTTTAATTATCTCTATAGAGATCCTTAGCCTCGCGTCCTTAATATAGATTAGAGCGGTAATTATTAACTTATTATATTTAAAAAATAGCTTAGTATTTTATATAAATAAAAAACTTAGTAATAACGGATCGAAGGTTTTTTACTCGTTTTAAATAAAGAAATAAGTAGTTATTTTAAACTTACTAATCTATACGTTTATAAAATAAAAGCTATTAAAAATTATCTAGCTAGTTAGATCGTACTTAAACGTTTATATCTAAAGCTTTATTATTATATAAAAAATACTAGCTTTTTTAATATATTATTTTAAAAGGATATTAACTTATACCCTAGTATTTAAGATAGTAACGATTATTAAACCCTTATTATCCTAATTTATATTAAATATTTAGATTTCTAACTAGAGATAAGTATTTAAAATTATAAAAGTTAGGAGCTTAGAAGTCGGACTAGCGTTTTTAACTCTATTAATCTTAGCTATATAGCTCGGCTTTAGAAAGAGGTTTTAGTTATATTTATTAAAAAGATCCTTAATATCCTTTTACTATTACCTATTTTTTATTAAATTTACTAAGGATTTCGGAGCTTTTAATAGGATTTTATTAGTATTAAAGTACTCTTAATTATATATTAAAATTATTATTATTATAATATATTTTAATATAATCTTTTATAAGAAGTTTATAAAAAGCGAGATCGGGGCTTCGAGCCTCTTTTTTATTAGCTTTCTTACCTCGGCCCTAAGGTTAAAATCGTAGGTCTAATTAGTAATTATTATTTTTTAAGTCTTATAAAAAAGAGGTTCTTAAGTTCTTTAAGTACTAATATTAGGGGTATTAATTAGGACTTTAATAAGCTAGGGTTTAGAAATAAATATAGAAGTTACGTTCTTTATTATTTTAAAAACCTCGTTATTATTATTAATTTTTATAATTCTTTTTTTTAATTAGAGAAAGAAACTGTTTTTTTTTTAAGTTATAAAAACTAGCTTAGGCTATTAATCCTATATATCTTCTTAGAGTATAACGTAGTTACTAAGGTACGGTTTTTAAGTAGTTTTCTTTTATAAATAGTATAAACGTCCGCTTAGTTATAGTAGCCTAAGTTAGGTTATATTACGTAGATATATCTAATTATACTTATAAGATTAGTTAAGGGAAGTATAAGTATAGTTTATTAAAGTAGTCCGATCTAATAGTTTAGAATCTACTTAGCTAAAAGCTTAGTATCTTCCTTAGTTAATATATTTATTACATAAAAAAAAAGAGTAATACGATTAGTAATTATATACTTTCTTTTATTTTTAATTATAATAAAGGGGATATTTTTTATAACTTTATAATCGTTATACTTTTTATAATACTAGAATAGGGTGGGGTGATTAGTCCTAGTCTTTTTTTTTTTTAAAAATAATTAAGTATAGGGACCTATAAGAGAGCTAATTAGAGGAAGATATAAGGAAAAGAGCCCCCGATTAAGGAGAGGAGCTTAGTAGCACAGATCTTTACTTTAATTATATATATACCCTTTTAAGATCGAACTAGAGCTTTTTTAATAATTTACTTTCGAATATAATAATATAAAATAATTAAAAAGTTTACCCTTCCGATCCGGTTAATACTACCCCCTTTCCTTAATCGTAATTCTATTAATTAAGGCCGTATTAACCTAATTAAAAGAGGTATTATATATTACTTTTATAAGTATTAGTAGTTCTTCTTAAGTACCGCACTACGAAAGTCCTTTATACCTTATACTTTTTTAATAGTCTCCCCTTCTAGAAATCCCTTTCTTTTTTAAATAAAAGAATAAGTAAAAGAGAGCCTGACTTAATTAAAAATAATTTAAATAAATAAATAAAAAAAAGCGGCGTAACGATTAAGATAAATACGAGTAGTAGAACTCTAATTAAAGGAAAGATTAGATAATTAAAATATAAAAATAAAGACGTATAAAAAAGGGCTTTTTATTTAATAAGAGGGGGATATAATAAACCTTAATAAGTAAGTAAAATAGATAAATAGAGAAATACGCAGATACTTAGGACTAGATCGGGCCTAAATACGAACGCCGTAATAATATAATAAAATGAATAACGAGTTAGGATTAGAACTAATAGAATACTTTAATAAATATAGCTAGTTATTTAACTAGACTATTTCTTATTAATTAATATAGCCCGGAGATTTAATAATAGACCTATTTAAAGGTGCGGATATGTTAGACTAAGGGTGCTTAGGAAACTAGTTTTTAACTAGACCTACTAGTAATTTTAATTAGTATTACCGTAGGCCTAATATAAAGTCTAATTAAAACTCTAGTTATACGCTTAGTAAGGGCTGAGAAAGACGGCCTAGATTATGCTAATTAGGATAATAGCTACGCTCTAGCTATTAAGACAGCTCCTCTCCTCTCTTTTTAAACTCTATTTAAAGTAAATAGACTAATATAAGACTATTAAAATTATAAATAAAATTAACGAACTATATTTTAAATAACCTCGGACTATAAATATAGATAACTAATACGTTATTTTTGCTATTATTAGCGACCCTTAGGACGTTTAATTATACGAACCTAACCTTTTTACTTTAAATAAACCGTTTATTAAACTAGCTTTTATAGTTTATTAAGACCTATAGACTGCGGAGTTATTTAATAATAATAAGCCTACCCCTAGTAATAGATCTACTTACTAATTTAATTAAAAAAGGCTAGTTACGGCTTAGGTTAGAATAAATACTTTAATTAATACCTTCCTAAGTACTATTGCTACCCAGATCTAAATAACTACGCCTTAGACTAAGGACCCTATAATTCCTTAGCCTACTTTAATAGAGAATATAAGGTTCTATAAGATACCGTTTCTTAGTTAAGAAGGGACTATAGTTTTTAAAAATAATAATATTATAAACTTTTTAAAAAAGTTCGAGGACTAATATAAGATTAGTAAGGTCCCGGACCGATTTAGAGATAAACTTATTATATATACTATAAGAAAAGATTATTAAACTCTAGTTAAGGACGCGATTAGAGGACTACCCTAGGCCTAAGCTAAGGATTTCTTATTAAAAAAGTACGGAAAATAAGATATTAACCGCTTCTTAAACGAGGAAAAGTAAATTAAAAGAGTTACTAAAGGACTACTTATCTTATTTTCTAACTTAAACTTTACTTAGGTACTATTTATTAAGATTAATAATATAATTACCCTTATTAAATAATAAAACCTCTATATTATAACTAATAAGAGTTTAATTAAGGCTATATATAAGTAGTTCTATACTAATATTATAAAAAAAGTAGTAGAGGAAGTCGGGGTTACTTTAAATAGCTTCGTTAAATTAATAAAGTACGCGAGGTTTAAAGTAGGACTTCTTAACGTAATTATATATAAAAAAAATATAGCCTACTCTTCGTAAATAATTAAAATTAACCTAAAACCTCGCCACAATCCCCTACTTCGTAAGTATATAAAAATACTTAATACTAGTATCCGAACTGTTAGTAATATCGCTAGCTAATAATAAGAGCCCAGGTTACTTAGGTAGTTACTAATAATACTACTAATTCTAACCTAGCTAACGAAATAAGTAAGCTAAAGATTTATTAAAATAGTATTTATTCTCGAGGTCCTACTTATATATTTAATATAAATACTACGCATCCTAATCGGCCCCCGATTAGAGGACCTAGAGACCGCTACTAGTATTACTAAAATTTATACTACCGGATTATTAAAGATTACGATTAATATATTTTTAATAAAGATACTTATTTTATTATTTTAGCTTAGAGAGCTTAGTATTATAGAAAGCGTAATAGTTAAGAGCTTATAAGAAATATCCTCTTTATTATAATTAAAAATAAAAAAAAGCGTATAATTGCTAATCGCATTACCCTTTTTTCTTACGTAATAAATATATTAACCGAGGAAGATACTAAGCTTTTAACTAAGTAGATTTTAAACTATTAAATCGGACTACTTTAGTAAACTATGCTTATACTTCCCTTAGCTAATCCTATAAGTATAGTTAAATACGTTTACGTAGTACGACCTAACTTAGGCTACTATAGTTAAGCGGACGTTTATATTATCTATAGGGGAAGACTGCCTAAGAACCGTACTTTAGTAATTATATTATATTTTAAAAAAATATATAGGATTAATAGCCTAAGCTAGCTTTTATAACTTAAAAAAAAAACGGTTTCCTTCTCTAATTAAAAAAGGGAAATTATAAAAATTAATAATAATAATAAGGTTTTTAAAATAATAAAGAACGTAACCTCTATATCTATCTCTAAGCCTTAGCTTATTAAAATCCTAATTAGTATTTCTAATACTAATACTTAAGGAACCTAAGAGCCTCTTCTTTATAAGACCTAAAAAATAATAATTACTAATTAGACCTACGACTTTAACCTTAGGGCCGAGGTAAAGAAGCTAATAAAAAAAAAGCTCGAGGCCCTAATCTCGCTTTTTATAAACCTTTTATAAAAGATTATACTAAAATATACTATAATAATAACGATTTTAATACGTAATTAGGGGTACTCTAATACTAATAAAATCTTATTAAAAGCTCCGAAGTCCTTAGTAAATTTAATAGAGAATAAGTAATAATAGAAGGATATTAAAGATCTCCTCGACGAGTATAACTAGAACCTCTTTTTAAAGCTGATTTATATAACTAAGATTAGTAGAGTTAAAGGTACTAATACAAATTCTAAGTTCCTAACTTCTATAATCTTAAACGCTTACTTTTAGTTAGAAGTTTAAATATTTAGTATAGATTAGGATAATAAGAGTTTAATAATCGTTGCTATTTTAGATACTAGGGCGTAAGTTAATATTCTTTTAAAATAATACGTTAAGAAAGCTAGTATTTCTTATATAATAATAAAGCTTTAGATATAGACATTTAAGTATAATCTAACTAGCTAGATAACTTTTAATAGCTTCTATTTTATAAACGTATAGATTAATAAGTTTAAAATAACTATTTATTTTTTTATTAAGGACGAGCGAGAGACTTCTAATCCGTTATTATTAGGTCTTCTATTTATATAAGATACTAAGCTATTTTTTAAATATAATAGGTTAATAATTACCGCTCTAATCTATATTAAGGATAAGAGGCTAAGGATCCCTATAAGAATAATTAAAACGAACGGTTTTTAGGACGTAAAGGATATCTTACCCTAGCTTAAGTAGTACGTAAAGGAAGTTTTTAGATTAGAAAACTAAATATTAGTAATATAACTAGGGATATTACTAGTTCTAATAACCCTTATTTAGAATTTAAGCTAAAAAAAGATAAGCGTATTATAGCGGTCTTGGACTAAGGCTAAGCTAATTAGATTATAACTATAGTTGTACTCTATATAATTTAGCCTTAGATTATATAAATTAAGAAAGTAATAGTAGTCGCTTAGGGTAAGGCTAGAGATAGACTAAACGGATTAATTAACTAAGACAATTTATATCTCTTAATAAGAACACCTACTTCTTAATAAAAGGAGTTACGTATTAAATAATAAATTACGAAGTTAGAGTAAAAAATATTAAAATAGTACGAGATAGCTAAAAAAGCCTTTTATAAGATTCCCTATATTATAAAAACTAATATAATATATAAAAAAAAGGATTAGAAAGTTTAACTAGTTAATAACGCGCCCTCTAATAGATTAATACTTAATAACGATCTTTACTAAAAGCTTAAAAAACTTAAAGAGGTTAGAAATAAGCTATAAGACTAATCGGGCCCTTATAAGGATATTATTATACCTAAGTTCTTAGATATAGAACTAGGCTCTAGATTAATAAATAACCGCTTCTAAACTATTTTTAAAGATTATAACTATCTCTTATTTTATAAATAAGATCTCTTTAAGTAGATACTCTTTAATTAAGAAAAAGCGCTAACGTAGGACTTCTCTAAATACGGCCGTCTTAACTTTATAGTTATACTATTTTAATTAATTAAAACTATACTCTATAAGGCTTAGTAAATAAAAAGTATCCCGATTTTAAAAGCTCTATTACTAAAAGCTTTTAAGGTAATCCGAGAACGTATTACCTAGGGTATTATAAAAAAAAGCTATACTACGTATTAAAACCCTTAGTTTTTAATAATAAAAAAGGACGGCGGTCTTTAACTAATTAACTTAGTAACTAAAATTAACGCCGTTACCCTTTAAAACGCTTAGTAATTACTTAATACTAACGAGTTCTTAAAAAAATTTACTATAGATTAACTTATTTCCTTTTTAGATTTCTTTTCTAGCTATAATTAGATCTCTTTAAATAAAAAGAGCTATAATTTAACGACTTTCTTAACTTTACTCGGATTATATAAATACTATACCCTCTTAATAAGAGTAATAAATTTAGTAGCCTAATTCTATTAGATTATAACCCGTATTCTTTACGACTTAATTCTAAAATATTATAGCGCTTTTATTAATAATATTATAGTTAAAGGCCTGCGATCCTATTATAATAATAAGTACCTAACTAACTATCCTAGGATCTAGTGATTCGTTTATAAATACCTCTAGAATATTAATTAAGTCTTAGTTAATATTAAGCTAGTTAGCTATACTATCTCTAGGGTAAAGTCGTAATAGTACTAGCTATCTGCGGTTATTATAGGCTACTTTTATAGTACGGAAGGGAGACGGCCTAATTAGGCCAAAGTCCTTAAGATCCTTAAATAAATAAAATACTTAAATATCTTAAAAATTAAATCGTTTTTTAGTATTATTACCTTCTATTATTATTAAATTAAGTAATTTTTTTTTAAAGTAGCCCTGTTATACTCCCTACTTAATAAGAACTAATCCTTTAAATAGGGAGCGCTATAAATTAAAACTATAAAAACGCTTAAAAAGGTAATTACTATAGCTCCTATTTTAGTTCTATTAAACTATAGTACTAAGGCCGGATAGATTATCTTTATAATAGACGCTAGTATTAAAAAATAGAGTAATATACTTAGTTAAATTATTAATAATAAGCGTATTATTACTTAATACGAGAGCGGGATATAGCGCGGGCTAGAGCTTAATTATAACTTTAAAAAGCTCGAAATACGAGGCGTTTTAATAAGCCTAAAGCGTCTTTATAATTATTTATTTAGGATTAACTTTTTATTAAAAACCGACACCTAAGTCCTAGTTACTTAGATTAATAATATAATAAATAACCTACTATTAATAATAATAATACGCTAGCTCTCTTAGATTAGACTTTTTAATTTTAAGATTAAGTATATTAATAAAAAAAAGAATATTACGGCGGATAGTTTTTTAAAAAAACCCCTTAGCTAATCTAACCTAGTTAAGGTAGAGCTTAACGAGGATATTAAGGACTTTATTAATATACAAGTCCTACGAATACGAGTTATAAAGAACTTTTTTATTATAATATATAGTTATAGTAACGCTACTATTAATTAAATATAGGAAATAGATATTCTAGCTAATATACTAGCACTAAACGAATAATAATTAAACCTCTTAAAATAAATTACCTATTTCTTTTTTATTCTAAAAAGGCTAGCTAGTGTACTCTTTAATTAGTTTAGACGTTTTAAATAAATAGTAATACGATTTATTATATAAAATAAACTTCTATTTTAATAAGGGATAAAGACTCGTCCTTAACTTACTTAAGTAATTAATAATAAGCGTTACTAAATAAACCTAATTAGTAAAGTATATAATAAGTCCGGGTATAGGGGATAAGAGGTTATATATTTCCGTTTTATAAAACGATATTACTAGTTAGGAATATACGCTTAGACTTAGAAGCTAATTACGACCTACGAAGCCTACTAAAAGGCTAGATTACGACGCTTTAATAACCTCTATATATTTACGGTTCTAATTTACGAACCTTTTTCTAAGGTCTGTCTAAATATTTAGTATATAAGTAAATAAAAAGTCGTTAAAACGTATTATAAGTTCATAAGATACCTAGAAGCGCGGATTATAACGAACGTTACGTTAAAAAATATTATAAAGTTTATTTAAAAAAATATTATTTATTACTATAGGATCTATAGTACTCTAATTATTAATAGGGGACGAGAAAATATAGGTATTATAACGTAGCTTAATTAATAGTATAGTACTTAGTAAAAGGTTATATTAGCTTATAACCCTCGCGCTAACGGGCTCTTTAAAAAGGGTTACTAACCTATCGCACATATACTTCGTATTTAGTTAGATTAAAGAAAAAAAAATATTAGACTAATACTAGCTATAGCCCTTTTTACGGATAGGATAACTATTAAAGTATTATTAGGTTATATACTATTTTATCTTATTTATAGTTATTATATAATAACCCCGATTAAAAAAAGGATAATAACTTAGAGAGTACTCGATTAAGAGAATATATATATAACGGATTAAAAAATCTAAGCCCGATTACGAGCTTTTACCTCTCTAATAAATAATTAGGAAACTATAGCTAATAAAGTTACCTAATACCGAGCCTAAACCCGTAACTAGTTTAATTCTTCGTATACCCTCTAATTAGTAAAGTTATAAACTAGCGATCTAATTTTTATTTTTAACGTTTAATAAAAAAATAATATATTAATTTTTAAAAAACTTAATCATTATTAATAAGGACCTTTTTATATTTACTTAGCTACTCCGAACGGATCGTTATATTAACTAAAAACGCTTATTAATAAACTAATTATAGGGGCTACTTATATTAATAATTAACTTAAAAAGTTCTTAAAATCTTTAAAAAGCCTCTACCTATTACTTACTAAGTTTAATCTTTATAGGGACTTTATTTTTAACTTAACTAACCTTTTATTTTTATAAAATAATATAATTAATACTACGATTCTACTTTTTAATTATAATAATAATATAATAAACTTAAGGGACGAGGATACTTAGCTAGTTACTAAGTAAACCCGATCGTAAGCGAGGGCCTCTTAAAAAGGCTAGATTACCCCTTACTATTACCGATCCTTAGTAAGGGTTACGAGTTTTTTTATTTATTAAATATTATTTTATAAGGATATTATTAAATCTTACTAATTCTTTAGTTATCTTTTTATCTAAATTCAGAATAAAAATATAAAAGGATAATAAGAGAAAAAAAATTATTTTTTAGTTATTACGATTAAAAACCTAACGGCCTTACTTATTAATTATATAATCGTATTAAGAAACCTTACCCCTCTTTTTAAATATCTAAGCCTAGTTCTTTATCTAATCGAGCCCGTTTAGTATTTAGTTTAGCCTATATAACCTCCTATTTTACCTATTTTATCTTAATACGCTAATAACCCTTACGAGTTACGAATATATAGTTTTTAATAAGGTACGTAGGAGGGGCGTCCTTAAGAACGGAATTATACTTATCCTCCTCGGTCTTAGTAATATTAATCTAGTTAGAGACTATATAAACTAAAGTCTTAACTTTCTTAATATTAATTAGAATTAAAAACGTTACTTTATTACTACTTATTATATAATAATAATAATAACCTTACTTAAAGTTAGCTTTAGACTAACTAATAGCCTACCGGTCGTTACTCTTTTTAAAATAGTATTTCTTATTTTCGGAATATATATAATTACTATATCGATCGTTAAAGTAATTTAGAAAAAAAACGTACTCGAAGTAGGGGACTATCTTTCTAACTAGCTCCTTAGTATTAGAACTAATATACTTCTAAAAGGACTACGTATAATAATTATAAAGTATAGTATTCTAAACGCTATAAGCCTAAATAAGTAAAGAATTAATAATAGGGGTTCGTTTACTTAATTACTAAGATAGAGGGCCGAAATAACTAGCATAATTATAACTAATAAAAACCCAACGGCTCTATAAAAATAATCCGCTTATAATACCCAGATTATAGACGTATTTCTTAATAACGTTCTAATTCGTAGTTAATTACTAAAACTTCTAAGCTATTTCTTTTTTAGTATACTTATTAACTTAAAGATTTATAATATAGAATTTAATATAAAGCTCTCTAGCTAATCTAAGAAAAGTCGACTAATTAGTAATTTTAAAAATCTAAAAAGGAGTAACGTTAGATTAGGATAAGGATTAAAAAGATCGAATAGGGTAGTACTTATTATAGTCTACCTTTTACTAACCTCTTAAAACTCATAGCCCTAAGTCTTTTAAAAATAGACCTTCTTAGGAATAAAGGAGGAATACTACTAAGGCCGGACGTTATAACGAGTAGTTTTAGTAATCTAATACGTATTATTAATAGCTAAAGTATTAGATATAATAGGTAAATAGATTATATTATTAAGAAAAAAAGAATAATTATAATTAAAAAGTTATTATTTAAGAAAAAAAATAAAAAGCAATAGAGGAATTGAAAAAGGGCCTCTATATACCCCTTTAGATCGGGGTATTAAAGAGGAAAGTACTATAAGCCTCTTAGCTAATTAGTACTAAATCATAACTACTATATAAAAAAAAGAAGGAGTAAATTATAGGATCGGGGCCTTCTTATTATTTATAATATAGCGCCTTCTTTCTTAATTAATAAAAGCCGCCTTTGCGATTAGTATAAAAGAGTAGCTTTCTACCCGGCCACTTAACTTTTCTTTCTTCTCTCCTTAACCACTTCCCTATAACTATTACTAATTAAACTTCCTCTAATTTTTACTTTCTAATCCACTATATAAATACTAACCTAGCGATTTATAATAGCCTCCTCACCTCCTATCTCCCCTTTTAAGCCGGATAATAAAAAGAATATAGCGCGAATTTAGGGCCTAATTATAATAAAGAACTTTAAAAACGATACTAAATACTAGCTAAGAAAGTAGAATTTAAATAGATATATTACTTTTAATAAGACTAACCCCGGGGCTATAATAAATACTAAGGACTCTTAGTTCGTTAATTTTAATACGAATTACTAATATAAAACGTATATTAATTATTACCTAAACCTAGTACTTAAATAAACTAGTTTCTCTTAAATAATCCTAACCTTTTATAAAATCGATTTTTTTAATTAGCTTAGTATAAGAGACGTACTTCCCTTTTTTAATTAGCGCCCCGAGGCTTTTAAAGGTCTAGAAAACTAGAAGATTTAAATAGGTTAGAACTACCGCAAGATAATAGAAATCTTAACTAATTATTATAACCTTTAAAAACGCTTATTATATAAAAATTAGATTTAAAAATATAAGATCGGATCCGTAATAAAGGTTATAATATAGGACCTTACTCTAGTACGTAATATAATTATAATTAAAAAAGGATAGGAGAGTACTTTTAAACTAAATAAAATCCCTACCCTAATCTTATAAACCTAAGAGACTATATAAAAAATTAGGACTTTAGCGTACTTAGTAATCTTCCCTCTTTACGTTAACGATCTAGGCTATTTTATGGGAATAATTATTAACTAGCGGGATAGTATAGTTTATTAATATAATCTAAAGTAGGCTCTTAGACGTTTAGAGAGGATATTTATTAATAATATCTAAGTATTAAAAGCTTTTTATAGCTAGATCGATATACCTTTTTATATTTAATAACTAATTAATATAAGCGCTTACGTAGTCCTTATAGTATAATAACTAGGTAAATAAGAATACGGTCTATACGTACTTAAATAGTTTTATAACGCGGTCTAATATAGCTAGCTTAACCTAACTTATAACGTATATTAAATAACTTATAAATACTTTAAATTATTTAATAATAAACTCCGCACGGCTTAGATTTAATAAATTAGTTACGAGTTTTAATACGATAGTTATTACTTTTTTAATATAATAAGACCTCTTTTAAAAAGGTTTTTTAATAAAGTAATAAACGATTAAGACTTTAGAAATAGGCCCTATACTAACTTAGATAACTCTAACTATACTATAATTAATACCCCTAAGGCGCCGACTTCTTATAAATCTAGTTCTTACCTACTTAGACTTAGGTTTATTAACTAAAATCTAAGAATTTATAACCCCCGCAATTATAGTTATTATACTTTTATTAATCTTATATATTTTAAAAAGATATATAGAATAATTAAAAGCCTTAAGTAAGAACTTATTACTCTTAAAAAATTACCCCTACTTTCCTAATTTTTAAAAATACTAAAGAGTACCCGAGGATTTATAATAAGTAGCGACCCTAATTAAACTCTATAAGCGATTAAACTAATAAGGGCTACTAACTAGTATTTAAATACTATTATTAATAATTAACTTATATACCCGATCGATACTCTTAAAACTTATTAAGTTATAAAATCTTTATTAAATATATTACTATCTAAGTTATTATTATACCTTAACCCGGCTCTTAGTAAAGCTAGTCTAAGTAATTAGAGAGGTAATCCTTTAAATACTCTAATTAAGGGTAGGGATAATCTTATTATAAAAACTCTAATTAAAGTACTAAGGGTTTAGTTAAAGTAGGAGGTTATTAAGCGCACGCTCTTTAAATATAATCGGGCCGTATAAAAAAATAGCGAACGCTAGTATTAAGAACTAGCTAAGTTTTATTAAGATCTCTTATAGTATTATAATATATATATAAATAAAGTTAATATTAATAAGAGTATAAGAGAATAATAAGTTAATTAATATAACGACCTAATTATAAAAGCTATATATATAACTCTAGCTTATACTCTTTAAATATTACTATTAATAAAAAAATCTAGGGAGAATTAGGCTAGTAAAGGTTAGGATCAGGAGATTACTAAGAAGGATTAGGATAAGAACTAAGTAAAGCTAGTAAAAAAAGTAATAAAAGTAGAGGAGGTAAAAAAGGTAATTATAAAAAAGAAGGGTAAGTAGAAAGCTTAATATAATTAACTATATATAATAACTAGGACTAATTTAAAATAATTTCTTTTTATAAAGGATTAGGGAAAAAAAAATTAGGGGACGATTAGAATAGGGTAGGGTAATTAGTCCTAGTCTTTTTTTTTTAAAAAAATAATTAAGTATAGGGACCTATAGGAGAGCTAATTAAAAAAAAATATAAAAAAAAGGGCCCCTAATTAGGGAGAGGAGCTTAGTAGCATAGATTTTTATTTTAATTATATATATACCTTTTTAAGATCGAACTAGAGCTTTTTTAATAATTTATTTTTAAATACGATAATATAAGATAATTAAGAAGTCTACCCTTCCGATCTAGTTAATACTACCCCCTTTTCTTAATCGTAACTCCGTTAATTAAGGCCGTATTAACCCGATTAAAAGAGGTATCTTATATTATTTTTATAAGTATTAGTAGTTCTTCCTAAGCACCGCACCGCGAAAGTCCTTTATACCCTATACCTTTTTAATACTAAGCTCCTTAAGCTAAAATAATAAAATAAGCGTCCTTATTAAGAATATACTAATCGCAATCCTAAATAATTTAGTAATATAGACTTTAGTAATACTAATAGCGGTCTCTAGGTCCTATAATTAGGGGCTAATTAGAACGCACAGTACTTATATTAAATATATAAATAAGACCTTAAGACTAAATACTATTTTAATAAATCTTTAGCTTATTTATTTTATTAGCTAGGTTAGAATTAGTAATATTATTAGTAACTACCTAGGTAACCTAAGCCCCTATTATTAGCTAGTAATATTACTAGCGGTTCGGATACTAATACTAAGTATTTTTATGCGTTTATAAAATAGGGGATCGTAATAAAGTTTCGGGTTAACTCTAATTATTTATAAAAAGTAGGTTATATTCTTTTTTATATATAATTACGTTAAAAAGTCCTATTTTAAACCTCGCGTACTTAGTTAATTTAATAAAGCTGTTTAAAATAACCCCGACTTTCTCTACTACTTTTTTTATAATATAAGTATAGAACTGCTTATATACGGCCTTAATTAAGCTTTTATTAATTATAATATAAAGGTCTTATTATTTAGTAAGAGTAATTATATTATTAATCTTAGTAAATAGTACCTAAGTAAAGTTTAAATTAGAAAACGAGATAAGTAATTTTTTAATAACTTTTTTAATCTACTCTTTTTTATTTAAAAAATAGTTAATATTTTATTTTCCGTACTTTTTTAAAAAAAAATCCTTAGCTTAGGCCTAGGATAGTCCTCTAATCGCATCCTTAACTAGAGTTTAATAATCTCTTTTTATAATATACGTAATAAGTTTATTCTTAAATCGGTCCGGGACCCTATTAATCTTATACTAATCCTCGAACTTTTTTAAAAAGTTTATAATATTATTATTTTTAAAAACTATAGTCCCCTCTTAACTAGGGAATAGTATTTTATAAAACCCTATATTCTTTATTAAATTAGGCTAAGGAATCGTAAGGTCCTTAATTTAAAATATAGTTATTTAGATCTAGGTAATAATAGTGCTTAAGAGGGTATTAATTAAAATATTTATCGTAACCTAAGCCGTAACTAGCCTCTTTTAATTAGATTAATAAGTAGATTTATTACTAAGGGTAGGCTTTTTATTATTAAATAACTTTATAATTTATAAGTTTTAATAGATTATAAAAACTAGTTTAGTAAACGGTCTATCTAAAATAAAAAAGTTAGGTTCGTACGATTAAATATCCTAAGGGGCGTTAATAATAATAAAAATAATATATTAGTTATTTATATTTATAATCCGAGGTTATTAAAAATATAGTTCGTCGATTTTATTTATAATTGTAATAATTTTATATTAGTTTATTTATTTTAAATAGAGTTTAGAAAAAGAGGAGAGGAGCCGTTTTAATAACTAGAGTATAGCTATTATCCTAATTAACGTAATTTAGGCCGTCCTTCTTAGCTCTTATTAAGTATATAACTAGAGTTTTAATTAGACTTTATATTAGGCCTACGGTAATACTAATTAAAATTACTAATAAGTTTAGTTAAAAACTAGTTTTATAAGCGCTCTTAGTTTAATATATCCGTACTTCTAAATAGGTTTATTATTAAATCTCTAGGCTATATTAATTAATAAAGAATAGTTTAATTAAATAACTAGTTATACTTATTAAGGTATTTTATTAGTTCTAATCCTAACTCGTCGTTCGTTTTATTATACTATTATAGCGTTCGTATTTAGGCCTAATCCGGTCCTAAGTATCTACGTATTTTTTTACTTATTTATTTTACTTACTTATTAAGGTTTATTATATCCCCCTCTTATTAAATAAAAAGCCCTTTTTTATATATCTTTATTTTTATATTTTAATTATCTAGTTTTGTTTTTAATTAAAGTCTTATTACTCGTATTTATCTTAATTATTACGCCGCTTTTTTTTATTTATTTATTTAAATTATCTTTAATTGAGTTAGGCTTTTTTTTATTTATTCTCTCGTTTAAAAAGGAAAAGGATTTTTAAAAAGAGAAACTATTAAAAAGGTATAGGGTATAAAGGACTTTTATAGTACGGTACTTAAGAAGAACTACTAATACTTATAAAAATAATATAAAATACCTTTTTTAATTAGGTTAATACGGCCTTAATTAACGAAGTTATAACTAAAGAAAAAGGGTAATATTAACTAGATTAGAAGGGTAGAGTTCCTAATTATTTTATATTATCGTATTTAAAAATAAATTATTAAAAAAGCTCTAGTTCGATCCTAAAAAAGTACGTATATAATTAAAATTAAAATCCGCACTACTAGGCTCCTCTCCCTAATTAGGGGCCCTTCTCCTTATATTTTCCTCTAATTAGCTCTCCCGTAAGTCCCTATACTTAATTAGTTTTAGAGAAAAGAAATACTAGGACTAATCGCCCTACCCCATTCTAGTACTAGTTAGAAAGGTCGATAATAGAGGTCGGCCGTAAAGGTTAGAGGCGGCCCTTAACTATAGAGGTTCTAAACTTTAACAATAACGTAGAGGTCTCTAGAGAAAGGGATAAAAGGGCTAATATTTAATAGAGCTCGTAAAGATTCTTTTTATTTTAATTACTTTTAATATTACCTAAAGCTCTATTTAAACTAAATAAATTTAATAAATAAACTTATTAAACAAACCTATCGATATATAAACTACTACCTCGCTAAGAACCTACTTTACTAAAGATGCCCCTTAATAAGTCCCCCCCTCTAGGGCTCGATAAATTAGGCCCCCTCAACGCCCTAGCTATTATAGTTAATATAAGTATACTTAAAGAGTAGTATAGTACTTTTTAATAATATAGAATTTAACTAAGTAATAATATAAATACTATAAATAGCTAGGCTAGTACGGACGTTAAGATTTAGTATATTAATATTAGCTTAAAAATTATATTTTATAAAGTTAAAATCCCTCTAATATAAGCTATATTATAGATATAAGGGAATATATAAGGGGCCCCCTAATTCTTAATAAAAAAGAGTATATAATATAGGATTTAGCTACTTATGCAGCCTAGTATTAAGAGGTTTTATATATATTAAAATAAGTATAGCTCGCCTTTTAAATAGGTAATAAAAGGTCGGGAGCTGTTTTAATTAGTAATTAGGTATAGAGCGCAATATACCTAGTTTTCTCTAATACGTAATACACGGTTCGGCCCCGGCGGATTGCTCCGTCGGGGGGCTATAGCCTTATAGTTAAGTATATATTTAACGTACCTAGGGTAGTAGCTACATAACGCCATATATAAGAATACTTTTATAATAAAATACTAGTTATTATTATATATAAACTCGGCCTCTTTTAGCTACGCTACTTACTTATTTAGCGAGCCCTCGGTATAAATCCTTAAGTACTTTTTTAATATTTAATAAGTCCGCTCTATCTAACCGTCCGTTTATAAATAATATATAGTAAATAGTTAGTAATATATCGCCCGTTCCTTAGTAAACTCTTCTTATAATACGCTTATAAATAGCTTATCTCTATTTATAATAATATTTTCTAATATACTAAACTTATACTTAACTTCTTTATATAAAATACTTACTATTTATACCGCGTTAAGTATCTTAATAATAAATAAAAACTTCGTAAACTTTATTATATAATACACGATAACTAATATATAGTCGTACTTAGTACTATTATTACGAGCGCTTAGTAATAGCCTTATAATAAAGTTTATAAATATTTTTTAAAATAAATATAAAAATAATAATAATAATTATAGCTACTTTTACGGCTTATATCTTAAGGTTATAGCTCCTAAATAATACTTATAGTTCTTAATATATTCCTAAATATCTTATTAAATCTCTTTTTAATAAAATCTCCTCTAGATTAACTCGAAAGTTTTTTATAGCTCTTATATAACCTACTCTATAGTTATTATAATATTAATAAAAGATCTCTATTTAAAGAGATTTTACTTAAGGAATAAAGAATGTTTTTTTTAAAAAAAATAGTATATTTTATTTATTAAGTAAATATACTCTTAGCTCTCTAGCCGTAGTACGAACTCTTACTAATTATAATAAATAGAACTCGTCCTTAGTTTATAGACTTTTAATAAGCTCTTTAGTTTTTAATAAAAAACGAGAAGCGAATACCGTTTTACTTTTTATAAGCTTTTTTATAATAAAATATGAGATATACTATTTTAATATAATAATCCTAGCTCTATCTAACTCCTTTTTATTTATACCGGACTATTATCGAACGTTTACTAATAACTCTCTTATTTTCTTATTTTAAGTTATTGTAATAATAACTATTATTATATTATTAATATACCCTATAGTACGCTATTAATATAGGGGAGAGGATTCTTTATTTCTAAAGCTCGTCAATATTTAGCTAGGATTATAAAAAGAGGCCTTAATTACTTAAATATATACTTTAATAATATTATTTTTCATTTTCAAACTAATTATCCTTTATTAAAGATTAAGTAATAGTTCGCTAATAAAATATAGTTTTTAAATTAATATAAAAAGAACGTCTTTATAAAATACTTCCCTCTCTATATAATTTAGCTTTTTAAATAAACCGTTCGCTAGGTTTATTTTCCTTAATTAGTATTCTAAGTTAAAATTAAATATTAGTAACTTATATACCTACTTTACGAGCCTTTTTTAAAAGTCCTATACTAATATACTAATTATTTTTTTAAGTACTTAGTAGTCCGTTAGGACTATAAACTTTTATAAAAAGCCCTAAAAATAGTAAGCCTAGTACTCTAACCTTTTTATTATAACGAGTAGTTCTTATTAACCTATAGCCTATCGCTACTTTATATTTAAAAACTTCTATAATTAATAAGTAACGGGTTACTATTCTTTATTAGCTCATTATAATAAAATTACTATAATAGTTTTAATTAAAATATTAGTCTCTACTTACGTAATACGTTAAGAGTTCTAGTATATAAGTACGATTACTAAAATAAAAACGACTTTTAACTAATTAAACGCCTTATTTATTTCCTTAATTTATTAGAATTCCCTTACTTAACCCTTTTTTATTTTTAATAGTACTATTATTAGTATAATAATACTTAAATATTTAATAATAAACTTCTAATAAAAGTTATAGAACCCTATAAATACTTAGATATCCTTAATAAACTCTAGCGCCTTCTAATGAGCAATCGTTTATACTTATAATAAGTTAATTTTAACTCTTTTTAATATAATAATATAGCTTAGGAATTCGACCCTCTTTTAGTAAAACGAGTACTTTAATAATTTAATAAAAAGCCCGTATAGCCGTAGATGTTAAAGGACTTTTTTAATATCCTCCGTATACTACTCCCTTATTATTAAATAACTTATTAGATTATTTATATACGCTATATAGTAAGTATTAAGTAAGTTAATAAGTATTTAGTAAATATATACTTAGAACGTCGTAAGTACGTTTATTAATTTAAAAAGTATAATAATATACTTAAAATAGTTATATTAACTTTAAAACGCTATTTTTTATCGGTCTTTTTTTAATTTAAATATAATAATAAGTATCCTTAATATTTATTTTTAAAATCTATTTCGCTCCGCAAAGCTTATTTCGGAGCTCGTTAATAAGTAGTAGTAAGTATCGATTCTTTATAGTTACTTTATTTAGCCTACGGTAATTTATATAAAGACGTAGCGTACTATCTTTTTTAAATATAAAAAAAATTAGTACCCCGGCGTCGCTAATTAAAAATATAATATAATTATTTACTAAGTTCTTAGTAATATATATATAAAGCTTATCGAGTTATTTCTTATTTAATAAATAAATAGGGCTATATAGTAGTTTAGTACTTAAGATTAAGTTAATTAAGTATTCTATCTTACTATATAACTACGGTCCCTTTACTAACTATTTATTAAATGTTTTTACTTCGGATTAAAGGTTAAGTAATAGGCCTTCGTATAGTTCGGTCTCTGTTATCCCTATAATACTTCTTATAATAATAATATATAATATATACTCCCTCTTATAATTCTTAATAATATTACGAACTATCGCCTCTAGTTTAGTAATAAAAGTAAGTTCGTACGACTATATATTCGTTATAATATTAATTTAAATACCCTCTTAGCTTATTAATAATCGTAATAATAAAAAGTTTATTATTTTTTTATCCCTATTAACTATAGTAAATAGTTACTAAATCTTCCTTAACTACCCGTAATAATTAATAAAAAAGAGCGTTAATTAGTAAGCTTTCCCTTAACTTACGGTTTTATTTTAAAAGTCCTTTAATAAAAGAGCTAAGGTAGTAACTAGGGTTAACCCTAAGTAGGTTACGAGCCTAGTATTAATAATATTTATCTCGGAGTATATATTTATATTTACTTTTACTAGCTTTTTAATAACCTCTCGCAAAACTATTATTTTATTTTTCGTATTTATTCTTATTAATACCCTATTTATACTTAGTATAAGTATATTAAGTATATTACTTATACTTATTCGTTTTTTAATAAATTAACTTTTATAACTTTTAGTTTAGTAATAACTTGTTAAATAGTTATTAACGTTATTTTTAATTAGAAGTACGTTAGCTTATCGTCACTCTTATTCTTTAACTTATTCCTTTAGTACTTATTAAATATATAGCTTATTTTATTATACATAAAGTACTTAATATTATTACTATAACGCTTTTATAATAGCTTAGTGCTAGTACTCTTATTATATAACTTTTATAACGCTACCCTAAGTAAGTCTCTAGGGCTTAGTCCCTTAGAGCTCTCCCTACTCTTTTTTTTATAAAAAGAGGCTATTTAATATAGTTACTTAAATAATAAGTATAACCTCTTCTTATTACTTTTTTATAATTAATTACTACTCTTTTATTACCTTAGTAACTATAGTTTATTAACTTTATATACTATATTATATACTCTTTTAATTCAGACCTTATAACGAATTAAGTTATCCTATAACTAAAATAATAGTTTAAAAAAAAATTAGTACGCCTTTATTTTTAAATTCTCTATATCTTTTATACCTAAGTTAAAATAAATTACTAACTACTTAGTAAGGAACTAAGTAGGGGTTTAGTCCTCTATTAGCCTTTTTATTCTTAGCTCTTTATAATACTCCCGTTTTTAGGTCTCGGGGTCTATATATTATTAATAAATAAACGCTAAGAAGTCGCCCTAAGAGAGGGGGTCCTAAAAGCTCTTCTCGTAATTATACTATTATATCTAAAGTAATAAGAATAACTTAAATAGGGCGTATTTAGTATACTACTCTATAGTACTTTTTATATAAAAGTTATTCCCCCCGACGGAGCAATCCGCCGGGGCCGTACTATATATTACGTATTAAGGAAAACTAGGTATATTACGCTCTATACCTAATTACTAATTAAAATTAACCGACTCGACCGTTATCTCCTTTTTATTAATAACTCCTGACCTTCTACTATAATCCTCTAAGTTCTAGCTATTTAGAGGGCGAGCTATACCTATTTTAACGTATATAAGACCTCTTAGTACTAGCCTACGTAAGTAGCTAGATCCCGTATTATATACTCCTTTTTATTAAAAATTAAGGGACCCCTTATACATTCTCTTATATTTATAATATAGCCCGTATTAAAAAGATTTCTAGCTCTATAAAGTATAATTTCTAAACTAATATTAATATACTAAATCTTAACGTCCGTATTAGCCTAGCTATTTATAGGGTTTATACTATTACTTAGCTAGATTTTATATTATTAAAAAGTATTATACTACTCCTTAAGTATATTTATATTAACTATAATAACTAGGGCGTCGAGGGGGCCTAAGAATCTATCGAGCCCTAGAGGGAGGGACCTATTGAGGGGCATTTTTAAAATAGATTCTTAACGAGTAGTAGTTTATATATTAATAAGTACGTTTAATAAGTTTATTTAATAAGCTTATTTAGTAGATTTATTTAGTTTAAATAGAGCTTTAAGTAATATTAAAAATAATAAGAATAAAAAGAATTTTTATAAGCTTTAGTACGCTAAATATTAGCCTTTTTAACCCTTTTTTTAAAAACTTTTATGTTATTATTAAGGTTTATAACCTCTATAGTTAAAGAAGGCCGCTTTTAACTATTACGGCTAATTATTATAGCTAACTATTATAGCCGACCTCTATTACCGACCTTTTTAGCTAGTACCGCTATATAAAAAATAGCTTACTTATCCCGAATTATATAGTAGTTTTTATATTAAAATTATTATATTACGTTAAGCGCGTACTTAGGATATATTACGTATATTATATAGTTAAAAAATATACTATATTATATAATTTTCTTAAAAGTATAATCCCGTTAAGGTCGATCTTTTGTACCTATAAAGCCGGAAAAAAACTACTATATATAAAAATTATTATTTATTTTTATAATAATAATCTAATCTACTACTTAAGTACTTATAAACTCTTTTTTAATCGGTTTATAATTATAAAAAGGAGGTTTTTTATATTTTTATTAACCTAGACGCGTTACTAGCCGCTTAGTAAGCTATTAAATAAGCTCTTTATATTAACGCCGTTCTTAGTTTCGGTCTTTAACTATTATCTCTATTATTTTATAAAAATAAGTTATTATTAAGCTTATAGGGTTTATTATACTAGTTATTCTAATATTACCCACGCTTTTATACGTACTTAGACCTCGTATATTTAGTAATTAGTTATTAATAAACGCCCCGTTTATTATAAATAAGGTCCTCGGAATATTAATAAAGTAACCGGCTTAGAAAAATAATTTACCCCGATTATTTTCTTTATTTAGCTCTTTTATAAATATTAATATTTAAATAAGGCTCGTTCTATAATAAGCTCGTTATCTTAGATAGAATAGGGTCGAGTAGTTAACTATAGATAGCTATAGCTCGTTAATACTAATAGCTTTTTATTAATAATTAGGCATGAATTTATTAATATTTCGTCCGTTTTTATAATTTATTATTATTTATACTAATTATTTTATAAAAATAAAAGCTTTAAAATTATGAAAAATTAGGTTATAAGTATTTAACTAGCGAGGCTATAATATAAGTATAAGTATATTATAAAACTAAAGCTTATAGAGTCCTTTATACGGGCTCTGCTTTATAAAAAGTTCTTTTTTAATATAATCCGTGTACTAGTCGCTAACTTATTAGTAACCTATCGCTATACGCATCCCGAATCTATTATACTCCTAGACGTCCTTTAATTAGGCCTTAATTTATAAAACGAAGTACTATTTTAATTAATTTTATTAATAATTAAGCTTTTATTTAAGAATATTAGTAATCTTTTTAAAAACCTTAGTTTATTTAGAATTAAGGTTAATAACTATAATAAGTGATAAATAATATTTCAAAAAAGAATATAATAAACCGTAATCTCTAAAAAATAACTTTTTGATAAAAGTATATAAGAGTTTAAGTTAGAACTAAGCTTATAATTATTATATAATTATAATAAAAGTATTAATATAAATAAAAAAAACCGTTATTTATTAAAAATAAGAAATAAATATAAAGCTCGCTTTAATATAGAAGGTATAAGTAAAGTAGGCCTCGGTAATTATATAACCGAGGTTACGTAACGTGTAGTAAGGCCATAGATAGTTAAAGCTATTACGACAACAGTGATTAATCGTCGCCCGTTCAATCTCTAGCTTGCCCCGTTTTCAGGAAGACCGACAATACCCTAAGCTGCCATTCTCGTGGCTGTGAGCGTTGTTTTGTGACCCTTAGACGGAATAGGAAATTCGGAGACTTGTCCTAGCCCAGAACTCTCCAAACGCCTGCGACACGGAGCATGGACGGGGGCTTCCCGGGAGGTTATGAATTGCGGGGCCGGAAATCTCGCCGGCGGGCGAAGGTGGTTGATTGCGGGGAAGGGTGGGAGGAGAGGTGCATGTCGAGGCGTAATTGGCAAACGTGGTTCGACTCAAGAAATACATGTAGACAGAACCTGGCTCTACAGGGTGATAATACCAGACTTGATGGCTGGATCGATACTAGACAACCTACCCGTTCGGACACTCTTCGGCCAGCTTTCTATTATCGGGTTAGACAAACTTCGATCTCCCAAACTCTTGCCAAACCACCCACACAACTAGGCCTACCATGTCCCCAAACCTGCAGACTGCTGCCATCCCCGCGGCAACGGTTCAGTCCCATGCATCCAACCTACTCCAACTGCTCGACAAGACCCTACTATGCGTCTGGTTCGGGGGCTCCCAGGAGGGACTCCCGGATATTAGCATCTGGCTATCTCGTCAAGAGCCTGGAACAACTTCCTGGTCGACGCCTCAGAAGATATCTTCTGACACCAACCGCAGCTGCCAGAACCCGGTGCTTTTCCGAGCACCCAAGACGGGAGATATCTGGCTCTTCCACACCTCTCAAGATGCGGGCAACCAAGATGGGGCCATCGTAATGGCCCGCACTTCAAGCGACAATGGCAAGACGTGGTCATCGCCCCACTATCCCCTGAAAGGTGTCACCGGGGCTTTTATGCGCCAACCTCTCATCGTTCTCGGGGATGATACTTGGGTCCTTCCAGTTTTCCACTGCAGATCAACACCAGGTCAGAGGTGGATTGGGAACAATGATATCTCTGCGGTGTTCTACTCCAAAGACGAGGGTCAAACATGGATAGAGAATGTGGTGCCTAATAGCATTGGCTCTGTCCATATGAATATCATCGCACCAAAGAGCGAAGGTTCTGAATATGTAGCATTCTTTCGCAGTCGGTGGGCAGACAATGTCTACCGTACAACATCGCCAGATGGCCTGAACTGGGCTCCTCCCAAGCCGACATCTCTTCCGAATCCCAACAGCGGTATCTGCGCCGCACGGCTAGCATCAGGTAAACTGGCCATCGTATTCAACCGCTCCTCCGCCGAGCCTGACATGGCCAAGCGAGAGGGCCTCTATGACGACATCACACCCGAAGATGACAAGAGACCGAATCAAGCTTCGGTGAATGGCAAAAATGCAATTTGGGGAACCCCGCGTAAAACGCTTACGGTTGCTGTGTCCAGCGACGATGGATTGACATGGAAGGAGAAGGTCCTTGAGGAAGGCGATGGGTTTTGCATGACGAACAATTCCATCGAGAAGACGAATCGGGAGTTGAGCTATCCTAGCATCTTTATTAAGAAGGAAAGTGTGCATATTACTTTTACATTCCATCGCCAGTATATCAAATATGTTAGAATAGGCGATATAGAGGGTTGGGTAGATTAAGCATAGCTTCACATGGCTAAGGCCTAATATCAGGCCTCGCTGGTCAGACCCCGTCGGTTAAGGGATAGCTTAAGGGGCGTGGGGAGGGGGACTAAGTAATAAAGAAGTAGCTTAGGTATATATAGAGCGCTAGTAATATACCTCGAGAGAAGGGTAAATTTTAGTAATTTATTTTCTAAACCTTAATAATAATTAGCTTTTATAAGCTTCTTTCCTATATTAAATACTTATTAATAATTTAAAATCTTTATTTATAAAAAAAAACTAAGCTAAGAGCTTAAAATATTAATAAGAATAAAATATAATAAGAGAGTATAGATAGTATTATAATAATAAAAAACATAACTCGTTTTTATCGGACCTTTTAGAATTACTTCCTGCTTAATAAATAATATAAGATTAAAGCGTAATAAAATAAATAATATAGTAATAATATAAAGGGACTATATTATTAAAAATAATAATAAATAATAAATAAAATAATAAACCTCTTACTTTCGCTCGCTAATACTTAAACTAAATAATAAATAATAAATTAATAGAACTATAAAAATAAGAATAATAATTAAAGAAAAAATCCTTATAATAACGTATAAAGAGTACTTATATATAGTGGTTTTTTTCCGGCTTTATAGGCGCAAAAGATCGACCTTAATAGGATTACGCTTTTAAAAGAAATTACACAATACGGTATACTTTTTAACTATATAATACGCGTAATATACCCTAAGTACGCGCTTAACGTAATATAATAATTTCGATACGAAAACCGCTATATAATTCGAGATAGGTAAGCTACCCTTTACGTAGTAGCGCTAGTTAAAAAGGTTAATAATAGAGGTTAGTTATAAAGGTTAGAAGCGGCCTTCCTTAACCGCAGAGGTTCTAAACTTTAATAATAACGTAGAGGTTTTTAAAAAAAGGGCTAAAAGGGCTAATATTTAGCTACTCTTTATACTAAAGCTTATAAAGATTTTTTTTATTTTTATTACTTTTAATATTACTTAAAGCTACTCTCTATTTAAACTAAATAAATCTACTAAATAAAGCTATTAAATAAACTTATTAAATAAACTTATTAAATAAATATATTAATATATAAACTACTACTCTATTAAAAATACCCCTCGATAGGTCCCCCCCTCTAGGGCTCGATAAATTCTTAGGCCCCCTCAAAGCCCTAGCTATCGTAACTAATATAAGTATACTTAAAGAGTAGCGTAGTACTTTTTAATAGTATAGAATTTAGCTAAATAATAATACGAACGCCGTAAATAACTAGGCTAATACGGACGTTAAAATCTAGTATATTAATACTAGCTTAGAAATTATACTCTATAAAATTAGAAATCCCTTTAATACGGGCTATATTATAAATATAAAAGAATATATAAGGGGTCCTTTAACTTTTAATAAAAAGGAGTATATAATATAGGATCTAGCTACTTATGCGGGCTAGTATTAAGAGGTTTTATATATATTAAAATAGGTATAACTCGCCCTCTAGATAGCTAGAAGCAGCGGAAGGTTAGGAGCTATTAATAAAAGGGAGATAACGGTCGAGTTAGTTAATTACTATTTTAATTAGTAATTAAGTATAGAGCGCAATATACCCAGTTTTCCCTAATACGTAATATACGGTACGGCCCCGGCGGATTGCTCCGTCGGGGGAGAAAGAGTACTTATATAAAAAACAAATAAATTTAAAACGCTTATAGAGCTTTTTAAATAGCCCGGGCCCTATATAAAAAACTACGGTTTTAATTATAATAACCTTAGATATTAACCCTAATATAAATAAGAACGAGAACCCCCGGACTAAGGATAGTTTAACGAGCAGAGCTATACTTAAAATACTATTTAAGTAATAATAAAATAATAAGTTCGTACTACTTAAACCTCTATTTACTAGCTCTTTACTAACCTAAATAAGCGCTATAAATAGGACGTTTATATTTAAACTACTATCCCTCCTTAACTTATTATATATTAATAAACTAGTACGAAATTTATAGAACTTCTTATTTAACTATTATTATTATTTTAACCTATAAGCTTAGTAAATAAGAATAAACTATAATAAAATAGTATATATAGTTAGCTACTTAAGTAATAGCGTAAAGACCTCCTAGATATACTATATTTTTAATTACTAAAAGATCATTAGGTTTATAATAAACTAAGTTATATAGGGCGAACTAAAGACTTTTTTTAAAAATAACTTATTTAATTCCGCTAGTTAAGGGATAGTAGTAAGTATATAACTAAATAATATATTATAAAACTAAAAAAAGAGGGTTAATAAGTTTATTAACTATATTAATAAGCTTGAAATAGAACTACAATATATCTTAATAAAAAAATAAAAAGTCTTTATATTAATAAGTAAACTACGGCCCGAACTATGCCTCGTAATAGTATTATAAATAGAACTCTTATAAACTTGCTTATAGTTAGTATTATTAATAAAACGTATTAAATAATCCTCGATATTAATAAAGAGCTTATAAACGTCCCCTAAATAATATTTTAACTCGAGCTCGAACGAGCTAGTAAGGAGATACTAAGGTATTAATAAGTCGAATATATAAAAAATACGCCGCGACTTACTTAATAAAAATACTATATATTATAATTATAAAATAACTAGCTATATTATAAAGGATTACTTACGACTATAAGAGTAATATTAATAATACTATAATTATAATAAAACTAAGTATCTTATTAATAACTACCCGAGTATTATATATTATTAATATAATTAAAAAGGGTACCGGGCCGCTAGCTATTAATTAGACCTTACCCTAGTTAAATAGCGAGGATTAGTAATAAGTTTAAATACTATTTTAATAAAAAGAGTAGCTAGTAATTAATAAAAACGGCGCTTAGATATCCCGACCTATATATACCTAAACTATATATAAAAAAGGCTAAGCGCTCTTATTAATTTAGGAATAAAAGGGAACGTAGTAAGTATTAGGCTACTTAATAACTTTAATACTAACTTATATATTTACTTATTACTATAGCTAATAAACGTTAAGAGTAAATAAATAGAAATACTAAGGAGCTACTATTTATAACTTCGAATTATTAATAATAATAATATAATAAAAATATAACTATATCGTTTCCTAATAACTAATATTATAGTACTTATACTTATCCTAGGTTTTCCTTAGCTAGAGGATATTAATTTACTAATTAATTAAAAATAAAAGAAGTAGTAATATCTAATTTATAAATAATATATCCGCTCAAACGCCCTAAGAAAAGGGCTATTAAATAACTTTATCTTAGTAATACTTGTATATATTATAATTAACTTAGCTATAAATAGTAACGGAATACTAGCGAGTATAACTAAGAATTAAAAGCTATAATACTAGGACTTTAATAACTTATTTTTTAAAAAAAAGCTATTTCGCTACTAAATAGAGTACTATATAACTACTATATTAAACTAAATAACGCTATACCTATCCCCTAAGGACCTATTTACTTATTATCGAACTATAAGCTCGAGATCTTACGAGATTATTTAATAAAAATATAGGCTAGGGGCTAAATACGCCCTTATATAAGCCCGGCTAGAGTACCTATCCTTTTTATATTAAAAAAAAAGAGGAGAGCTACGACTTTATATAAATTATAAAGTAATTAATAAAATTATATAAAAAAATAGAACGCTACTATTACTAATTAAGAAAATACTAAGTAAATTATTTAATACCTCCGTTTTTATAAAACTAGATCTTAAAAACGCGTATTACTATATACGTATAACTAAAGGTAATAAATAAAAAACGGCTTTTTATACTAAATATAGGTAGTTTAAGTACTTAGTTATACCCTTTAGGCTAACTAACGTACCCGCGACCTTCTAAGCGCATATTAATAACGTTTTAAGTAGCTTGGTTAATACTATTTATATTATATACTTAGATAATATTTTAATATATAATAATAACTACGTAGCGTATAAAGAGTACGTACGTAATATATTATAAAGACTACGGTAATAAAACCTATATTTAAATACTAGTAAATACGAATTCTATATATTTTATATAGGATTCTGAAGGTATATTATATTTAATAAAGGCGTTAAAATAAAGCTAGCGTATATTAAAACTATAGTAAATTAGCTACTACTATGGAGCGTTAAAAATATATAAACGTTCTTTATATATACGGGGTTTTACTATAGATTTGTTAATAGCTATATTAAAATAACCTTATTTTTAATAAACTTATCAAAAAAAGTAAAGCTAGAGTAGTTAGAGCTACTAATATCTATTATAAAGTTATTTAAGAGGCTACTAGTAGTATTTATTAACGTACTAATATTATAATATTTTAACCTTACTCTACTTATATAGTTATAAATAGACGCTTCTACCCGAGCTATTCACGTAGTAATTATATAACTATTTAAAGGTAATTAGTACTTGATTACTTATAAATCGAGGAAATTAATAAATACGGAGAGCTATTATAATACGAGAAATACGGAGCTACTAGCTATTATAAACGTACTAAGAAACTAGTAATATAGTAGTTTCTTTTTTTTTCCGGCTTTATGAGTATAAAAGGTCGACCTTAATAGGATCACGCTTTTAAAAGAAATTATATAACATAGTATACTTTTTAACTATATAATACGCGCAATATATCCTAAGTACGCGCTTAATATAATATAGTAATTTTAATACAAAAACCGCTATTTAATTCGGGAGAAGTAAGTTATTCTTTTTAGTAGCGGCGCCGGCTAGAAAGGTTAATAGCAGAGGTCGGCTATAATAATTAGTTATAATAGTTAGCTATAATAGTTAGAAGCGGCCTTTTTTAACTATAGAGGTTCTAAACTTTAATAGTAATGTAGAGGTTTTTAAAAAAAGGGCTAAAAGGGCTAATATTTAGCTACTCATACTAGAGCTTGTAAAGATTCTTTTTATTCTTATCGCTTTTTATATTACCTAAAGCTCTATTTAAACTAAATAAATCTACTAAATAGGGTTATTAAATAAACTTATTAAACGTACTTAGTAATATATAAACTACTACTTAAATAACTAGTTAGATAACTAGTTAAGAGATTAGCTAGTTAAAATACTACCTCGTTAAGAACCTCTTAATATATAGTTAGTAACTAGCGGGCTAAAGATACCCCTCGATAGGTCCCCCCCTCTAGGGCTCGATAAATTCGGCCCCCTTAACGCCCTAGCTATTATAACTAACATAAGTACGCCTAAAGAGTAACGTAGTACTTTTTAATAATATAGAATCTAGCTAAGTAATAATATAAATACTGTAAATAGCCGGGCTAATATAGATATTAAAATCTAGTATATTAATATTAACTTAAAAATTATACTTTATAGAGCTAGAAATCCCTCTAATATAAGCTATATTATAAATATAAAGGAATATATAAGGGGTTCCTTAACCCTTAATAAGAAGGAGTATATAATATAAGATTTAGTTACTTACGCGGGCAAATACTAAGAGGTCTTATATATATTAAAATAGATATAGCTCGCCCTCTAGACAGGTAGTAAAAGGTTAGGAACTATTAATAAAAGGGAGATAATAGTCGAGTTAGTTAATCACTATTTTAATTAATAATTAGGTATAGAGCGTAATATACCCAGTTTTCCCTAATACGTAATACATAGTACGGCCCCGGCGGATTGCTCCGTCGGGGGGATAAAACTAGTAATATTACCTCGTTTATAACTAAAATTAGGTTATAGTATTTATAAATTATTTTAATTTATAGTTCTTAGATATTAAAAAGAGGCTAAATAAGAAATAGCTACGCTAATTAAACGAGCTCGTAGCGTTTAATATTAAGATTAAATTTAAACTAAGTATTAAAAACCTAGTAAATAGATTATTATAAAGACCTAATTATAATAAAAATAATAATAATAGGAAAATAAAAGAGCTACTATTAAAAATAAGAAATAGCCTATATAATACTAAGAATATATAAGAGCTACTTAGGGTCGTAATAATAAAGTATATAAAACCGAGCTATAAGAGTAGCTTTTAAAAAGAGGGAATAATAAGTATTTTAAAAATAATAAAACTAATAATAATATAGAGAAATAAATAAAAGAAGCTAAGAGCTTTAGTTTAAAAAAGCTCTAAGGAGTATTTTAAAAAGCGTAACAGGGCTACGAGCTTAGGGCGTTAGAGTTATAACGTAGTACTTAGAGAGCTACTTAAGCTTATTATTAGAACTATAAATTATAAGTTACTCGTTTTATAACACTCTAATATAATAAGAGTATTTAAAATAGTATTTAATAAAGAGGGGTTATTAATAATAAGTTAACTACGGGCTATTTAATAAAAAAATACTTTTATAAAAAAGAGGTAATAAATTAAAAAGAACTAACGGCCTCGCTTAGTTAAAAAGAAATAATAATAAACCTAAGTATTAGAATAGGGTAGGGCGATTAGTCCTAGTAGTTCTTTTTTAAAGCTAATTAAGTATAGGGATCTACGGGAGAGCTAATTAGAGGAAAATATAAAAAAAAGGGCCCCGATTAGAGAGAGGAGCTTAGTAACGCGGATTTTTATTTTAAGAATATATATACTTTTTTAAAATCGAACTAGAGCCTTTTTAATAATTTATTTTTAAACGTAATAATATAAGATAATTAAGAACTCTACCCTTTTAATTTAACTAATACTACCCTCTTCCCTTAGTTATAACTCTATTAATTAAGGCCGTATTAACCTAATTAAAGGGGGTATCTTATATTACTTTTATAAGTATTAGTAGTTTTTCTAAAGTACCGTACCGCGAGAGTCCCTTATACCCTATACTTTTTTAATATATAACTCGAGAGGGCTATTATACTACGGCGGCCGTACTTACGTACCGCTATATAAGGGGCTAAGGAGGGAGGTTATTAAGATATATTACGATATACTTATAGTAAAATATTATAATATAAAGTAAACGATAGTATTATTAAAACGCTATTAATACTAGGATAGAGTAAGTAAGAATATAAAAAGTTATATTAATACTTATATAATATAATATACTAGTAGACAAAGCCTCGTTACTATAAGCTATATAGCTTACTATACCCCTTATTTACCCTAGTTAAATTATAATAAAAAATATCGCTAAACTTTATTATTAACTTATTTATATTAATAACGCTAGTTAGGATTCGCCCTTACAATATAGTACTAGTTATAATAAACCAATTTACGAAGTATAGCGTTTATATTATTATAAGGATAATCTTTATAGCCTAGGAATTTATAAACCTCTTATTTATAAAGATTTTTATAAAGTTTAGAATACTTAAAGAGATCGTCTCTAATAGGGGCTCGTTATTTATAAATAAGTTTTAAATATATCTCTACTACTTTTTAATAATAAAAAGGCGCCTTAGTACTACGTTTTATTTATAAATAGACGGCTAAATAGAACGGCAGAACTAATACTTAGAGTAGTATTTTTATTACTTTTATACCTAGGACTAATCGGATTAGGTATAGCGTTTTTACTTAACTAAGTTCGTGTATAATAACGCTTAGTACTTAGTAATTTATAAAATACTTACTAAGGCCTTACTTAGGTTCTTATTCACTTACTTTATTTATTTTTTCTATTCTACTTTTACTAGCTACTCGGGCGGTTCTCAGTATTATTCATATAGTATTAATATATAGTATTAATAAATACTCCTACTATCTTAATAGATTATTTTTTTAAATTTTCTACCTTTTTAACTTTCCCTTTTATAAAGTTTATAACTACGGATTATTAATAGCGATATTAGGCGCCCGATGCTACTACCTTATGAGCCTGCTACGTACCTAGCTAAGTTAGTTACTTTTCTAAGTAATAGTAGCTTATAATAGTATAGTATTAGAGATGCCCTCGTTGCTGTTGTTAAGAATAATACTGACCTCTATAAGCACGATATCTATCCTAACATTTTTAATTTTAACTCGTATATATATTCGTTACTTCGTTTCCTTTATTAAAGTTAAAAAACGCTTCTTTGATTATATATTACTATTACCCTATTACTATCGCTATTAAATTATCTACCTATTTTTAAATATATACTATTAAAATACTAAGATACTAACTCGTCGATCTATAGGGATACTTTAAGAGCTAGAAGTTCGATTTTATAAATATTATACTAAAGGACCCCGAACTATAGTACGATCGTTTTAAAGAATATAGATTAGATATTATTAATTTAAAGATCGGAAAAATATATATTAATATAGCTATTACTTTAATAAACGTCTAGCTTATATAATAGAGTAACCTCGAAATACCTAACCGACTCCCGAGTATTATTAATACTCTAGAATCGCTATATAAAAATAAATTAAAAAAGATTAAAAAGAAAAATCTAGTACTATTAAAAAAAGTAGAAAGTAGGGGGTAGTTTTTAGCTATATAGAGGGTAATTAATATATTATAGCGGGATTGTTAGTATTTACTTAGTAACGGCTACGGCCGGCTATAGTTAGTTATAAAGTTTTGTTAAAATACGTAATAAAGATACTCGATATTAACCCTAATAGACTAGCTTGCCCGTGAAGGCGAAGATAGCCCCTAATGAGGCGGACTAGACCCCAAAGGGTTTACTTACTTTATATTAATCTTAATAAGGACTTAAAATAGTATATAAAACGTCTTAGCTAAGGAGCGTGCGGCCTAACTACGAGCTAATTAAAAAGCTCTATTACCTCTTATATAAAAACTACGCGAGATATATAAGTAATAAGCAAATAAAACTAAGATAAATATATTATATAAAGTAAGCGACTAGGTATTATTATTAAAAAAGAATATTAGAAAGTAGTATCTTAGTTAGAAGTTAGTTAATAAGTATCTAAACCTATTTAAAATTAAATTAATAATTAGAATAGTGGGGGTAGCTTACTAACTAAATATATTAATATAGTATAGAATATACGATATATTTTATATATCCCTCCTCGAGCCGTATCAATACTACGAAAAAGCCCCTTAAAAGCCCTTACTTATTAAGGATATAAATAGGGAGCTACTTTATAAAATAAAAAATATTATATAATATAAAAGGCTAAATAAGAGGCGATAATACTTAATCCGATAGAAAGGATATAATAATAACGAAGATACGTAAGAGCTAGCTAAGTATATTAAAAACGTAGTATTAATTAGTATATATAAAAAACGATTTTTAATTAAGTAATATACCATAGCTCTTAATAAGCTTAATAATATAGTAGACTAGTTATTAATAATAAAACAAAGAGGGCTATATAGTTATAACTAAGTAATATAAACGTACTAATTATAAACCGTACCCCTAACCCTTACGACCTACGGGAGGAACGCCCTTAAGTATAAAAAAGCTATTATTATCCTTATCCTTAAACTGCTTATAAAAGAAGTAGTCTTTTTATTATTAATAAATTTATAAATAGTTAGCTATATATATAGAACGTAAGTAGGGTAAATATATTATACTTAGGATATTATTTAAGTAGCGCACTTTATTATAAATAATACGTAGTAGCTTAATTATAGTATTATTATAGGATAAGAATATAGCGTGGGACTAGCTTATAGCTACTTTATTATTCTTACTATTAATAATAGGAGTAAAACGGGCCTCCTTATTAGCGTACTTAAGTACTTTCTACGTATTACTAATAGCGGCTCTATAAGTTTATTAAAATTATAAAGTAATAGTAGTAACTAAAGTAATAGTAATAATAAAGTAATAAACCTTAAGGTCGTAAATATTATTATTTAAAGCGTAAGTAGTACTCTAGAGGGTATATATAATAGATTTTGCGGACTTAGGGACCTAAGGTATTATTAGTATAATATACAAAAAAAGTAACGAAGTAGTAATAGCGCTAAGTATTTACCTTATTTTTATAAAAATAGTTCTAAGTAGCGCACTCGATATAATATAAGCTAGAGCTTAAAAAAGGATTAAATAAAAAAGCGAACTAGGTGTGTCATATAAAAACGGATCCGTAATTACCAACTAGCAATTACGCCTTATTACCACACACCCCCCCAGATTTACAGCCTAGCTAGACATCTGCTTAGTCTGCTTACTAACTAGGGACTTACCCACTATTAGCTACTTAGTGGGCGTCTGACGCACTTTTTATTTTAGCCAGTAATTACGCCTTATTACCACACACCCCCCCAGATTTACAGCCTAGCTAGACATCTACTTAGTCTACTTACTAACTAGGGACTTACCTATTATTAGCTACTTAGTGGGCGTCTAACGCACTTTTTATTTTAGCCGGCAATTACGCCTTATTACCACACACCCCCCCAGATTTATAGCCTAGCTAGACATCTGCTTAGTCTGCTTACTAACTAGGGACTTACCTACTATTAGCTACTTAGTGGGCGTCTAACGCACTTTTTATTTTAGCTGGCAATTACGCCTTATTACTACACACCCCCCTAGATTTACAGCCTAGCTGGACATCTGCTTAGTCTGCTTACTAACTGGGGACTTACCCACTATTAGCTGCTTAGTGGGCGTCTAACGCACTTTTTATTTTAGAAAAGATTTAATTAGACGGGCGTCGAACCCGCAACCCTTAGTATAGTACTTACGTAAGCTGGACTTTCCAGAGTTACACAATAACCAGTAGAGGCAAAGGGCTCATAACTATCGTATGGTCACAATAGGGGCATCGACGTGTGTATAAGAGAACGGATAATCTATTAGAAATAGAGAATAGGCGCGAAGCACGCTCTGATATAGAGGGTGCAAGCGAAGTGGGCCTCGGTAATTATGTAATCGAGGTCACGTGACGTGCGGTAAGGCTATGGATGGTTAAAGCCATTACGACAAGGGGCTAATAATTACTAACCTAGCTAATTATAATATTTAGCTCCTAGATCGAGCGCCTTATATATAACGTAAGCGAGATAAAAAAGAGAGCGTACCTAACTAACTATAGCCTTTTTAATATTCTTTTTTTTATTCTTAATAAAAATTTATAATAATTAGTATTAATAATATATAAGTAATAAAATATATATAAAGTTAGGGTAAGTAAAGGGGATATTAAGCTTTTAAAATAGGCCGCTATTACTATTACTACTACCCGTACTTATAACGCTAATAACCGTTCTATTACTAATAATTATAACGTTATAATTAGGCTAGTTAACTAGGGGTTAAAAAGCTATAATTATAGTAAAATAAAATTAGTAATAAATACAAAGTAACTCTAAAAAAACTAACTTAGGCGCGGAGAATATACGAGAATAAGGATTTAAAATATTCGTTAATTATAAAATCTATATAATAAAAAAATAGTATAAATATTAATAAAACTAAAGGACTATATATAAAAAGGATAATTATAAATAAAAAGAAAAAAAGAATTTAAAAATCGTAATAGCTTAGAAAGGGGTTAATATTAATAAATAAAAATAGGGTAACGATTGCTTAGGTACTAATAAAAATAAGAACGGTTTATAAATAAGAGCGACCTAAGTATAGAATTATAGGGCTAACTAAATCTATTATCTAAAATAAGGGGCCTATACTTAGGCTAATAAGTACTACTTCTACTTACCCTCGTACTATATATTTAAGGGCCTTATAAATAAGGGGTTAATATAACGTATATAAACTATAAGTAGCTTTTAGGATAAAGCCTAGGGAAGGGAGTATTATATTAAACCTTATTAATTAGACTTTATTAATTAAAAAATAGCTTAAGGGGTATAGAGAGGGGGACTAAATAATAAAGGAGTAGCTTAGGTATATATAGAGTACTAATAGTATACCTCAAAGGAAGGGCAGATTTTAGTAATTTATTTTCTAAACCCTAATAGTAGTTAGCCTCTATAAGCTTCTTCCCTGTGTCGGACAACTATTGACACCTAAGGGTGGCTTTAAAAATCACGATCGATATGCTTTATAATTAATGGCTGCACTTCATGCTTTGTAGAGAATTCGTCTCAACTTTATTCACCTCTAAGAGGATGACCTGGGAAACATGATGGAGTAATACTTCTTGACTTGCAAAACGAAATTAAACATGTGTTACTCGATGCTCGTCACTGTAGCGAACGCGTGCTGAACGATCTTAGTTGAGGTAGTAATCCATTGAACTTAACGAAATCTAATCAATGATCTATTGCTAAAGTGACTATTTGCTCCACGACCTTTGCTTTTCCGTCTCTCCGAGTACACCAAGTGTTTCTAAAGCCCATATCTTAGTTGCGTCACCGAGTGGAAGATACGGCCGCCTCATCTCCCACGATGACTTGTCGGTGAGCCCGATATCGCGACCAAAGAAGTGCCAGGCACCGTATTTTGTCAAGGCAATACCTTTCTTACAAGCCCATTCCGCGTTTGCCACATCATATTGCAGTTTCAGGGACTCATCAGCCTTCCCATCCTTCCACAGGTCGTACACTGCTGACGTTGAACCGGGAAAGATGTTTCCCATGCCCGTTACGCAGCCACTTCCTCCAGCCTGTAGCGTTGGAAGAAGGTAGTCGCTGCTGCCACCAAAAACACCAAATTTCTCATGTGTAAACTTGCTGGTCAAGCGAGTCACCTTGCCGACGTTACCGCAGGTCAGCTTCACAGCCACGATGTTGGGATGCGACGCGAGAGCAGTAATCTGGTCGGAATCGAGATCCACGCCAGACGTGACGCCAGGGAAATTGTAGATGACAATCGGAATAGGAGAGTTATCCGCAACATCTCGGTAAAATCCCAATATCGCGTCACTTGATAGGGCTTTAGCCCAGTAGCTGGGCGGGAGCAAAAGTCCAAAACTTGCGCCTGCTGCGCCGGCATCTTTGGCGTTGAGGACGGCTTCGCGGGTAGATTCTGCAGATATGCCAGCTACAATAGGGTAGTCAGGCTTTCCAAGGTCTTTGACAGCGCGCACCGCTGTTTGGAGAATAGCCTTGCGCTCGTCTGCTGTCAGAAGAACGAGTTCGCCGTTGGTCCCGAGGTAGACGAGACCATGCTTACCAGCGCGGACTAAGGCTTGACATTGCTTGTAAAGTGTGTCATGGTCTACGGGTTGCAGAGGATCGCCGGCTTTGTAGATTGTGACAACGGGGGTGTAGACCCCTGGCGGGAGGGGCTTTGACTTGGGTGCGATGGTGCTGGAAGGCATTGTGAAGGTGTTTGCAAGCGGGAGGAGAAGAAAATGATACAACACAAGCTAGATCCAGCAGAAAGATGATACTCGTGATCTTGGGACGTAATTGAGTATGAGGAATGGGATGCGTGCCATTTCACTTTTGGTCGGGAAAGTCAACCCCTCCTAATATTCGACTCCAATTCTGAGATGCGGAGATAGTCGCGGAGAGACTTCCTCGGCCAGCTTATGGCGAAGAATCACATCCCACACGGCTTCTGCTCCGATCACGCAACCAGCTTGCTCTTTCCTACCTGCATGGAAAACCTTCATCCAGTGGACCAGTAGTAGCGAACATGTTTGAGGATTCGTAAGAAGTCATGTGGTTACGAGCGAGAATCAAATCCTCCCGGCGATGGTCGCTTACCCGCTATCCACATCGGCGAGAATGCCGAAACATGGGGAACGAGCGTGCGGAGCTTACAGGGGTGGCAAAGCACCGGCCGGAATGACGGGGATGTCGCGATCTGTGAGGCGATCCGAGATGCCATTAGGTCTCAGACAAACGCGGTGTAGGGGTTAATAGGGTTCGACGGTGGCTGTGGCAACTTTGGGAATTGGTAAATGGGATCTAAACATCAGTCTACACCATTTTCAACATACTTGACCAAACACCCTCTCGCAAAAGAGATCTCAGGCGCCTTGTTACTAGTAGACTTTCGGAATGTGTTTGTAAACCGGCGAGAAACGAGTCCGAATGCCAGCAATTTTCGAAACACAATGACGACAAAGCCAGAGGAGAGTGAGAGAGCCACAATAAGTGTGACTGATCTCAGCAAGCACAACACCAAGTCGGACTGCTGGATAGCAGTACACTCCAAAGTCTGGGATATCACAGACTTCATCAACGAGCATCCGGGAGGTCCGTCGGGTGAGTCTGGCACAACCTGCTGGTCTAGGTCTTTGGGAAACTGACGAATGAGCACTTGTCAGTTCTTCTAAAGTGCGCTGGCTCAAATGCTACAAAGATATTCGATGAATACCACGCACCAGATATCCTGGAGGAGCTACCAGACGAGAAGTTCATCGGCATACTGGAAGATGCCACTCCAGACGTGCCTGCAGCAGCACCGCAACCAGAGGGTGTTAACGGCACATTATCTGCCCCCGCCGAGACTTCGAAGCACTCTTTTGCCGACGAAGACACCATCCCGCCTCTAGAGTCCATTATCGGTGCGCCAGATCTAGAAGTTGTGGCCTCGAAAGCGCTGACGCCAAAGACATGGGCCTTCTACTCATCTGCGGCTACCGATCTGATCACACACCGAAACAATAAGCAACTCACAAGAAGAATTATGATCCGGCCAAGGATTCTAAGAAATGTCTCGCATATTGATATGAAGACGAACATTCTTGGATTCGAAAGCTCGGCCCCATTCTTCATCTCGCCTGCCGCGATGGCAAAGCTTGTGCATCCAGATGGCGAGCTGGCTCTCAGTCGCGGTGCAGCAAATGAAGGAATTATTCAATGTGTGAGTATCCAACATAAAGCAGCCGATAGGTGCCGCAGCTAATCAAGGGCATTAGATTTCGAGCAATGCATCCTACACCCTCAAGTCTATCGTAAGTCAAACCACCCACTTTTAGCCCACCCCCCCTTTTAGCCCACCCCAATTTCTTTCCCAGCCACCGATTAAAAACCCTACCTACGATTTTTAATTCAATATAATAATTATAAAAATCGTCTAAATAAATTTCTTTTTTATATACTAATTAATCTATAGCTAATAGTACTATATACTAAAAATAAGGTTTAATAAGCTCTTAAGGTTATTAAAAACGATCTCTCCCTTAAGAGAGCCTCGATTATATTCGGGGTTCTTAAGTTAATACTTCGGAATTATAAAAAAGGCCACTAAATAAGAGTAAGGGTATTCGTAAACTTTTAAAAGCTTTTTTTATAGTAAGAAGACTAGCTAGTTTAATAAGTTCGAATTTAGTATACCCTAGGTATTATATTAACTTATTAATAAGTTAGAGAATTTACTAAGTAAGTTCTAATATCTTAAAAAGATACTAAACTACTTAGAAAAAGATAGATTAACGCTTTTATTAAAAACAATTTATTAATAAGGGTCTAGAGAAGTTATTTAATAAATTCATACCGTATTAATAGAGCTATTACTAATATAATTAAATTATAATTTAGATTACTTAATATACTAGAGATTAGCGGTATTAAATAAGCTAATAAGTATAATATAAATAAGACTAGTATAATAGAGGGTAAGGGAGCTAAGAAGCTAGTCTTAAGTATAGTAGAAACTATAGTAATATAAAAAAAAGAGCCTAGTTTGCGTACTTAGGTAACGATTATTAAGTATATTTTTATTAATAGTAGATTTATTAAACTACTAGTTATTTATAAAGGAAAGTCGGTATAGTAGTAGTAGTTTTAATTTTAATTTAACCCTTATAATAGTTAAAAGTTTATAATAATAGATAATAGCTAAACGACTAATAAGACTACCCTCTACTAGTTTAAAAAAGTATTCTTATTATAAACTAAGACCCCCCTTATTAGGGGGCTTAATAAGCTAAACTAGCCTTGATTATTAATACTAAATAAGTATAGGAGTTATATAATAACAGAATTTATATAGGAGTACTATAAAAATAACGTCTATTTATTATTCTTATTACTATATACCTCCTATATCCTCTAGCTATTAAATATAACTATCTTTAGTCCTATTAAATCCTATTATAAAAAGGAGCTTAGTAAAGAGGATATAGTAGATAATTCTACTATTATTAAAAAGCGGTCCTTCTTAAGCTACTACTAGCTCGCTCGTTTAACTAGTTTAACGTTATTAAATATATAAAGTAAATAGAAAGTAACTAGACTATAGCTACTTAATATAGCTAAGCTATTTCTTAACTTAATAGTCCTATTTATATAAGTTATACTATCTAAAAGGGGTATAAAAGCTAGGTAAATAACTAGTAATACTAGTAGACTACTTAACTAAGTATTAGCGACCTCTATTATTAACTAGTTAACTCTTAAGAAGGCTAGCGAGCTTAGTAACTACTATCGGATTAGAAGTCTAATTCGACCTCGGTATACGGCCGAGGCTGCGCAGGGGCCAACGAGGGGCCCTATTTACGATTACCACAGACTACCTAACCTATAATTAAAACCCTCCCTTTTATACCTCACGTAGTATATTAATATAGTTTAATTAACTTACTTTATTAACCCACGGTTCGAACTAATTAACTAATATCCCTATAATAAGGATATTAATACTAATTAATAATTAATTTTTATTATTATAAATTAGTAAGGTATTTAGTATAAAAAAGACGACCTCGTTAAACAGAACGTAATAAGAAAATCGTATTACTTAACTTTATAAAAAGTAAGTAATAAGACGCGGAATTTTTATAATAAAACGAAGTAAAAGAATCGTAACCCTTAACTATTTATAAAAGGCCGACGTTTACTATGTTAAAATAACCCTTAATAATTAATAGAAATATCGAAACGACCGAGCTACCGTCGTTAACCTTATATAATCCTTCCTTATTAATTAACTTACCTACGGCCGGCCCGTAATTAAAAATTAATAAAATCGATTAATTAATTAGTAAAAGGAATTACTTATATAATTACGTACTTAATTAATTAGCGTAACGAACGAGCTTAAAAAGTATAATATAAAAGAGTACTACGTAATTAAAAAAAAAATCCTTAAATATAGTATACTTATTAAGAATACTAAGAGGCGTAAGTATTATAAAACTAAGAGATCTATAGTATATAAAAGGACTACTCCTAAAGGGCTTATAAATACGACCTCGAAGCCCGCAATCTAAATAATCTCCTTATAGCCCTCTTAACTATTTCCCTATATATTATTTAAAAATATAATAAAAAGGACGATATAATAAAAAAAGAAGAGATTTAGAAATTATAATAACTATAATTTATAAATTATAAATAGTACGAGTACTAGAGGTTAGCTTAGTAAAGAGGCTATTACCCTTAAGAAAATCCTCTCGTAGCCTCTTATTAAAATAACGATTATTATAATAAAAAAGAATACTTTAAAAAGCTACTAAGAAGCTCCTTTTTTATATTACTAGCTCTTAATACGAAAATTACTAATTTTAAAAAATAAAAAGTAAATTACTAACTAGTAGTAATTTATTTAATAAACGTATATACTTTTTAGGTTTTTTAATTTGAAAAAAACCCCATATAATCGAGACGTTGTTAAGCTATTTATAAATCTATTTTTAATGTTAATTAATTAAGTAACTAAAAAAAGACCGCTAAAATAGTATCTAACTAAAGAAACTAAGAGTAAATAGTAACGAGGCTTAGTACGAGGAAATAAAAAAAATAAGAAGGTTTTAGACCCTAATAAATCTAGTAACTAATAATAGTACGCTATTACTAAGGCTAGTAAGTAGTTCTAAAACGACCTTATTAAAATTAAATATACTAATTATTATAAATTAAAATACGAGTTAAGGAACGATAAGGAGCGAGTTAGTTTATAATTAAAAAAGAGGAATTCTTATATTATATAAATAAATAAAGATCTAACTAGAATACTAAAAAAAGTAGGTATATAGAGATTTTAATAATCTTAATAGTAAGTAAATCGACGTAGTATTAGTCTATTTTATAAAAATCTATACTTAAAAAGGGCTCGAGGGGTAACCCCTATTTTATAAAATTACTAACGACCTAAGTAACTAAAAGGATAAGTAGTTCGTAAGTACTAATCTAAACGTAATAAAGAGGGTTATTAAATTCTTTTATTATTAAGGTATTTTACTAGCCTAGGTAGTAAAATAAATAGCTTACGAGACGCTCGCTACTATAGTTATTACTAACGAATTTATATTATAGGATTAGAATTAAGTTAACTAAGTAATAATAAAATACGACGACTTTAAAAAGAGGATAAACTAATTAGAATTTTTATTAAAAATTATTAATAATAATATATTAGCGCCCACTATAATAAGAGCTACGGAGACTATATAAAAAGAGTAGCTATTAGTAATCTTATTAATCTTAATAACTAGCTTAATAACGTTACTAATACGTAGCTTATTACTTATTAATTAGAGAGGTATATAATTAATTACGTAAAGTCGATACGACTATATTAATACGTAAGGGATACATAAAGAGACCGACTTAATAGTCGCTATTACGAAGTAATTTACTAACTTTATAAAGATCTTTTTTAAAAAAAAATTATATTTAAAAAGGAAATACGAAGTTCTATAAGAAACCCTTATAGTCTTTTATAAGTATTACGAAAAAGTCGGAATTTAAAAGTAATAATACTATTTAATAATTAATATCGTACTAATTAGTAAAGCTATAGATTATTATTACGAAGTAGTACGTATTATTAATTAAACCGACTTTTTAAGCGTAGTTAACGTAATTTAAAGTTATTTTAAGACCTAAAATAAGAGTCTAGAGCTCTTATCTAAGCTAAGGGTATTATTATTCGGGTCTATAACTAGAATAATAAAAAGAAAGTCGAGGCTAGAGATTCTTAAAAAACTTATTAATTAAATTAATAAGCTAATAAAAATGTAACTAAATAAGGGGATAAATAAGTAAAAAGTTAAGTATTTTTATACTACTATATAAAGAGTCTTAGAAATAAGGGTAACTTTATACTAACTACTTAAGTATTACGAGACCCTCTACTCAAGGCTAAGGTTTAGCTTTAATATTAAAAAAAGAATACCCTAATAAACGTATTTATAATTATATAACGGCCCTTATTAATAATACTAAGTCGACTATACGTATAAAAATAAGGGGAGAGATACTAAGTATAATAATTACTAAGCTAAAAAAATAAACTCCTTAACTAGCTGCTAGTTAGAGTTAGGATAGGGGTAATAAAAAGAGAAGTATTTTATATATAAAAAGGATAGTTATTAATTAAGTAATTATTTTAAAAAAGAGCGTACTAAATTATATAAGTAATATAAGAAGTTAAGAGTAGTAAATAGTAAAACTAGCCCTCGTTAATTTAACTAATTCCTTATTATATATAAGTATAGATCTAAAAGTATAACTAGCGGCCTAGAGGATCCGTATATAATAAGAAATTGGGAAAATAAAAAAAATCTTACTCCGTATACTAATAAAATAAATTTTAATAAAACTAACGAAATTAACTACTCTTTTTTTACTCTATTAGTTTCTAAAGGATATACGAGGCTAAATCAATAAAAAATAATAAAAGCTCTTAATAAGTAAGCTTTTATTTACGGATAGTAAAGGAAGATCCCTTAGATAATAAATATAAATAAATAAATAAATCTAATAGTACCGAACCTTATCTTATTAACGTTTAAAAAAAAATTAGTACTTCTCTTAATACTTAAAAAAAAATAAAGTACTTAGTAATTCTTAAAGTACCTAAAGGGGTCCTTTTTATACTCCCTAAATTATTTAAATACTAAGCTTATATAAGTATTCTATACTAACGAACGATATAGCCTAGATATTTTCTAAAAAATTATTTTAAATATAAGAGTATTATAATAGTTAATTAGAAATAAGAGGTAATTCTACGTACTCTAAAAAATATCCTTAGTTATATTAAATATATTAATAATAAGTATCACGAAGATTAGCTTTGGCCTAGGTAAAGTAATATACGCTCTAAATACGGTAGAAGTTAATATATACTTAGGTACGATAGTTTTTTATATCCTACTTATTAATATACTATTTTTATTATATTTAAAAAATATAAACTAGTTAAGTATTATATTTAATAATATAAGGGATAGATTATTAAATAATAAGTAGTTTATACTTATTAAAAAGTAATAGGGGTATACGTTTATAAGGTTTAAACTAGATATTAAGTTTATTAATAAGGCTATATTATTCTAAAGAGGCTAATTCTTTAGGGACCTATTTATTAAAACTATTTAGTTAATACTAAAGAGAGTATAAATTAATATATACTAAGGGTTATTAAATAGGATTAGGACTAATATAAGCACGAGCTTTAAATTAGCGGAGTTTAGAAATAATATTATTATATATAATATATAACTAAAAATCGTACTTATTAAGGTATATTATAATATTAGTAAAGTAAAGAGAGCTTATTAATAATTAAAAAGAGCGTTTAAAATTATCCGTAATAAGTACCCCGATACTACGGATAAAGAGTATTTTTAAATAGTATTTAAGTACTATAATAATACTATAGGCCTAAAGGGACTAATTCTAACGCTTCTCGTATTTAGAGCATACCCGAGGATAATGATAGCCTCGTTACTATTACTAAACATAGCTTAGCGAGCTTAAATAATTAATAAAGTAATAAAAGTACTTTAAGAAATAAATACGAAGCGCTAGATTAATAAAGCTATTACTACTTATAATAAGCTAAATATAAACCCTAACCTCGATATATTACTAAATTCGAACGTTAAGGTCTAAAAAGAAATTATTAAATAGTAGTTAAGCTTATATAAATTAATCTTAGTTAACGAACGTTTATATATTATTATTAAAAACTAAAACTAATTACTTAAAGTATTAATAATAGTAATACGACCGTACTATACTAATCTTAATAAAGAGATATTAGCTTAATAAGAAGAAGAAGAGCTAGGGGAATCCCCTTAGTAATATAAAGAGGAGTAAGAGATTATTCTTAATAAAACTTTTATAATAAAATAAATAAATAATAATAATAAGGAAGAGGCGATACTTATATTACTAAAACGTATAAAAAGACCTAAATAAAAGGTACTACTTCGCTATTTTATTACTAATAACGCTATAATTAGTATATTCTATATAATAAAAAAAAAGCCGATTTCGTATTCGTAACTTAATTATAAAAAGATAGTATAATTATAATAGCTAAGAGACTCTTTAAGAAATTAGACTTAATAAAAGTAAGGATATTACGTAATCGAGAGGTTTATTAATTTATTTTTTATAATCTAATTAAATATACGAATTTACGTATTTTTAAATCGTATATAGTTCGAGAGATAAAAGGGAAAAGTACCCTACGGCCGTATAAAAAATCGAAATACGTTATATAAGAGTATAATAACGTTAAAAAAGCGACGTTACTTACTTAATTACCTATAGTTTAATACTATAACTAGCGCTTTATAATAGTACTAATAGTATCGCTATAGTAAAAAGGATACTAAATCTAGAGTCGTAATATTATATAGGCGTATACCTAATTAGTAACTAGGCTTATGAGGAAAATCCTCGCTTATTTTTTAAAAAAGATAATTAATAAGTATTTAAAAAGTACGATTATTAAAGTACTTAAGCCGTTATATAGCCTCGCCGAATCGGGTACTTATTAATAAGTAACGTACTACGACTTCTATATTAACTAATTATTAATAATTATATTAATATACGATCCTTATTTCCTAATCTTTATATATATAAATAACCCTTTTAATATCGTCGGGATATAAATAAATAATACCCTAAGTTTATTAAATATCGAGTTTATAAAAAAGGAGGATAAGGAGCTCTATAAAGCTAAATTTATAGCTAAACTGAAAGAGATTCTAATACTAAAATCTCTATTAGTGTTTAATAGAGGGATTTTAATAATTAAGGGGGATAAGATAGTATTTTAATAAAAGAGGTAAAGTAAAAAAATTACCCTCGTTAATTAAAAATCCCCTAACTATAAGAAGTAATATAAGGCTAAGCTCGCCCGAGGGGTATATATTACGAATATTTATTAGCCCGAAACTACTTTTAACTACGCTAAAGCTATATAAGTTATAGAGTTTATAAAAAGCGATTTTAATACTCTTAATAAATAATTATAATAATAACGAGAATATCGTAACCGAGGTCTCGTTTACTAGCTTATTAAACTTATTTTAATAAGGCTCTACGTATTTATTAACGGATTATTTACTAATAATAATAACCTAACCTTATAGTTTAAATATATTATTATCCTCGCTAACGAGAAGCTTAATAAAAACGAATTTATAATCTAAAGTAATTTTATTTACTATTTATTAATAAAAAATAAGTAAGTAATACGTAGCGTACTTATGTCTAAAATCTATAGTATAGTTAACGGTATTAACCTCGCTTATATAATTTTAATTATACTTAAAAAGATTATAAATTCATTTAATCTTTTTATAATCCTTACGATCGTCTATACTAATTCGTACTTATTATATAAGTACCTCGTTAAACTAAGTACTACGAAAAAATAGAGGCTTATAATAAATATTATAGCCCTTAGGTAGTCGTACGAACGACAAGAGATTTTTAAAATCTATTAAATTAATAATAATAATAATTACCTCGCTAACGCTTTTATAAAAGTAGTACTTAATAAGGGATTAGAGTAATTCATTAATAAGGTAAAAGTAATAGTATAAATAAAGGGATAGGTTATATAAAAAAATTAAAAAAAAAAAGTAAAAAGAGACGACTTAGTAAACGGGCCTAAGGTTAAATTAAACCTCTAATCGTAGTAATAGTAATAGTAATAAAAGTAGTAGTTAGATCGATAAAAAAAAAGAAAGTTAGTATCGGATTAGAAATTTAATTTAACTTTAGTATACGGCCGAGGCTACGTAGGGGCTAACGAGGGGCCCTATTTATAATTACTATAAACTACTTAACTTATAATTAGAACCCTCCCTTTTATACCTTACGTAGTATATTAGAATAGTTTAATTAACCTACTTCGTTAACCTACGGTTCGAACTAATCGACTAATATCCTTATAATAGGGATACTAATAACTACTTAAAGCTATTTATAGAGCTTAGTCTAAACGATACTACTTAATAACTACTATTCCGAAAAGTAAAAAAGGTATTTAGTAAATAGGCCTACTATTTAACTATATTTTAGTACTAAATTCGACTTCTAGAGGTAAGAGTTAAGTGTATAAGGCCTAAAAAAAAGAAGAGTATATTAATAAACCTAAATACTAAGTTTATGAGTATTTAGGATATATAAAAGGCTTAGGAGGACTCTAGCGACCGTTTAGTTAGTCCTAATCGACTCGTAAGGGTCGAATTACCTAACGATAATTTTGATTATATTATTGTAGTAGTGGAAGGTAGTTAATTAATTGACTGTAGTTGATGCCGATGTTTTAAGACCATGTTGTTGGGGTGGGCCAAAAGGGGGGGTGGGCCAAAAGTGGGTGGTTTGACTTATCCGCCGCGCCGCCGTCACAGCCCTTCTTCTTCCAGCTTTACATCAACTCAGAACGTCACAAGACGATCGAGATCCTCCGATCCGCACGTGCACTGGGCATAAAAGCAATTTTCGTGACCGTCGATGCCCCCGTCCCTGGAAAGAGAGAGGCAGACGAGCGTGCAGCTCAAGCAGGAATGATCCGAGCAGCCATTAGCGGCGCTGAAAGTAGCAAGGACAAGAAAGGCAGCGGACTCGGCCGCTTAATGGCGCAATACATCGACAAGTCGATTACATGGGAGGATCTAACCTGGATCAGAGAGGCTAGCGGAGTACCAATCGTCCTCAAGGGTGTTCAAACTGCAGATGATGTCAGGTTAGCGGTTGAGTACGGGGTTGAAGCAGTCTTCCTGAGCAACCATGGTGGTCGATCTCTGGATGGGTAAGTTTTGAATCTCGAGCTATCACTGGAGATGGGCAGACACACTGACAATGGTTGGACAAAAGATCGCAAGCCTCTATCCTAGTTCTGCTAGAACTCCGAGAACAGTGTCCCGAAATTTTCGAGAAGCTCGAAGTTTACATCGATGGCGGTTTCGAGCGCGGCTCGGATATCCTCAAAGCAATTGCCCTCGGAGCTACAGCTGTGGGCATCGGGCGACCGTTCTTGTACTCTCTCGTGTATGGCCAAGATGGTGTAGAGCATCTCTCTCAAAGTAAGTCCTCGTTGCTTGTCATCTGATTTATTCGGGTATAAGCTAACCATTGAACGCGCACTAGTTCTGAAAGACGAGTTGGAGACTTCGATGAGACTTTGTGGCATTACCAACCTCAGTCAAGCTGCGCCCGCGATGGTGAACACTCTAGATATTGACCATATGGTAGTTTCTGAGCATAGAGCACGGCAAAAGAAGCCTGTGAGAAGGCCAAGATCAAAGCTCTAGGCTGTTAACAGGCCAGCATAGATACCATGGCAATAATACATCAGTCCTCTCATGATCATAACCGTGAGATGCGAATGGTAGCAAGATGTTGAGGAAACTGAGGATTGGGTCGATGTAGTTTGAAACCACTAAGGCAAGTGGAGCAAATCATGACACTTCTTATGTCTTCGGAGCGTATGGCATGATACATTTAGGCACTCAAAGTACTTGTTAGCACTTTGCCAATGACTAGGATAGCCGATAGAGTCGCACACGAGCATCATGCGGATTAGAGCTGGGAAAGTAGTGGTTGATTGCATGATTATTAGGCTGGTCGCTCTATGGGGAGATTATGCCTGAAGAGTCTTCGCAAATGCCTCAACGGCCTCCAAAATCGTACCATCAGGTTCCAGACCCAAGCCATACGCCCTGCTCACATCAAACCGAGCAGCCCATGTCTCTACAATAGCCAAGATGGCGGCATCCTTCTTTTCTTCGATGAGTGCCAATGATTCTTTGCCACCAACCTTCTCTACCGCATCAAGAATCTCCTGCACCGTAACGGTGATACCAGGTAAGTTAACGACTCTCGATTCCCCAAACTTCTCTTTCGGCACATCCTTGACCTTGACAAGGTTCTTCACCACCGTAGCGGGGCTACAGACCCAGACTTCGAGATCACGGCTAACAGGCAACACATTTTTGATGCCCTTCAGAGTCTCACGAACAATACCTGACGCGAAACTCGATGCCGCAGCAGAAGGCGCGCCAGGTCGCACTGTGACTGTAGGAAGTCGCACAATGCGGCCGTCGATGAGCCCACGCCGCGAGAAGTCCTCCACTAGCAACTCGATAATAAGCTTCTCGGTACCGTACGATGTCCGCGGCTTCGGCACAGTCTCGCTCTCGATAACGGGCTGGCGCGGGCCGTAGACTGCGCACGAACTAGTAAAGACGACCGTGGTGCCGGGGTAATTATTCCGGAGGTAATCGAGGACGGCTCGGACGGAATCGAGGTTGACTTTGAGGCCTAGGTCGAGGTTCGCTTCCGCCCCGCCGGACATGAGGCCGTGCAGGAGGTAGACAGCTGAGAACTGCTTCGAAAGCAGGGAGCTCACTGCTGCCGGGTTGGTGAGGTCGGCTTTCAAGGAATTGATCTTGCTGCTTTCCCCTGCCACGTCGGCGGGGATGGGGGGCTCGATTACATCTGTGATTGTAAGGGGTGCTGAGGGGTCGGATTTGATGAGGGCAGAGACTAGGGCCTGGCCAACGAAGCCTGCGGCGCCAGTTACGAGGATTTCGTTTGACATTTTGGCTCAACTTTTGGTATGCAACTCTCTAGAGAAGGTCTTGTGGAAGCAAAGTTCTACCGTCAGGGAATTTTCACGCGTCTCGTCACAAAAGAGACGCGATCGCGCGCCCCTCGGCTTTAACTGATCCGATTTCCCTGTGCCGTCATGAGGGGTACAGTTTGCACGCATGGGTACGTTGTCGGAGCTTCTCCTCTACCTCTGTCGCCTGCACATTTACCGAACATATCCGATGACTGAGGAACGGATATGCTGCCACACGCGAAGGTCAGACTTCAGAACATGTAGGTCGGACAGCTCGCCGATGCAGGTCGTCTAATCCGGGCATCGGTGAGTATGCCGATCATCCCACCGGTGGATCTCCGTCCGGGAGCTTCCCCGCACTGAGTAAGAGGGGCATCGCGCAGTCGGAGGTGGTGGGGGTGGTAAGGGATCCCGGCGACAGAGCTGAAAGCCGATGAAGTGATGCCGAAGAGTGAGGTGAAATGACGTGATGGTACAAAACAAACCCTCGGGGATCCGTATGAATTGGTTGAGAATTGCTACAGAGCGCCAACTGCCAGCGCAATCAAGCTCAATCAAGCCGAATTGACAGACCTATCCAAAGACAATTCGTGGTCATTACATGTAACATGGAATACGTGAGGTCAGTACCGCAATGATCCCAAGCACAATCGCTCATAAATTGTCATGAAATTGCCCCCTACTCACTAGAGCCGACTATCATAAGCATTGGAGCTATGTTTGAAAAGCTAATAGTCATTACGTAGACTCGGCAATACAGGCCTGAAGGTCTCCAAAATCATCCTCGGATGCATGACCTTTGGTTCCTCCAAACGGGAAGGCTCACCATGGGTCCTTGATGAAGAAGAGGGACTCCAGATCTTGAAGGCAGCATATGACAACGGCATCAATACTTGGGACACGGCAGACACATATTCAAACGGAAAGTCCGAGGTGATCATCGGCAAGGCTCTTAAGAAGTTCAATATTCCGCGCCAAAAAGTCGTCATTCTCTCCAAAATCTTCAACCCCGTTCCAGACGATGACTCCAGGCCCGCCAGCGTCAATGATGGTCCACTCGTGAATCAGATGGGTCTGAGCAGGAAACACGTCTTCCATGCCGTCGACCAGTGTCTTGAACGTCTTGGCACGGATTACATTGGTAAGACTATTACAAGTAACCCAACGAGAAACGTGCCAGATGCTGATAACCCGTAGATGTTCTTCAGATCCACCGCCTCGACCGCGAAACACCTCCCGAGGAAATCATGCGAGCTCTCCACGACGTCGTCCAGTCCGGCAAAGTCCGCTACATTGGCGCCTCGTCCATGTATACATGGGAGTTTGCCCGCCTGCAGTACATCGCCCGGTCCAACGGCTGGACAGAGTTCGTCTCAATGCAACCATTCTACAACCTTCTCTACCGCGAGGAGGAGCGGGAAATGCTGCCGTTCTGCCGAGCAAGCGGTGTCGGTGTGATCCCATGGTCACCGATTGCTCGCGGACTGCTGGCGAAGCCCCTCGCCAAAGAGAATGATGAAGGAACCTCGCTGCGTAGTCAGACAGATAAGAAGACGCAGGCGTGGTTTGCGGATGCGAACCTGGATATCGTAAACCGGGTCGAGGAGATTGCGAAGAAGAAGGGTGTCAGCATGGCCCTTGTATCAACTGCGTGGGTGCTGCAGCAGGGATGTTGGCCAATCGTAGGCTTGAGTTCCGAGAAGAGGATCAAAGAGACGATAGGGGCGCTCAAGGTAAAGCTGACAGAGGAGGAACTGAAATATCTGGAGAGCGAGTACCGACCCAGGAGTATTCAGGGTATGTAGATGATTACAAACGTACGAATGGGAGGCTTTGGGAACCAAGGGATAGCTACGAAGCCCGTTTTCTTTGGTGATCATGAACCAGGTCTTCCCATCTGATACTCCACGTTTGCGAAATCTTGACCACCAATTGTTGCACCATCCGCGTTTAGCGATGTCATGTCGAACTGGAATACTGGGGACAGACCAAAACTCATGTCATAGTCAAAGAAAAACTCTCCCTCTGGGCCCATGAGAGTCCCATCAGCACTACCACCAGCGAGCTGGGGATCGATGACTTGTGACTGGTCCCCGTTGGCCGGTTGCGTATTCAATCCCTGCGCTGATGTATCTCCACGGCCAGACTTCAACGTCCTAGCCATGCGCTCGAGACCAGGCGCCATGAGATTAGCTAAATGCCACTGACCAGCTGGTAGAGATCGGAAGTGCCGCACGAGGCTCGTGGTCAGGTTCCAGACGCGGTCCGGCTCGATCAAGTCTCCGCCATACTTGACTGCCACCTTAATGAGGAACACGCAGGCAAATGCCGTCATGCAGTGCAGGTACGAGGGCATGCCCACTACCCCTGCGGCGACGTCCGGGTCGGTGATGATGAAGTCAATAGTTGATGTCGCTACCGAGATAGCTGTTGCGGCGCAGTCGAGGGAGTGGTGTGGTATCGGGCTGTCTCCAGAGAGGCCCCGGAAGATGTGAGAATAAAGATGGAGTTTGGCGAAGTGGGAGTGTAGGAGAGCCCCTTTGCGAGGGAAGCGGCCTATGTGTTGATATTGTTCTATGATGAATTAGTACAACCATCGTCAGAATATTGAGCAAAGAACTGACGCACCTGATAGCGTTTCAGACCAATATTTGATCCAGTAGTCGAGCTCCTTGTTGAAGTGAGTGATTTGGTCGACGTAGGCTCGTGGCGTCGGTTGACCCTTGTCAGGCCCGAACAGCTCTCGTATGCTACCAATAATGCCCAGGAGGGCAACTTGACTTGCGAGGCGCTTGTCCTCCTCAGTCGATACCGGTGATCGGAGAAAGCTCTCCCATTCTTGCATGGACGAGTCCTCCTGCACAATCGCCGGTCTCCCATACAAGGTGGCAAGATGTTGGTCGCAAATGTTCAATATGTACCACAACCGTGCCCCATCGGCAGCCTCCTCGCTCTTCTCTTGTATGGCGCGGGTATAGCTGTTGTGTAGATTACATTCCGCCGCTCTCCTGATTGCATACCCAGACAACATCCAAGACATGTCAGAGAGCCAGTACGACGCCACGCACATGGCGCGGAGGTAGTCACGGTTCACTCGCCGATCAAACATTGATCTCTCTGTGAGCCTCCTGAACTCCGAGCTGCAGATACCATACAGGCTGTTTGCTTGTGGATCATGCAGCGCGGCAACTGTTAGGGTCGCCGCAGCTAGTATAGGGCTTTTGCGACGCAACTCATCCAGTTGTTGGTACTTGCACCCCACGCCATACATGAAAGCATCGAGGCGGTCTCGATAAAGACGGAAAAGGCGTTCGGCATCGTCTAGGCGCAGGGCACCTCGGGCAACGAAGTCATCTTGGGCCGGACTGGAATGGCCCTCCGGGGCGTCTGGCGATCTGAGCGCCCTCAGCTTTGTAAGAGCGTAGAGTGAGTGGATCGGTACGTGGGGGAGGTTTTCGTCTTCTAGGGATATCTTGGGGGAGTTGTCGCACGAGGGACCGTGGTTGTCCTGCCCGGCCACGCCGAAACGGGTTGCGTTGGCAGCCAGCCCGGGGCCAGACCGGCTCTGCTGTGACGGGGACTCAGCTGCTTTCTGAAGCGTTGAACTCTGTAGTGCCGCTGGCTCAGGTAGCCCCATCTTCTTGGTGACTTCTCTCAACGTGTTGTGCAGGTTCTCAATGTCTTGTAAGACTGCTTCGTTGTACCTTTACATGGTAAGTCGACTCAACGCCTCATCTCTCTTTAGGTCTTCGCTGTGGTCTTACTGTGTTTTCTCGTCGATGATGCTCTGCAGGTTCTTGCCCAAAACACAACCCAGATTTCTTTCGGAACATCGCCGACATGGTGGTCCGCTCTCGTCCATTAAACATTTGATCTTGGAGCTTGGTTAGACTTGAGGCTCTTTCAACCCTTCGATCCAGATGATGATCGCCTTTGCATACCTTGTGCTTTCTACAGGCTGCACAAGCCTTGATCTTTCGGCAAATTTGCGGAAAAGACTGCTCCCCGTTCCCGGCCGTCATCAACTTTACAGGTCTAAAGTATCAGTGTGTGATCTGCAAACCGTAGACAAGAACTGTTTATCCTACCGTCATATACTCCATGTTGTCATTGGCATCAGACCATGTTCTCTTCGCCATGGTGGAAACCTCGAGCCTCCGGATGAGGCTGGCTGTAGAGTCTCGCACTCAAATCTCGCTTGGCTAGTTGGAGTCGTCGGCCGTGAGGAGGATGAAAAGAGGAGAAGTTCGGCTCCAAAACACACAATGGCCCGCGCGAGTCGACCGCGTGGTCGGCACTTGTGTGGAGAAAAGAACAGGGGGCCAACGCCGTCGAGACTCAAGGGGGTGAGATCGAATGGCTTCCCTCCCCCGACAGCTTAGAAAGCAGTTGGAGATGATTGAAGACTCGGAGTTGACCCCGCCTCCCCGCATAAAGCTGGGATCCGTCTCCCAACGTTGTCCATCTTTGCGAGGTTACATCCAATTCAACCTCATTTATAGTTGAGCCCAACGTTTCTCCTTTCGAACTGTGACCAGAACATGGTGAACTGAATTACACTCTCTATTTAGGTCTCGATCGGTTATTGATGTGGACAAAAAATATCGTCTTCTGAGTGCGAAGCTCGTTTTGAACTCAGTGCAGACTACAGCAGCACTTCACCGAACAAGAGAAGTTCTGTCAAAAGAAAGATGACAACGCCAATTCGAAACCATGATGCACTGCAATTTGAAATCGGACAGCCTCAGCCAATGTATTGAGCGCATATATGCTCGTTGGGCTGGAGGCTGATGGCTCCTGTCAATCTTCAAGGAGGCGAACAAGCTTTGGAGGGCTGAAACACTGCGACGATGGATACCCCTATTCTTCTTCGGCTTCTGCAGAAGCGATCCAGAAGCAGGCGTGAAAGAAGCTTTGCCTAGTCGTTCGTACATGGACTAATGCTGCCCAATGGCAGCATTTGACCGGTCCATCTCGAGTTCCCAAGCCTTGCCACGAACCTGGTTGATGGCGGCAGGACTGAGCTGCCCACCCCAAAATCATAAGGTTAGCATTGCACTCCATGGCATTGGCCTGGAGGTGGAATTTTGTCACAGAGCTGTTCCCTGCTGCCGAAAGCTTGGGGAGATGAACGACGCGTCGTCTCAACATGGAAAGCTTCCATCTCTTGACAGTCATGTCTCCAATCTTCTACTTTATTGCCCAAAAAGAGCCCAGAAGGGGACTGGGCGTCCGGAGCTTCTTTTCATTCATCGCTATTCCCTAGCGGAATGAACAAGACTCCGTCGACCCCATGATCGCGCCATGATGGTACTTCAACTTTTTATAGCAGCTCTTGCTGTGATGCATGCCCTCGCTAGCCCCTTGAGCGGCCGGCCTTGTGGAAACGACTCCACCGCAAAGCAGGGTCATCGGAATCTCTTATACGTAACGAATTGGGGGGTTTATGGTGCGGGCTACCGCCCCGATAGCCTTCCTGTAGAAGACATTACGCATGTGCTATACGCTTTCGCAGATATAACATCGAACGGAACAGTGTAAGTCTCGCGTCTTCTTTCGACCTTGAGTTCCGATCCTGATCCACGTCCCTGTCTAGCGTCTCATCAGATCCATGGGCCGACACTGGAAAGCCTTTTGGCAACGAAAGCACCACAGAGCCTGGCCATAACGCTGACGGCCTGGTTAAACAGCTCTACTTAAAGAAAATGGCCAACCGCAACATGAAAGTCATACTATCCATAGGCGGCTACAACTGGTCACCCAAATTCGAACCCATCGCTGCCGACAAATTTCGCCGCGCAACCTTTGTTTCCTCCGCCATCAATCTCATGGCAGACTTTGGGATGGATGGCATCGACATCGACTACGAGTACCCAAACACTACTGAAAAGAATCAAAATTGCGTAAAGCTCCTGTCCGAACTTCGCACAGGCTTGGACGACTTTTCGAAGAGCAATGCAGGCGGATATCACTTCACTCTAGGTTTTCCTGCACCAGCAGGTCCTCAAAACTACAAAGCATTTGACTTCCAAGAGATGGACAAGTCTCTCGACTTCTGGTCACTCATGGCATTTGATTTTGCCGGTGCCTGGGAGAACGTCACAGGCCACCAGTCCAATGTCTTCCGCAGCAAGCGAAACCCGCAAAGCACCAAGGCGAGCGTCGAGAGGGCCTTCGAGGACTACGTTGAAGAAGGAGGGATCTCTCCTGCCAAGATCAACTTAGGCATGCCCCTCTACGGTCGCGCCTTCGGCAACATAAAGGGTTTGGGGAAATCGTACAGCGGACTACCGAATGGTACGCTCGGCCACTGCCTGCGTTTGTCATGCTTTTTCGCCGTATCGATTTCGCTGTGATCGCATTAGTGTGATCATCCTGGTGCAGCTCCAGCTAGTTAGCCACCTGTGCCACTATTAAGTGCCCAAGCCTGATGAGGGGTATGCAAGGTGTAGTGCGATAAAAGCTACAAACACAAGACCTCCATTAATGCAGACCGTTCATGTCCCTGAAAAGTGTGATAGCATGAGCTGATCTGGGTAAAATAGTGCGAGCCAATCCCCGTCATCAGCGTCCGAGGCTGACGCAAGGCAAGACATCGAGCACATCTTCATTTGAGCTGAAGGTGTCTTAGTCTGTCAAGAGGCTGGCTGAGGTTGAGTCCGTCAAGTATTGCGACACCTGCAGGTCGCCCAAGATTGATTGAGCGCGGGCCCAAGCGTTTCTCCCCGCAGGATTGGACGAGGTACGCGGGGGCCGTTCGCAAAATGTGTCCTTCATGTAATTCCTTGTTGACAATCACGCTAGATTAAACGTCCATTACATTTCCCCGCTTCAATAGTCGCTTTCCGGGGTCCAGGTAACATGGCCCAGATCGCAGTCTGGAACCCAGTCCGTTGGATAAGCCTAGCTTGAGCGGCTAGCTGGCTAACTTTCATCACATTTGTTCCATGAGAATTGTGATATGTACATGTTTTGTGAGACAACTCAGCTTAGCATTTGGCCTCGGGATATTCCCTTACCCGAGATAGGAAAGGTTAAGTTTCAATCAATGACTGCGTCTGGTTAACATCTTGCTGTCCACGTGCGGTCCACTCAGCTGGGACAATATCTTGACTTCACACACGACAACAAGGTATGAAAGAGTCTCGATCAATTATCCCACTCAGTTACTAGGACAGCAATACTGATAGATGAGGTGGCAGCGACGCAACAAGACTAGCTTCTTTCCGCCTGCCCTGCATGAAAACACGGAAGCGTACATGTACATGTAATGTCGGGCTCAGGAGCGGACTCGAACAGACATCAATAGTCAGAGTTCGTTCCTCTTTGGGATTGAATTATACACAGCTGAGCTGTAGTCGAATGAGTAACTTTGAACCATAGTTTGCATGGCCACAGCTGGAACGGACTCAAGGACAGAAAGACTGGATGGGATCGCCCTCAATTCCAGGGTCCTGTCAGGAACAAAAGCAAAGCACAGATACCTTCAGACTATTAGCTTTATTCCCATTCTATTCAGGCCCAACTTTCCACCATCTTTCAAAATGGTCACGTACAGTATCACAGTCCAGAACCAGTCTGGTTCTCAGCAGCAGTATGTCCTCTTCAACAAGCCACCAGTGGTTACTGGCAGAGTCCAGGGCCAAATTTGGTCCAACGTCTTTGCGACTGGAAACACCCCCAGAGGCTCCCGGACGAACTTAACATTCTCCGGCCAGTACTCTGCTGTTGTTGCAACTTCCCAGGGTAGCCCTTCATCGGGTGTTCAGGTCAACGTGAGCGGCGAAAAAGATGTCACCCTCGGTTCTGTCAAGAATAACGGGACCGCCGTCCCAGGCAGCACTCTGCAGCTTATTGTCACTGGAGACGCACCACAATTCAGCAACAATCCTCTTCCTAACAGTGCCTTCTCGAATGCCTTTGAAATCCAGACCGGCAATGATTTTACTTTTGCCCAAGCTAAGCAGGGTTAGTTCTCTTATTCCGAATATTGGAGGTCAAACTATACATAAAACTAAGCTGAATGTCATATCAGGAAACTACCTAATCGGTCTTGGAGTTTCCAGGACTAGCAATGGCCAGGATGGACCTTTGGCTATCGGATTAGAAGTCTAATTCGACCGTAGCATACAGTCGACTACGTAGGGGCCAATTAGGGGCCCTATTTATAATTATCGTAGCTAGCCTAACCTACGGTTAGAACCTCCTTTTTATACTTACGCAAAAGTTTATATAGTTTAATTAATCTCTTCGTCAACCTACGGTTCGAACTAGTTACTTTATAATAAAAAAACTAATACTAATTAATAATTAAATTTTACTATTATAAATTAGTAAAATATCTTATTACGTAAAAAAGACGACCTCCTAATACTATACGGGATAAGAGATTCGTACTAATTAACCTTATAAAAGTAGATAAAAAAGGAAATAATTCTTAAATACCGTATAGAATCGAGTAATTATAGCCCTTTACTACTTACGAAAGGTTAATGTCTACTATATTAAACTATATTAATTAATAAAACTACTTAAGTAACTAACTTTTTACTATTACTTTAAGTAGCTTTTTTACTAAATAGTTTTTTTATAACTAGCTTACGATTAGAAATTAACTAAGTAATAGAAGGGACTACTAAAAAAGTAATAATTACTTAACTATAATTAAGCTATAAAAAAGACTATAAAAAAAAGATATAAAATAGGGTACTAAGGAGCTATAAAAAGAAAATCTCTAAAGTATCTAACCTTACTAAGTACGAGTAATAAGTAGTATTTTTAATAAGTCCTTAAGGCCTATAATTTTATAAAAAAAGGAGAGCTTAACTTCGCTAATTATACTTAATAACTTATATAGCTCTTTTACGAGCCGCTTAGTATCTATATTCGACTATTTTTATAAAATATTACCTTAAAAAAAGTAAGTTAAAAAAAGAAGTTATTTAGAAGTTATAAAGAGTACGAGGCTTAGGAGGCTAGAAGTATACGGAATAATAAAAATTAGTAACTAATAAAGATTATAAGACTAATTACTATATCTTCTTATAGTAATATAAATATCTATTATTATTATTAAAAAAAAAGGGGGCTACTAAAACCTACCCTTTTATACTAAATAAAAAGGAGGTCTTAGTAAGTACAATAATTAGTGATTTAAAAGGGTAGTAATAATTACTAGAGATAATAAAAATAAGAGTAGTAGTAAGATAATAAAAGGAAGTGGGAATCTTCTAAACCTTAATAAATTCGTTAAGTAATAAAAATACGGGTTTATTATAGCTAATATATAGATTAAACACATCCTTATTAAGATTAAATACGCTAACGACCGCTAATATAAGTATAAGCTAAAGTACGACCCCTAACGAGTTAGGATAAGGAAAAAAAAAAAACCCGATCCTAAATAGAATCCTAATCTTTTATAAGTAAGTAAATATTAACCCGAACTATTAAAAAATATAAATATATAGGATCGTAAATTAGCCTAATAATAAATAAATTAACGTAGTATTAATTTATTTAACTAAGGTTTATAAAAAAAAGAGGCTATAGAAGTAACCCCTATTTTATAAAATCGTAAATAACCTTAGTTACTAGCTAGATAAATAGTTTATAAGTATAAGCCTAGGAATTATAAAAGTAGTTAATAGATTCCTCTATGGGCAAGGGGTATTATTAGCGTAATTATAATCGTAAGAACTATATAAAATCCTAATAATAATAATTATAAAAAAAGAATTTATATTATAGAACTAGGCATAAGTTAATAGGGCGTATAATCGCTTTAATAAATTTAAAAAAAGGGTAAATAATATAGATTTCCTCCCTATAATTACTAATAGTAATTTATTATTATAAAAGGATATATAAAAGTAAAATATAGTACTAAAAGTCCGATAATTAATAATTCTGTTTATTTCGATTTATAGCTCGTTACCACTACTAATATAAAATTCGATACTAATTAGCTAATAAAAAAAATAAACGACCTAAAGTTACTAATAATATATAGCGACGTAGGGATCGTATATAAATACTAAAAATCTAGTAGTAAATACGAAGTAATTTATAGACTTTAAAAAGATCTTTTTAAAAGAGAAATTATACTCTAGGGGGAAGTATAAGGTCTTATAAAAAACCCTAATAATATTTTATAATTACTATAAAAAGGTTAGGATTAGGGAATACTAATACTATTTAGTAATTAATATCGTACTTATAAACAAAGCCTCTAATTATTATTACGAAATAGTATATATTTTTAATTAAAACGACTTTCTTAGTATTATTAACGTAATCTAAAGCCGCTTTAAAACTTATAATAAGAATTTAAAGCTCCTATTCGAGCTATAGGTAATTTCTTTTATATTTATAGCTAGGATAATAAAAAGTAAATTGCGAGTAGAGATCCTTAAAGAGCTTATTAATCGAATCGATAAGCTAGTAAAAACCTAGCTAAATAAGGGAACTAACGAATAAAAAGTTAGATATCTCTATACTATAGTCTAATACGTACTAAAAATAAAAATAACCTTATACTAAGTACCTAAAGACTATAAAACGCTTTACTCAAAGCTAAGATCTAGTTTTAATATTAAAATAAGAATACTATACTAAACCTACTTCTAAGTATATAATAGCCCTTACTAGTAATACTAAGTTAATTAAACGTATAATAAAAAAGGGAAAAAAACTAAGTATAGTAATTATTAGTAGGGAGGCCTAGATTCGTTAAATAAGTAAAAATTTAACCTACGAGTAGGGTAACATAAGAAGTAGTACTTTATTTATAAAAAAAATAGATATTAATTAAGTAACTACTTAAAGAAAGAGCGTACTAAATCGTATAAATAATATAAAAAGTTAAGGGTAGTAAATAGTAAAACTAGCCCTTATTAATTTAACTAATTCCTCGTTATATATAAGGGTAAATCGGGAGGTATAGAACTTAGTAAAAGTAGCTAGTTTAGTATCTTAAAGTATTTATACCCTATAAGAGATTTAGAAAATAAAGAAGATCTTACCCCCTATACTAATAAATTAGATTATAATAAAGTTAATAATATTAACTACTCTTTTTTCGTACCGTTAGCCTCGGGAGAATATACGAGGCTAAATAAATAAAAAGTAGTAAAAGCTCTTAATAAATAGGCTTTTATCTATAGATAGTAAAGGAAAGTCCTTTAGGTAATAAATACGGAAGTAGCTAAAAAAGCAAATCTAACAGGGCTAAAGTCTACCCTCTTAATACCTAAAAAAAAAATACTACCTCTCTTAATACTTAAAAAAAAAAAAAAAAATACTAAGCAAATCTAGGGATAACTAGAGGGGTCCTTTTTATACTACCTAGATTATTTAAATACTAAGCTCGTATAAGTATTTTATATAAGTAAAAAGTACGGCCTAGATAATTTCTAAGGGATTATCCTAAATACTAAGGTATTATAATAGTTAATAAGAGGAAAAGGGTAATTCTAAGTACTATAAAAAATCGCGCTAATAATACTTAATACGTTAATAGCAGGTATTATAAGAATTAGCTTCGGCCTAGGTAAGGAAATCGTCGTACTAAGTATAGTAAAAGTAAAGACGTACTTCGGAACGATAACCTTTTATATTTTACTTATTAATACCCTATTTTTACTATATTTAAAAAACATAGATTGACTAAGTATTATATTCGATAATATAAGGAATAGAATTTCTAGTAGTAAGTACTTTAAAATAGTTAAATAATAATAAGAGCACGCCTTTATAAAGCTTACTAATAATACGAAGTTAATTAATTACTTAATAAAAAGTAAGCTTAGATAATTATACTAAAGATTTAGCTACCTATCGGTCACGAAGCTATATAACCTCCTAAAGTAATTAAGTAATAATAATATTAAAATAGGAGCGCTAAAGTAGTTAATAAAAGTATACTACTAATACTAAATAAATACATAAGGCCTACGCAGGTTTAAATTTAAATTACGTAATAAGCTTAACTTTAATTAAGAAATTATTATTAATATCTTCTACTTAAATAGTCGGCTAGTCTTATACGTAATTAACGTAACTATATCCTTTTAAATAAGGTAATTCCTCTAGGATTTATAAACAAAGATAGTATAAATAGCCCTATGAGAAAGCTAGATTAATATATACTAAGGACTGCTAAATAGTATTAGAACCGACGCTAGTACTAGCTTTAAATTAGTAAAATTTAGGGAGAATATAACGGCCTATAGTATATAACTAAAAATCGTACTTATTAAAGCGTACTATAGTATTAAAAAAGTAAAAAGAGTATACTAATAGCTAAAAAGGGTATTTAAAATTATTAAAAAAGAAAATCTAGATTTTATTAATAACGAATACCTCTAAATAGTACTTAAATACTATAACGATACTATAGGGCCTAACGGGCTCATACTAACGCTTTTCGTATTTAGAGTATATTTAAAAACGACCTTAGCCTCGCTACTATTATTAAATATAAACTAACGAGCCTAAGTAATTAAAAAAGTAATATAAGTACTACGTAAAATAAGTATAAAAAGGCAAGTTAACGAGGTAATTACTACGTATAATAAGCCCGATATAGGGGGTAATTTAGATATATTCCTAAATTCGGATACATAAGTATAGTATAAAATTACTTAATAGTAGGCTAGGCTATATAAATTAATCTCTATTAACGAGCGCTCTTATATAGTTACGAGGGATCGTAACTAACCCCTTAAAATATTAATTATAATAATAAAACTATATTATATAGATCTTAGCGAGGTAATTTCTAACTTATAAAAAGAAAAAGAGCTAAGGAAAACTATATAACCCGTAATAGAGGTATAGAAAATTATCCTTAACAAAATCGTTATAATAGTATTAATAAACGATAAAGAAAAGGAAATTATTAAAAAGGTACTAATACTACTAATAAGACGTTATAAAAGACTACGACGGCAAGTACTAATATAATAATTTATTATTAATAACGAGGTAATTAATACTTTTTATATAGTAAAAGAGAAAGCCGATTTTAAACTAATAGTTAAACTACGTAAAAAAGGCATAATTATAACTACTAAAAAGCTATATAAGGAATTAGATCTTATTAAAGTAAACACTTTTTATAATCGAAAGGTTTATTAATTTATCCTCTACGACCTAGAGAAGTATATAAACCTCTATATATTTAAATCGTAAATAGTTTATAAAATTAAAAAAAAAATACCCTAGCTATATAAAAAGTCTAAATACGTAATTTAGGGGTACGGTAACGTTAAGAAAGTAACACTACTTATATAATCGCCTACTATATAGCGCTATAACTAACAATTAATAATAATATTAATAATATTACTACGGAAAAAGGGGTACGAGATTTAGAGCCGTAATATTACCTAGGCGTATACTTAATTAGCTATAGGGCTCATAAAGAGAATCCTAGCCTATTTACTAAAAAAAATAATTAGTAAATACCTAAAAGGTACGATTATTAAAGTACTTAAGCTACTATATAAGCTCGTAAAATCGGGTACTTATTAATAAGCTACTTACTACGACTTTTATATTAATTAATTATTAATAGTTATATTTACGTACGACCCGTACTTACTAATTTCTAAGTATAAAAGTAATTAATTTAGGATCGTTAGAATATAAACTAATAATATATTAAGCTTATTTAATATTAATTTTATAAAAAAAGAGAATAAGGAGCTCTAGAAAGCGGGCTTCGTAGTAAAACTAAAAGAGGTCCTTATAACAAATACCCCCCTAGTATTTAATAATAAGATTCTTATTATTAAAAAAGAAACCGTCGTTTTTAAATAAAAGGGGTAAGGTAAGAAAATTAGCCTTATTAATCCGAACGTAATTAATATTAAAAAATAATATAAGGCTAAGCTTGCGTAAGGGGTATATATTATAAATATATACTAGCCTAAGGTAATTTTTAATTATGCTAAAGTAGCGTAGGTTATAGAACTAAATAAATAAAATATCGAGGTACTTAATAAGTAGCTTAAGTAATAGTACTCGAATCTCGATCGAGGTCTTATTTACTACTTAATTAACCTCGTAGCTAATAAACTCTACGTATTTATAAATAGCTTATTTATAAATAATAAGGACCTTACTTTATAATTAAAGTATATTATTATTCTCGCTAACGAGAGTATAAGTAAGAGTAAATTTATAATATATAGTAATATAATTTACTACTTATTAATTAAAAATAAGTAGGTAATAAGAAGTATACTAGCGTTAAAAGTCTATAGTATAGTTAACGGTGTTAACCTCGCCTACGCAATTTTAATAATATTAAAAAAAATTACTAATTAACTTAGCCTTTTACTAATCCTAATAATCGTTTATATAGATTCCTACTTATTATATAAATATTTTTTAAATTAAGAATTATAAAAGAAAAAAAGCTTATAATTAATATTATAGCCCTTAGGTAATTATATAAAAAGTATAAAATCCTCGAGATCCGTTAGATTAATAATAATAACAACCTCGCTAACGTTTTTATAAAAGTAGTACTTAATAAGGGGTTAAAATAATTTATAAGTAATAAAAAAGTTAATATATAAATAGAAGGATAGGTTATATAAAAAGAATAAAGAAAAGGAGGAAAAGGAGACGACTTAGTAAACGGGCCCGAGGTTAAATTATACCTCTAACTATAATAATTAAATCGATAAAAAAAAGAGAAAGTTAGTATTAAATTAGAAGTCTAATTTAACCGTAGTATATAATTAACTACGTAGGGGCTAATTAGGGGCCCTATTTATAATTATTATAACTAGCCTAACCTATAGTTAAAACCTCCTTTTTATACCTACGCAGAAGTTCATCTAGTTTAATTAATCTCTTCGTCAACCCACGGTTCGAACCAGTTACCCTGTAATAGGGAAACCAACATTAGCTGCTTTCGTTCCCGAGCCCAGTGTACGATACCAAATCCAGCCTCTCAACACCTACTACTTGACAGTTGGCAGCTACCGCAAAGGAGAATTTATTGATGCGAGCATGATCGGAGGCAGCATTGTTGCTGTTGACTTCAATAGGTTGCAGTCCAACGTGGTTATCGTTCACGACGACCGTGGCAACCTTCAAATCCAGGCCTAGTAATGGATTGGATTTAGTTATTTAGGAATACCACAGATCAAAATCAATCACTGGAGTTATTTTGACATAATTAGAAGCATAGAACTTGTACCTTGCCCTCTGTGGAGACGCTATCTACGACTAGGTGCTTACTTGTCTTCGTCGGTAATGCAAGAATTCAGCTCGCGGTTCTTTCCTCAGCCGCAATAATCCTGTCGACATTACGAGCAACGTTCATTTCGACAGCGTCGTTGTGACTGTAATCCTGTTTCTCCGCTTTCGGTGAAGGGTGTGGATAACCCGTCTGTTGCGATGCTGGGGACGGAGCACGTCATCGGAACTCGCGCACGGAGGACCCTTCGCCCATCCGGCGAGCCTGGTTTGCAACGCCGGAAGACGGGCATGCGGCTTATCTAAGAGCCAAACTTTTAAAGTCTTGTCCTTGGAGGCTGCACGATGACATTTGCTTCCCATTTCCAATGGAATGATCAATTGAGCGACAAGCCTCAATCGAATTAAATCGCAATGCAGCTCACGACGTCAACGCTGGCTTCGGCGGCTTTGTTCCTCAGCTGCGGTGTTGCGGCACAAGGCGATGCTCAGACACCTCTCGTCGGCCCCGCCCGGGATGCCATATCGCCGTCTTCACGGCCAAACATTGTCTTCGTCTTGACCGATGATCAGGACCTGCACATGAACTCTTTGGAGTACATCCCGCTGATTCACAAACAGCTTATTGAAGAAGGGACATTGTACAAGAAACATTTCTGCACGACGGCAGTTTGCTGCCCGTCGCGTGCGAGTTTATGGACTGGCAAATTGGCTCATAACACCAAGGTCACCGACCTCAACCCACCATACGGTAAGAGATTCACTCGTCCAGTTATCTGACTGACAGAAGACGGGGCTTATGAGCATACAATAATTGGTTTTGCAGGTGGTTTCCCCATTTTTGTGAAAAATGGCCACAATGAGAACTATCTCCCCATTTGGCTACAAAAGGCCGGATACAGCACCTATTACACGGGTAAAATGTTCAATGCCCATACTGTTTGGAACTATGACAGCCCGCACTTGAAGGGCTGGAACTCCTCTGTGAGTGTCCTGCTTTACTAGTCAACCAATCTCCCCTGCTGACTTTGTTTCAGGATTTCCTCCTGGACCCTAACACCTATGACTACTACAACGCCACCTTCCAGCGTGACCATGAGAAGCCGGTCAACCATCTCGGCGAGTACTCGACGGATCTAGTCGCCGAGAAGGCCTACGGGTTCCTGGATGAAGCTGTAGATGCCGGCAAGCCCTTCTTCCTTGGCATTGCTCCCATCGCACCTCACAGCAATGTCAACTCCAGTATCCTTCTCCCAGTCAAGGGCCCAGACGACGATGTGCCCGTCTCTGATGACAAGTTCAGGGTCAGCATCCCGTTAGCTGCTAAGAGGCATGAGCACCTCTTTGAGAATGCCAAGGTTCCGAGAACAGAAAACTTTAACCCTGACAAGCCTTCGGGCGCCGACTGGGTTCGTCGCCAGCCCAAGCTCACGGATGAGAACGTTGTCGGATCGGAAGTCCAATTCGACCGCGGCATACAGTCGATCGACGCAGGGGCCAATTAGGGGCCCTATTTAGGATCATCGTAGCTAGCCCAACCTGCGGTTAGAACCTCCTTTTTATAGTACGTAGAAATTTATATAGTTAAATTAATCTCTTTATTAACCCACGGTTCGAACTAATTTCCCTATAAGAGGGAAACTTATATTAATTAGTAATTAAATTTTATTATTATAGATCGGTAAGGTATCTTATTATATAAAAAAAATAACCTCTTAATACCGCACGGGATAGGAAATTCGTACTAAATAACTTTATAAAAATAAATAAAAAAAGAGGTAATTTTTAAATATTATACGGAATCGAGTAATTATAAACCTTTATTACCTACGAGAGGTCGACGTTTATTATATTAAACTATATTAATTAACGGAACTACTTAAGTAATTAGTATTTTATTATTACCTTAAGTAGCTTTTCTTACTAAATAACTTTACTACGGCCGGCCCGTAATTAGAAATTAACCGGCCGAATTAGTAAAAGGAATTACTAACGAAGCGATAATTACTTAATAATAATTAGGCTACGAAAAAGACTACTTAAAAAGATATAAAATAGGGTACCGAGGAGCCGTAAAAGGAAAATTTTTAAAATATCTAACCCTATTAAGTACGAGTAATAAGTAGTATTTTCGATAAGTCTTTAAGGCCCGCGATTTTATAAAAAAAGGGAGGGGCTTAACTTTGTTAACCGTATTTAATAACTTATATAGATCCTTTATAAGCTACTTAGTATTTATATTTAATTATTCTTATAGAATACTACTTTAAAAGAGGTAGGTTAAAGAAGGAAGCTATTTAGAGGTTATAGAGAGTACGAGGCTTAGGAGGTTAAAAGGGTATAGAATAGTAGAAATTAATAACTAATAAAGATTACGAGACTAATTATTATATCTTCTTATAGTAATATAAACGTTTACTATTACTATTAAAAAAAGGGGCTACTAAAACCTACTTTTTTATCTTAAATAAAAAAGAGGTCTTAGTAAGTACAATAGCTAGTAATTTAGAAAAGTAGTAGTAGTCGTTAGAGATAATAGAAATAAGAGTAGTAGCAAGATAGCAAGAGGAAGTAGGAATCTTTTAGACCCCGATAAATTCGTTAAGTAGTAAAAGTACGGGCTTATTATAGCTAATATATAGATTAAATATATCCTTATTAAGATTAAATACGCTAGTGACTATTAATACGGGTATAAGTTAGAGTACGACCCTTAGTAAGTTAGTATAAGGAAAAAGAAAAAGAAACCCGATCCTAGATAGAATCCCGATCCTTTATAAGTAGGTAAATATTAACCCGGACTATTAAGGAACATAGATATACCGGATTATAAATTAGCCTAATAGTAAGTAAATTAACGTAGTATTAATCTATTTAATTAAGGTTTATAAGAGAAAGGGACTATAGGGGTAACCCCTATTTTATAAAATCGTAGACGACCTTAGTTATTAACTAAACGAATAGTTTGCAAGAGTAAGCCTAGGAATTATAAAAGCGGTTAATAGATTTTTTTATAAGCAAGGGGTATTACTAGCGTAATTATAATCGCGAGAGTTATATAAAATCCTAGTAATAACGATTATAAAAGAGGAATTTATACTATAGAACTAAGTATAAGTTAATAGGGTATATAATCGCTTTAACGAATTTAAAAAAAGGGTAAACGACGCAGATTTCTTTCTTATAATTACTAATAGTAATCTATTGTTATAGAAAGATATATAGAGGTAAAATATTGTACTATAAGTTTAATAATTAATAATTCTACCTATTTCGATCTATAGCTCGTTGCCGCTACTAATCCGAAATTCGGTACTAATTAGCTAATAGGAAAGGAGGTAGACGACCTAAAGTTATTAATAGTACGTAGTAACGTAGGGATCGTATATAAATACTAAAAATCTAGTAGTAAATACGAGGTAATTTATAAATTTTAAAAAGATTTTTTTAAAAGAGAAATTGTACTCTAGAGGGAAGTATGAGGTCTTATAAGAAACCCTAACGATGTTTTATAACTATTATAAAAAGGTCGGAATTAGGAAATACTAGTACTATTCGGTAATTAATATCGTACTTATAAGCAAAGCCTCTAATTACTACTACGAGGTAGTACGTAATTTTAATTAAAACGACTTTTTTAGTATTATTAATATAATCCGAAGCCGCTTTAAGACCTATAATAGGAATCTAAAGCTCCTATCCGAGCTATAAGTAATTTCTTTCGTATTTATAGCTAGGATAATAGAGGGTAAATTATAAGTAAAAATCCTTAAAGAGCTTATCGATCGAATTAATAAGCTAATAAAAACCTAGCTAAATAAGGGGATTAATAAATAAAAAGTTAGATATTTTTATACTATAATTTAACGCGTACTAAAAATAAAAATAACCTTATACTAAGTACCTAAAGACTACGAGACGCTCTACTCGAGGCTAAGATTTAGTTTTAATATTAAAATAAGAATACTATACTAAACCTACCTCTAAACGTACAATAGCCCTTATTAATAGTACTAAGTCGATTAAACGTATAATAAGAAAAGAAAAGAAGCTAGGTACGGTAATCGCTAGTAAAAAGGACTAGATTTATTAAATAGGTAGAGGTTTAACCCGTAAGTAGGGTAATATAAAAAGTAGTACTTTATTTATAAAAAAGATAGATATTAGTTAAATAACTACTCTAAAGAAGAACGTACTAAATTATATAAATAGTATTAAAAGTCGAGGGTAGTAAAAGGCAAAACTAGCCCTAATCGATTTAACTAATTCCTTATAATATATAAGGGCACATCCGGGGGTATAAAAACTAGTATAGGTAACTAAATTAATAGCCTAAAGTATCCGCTAGGAGATTCGGAAAATAAGGAAGACCTTATATTTTATACTAACGAATTAGATTATAATAAAATTAATAATATTAACTACTCTTTTTTCGCCCCGTTAGCCTCTAGAGGATATATAAAAATAAATAAATAAAAAGTAGTAAAAGCTCTTAATAAGCAGGCTTTTCTCTACGGATAGTAAGGGAAGGTCCCTTAGGTAATAGATACGGAGGTAGTTAGAAAGGTAAATCTAATAATACTAGATTTACCTCTCTTAATAACTAAAGAAAAATTAGGTACTGAGTAATTATAATAGTAACTAGGGGGGTCTTTTTTATATTACTTAGATTACTTAAGTGCTAAGCTCGTATAAGTATTTTACGTGAGCAAAAGGTATGGCTTAGAAACTTTCTAGGGGATTATCCTAGATACTGGGGTATTATAATAGTTAATAAAAAGAAAGGGGTAATTCTAAGCGCTATAGAGGATCGCGCTAATAATACTTAATATATTAATAGCGGGTATTATAAAAATTAGCTTTAGCCTAAGTAAAAAAATCGTCGCCCTAGGTATAGTAAAAGTCGAGACGTACTTCGGAACGATAACTTTTTATATTTTATTTATTAATATACTATTTCTCTTATATTTAAAAAATATAGATCGACTAGGTATTATATTCGATAATACGAGGGATAGAATCTCTAGTAGTAAGTACTTTAAGATAGTTAAATAATAATAGGGGTACGTATTTATAAGGCTTATTAATAATACGAAGTTAATTAATTACCTAACGGAAAGTGAGCTTAAATAATTATACTAAAGATTTAGCTACTCGTTAGTTACGAAGCTATATAACTTCTTAAAGCGATTAGGTAACGATAATATTAAAATAGGGGCGCTAGAGTAGTTAATAAAAGTGTGTTACTAATACTAAATAAATACGCAGAGCCTACGCAGGTTTAAATTTAAATTACGTAATAAGCTTAACTTTAATTAGGAAATTATCGTTAATATTTTCTATTTAAATAGTTAGCTAGTTCTATACGTAATTAACGTAGTTATATCCTTTTAAATAGGGTAATTCTTCTAGGATTTATAAGTAAAAATAGTATAAGTAGCTTTATAAAAAAGCTAGATCGATATATACTAAGGTTTATTAAATAGTATTAGAACTAACGCTAGTACTAGCTTTAAGTTAGTAGAATTTAGGGAGAATACGATAGCTTATAGTATATAGTTAAAAGTCGTGCCCGTTAAAGCGTACTATAGTATTAAAAAAGTAAAAAGGGTATATTAATAGCTAAAAAAGGTATTTAGAATTATTAAAAAAGAAAATCTAGATTCTATTAAAGACGAATACCTCTAGACGGTACTTAAATATTATAATAATATTATAGGGCCTAACGGGCTTATACCGACGCTTCTCGTATTTAGAGTATATCTAAGAACGACCTTAGCCTCGCTACTATCGCTAGACATAAGCTAACGAGCCCGAGTAGTTAAAAAAGTAATATAAGTATTATACAAAGTAAGCATAAAAAAGTAAGTTAATAAGGTAATTATTATGCGTAATAGGCCCGATATAGGGGGTAATTTAAATATATTACTAAATTTAGATATACGGGTATAGTACGAAACTACTTAATAGTAAACTAAGCTATATAAATTAATTTTTATTAACGAGCGATCGTGCGTAGTCGTAAGGGATCGTAACTAACCTCTCGAGGTATTAATTATAGTAGTAAGACTATATTATATAGATCTTAGCGAGGTAATTTTTAATTTATAAGAAGAAGAAGAGCTAAGGGAAACTATATAACCCGCAATAGAGGTATAAGAAATTATCTTTAATAAAATCGTCGTAGTAGTATTAATAGATAATAAGGAAAAGGAAATTGCTAAAAGGGTATTAATACTACTAATAAGACGTTATAAAAGACTATAACGGTAAGTATTAACGCGATAATTTATTACTAGTAACGAGGTAATTAATACTTTTTATATAGTAAAAGAGAAAGCCGATTTTAAGCTAGTAGTTAAACTACGTAAAGAAGGCGTAATTATAACTACTAAAAAGCTATATAAGGAATTAGACCTGATCGAAGTAAATACTTTTTATAATCGAGGGGTTTATTAATTTATCCTCTATAACCTAGAGAAGTATATAAACCTCTATATATTTAAATTATAAATAGTTCGTAAAATTAAAGGGAAAGGAATACCCTAACCGTACGAAAAGTTTAAATACGTAATTTAGGGGTATGGCGACGTTAAAAAGGCGACGCTACTTATATAATCGCCCATAGTATAGCGCTATAGCTAACGATTAATAATAGTACTAATAGTATTATTATAAAAAAAGGGGTACGAGATTTAGAGCTATGATATTACCTAGGCGTATACCTAATTAGCTATAGGGCTTATAAGGAAAATCTTAGCCTATTTACTAAAGGAAATAGCTAGTAAGTACTTAGAAAGTATAATTATCGAAGTATTTAAACTACTATATAGGCTCGTAGAATCGGGTACTTATTAGTGGGCTATATATTACGATTTTTATACTAATTAATTATTAATAGTTATATCTACGTACGACCCGTACTTACTAATTTCTAAGTACGTAGGTAACTAATTTAGAATTATTAAAATATAGACCGACGATATATTAGGCCTATTCGATATTAACTTTATAAAAAAAGAGGATAAGAAGTTTTAAAAAGCGGGCTTCGTAATAAAGCTAAAAGAAGTCCTTATAATAAATAACTTATTAGTATTTAATAGCAGGATTTTTATAATTAAAAAAGAAACCGTTACTTTTTAATAAAAGGGGTAAGGTAAGAAAATTAGCCTTATTGATCCGAATATAATCGATATTAAAAAGTAATATAAGGCTAAGCTTATACGAGGAGTATATATTACGAGTATATATTAGCCCGAGGCGACTTTTAATTACGCTAAAATAGTATAGGTTATAGAACTAAATAAATAAGACGTCGAGGTACTTAATAAGCGGCTTAAATAGTAATACTCGAATCTCGATCGAGGTCTTATTTACTACCTAATTAACCTTGCGGCTAGTAAGCTCTATATATTTATAAATAGCTTATTTACGAATAATAAGGACCTTATTTTATAATTAGGGTATATTATTATTCTCGCTAACGAGAGTATAAGTAAGAGCGAATTTATAATATATAGTAATATTATTTATTACTTATTAACTAAAAGTAAGTAAGTAATAAGAAGTATATTAGTATTAAAAGTTTATAGTATAGTTAACGGCGTTAACCTTGCTTATGCGATTTTAATAACGCTAAAGAGAATTACTAATCGACTTAGCCTTTTACTAATCTTAATAGTCGTCTATACGGATTCTTACTCACTATATAAATATCTTATTAAATTAGGAACTATAAAAGAAAAGAGGCTTATAATTAATATTATAGCCCTTAAATAATTATATAAAAGGCATAAGATCTTTAAGATCCGTTAGATTAATAACGATAATAACCTCGCTAACGCTTTTATAAAAGTAGTACTTAATAAGAGGTTAAAATAATTTATAAATAGTAAAAAAGTTAACATATAAATAAAAGGATAGGTTATATAAAAAGAATAGAGAAAAGGGGGAAAAGGAGACGACTTAATAAACGGGCCTAAGGTCGAATTATACCTCTAACTATAGTAATTAAATTAATAAAAAAAAGAGAAAGTTAGTATCGGATCGGAAGTCTAATTTAATTACGGTATATAGTCGATCGATATAGGGGCTAATTAGGGGCCCTATTTAGGATTATCGTAGCTAGCCCAACCTGTAGTTAGAACCTCCTTTTTATAGTACGCAAAAATTTATATAATTAAATTAATCTCTTTGTTAACCCACGGTTCGAACTAATTTCCCTGTAAGAGGGAAACCTATAAACGTGGCATACAACGATAAGCACTATCAAGGACGTCTACGTGCCCTACAAGCAGTCGATGAGCTTGTTGATGGTCTCGTGGAGAGATTGGAAAGGCATGGCATCCTGGACAACACCTACATCTTCTACACGACGGACAACGGCTACCACATTAGCCAGCACCGGCTGCAGCCCGGCAAGGAGTGTGGATACGAGGAAGATATCAATATTCCACTGATCGTTCGTGGACCTGGTGTTCCCAAGGGAGGCGTGACTGAAGCCGTAACGGCCCACGTTGACCTCGTTCCCACCATCCTGTCGCTCGCGGGTGCCCCGTTGAGAGCCGACTTTGATGGAGCCCCGATCCCGCTCTCGACAAAGGACCTGACGGAGTCCCCCTTGACTCGCGAGCACGTTAATGTTGAGTACTGGGGCTGGGCAATCACTGAGAGCAAGTTCGGCTTCAATGGCGATGACACGAAGCGCATCTTCAACAACACGTACAAGGCGCTAAGGGTTGTTGGGGAGGGCTACAACCTCTACTACTCTGTTTGGTGCACTGACGAGCATGAGCTGTATGATATGACTGTAAGTTTGCTTAAATCCGTGGTTGACATCCTGCATGTGAAGAAGTAGAGCGTATGTGCTGACATTTTGCCCAATCTAGACGGACCCCGGCCAGCTTCGCAACCTCTTGCACGCCGACGAGGCCGCCCTTGCTGCAGGCGCGACCATTCTCGGCTACCCTCTCAAGAAGGTCCTACCCAGACTCGACTCCCTACTCTTCGTTCTCAAGTCTTGCAAGGGCACGACATGCTCGCAGCCATGGAAGGCATTACACCCTACAGGAAACGTCGGCAGTCTACTCGAAGCCCTCGCACCGCGCTTTGACGAGTTCTACACCCAGCAGACGCGTGTGCAGTTTGATCACTGCGAGCTGGGTCACATTGTCGAGGCCGAAGGGCCGCAGTTTGAGCATGATGGAGCTGTGTACTGGAAGGGTTCCAAGTGGAGCGACTGGACCTGAGCACCTTTGGCTGCATGTAGGAAGCTGTTCTGAGGCATCGCCGGATAATGAAAGCTGAATGGACTACCTACCACTTGCCGATTATCTGCCCTTCGTACGAGAATAGTGGGGTTCTACAGCATCAAAAGGCGGTGAAAATTCCCTCAGCCATGGTCTGCAAGTGTAGCATGTCCAGCAGCGTGACCGTGCGTGATCTCGAACAATCGCAACGTGACGGAGGCAACGGCACGCGGCTAACTGCTCGATCAAGGGCCCGCCGTGCGACATCATGACCCCTCTTCCCCCACATTGAGATCCGCTTCGGAACTAGGAATTTAAGCTCCCTTGCTTTCCGAAACTGGGAAAACCAACATTCCCCCAACTCCGACCAGCTTAGACTTCGGGAAACGCTTGACATCTTAAAGCAAGTGATCCCTGACGTCAGTCTACTCGATTCGTCATCATCTGATGGAAAAAGGTGGTTGTAGCTTGGGTGGGACACTCTACGGAAAACATCTCAGTTTTGACGACGACTTTCCCACGCCTTAATTCCGTGCGCATCCAACTTTCACCTCTACTAAACGCGAAGTCCATTCCCAAATAAATCGCTATGGCGCCGTATCAAGGTCATTGTAACTGTGGCTCGGTGAAGGTCACAGTCAACAAGAAGCCGGATAACATCGTCATCTGTCATTGGTAACTCCACCATTCGCATTGCCTCCACAGCTGCCAATCGGGGGACACAAGTTGACACGATAGAAAATTTCAGTTCAAACTGCAAACGAGCTGGTGGCCGTACGTTGGAATTCGACATCTTTATATTTTCTAAACTGACTGCAATGGAAACATATAGCCTTCTCCATGAACCTATTTGTCGACGATGGTGAATGGGAGATCGATGATAGCCAAAACACGCTCAAAGAATACCAGGACTCAAACACTGATTCTGGAAACACCATTCAGGTGAGTTGAAACTCTTCCTCTCATAAGGTAGAAAACCGTCTCTGACATTACGTTTCCAGCGATGTTTTTGCGGAAAGTGTGGAAGGTAAAGCTATCAACGACTTAGGTGACCTGTCCATCCTGTACTGACGTATCTGGCAGTCCTGTCAAGACCACAACAAAGGCGATTCCGGGCAAAGCTCTCATTAAGGCGTCGTTGTTTGATGACATCCCAACGGAGAAGAGGGAAGTGTACGGACAGAAGGCAATCAACTGGGCGTAGCCGATGATGTAACCGAATTTGAAGTTACGGAATGTGGCGTTTGAGGCGAGAGGGGGCGCACTTTGGCGGATGAGGCTGGGTAAAAGTGACCGAAGATAGGCAGATTGTTGATATCTGTGTTTGATATCGAATTCAGAAAAAACTAGATGGCATTTCGCTTCCATCCAGAATCTGTCAAACGATGAGAGAAAAGGTATTCCAACTGCCCGAATGAAGCAAAAAGTCTATAGTGATCGCCTTTGTCAATTACTCGTCCGCCTCCCTAAACGTTCAAGTCCGCCCCTGTATGCCCAAACTCGCTCTTATACGTCGTATCTATGATCCCAGTATCTACAATTCTCGTATCGGTGCGATTGGAAGGGGAGGTGCGGTTGAATCCCTGATACGGACCCAGACTTGGCGGGAGATCCTGGACTCTCGTTCCCCAGTCACTCTCCCGCCGGCCAAGAGTAAGCACCAGCTCCTGACCCTCAGTGAAGAACTTATGACCAACCCAGCTTTTTCTGTAAGGCTGACCATTCAAAGTCGCCTTTTGGATGTAGATGTTGCGGTAGGTCGGGTCAAAATTGATGTTGCGGACCTTGGCCGTCCTGCCTGTTTGCGGGTGCGTGATTTCGAGGCTCTCAAAGAAGGGTGGAATGATCAGATACACATCTTGCCCGGGGTTTGGGAAGAGACCCATCATGGAGAAGGCCAGGAATGATCCCATGGCCCCGCTATCATCGTTACCGGGAAGCCCGGCTGGGTCAGGTGAAAAGAATGAAGGGATGTAGAAGTGGGCTCGTCTGGCTGAGAGAGCTGGACGACCGGCGTAATGGTACTGGAAGACTGTGAGGAAGGCTGGCTCGTTGCCAATGTAGGTGATGTTCTGGTCATGCAAGAAGTTGAGCCTCCGAACAAAGGCGTCCGGACCTCCAAGAGTGTTGATGAGCGTTCCTTGGTCGTGAGGAACAAAGCTATCGGGGTTAGTTACTAGAGGTTCCCATTGCCAATCGCATCCCATGTCAACTTACAAGCCATATTCCCAAAGACTACTCTCAAATGTTTCTGGGCCGTTGTTCTGTAGGGAACAGGAGCTTTGGCCGTCTAGATTACTGCAGTTGAGCGGATTCTGGTATGCCCAAGTCTGGTTAAGGAACTTGGGCTCGAAGAATCCTCTGAACCCTGTGTCGGTACCGTTGAAGAAAGCTGATTTCTGGTCCTGCTTGTACAGATTGCGCCAGTTGCTACTCGAGGAAAGATACTTCTCCCGATCGTCCCCATGTCCCATCCGGTCAGCCATGGAGGCGATGCAGAAGTCATTATAGCTGTACTCGAGTGTTCGTGAGACGCTCCTAGTTAGTGTTCCGAATCCCTTGACGTCGAAATCTTGCACAGGGATGTAACCCAATTTCTTCCAGCTATCCATGCCGCCGCGGCCGTTGACGCTCCAGTCAAACGGTTCTTCATCTGCGTCCTTCTTCACTGCTTCATAGCCCAGTTCCCAGTCAATGCCTTCAGTAATGTTCTTCAAATAGGCGTCTGCTAGAACGTTGTCCGCGTTGGATCCTCCTTGAGTGAGGCCCTTGCACAAGCTCATACGGCAGTCCGGAAGCCAGCCGAGGTGAACATATGTGTCGATGAGAGACCGGATCATTTGCGCTACCGAAGTTGGATCGATGATCACCAGAAATGGGATCTGGGAGCGGAACGAATCCCACAGACAGTAAAATGAGTCCCAGTAAGGCTCATCGCTTTTCCATAAGGGATTCTCGCCGGTGTAGTTTTGCGGATTGACCATGGTCCGATAGATGCCGCTATAGAAGTTCCTCGCAAATGACTCTTTCACGCGATCAGTGTTGATCTTGATGGGACTGAGCTTGCGACGCCATATTGCTGTTGCTTCACCCGACACCCGCTCAAAGTTGTAATCCGAAATTTCACCCTCAGCATGTTCGCACGCCCGCTGCTCACTGATGAAGCTTGTCGCAACACGCGCGGTGATAGGCTGATCCGCAGACTTGAACCGCACAAAAGCGCCGCCGGGTAAGGGGTACCCGTTGATTGACCGCGAGATAGTCATGTTCTTGACTTCTGTGCTCGCGCGACTGTCTGCAAAGATACCCGTGTCAAGAATCTCAGCGCCATTAAAGTCGGTGCAAAAGTGAAGGACAAAGGTGCCGCTACCAAAACTCGGTTGGAAACGCGCGTTGCCTGTGATGCGTCCGGATTTCGCGTCCACATTGATAGTTGCGTTGTCTTGCCTCGTGTCGCCGAGATCTGAGAGGTCTTGGAGAATAAGAGGCTGTCCTGCTTGAGGGAAGTTGAATCTTATAAGAGATGCTCGCTCAGTCGTCGTCATTTCTACCCTGATACCGGTTTTAAGGGTGATATTGAAGAGTCCTGGCTTTGCGATTACGTCTTTTTCGTTGAAGTAGCCGTACTTCGCTCTTGACTTCTTCGGAAATGTGCACCAGTTGATGACTCCGCTCGGGCAAGTTGTGTACGCGAATAGAGGAAAGTTTCCAAGGGAAGGTTGTCCGCCGGTACCAGAATCGTGCATTGTTGAAAAGCCGGTGACCGGGTTCCCATCCAGAGTGAAGCCGCCTTGATTCGAGCTACTGTTCGTATCCGCAGATGCCTTTGCCATGCCATAGGGTAGTGTCGCACCCACGAAGACGTTGCCACCATTCCTCGAGCCGATGAGAGGATCAACATACTTCAAGGCATCGAAATCATCCAATGCCTCAACTGCGGCTGAGTTCGTCAAGTCTGCAGAGGATGAGCCGGAAACCCAGTTCGATGCAGCTTGTACCGCGTCGTGAGCTGCATGTGAGGCTGCGTGAGACAGCGAAGGCAGGTGGGTGTCTGGCATAAGCCACCAGCGAAACAACGCCGCGGCGCCATGGAAAGACCACAACTCGCTCCACATCGTGAGTCCTGGTTGATGATGTGTTTGCTACCTCGACGAATGAAGTCTAAAGTCTGCAGCGACAACCGCGTTGAAAATTCCCCATCGTACCTTATCATACAAGTAGTAAATGGCTGTTCCGGCCAACACGTGACGAAACGTCAAAGCTAAAGTTGGTCTCAAGTTCAGTAGAGTTTCCTTCGAGCTCTGCTGAGAACGTCCTGCATACCACTCATGCCAGCTTGAGGCGGCCATTGGGCATCATGGCGTAAACGGCGAAAACCGGCCATTGTGCACCGCGATTCCAACCCCGCAGTAGGACTTGTCATGGACCGGATGGTGTAAACTCTCTCTTCATTTTGATGGTTGCATTGAATCTCTTAGCTTCAAAGATGCTTCAATAAGTTGAGGTCGCACACGGCAATCGAATAACGTGGTCTCGGTCCCGTCGTCGCATTGATCGAAAGCCCGCTTGGACCCGACAGTTGCAAGAAAAACTCAAACAATGGGGCGGGAGGCAGGCATTGGCAGGTGTATCTCTTCGTGAATCCAACCGTTTCACATTGGAAACGAACCTTTTTTCCATTTCGTAGACTGAAAATGGGCGGTTCTCATTATTTGTTTCTCTCCCGAGTCAGGATGCTTTGGTCCGTGGGGGCGGGTTGACGGCCGCCACCCTGCCTGTTCGCCGGCAAGATGGCTGAGTGCTACCTTCTTCGGGAGCCAGTTGTCGCATTTCGGCTTCGAGAAGCTCTGAGTAGAAGGCATGCGAATTGGACGAACTACAGCTGAGTTTGCTGCTACATAGTAGTACCTGTCTGTCCGCTTGGTCGGCATGCCTTATGCTGATCATAATGATGACCGTTCTTACTGGCTTTCGAGAATGTCACCGACCTTGCTCTCTGATCCAGAATAACATTCAAGCGGGTCTTCTTGTATTGGAAGAGTGCTTCGGAGCTGAGCTGGCCTTGTTACAAAGGCCTAGAGCATATCCTAGTCTCCGGGAACTGCGTCACTTTCGACCACAGAAACGACTCAGGCCGTGCAGACAGTTTGTCCGATCTCTCTGTGCTTTTGAAACGTTCCTCTTTTTCACCAGTGCCTTGGTGTTTGACTATGCCGTCGAAGGCCAAACGAACGAGATGGCAGATCCTAATGTGATCCGGGCACAGCGCTCCGCAGAAGCTTTGGAGGAGGTTCGTGTTACAGCCAGGTGATTGAGCAAAGCTTTCCCTGATAGCAGTCCATGCCTACAGCTTACTCGAGACCGCCAGCTGCAAGCTTAGGTGAGGGTCGCGACTAGCCCTGTGTTCCCCTATGAAAAGGAGAGTGTTTTTGATGCTACTTTACTGGTATAATTCGAGTATCTCATCCCTGGATCTCAAACGTTAAACTCATCAATGACACTCTGAGGCTTCACGAAGCTACCCAGCGGATGATACTTGAGGTGAGAGAATCCAAAAGCCTCAGGCCCCCCGATCTCAAGACCCCTTGAAGAGTCAGTCCAGCGATCACTAGCCGCGATACCCAAGACGGTGACCAAAAGTCCGTACCTGTACTCTGGGGTTCCAATGGCTTCGCCGTTTTGCGCGTCGATGACCGCGATAAGATCTGGCACGATGGCCAAGACATCTTCCTGCATCTCTGTTCCAGCTTCCTGTGGCCCGGATTTTGCAGAGGAAGCCTTGATTACAGCAATGTTCTCATTCTTGAATGGGATCTTGACGAATCCTGTGAACTGTTCCTTCTTTGGCTCTTGCCCTGGCTCTTCCGATGAAGAGATATCGGCACCTTCGATAACCAGCTCTCCATAAACGTGACCTTTCCTGAGCACCCTTTCGACGCCCACGATCTTGCCCTTGAAGAGAACCTTGGCTGAGCCGTGACCGCCACATTCCTCAACGATGTTCTCCGCAACATTATCGATACAGTTGAGCTTTCTCGCCATGGCAACAGCTCGGCCGATTCGCCACGACTGAGAAATGGTATGTTCCACCACCCACCTCTTGGTCTCGGCTCCCGTCACTGGCGGGTCAGCGACAGCCACCTGCGAGCCCATCTCCGCCAGAGCCGCACGCATGACCCGCTCAACCTGCTTATCAGATGACGCCCGGGACATCGTGACGATGCTGCCGTTCCCGTCACTCATAGTCACTGGCGTCCAGATGGGACTCCGTTCGTTGAAGACCACCGGCGTCGTCTGCCACTTTGTCGGGTATGCCCGACCCATCCAGTCGCCATCGACTGCCGGGACGTTCATGTTCGTGCTAGAGCCGATCATCATGCTCTGCAGGCCGTTTGCGCCGCCAATCTCGACGGAGATCATATGCGTGGCGGGCGTGCCCAAATGCTTGTACATCTCTTCCTGGGCCTCTTGCATTTCGTCGGCAGACTTCTTTTCGATGGCGACGGTCGGGGACCCCGCATAGCCTCCGCACCCGACGAGGGCATCGTCGGGTATGTCGTGGGGATTAACAACTCTGACGACTGCACCTTTGCGCAGCTTCTCGCGGAGGATGAGTTGCTGGGGGTAGGGAGAGCCCCCTCCGCCTGTGGCGAGGATGTAGCATCCGATGCTGATCCAGTCTAGGTCGGTCTCGCTGATGTACCAGACTCGATCTCTGACAAGAGGCTTGTAAGTCAAGACATCGATCTCTTCCTTGGTCTGAAATGTGGTAGTCTTTACGACTCGGTTGGTCGAGACTTCAGCATCCTGACTTTCATCCTCACTGCTTTGCAGTAAAGATGAAAGGTCTGTCCGAGAGAAGTCGAAGTCACCGGCAGCACGCACAATGAAGCGCGACTTGTTCGCAATGTACTACATCTGTCAGCCGACATGATCCCACGTATCCCAAACTCCCGGGAGCACTTACAGCCAGGGGTATCGTATCCACATCCACGATATGAACAGACGAAGGAACCGCACCCGCATCAACGGCCTTTCCCCTGGCCTCTTCCTCCACTCCAACCAAGATCTCTTGGATCGATCTGGACTCTGTCGACTTGACCGTATCAACGGTGGCACTGACAGGTGCAATGGCTGCGCCGATCGCGTTGGCGACGCCCGCCCACTCAGGCTCTAGCACCTCGCTAGCCCCCCTTAGCTCGCAAGGCGCAATCAGGGCGCCGCCGCCGACTAGGAGAACAGGTATGTCTTCGGGCGAGGTTTTCCATCGTATCGATCACCTTTTCGAGCTTTTGCTTGACGATGGCGGAGAATTGGGTTACGCCTTGGGCATCGAGGGCGCTCTGGACCAAACTAGCGTCTCCGATGGGGGTGGCAGGCGACGATGAGCCGGCGAGGACGGTACAGTCCGTAGCGGTGCATCCTCCAAAGACGATGGCCTCTGTTTTGATCCTATAGCCAACACTGTCTGGTCCAACGGTAAGCTTCTCGACGCCCTTCCGGACTATGGAACCTCCACCTAGGCCGATACTCTTAACATCTGGGCAAGAGAAGTTGAGGCGGACTCCGGCGAATTCACTGTAGGCGGCTTGTTGACGTGGGAAACCGTTGGCCTGCAGTAGACCTACATCGGTAGTCGTACCTCCAATATCGACTACCATAACGGCACGATTGCTAAGTTTGTGATCCTGCACCAGAAAGGCAGCTCCTCGCATGCTGTTGGTCGGGCCGCTGGAGAATGTCCGGATGGGTAGGTTGGCAGCCATCTCGCCTGATAGGATTGTACCGTCATTCTGAGAGATGAAGACTGGGCAGTTGATGCCTAGCCTGCTCATAGGCTCCTGGAATGATTTGATCGTCCTGCGAGCAAAGTTCAACACCGTCGCGTTGAGAATGGCTGCGTTTTCTCGCTCCTGGAAGCCCAGGTTGGCCACGTCTTTGGAGCAGGTGACGGTACAGCCAGAAATCTCTGATCGTATGATGTCGGCAACTCGTTCTTCTTGTCGTTCGATGGTGTCGATGGGGCTGAAGATGCCGTTTACGACTACATTCTTAATGCCCCCTTCTCGAATTACAGCACATTGCGCTTTGATCTCCTCAGTGTCTATATCCGCAATCCGAGTGCCATCTACTTCTAGACCACCCTTGCACAGAGCATAGTAGCCCAAAATTAGGTCGCGTAAATCTTCTGGCCAATCCAGACAGGGCGGATCGTGCTTAGAGAACTGGCTCGTTAGCCTGATCACAGCAACCGGGGCCAGGCGAGCGGCATCCCTCTCGATGAGAGCGTTGACGAAGTGTGTCGTGCCGATGGTCACGCCAGCGATCTCACTCGGATCGATCTTGGTGGATTCGAACATTGTGACGATAGCGTTGTTGGTGCCCTCGCTGGGGTTCGTCGTTGTTGGCGACTTGTGCCACGCGATGATACCCTTATCGGGCTCAGAGGCCCGCGAGGGATCGAGGACCACGCCATCCGTGTTTGTCCCGCCGACGTCAACGCCGATGCGGAGGTGTCGGGGTTGGGATGACATGATGGAGTATGTCGTTAGCTACGGGCGTGCCTGCTTTGTTCTACGTTCATGGAAGATCGCTCTATACACTGATGAGGATCGCGGGGTTCAACAACTCTATGGAAAGTGGGAGGTGGGGTACGAAGAATGGCCGATCCCTCGGAGACCGAGGCTCCGGGTACAAGGGCGGAGACCGGCCTCGAGGCGGCTCCGCCAAGACCGGCGGAAGCGGGTAACGGACGGCCTCATCCAACAGACATCCGGAAAGTGATTCCGAAATTGCTGACCACAGGATTGTAGAGTATCATCCGATATTGAAAGTACCATAGTAAGTTGTCATCACGAAGACCCTGGCGCTTTTTGGGGACTCTTCGCTCTAAAACAGAGCGGACTCGGCCTACTTCGCCCGACTGGCGATGACGTGCTCAGGAAAGACCGAGACGGTCCCTTGGCATATTTGAGCAGAAGGCCAGGCCTTCAGAGCCTGCCTGAACGCCGTCTCCGGTGAGCGAAGAATGGCTGGGTAGCCTTCGAAGACTCTGGCAAGCGAGCGGCCTCTCTGCCCGTCTCTGTCCCATAAGTGCCCCCGTACATGATGCGGTGCACCGACGGGACCAGAGCCATGGGATTTCCACCAAGGAGGGTCCCATGCTTCTGCAGTGTTTGCATGTGCATACCATCGCGGGTCTTCGTTCTCGGCACAATCCGGTAGCGCGTCCTGGTTCTTCTGTTTCATTGCTGCGGCACAGTCTGGAAGCACTTTCCAACAGAAGCCAAGAGCCCCAAGGGAGACCAACCTTACAAAGGCTGGATGTGACGGCGATTCCGTCGCGTTTGAACTGCTGTGATGTTGGGACGAATCGAGGCCTCCGCGGATACTCCCATTATTCAATGAGTCCTTTGACTGATCCGAGGAATGGATGTGATCAGAAACATCTCGAGCCAGCTGCCCGAATGTCACGAAGAATGCTTCGAAAGACTCCAGGATCATTATGCTCTGGTATTTGACGGTGTCGCGGGATGTGGATTGGAAATTGGGCCTTGAAATGCATGCAGCTTACGTCTGCTAGAAACATAAAGCGTGCATCTTTCCCTCTAGGTAATAATACAGAAAGAATTCAAAGCTCTCCTGTTATGAATTTCACTCCAAGCTTACTTCAAGCTTCCCGTACCTACTCCAGGCCTCATCGATGAACACCCCTGATCGAGATGGCTCATATGAGGGTGAGGAGCGAGAAATATTGTATTTCCGGGATAGAATTACCCGAAGCTCGGCGGACACAAGCGTATGGCGACATTCATAGATTCGCCTGTGATGTCCAATCCATCCGTCACTCCCCGTAACCAAAGGGAAAGGCCGCTCGAAGCGCGATGAGGAATAATGAAGATCGATTGTGTTCTGGGCCACTTCCGTCACGATTGACGGCGCCCAGCCTGTGCAATGATGCCGTCGTGACTCTCAGCCGCGAAGATCGCTGGCCAACGATCTGCCATTGAGGCAAGTCGAGGACATGCCATATGATCGACCCTCTCAGCCGTACGCCAGGGACATCCATGCAGGCACACATAACGAAGCAGACGAGAGAGACACTACAGTCTAAAGCTCGCTTCTGTTAGCACGATTGAGCAGGTTGTTTCTCGATCGGGCATTTGTCTAGAGACATTCGTCGGGCAGCATGCATGTCTAGCATGAGTCTCTCCCGTTCAGCTGGGACGCAGAGAATCACGCTACATCCCGCGCTGTTCCATTTCGTTGCCTCAATTCGGTCTCGTAATAGTAATAGTCCCTCCCAAAGCGCAATTTTGGCCGACATATCACTTTCGGCAGTCACTTGGAACAGCGAAAACTCTGCCGTCTGACGAACTCAATATGATAGCTTCCAAGACATGTCAAAGGCCGAATATTGACCGCACACGCTCTGGCTTTTGCCTTCATTCCCCCGGTTTTTTGCTTCCGATCCTCGCTCACAACCCCTCCCACATCGCGTGATCAACTTGCTGTTTGTGGAGAGATCCAAGACTTTACCAAGAGACGCCGTTCCAACTTTCGATCTGGTTTGGGGGGGTTTCCCTGTGAAGAATTTTCCTTCCGACGGCCTTGAGCTTCTTGGCTGGCTGCCTGAGTTGCCTTCCCTCGATGCCGAGACTGAACAAGCAACACCAAGCTCAAGGCACCAGCATTGAGGCGTTCACTGAGTGAAGCTTCGATGTCTGGGCGCGGGCGCAGGCCCGTAGAAGATGGCCAGGGGCCAGTGAATGAGAGAGAATGGGATGAACCGAATGGAGAGTCAAGAGAAAGACAAGAGGTTAATTACTGTGAAAACCTTACTGTAAGACTATGCCAATTGCGAACCTCCGGTACAGGACGTCAGCACCAAGGAGAGATTTGCCAAGCTGGATTTGCCCCCAAATCAAGATAATGTCACCGAGAGTACTCGCGTACTGCATAATGAAGAGAGAGAAAGCCGGGGGGACTCTTCAAAGTTCGTTCGTGTTTGTTTGGCGCGGGTGCGATCCCTTTGGAATCGGGAGGATCCTTTAACGCTGGTCTCATTTACGCCAAGAATGGCGTGCTCAACACCATCGTCCAATATGCTTCCCGGGCCCCGTTCTTTTTTTCTCCAACACCACACCCCCATGCATCCTCACCTCCCCCATATCACACCCTTCACTTTCAGCCCCGGGGAGACAACCAGAGAACAGATGGAACAGGGACCAGCCTTCCTGTTGTCTTCTGGGGGTTGGTCCAGCCGTCTTGTCGTCCATACGGGGGGGTGAGAGAAGGGGTGGTAGAGATGGTGGTGGTGATGGTGGACAGAGCTCCCCCAAGAATGCCATTGGGATGTCGATTTTCCCATCTCGGGTGTTCGGCAGGACATCTGGACCACACACGACGTCGACCATGCTAGACACGGCATCGCGGACGAACCTGACAGCAGTAACCGACAACCCAGTCTGGCTTTTAAGCTTAATGAGAGGAGCATCGACCCGGTGTGCTGGGAAAATTGAAAAGAGAAAAAGGCACAAGTAGGAACGCCTGTCCAGTGTAAGCCTGCATGTATTCAAGCAAGCTACTGAATATGAACTTGTGTTACCCGCCGCATACCGCGGAGAAAGGCCAATTTAGTTTCCTTTTTCTTTCTCTTCTCGGCCGCAGTCTCTTAATAGCTTTGGCACTACTCTTCACTACCGCCGCCTTGTCCGGCCTTTCCAACGTCTCAAACATCCCGCGCGCTCGATACCCTCACCGGTGGTCTGGAACGCCAGTAGTCAACCCTCTACTGATCAGCCCCAGTGCCACCTGCCGTGTCCTCCACCGGTCGATCCCTGATCGATGTGCAAAAGGCTGAAGAGGACGGCATGATCACACGGAGAGCCGATCTCAGCTTTTGAGTGGTCTGGGAGGCGAAGATATACGTCCATTCATTCAAGATGTTAGTACCAATATCCCAGTTGTGGTCTGCCGTGATTGCGTGTGTCTGCGCATGTTAGCCGCGCAGTAGCCCAGCTGCATATGGCACATGCCGAATCAAGGCCATCCCGGCGCGCAGTGACTTGGGGACGGCGGAATTTTGCTTTTTTGACAGCTCTCCTCCTCTTGCTCGTCTTCGCCCCCACGCATCCAACCGAGAGAGTCAGCATCCCCGGCGGCCGAGCACGGGCGAGGGAGAAGCCATCGAATTGGGTTGGACTAATTAGCTTTGGTCAGGCAAGACAGTCGTCCGAGAGAGTGGTCTCACCGAAGGCTAGCATTCCACACCCCGGCCTGGAGTGCATGTACGTATTTCCAACACGCGGAAGTACCTACAGGAAAACAGTCAGCCAGACATGCTCTTCCCACGAAAGAAGAGGACCCTTTATTAGCTCGGTCTAATATGCATACGGGGAGAAACTGGTGGCCCACCCCGCCCGTTTCCCCCCAGTGCGGCCTGGGCCACCACATATCAAAATAGCGATGCTACTCCAAAACATATGGGCTGTTCCAGAGGACTGGATGCCTTCTAGAGACTTTCTGCGATTTCTCAAATTCATCAAGATGGAGGAAATCGAAATGAGAGGGTGTCTACATCCCATGCGACGCCATAGAGAATGATTATGTCGTCAGAAAATGGCTTTCAACTCCCACACCCCTACCCTTGGCGGCATGTGGGAGTGCAACATTCGCAGGGCTCCAATCGAAGGGCACCTTGGCGAGGCCTGGACGATCCGAAGCCACGCTTCTTGGCGACGCGGCCAAGCTTTGCTTCCAAGAGGGGAATAGCATCATCGTGGGTTCTTGTCAGTTTTTTGAGATTTCTTGGGGTTGACTTGTGTTCCGCAGCATATAAGGTTCCCCGGTCCCGGACGTGCCCTACCAATATGCCTCGTTCGTGTCGTCCAGTCTCCAGGTCCAGGTCAGAAACCTTATTAGTTGACTCGTCCGCCTCCTCTTTTGCGATTCGGTGTTTCCTACCTCATTGAATTCTTCGTCACCAAGACCTGTCTTCCCTTTGCCAAGTGTTTCCTATACCTTGGGACAACTACTTCGGATCAATCTCTTGGGAACATTACACACGGCAGACCGTCACTTCCGGACGCGCCTTTCGCCATGTCGAGCAAGGTTGGAAGAACCTTGGCCAAGGGCCTTGGTATCGACGTCGATGCCCGGTACCGCAACGAGCCTACCGAGGCCGTCCAATCCGCCGCCGCCTCGTTCCGCTCCGTCGAGCAGTATGAGGAGAGGGAACCTACCGTCGCCGAGTTCCTGTACGAGCACCGGCCCACGGTTCACGGCGCTGTGAACTACATCAAGAGCCTGTTCCCCTTTTGGTCGTGGATCTTCCACTACAATGCTACCTGGCTTCTGGGAGACATCATTGCTGGTATGTTTTTTCATGCGATGCCACTGGTGCTTGCTCAAATATCACATTGAATGAGCCCTTGTGATGCCATTTCATCTGCCATCTCATTCCGATACCTCGGAATACCTTGATAGCTAACTATTCATCTAAAGGTGTCACTGTCGGTTTCGTCGTCATCCCCCAAGGCATGGCCTACGCCCTCCTCGCGCAATTGACCCCCGAATACGGTCTCTACACCTCCTTCGTCGGTTTCATTCTCTACTGGGCCTTTGCGACTTCAAAGGACATCACAATCGGAACCGTCGCCGTCATGTCCCAACTTGTAGGTAACATCGTGCTCCGCGTCAAGGACTCCCACCCGCAATACGACGGCCCTCAAATCGCACAAGCCCTGGCCGTCATCTCCGGCGCCGTCCTCCTGTTCATCGGTCTCGTCCGCCTGGGATGGATCGTCGAGTTCATCCCGCTCGTGGCCATCACCTCCTTCATGACTGGTGCCGCCATCAGCATCGCCGCGGGTCAAGTCCCCGCCCTCCTCGGTCTGCAGGGCGTCAACACGCGCAATCCGACGTACGAGGTCATTATCGATTTCTTGAAGGCGCTGCCTACTGCCAGGCTCGACGCCGCGATGGGTCTCACGGCCTTGTTCTTGCTGTACTCTATCCGCTCGTTCTGCAACTTCATGTCGAACAAGCAGCCCCACCGCAAGAAGTTCTGGTTCTTCATGTCGACACTCCGCATGGCGTTTGTCATTCTCCTATACGTCCTCATCAGCTGGCTCGTCAACCGTCACGTCAACTGGGACGCCAAGAAGGCCAAGTTCAAGATTTTGGGCAAGGTCCCCAGTGGTTTCCAGCACACCGGCGCTCCTAAGATTGACACGGAGCTCCTTGGTGCCGTGGCCCCTGATTTGCCAGTCACCATCATCGTCCTCATCATCGAGCACATTGCCATTTCCAAGTCCTTCGGAAGAGTCAACAACTACGTCATCAACCCCTCGCAGGAGCTCGTCGCCGTCGGCTTCACGAACCTCTTCGGACCCTTCCTCGGCGCCTACCCGGCCACCGGATCCTTCTCCCGTACCGCCATCAAGTCCAAGGCCGGTGTTCGCACGCCCCTTGCCGGTATCTTCACTGCCGTCATCGTTCTCCTGGCCCTGTACGCCCTGACCTCCGTCTTCTTCTATATCCCCATGGCCACCCTCGCCGGTCTCATTATCCACGCCGTCGGTGACCTCATCACGCCGCCTAAGGTGGTGTACCAGTTCTGGGAGGTGTCGCCCCTTGAGGTCTTCATCTTCTTCGCTGGCGTTCTCCTCACCATCTTCACCAACATTGAGAACGGCATCTATCTGACCATGTGCGCATCTGCCGCCCTCCTGCTGGTGCGTCTCGCGAAGGCCAAGGGTCACTTCCTTGGACGCGTCAAGGTCTACCGTGCCACGAAGGACACCGCCGGCAAGGGCGTTCCCTTCAACGAGAGGGGCGAGGCTATCGATGTTCCCGCCCGCGAGAGCTACATCCCTCTCGAGAAGGATGACGGCTCGAACCCCAACATCGACGTTCAGACCCCGTACCCCGGTGTCTTTGTTTACCGGTTCGGCGAGGGCTTCAACTACACCAACCAGGCTCACTACATGGATGCCCTGGTCGCCTATGTGCAGAAGCACGCAAGACGGACAATTCTCGATCGCTACGAGAAGCTCGGCGTAAGTTCACCTACCTTCTGTACCCCGCTTGACCATTCATCTAATAATCGCCCAATAGGACCGTCCCTGGAACGACCCCGGTCCGCGGCGCGGCGCCAAGATCGATCTCGACGATACCCGCCCTATCGTCCGCGCAATCATCCTAGACTGCTCTGCTGTTAACAACATTGACGTGACCTCAATCCAAGGCCTCATCGATGTCCGCAACGCTCTAGACCACTACGCCGAGCCCGAGGTCGTCGAATGGCACTTCGCCAACGTCAACAACCGCTGGACCCGCCGCGCCCTCGCTGCCGCCGGCTTCGGATTCCCCTCCGTTAAGGATGAGGGCAACTTTGGACGGTGGAAGCCCATCTACAGCTTCGCACCCGTGGACTCTGGATCAGGTCACGAGCCCCGGGTCACCTCGCAGCGCAGCCGCGACGAAGAGGAAGAGGACGTCATCTCTCCCACCAGCAAGGGTCACGATGTTGCTGCGAGGGTTGTGGGACGTGGTGATGGCAAGCTTGCTGCTGTGCAGGGTATGAATCGGCCATTCTTCCACATTGATGTTGCTGCGGCTGTGGAGAGTGCGATTCTGAATGCGGAGAGCAAGAGTGATGGGCAGAGATCGTCGGCTGAATCGGTCCTTAAGAGCGGTTAGAGTTGATCAAGCGGCCATGACGTGCACATTTGTTATGGTGCTTGATGAGGTGTAGTAATTGTTGTTCAAAGATTATAGATCCAGATACCAAGTTGTGTTGTTGCATATACCGTTCTAGGGATTGGGGAGAGGCCCTAGTTACACCTTCTAATTCAATCTTTTCCCGTTATCCCTATCGAATAATGTTCTCAATTGAGATCTATGAGACTGTTGAAGCCTTCAAAGCTGTGTTTCAGCATTGTATCCGTGCAGATTGGCGTAGGGAGGTGGTCTGAAACGCCGCTGATGCATCTTGGCATTCTGCCTTTGCCGTCGTCTCATCAGCGTGCGCCAACTTTTGATGGGACAGATTCCCGAGCGCTAGATCAATCTCTAATCTCTACAACTTCAAAGATCCTTCTTCGATTGTATCACATCAAGAATCATGCGAATATCATCAAATCCCATTGTACGAGCCGCCCTCGTGGCGGCATGGCTCGCCTCAACAGTCCTCGCGATGCCTCAAGTTGTCGACCGCGATGACCCCCCACCCACCCCACCAGCACCGCCGAAACCCATCGCGACAGCCGACCAAGTCGACATTACTCAGCCAAACACCACTGTCCCTCCACCACAAGAACAAAAGCCGCCCGTTCCGATCACAGTCCGGCTGTTCCCCAGCTCACCGGGCGTCAAGAACTGCCGCGGCGCGTCCTTTGTCGATATGGAGCTCCCGAAGAACGCGTCGACGGAGCCGACATTCACGACCAAGGACGGGCAGTGCTACAACCTACCGGGCACCGCGCAGTGCGGCATCTTTATGGGAAACGAGGCGGACGGATGCGAGGCCAAGCTGTTTCGCGGGGAGCGGTGCAGCGCGTTTTCCAACGTTGCTGTATTTCAGGACGAACTACGGCCCGTGGGCGGCTTCTTTGCGAGTATGAGCATCAAGTGCGGTGTCATACCTGTTGAGCCGAAGCCGTTGAGTTTGGGTGGCTTGGGCGGCAAGATGCAGAAGCCCGTTCAGGGGAAGGGCAAGAAGGCCAGGAGGGCGGTTGTGTCTGCGATACTCGACGATGACTAGACTCGCGCGGGATGCGGCATAGAGGGAACATTGGGGCCTTTGCTTGATAGGCGTTAAGGGTCTGGGACTTGAAGCGAGATTCCACCCCCCGGTTCAAGGGCTCGGGAGGCTCACGGGAGTTGCGGCACGTAGACGCCGGCAATGACAGGATGGCATTAGCCGTTGACGAATAATGATAATGACACTTGACGACCATACGAGAGTTTTCCTTCAGTGAGGCAGCCCCCGATTAGCTGTGGCCCTAGCCACCCTAGTAAACCTGCCAAAGCCAAGTTCCAATTAATGTCGTTCTGGGTCTTATGACGCTGGACGTTAGACCAGGCAAATACCTGGTAACACGACGGTGGTCGGTTTCTCGGCTCATCAGGCCCAATTCACGTCCGACTGGCTCGATGCCTCGGGCTCGTCATGCTGGTGGCGACCAAAAATATCGACCGTCGTGCCAGAGGGAGGATCAAACAGGAGGGGGCCACAGCCGGACCACATCGTCCACAATCTTTTGTTGTGGTTGATTGGTCTGTGCTTGGGGAGGAGAATTGTGAGACGCCCTGCTTGGCGATCATGGACTCTCAGTATGGCCCCGTTTGCTGAGCTTATTCTCTCGATGGTCGTATTGCAGACTGGAGACTATGGAAACTCTCTGTTCTCGAACTCAAGTTCGACAAAGCAGAAAACGATTCCGCCAAAGGATCCAACGGCTTCGAACGTGCACAATCATATACGAAGAGATAAGCTAGCCGCGGCGTCCCAAGTCTCTGGCGTGGCTTTCACCCAAGACACCAGACCGTCTGATCTGAGATCCCAAATGTGTCATCTCGTCTCAGACGCTCCAGCCCCTTGCACTGACAAGAACACCCTCCTACCGAGTGTGCCCCCCCCCCCCTCCCAATGCTCCCCTCCATGTCAATTATGGCACATATAACGACACAGACTTCCTTGATCCCTCTCTTTTTAGTTGTCTGCTGCCACTCTTCCCTCATTTTTGAACGAGTCATCCTTCTTTTTTCCTCTCTTCTTTCCTTTTGGGGTTGTATTCCTTCACTTCTCAGTGGCCGGCCACTTTTAAACTTTTGGGTTGTCATTGAACTTTATCGGCTGGTTTCTGTCGCGGTCCTTTCAGTTAAACTTGAAGATCTCTCGACACCACCCTTGTCTACCTTTCATAATACAATACCATCTATTCTTCCATCTCACCTTTCGCTCAAGCTCGACATCAAAGCGGACAAGTGCCACCGAAAGTCAAGATGCAGCACTCAATCTTCACCAACCTCTTCCTGGCGGTCTCCCTTATGAGCACCGCCGCCTTCGGTAAAGCAATCGAGGTCCCGGCCCCGGGCCCCGCCGTCGTCGTCCGCCAGACAAACCCCACGACGCCCGCCCAGTCAACCATCATGTCATGCGGCGAGTACTCCCGCATCGCCAACCTCTCCACCGTCGGCGCGAACAGCACCTACCGCGCCACCTTTTTCGAGGCCTCGCCCAACGGGAACCAGTTCAACGCCGAGGTCCTCGACAACGCCATCCTCAAGCTGCCGACCGTCATCATGGACCGCGCGCTGAACGAGGCCTGCGGAAACCTGACGGCGCTGGCGATCCAGGAGGCTGCGAACAACTTCTCGATCCGCACCGTGTTGCAGTTTTCAAACATCCCGCCTGCTGCGCCGCTTGATACCTCTACGCACATCATCTTTGTCTGTGCCGGTGCGTTGTTCTTTGCGGGTGGAATTTGGGTGGCCATGCCGTGAGAGAAGCCGTCTCGATATGGTGCAGGGGGGGGGTTGAGGAGGAGTTGATGGGAAAGATGGGAGGCGAGGCAAGGAGAGGGAGAGAGTGGGGGAGAGGACCGATGTTCAAATCACCCGGATTCTACAGACCTAATGCATCCCACCTGAACCCAGCTTTGAAATGCGGATTTGCTCTAAGTCGGAATGGGACTTGAGAGATATGCTTAGCACGGTGTTGAACATGAATGCCATTACGATACCCAATTAAAGTCATTTACTTACCTTGGCCACTGTATCGAACCCATGAAAAGATCGGACTTCATTTCGGTGATCTTATCGCTCAGCTATTTGATCTCATCTCGAAACTCAGCAATTTCCGCAGTCGATACTTCCAATGCTTTTTTTCTTTTTCAATTTTGCCTGTGGAGATATTGATGAGGAGAGAATCGTCTCGTATCGAAAATCAGTGGGCAGGCGGATCGAGCAGTCTAGCCCTTCCATGATTGGCGAGCTAGATGAAGGTATCTAGACAGAGTTCCGCCTCGATCGTTATGATGAAAATTGAAATGTTGCCGTGCTCCCCGATCCCACGGATTGCACAAATTCTATGAAACGGATCCTTCAAGACCCGGCGGCTTACACACTAGATACAACTATGTTCTAGTTACTCTAAAAACTCACTATGAATCATCATGGCTCAGTGTGTAATGTGCGACTCTCATTGGTTGCTAGCGGACTAGTAGATCGGCTTGGACCCTGAACGATCTAGGCATGCACGTGCATCGATCGCTCCTGCCAGTCCAAGGGATTTGATGCCTCTACTAAGTACTGCACGTACATCATATGTCGAAGCTCTTCCTTATTCTACCTTGAACGTCGTCTTTCATTCCTCTTCCAACTCTCCATACAGCTGACGCCCACGATATTTGGAAAATGTCAGAATCAACTCACGCTATCGTCTTTGGCGCCTCTGGCCTGCTCGGCTGGGCGACTGTCGAGCAGCTGCTCTCTAACTACCCCTCAGAGGGCTCCTTCGAGAATGTCACGGCTGTGATGAATAGACCGCTGTTAGAATCCGACTCTTTCTGGCCACCAGCGTCGCCCACCAGGCCCAGATTGCAAATCGCTTCTGATGTCAACCTTACTGGGACGCTGGAAGACCTGACTTCGCAGCTCAAAGGCAAAGTCGATGGGATCGAGGGCGTCACCCATGTATTCTATTTCGGTGAGAATTTTATCCCGTCTGATAATTTCATTCACTGGAGGATATAGCTAATGTTCTGGCCGTTATCACAGTCTTCAATCAGGGCGATGGGGATGATGTTGCCGAGTGCAAGACCAACTGTAGTATGATGCAGACGGTGGTCGATGCGATGACCATGTTGTCGGCAAACCTCAAGGCATTTGTCTACTCTGGCGGAACCAGAGTAAGTTTTTCTTAGGACCCATCATACCATGATATAAAGCTGACAAACATCACTCAGGGCTACGGGATTTACACACCTGGCGGTACCTTCAAGCCCCCCTTGGAGGAATCAATGGCAGACAACCTCCCCGAAGACTACGCAAAGACCGTCGCGTACCCCTGGTGGCGTAAAATCCTCGCGAAGGCGAGCGATGGCAAGCCGTGGACCTGGTCAGAAGTATGCCCAGACGCGGTAGTTGGATTCTCCCCGAATGGATCTGGTTTCTCATTGGCACTCCACTGGGCGCAGTACCTATCCCTCTACGCCTATAATCACGGAGTGAGCAAGAACTCCAAGTCCAGTGTTGAAGTTTCATTCCCTGGAAACCAGGCGGGGTACAACAGCCTTTGCACTCCCGTCTCTTCTCGGACTCTTGGTCGCATCGCCATACACGCCTCACTTCATGGGGACAAGTGCGGTACAAAGGTCATCAACATGGCCGACAGAGAACAGCCTACCAAGTTTAGTGACCTATGGCCATCGATCGCTGATTGGTTCGGACTGGTTGGTGTTGGACCGAGGGAAAACGACAATGCAGAGAAGCCTGGGGAGTATGTCAAGAAACATAGGCAGATATTCGAAGAACAGGGCTGTGGTAGAGCTGTCACTGCTGGCGTTGGGGGTGGAAGTGTCCAGCTTGACAGCGTTGGGTACTGGTTGTCTTTCGATCGACAGCTTAGCTTGCAGAGGTTGAGGTCTGTGGGATTCACCGAAGAGAGAGATCCTGTTCAGGGCTGGCTGGAGGCGTTTGAGAAGTTTAGAGAAGCGAGCATCATTCTCTAACTACATCTGAACTGAATTAAAGAATACTTCAACTTGCAGCTGCCATGCAAGAGACGGACGGCGCCCGCTTGGTCCTGCTGGTCCTATGGAACCCACAATGTCTGCACGGTGTTCTCTCAAATTCAGTGAAGTAGAAGAAACCCAGAGTTTTATCCCAAAGCTGGGAGCATAGAGTGATTTACTAGATGATGACACCATTCCACCGCGAAGAATGAGTAGCTCGATCTGTCTTGAAAGAATTAAGTGCATCACTAGCTAGAGGCATTTGATCTGACATCGCATTACTTTCATCTATGTTGCCCTGCACACATTCTATAGCCTTATCATAGCCTTCTCCAATGATCTGATACTTCGCTTCTATAGGTTGAAGTCTACTCCTTCCCCAACAGCCACCTCATTCCCTTCATCGTATTCGGCCCTAGCTCCGCAGGCTGGTCATGGGGAGCAAAGATAGTCCAGCCTTGGTGTCCCCAGTCAGGATAGTTATCAACTCTTGACTCAACCCCATTGTCCTTCAAAACTTTGGCATAAATCAACCCATCATCCCTCAACGGGTCTCGATCGCCAACCTGAATATAAGCCTTGGGTGATTTAGGGATGGCCTCAGGATCGTTGAAAGGCGAGTACCATGGCGACTTGATCTCCGCCTGCAACGCCTTCGACACATCGTTAATAACAGCGGTAGTAAAAGTCGGGCTCCATTCGGCGTTGGTCTCGCGTGAAACCCACTCCTCGGCGTACTTCTCCGGCACAATTTCCTTGACAAGCAGGAACGGTATTCCTAGAAGCGTGCCAGTAATGCCCAATCCCTCGACACCAGACCTCTGGCTGACAACCGAGGCAATGTTCGCACCAGCAGACCACCCGCCAACAACAAAGCCCTTGCTAAGATCCGCGCCGAATCGACCAGCATTCTTCGATAACCATACAGCAGTCTCCCAACCGTCCTTGACTGACCTGGGAAACTTATGTTCAGGCGCGAGACGGTAAGTCGCGTTGACCACCACAGCGCCGAACTCGAGCGCAAATTCCCGCGCGGGGCGGGTCGTCGGCTCGACGCCGGCAACGATGAAACCACCACCTGGCCATAGGAGGATGAGAGGCCGGTCTGCGTTCGACTCGTCTACGCCGCGCGGGCGGACAATCTGGAGATCAATTTTGTAGCCATCTGAGAGAGTTGCGACGTCGCGGAACTCTTCGAGGGACTTGTCGAGTGGAGGAAGAGCGGCTAAGAGGCTCTGAAGGAGTTGAGGTCGGGTTTCCCTGGATTTTATGAATGACTCCATGATCAAGGCGCAATTTGATGTGCGAGATGAATCTGAGACTTGAAGTTGCGTAGTTGAATAGGTGTGAGGAATGGGGATTTTGAAAGAGATTGTTTCGGCTTTCTTCACTGATTTCTCGTATTCAGTATCCGAGTCGTACCGCCCCCGCCCCCATGGATGTGGATCCGGGGAGAGGTCGAGTTGAGAACGCGGGGCGTCGGGCCAAGTCCGGCGTCGGCAATGCGATGTCGGAGCTGTCTAATGGCATCTAAGTGGTTCCAATCGTCACGACGGGTCCGTCGACGGGATGTTCTGCACCGAAACCGAAGTCGTTGACCCAGCATGGTCGCACGGCAATAATCACCTTGGGATCCGGGTATAAGGGCTGCTAAACCTACATGTACGCTTCACCAGGATCCTTTGTCTCACGTTCGCTGTATGTTGTCTTGAAATACTCCTTATCGTACACAGGTCAGTACAAGGTTTCTCGCCGCCCAGTTACGAACCTGCTGGCGAGTCTCAATCATCAGAAGACCTGGCTTCACTCGCCACGTATATCTTGGGAATGGTATGGTCTTCAGCCCTGCTTATGGTACATATGTAAATCGAAGGAGGGTGATGTGTCAATAACACACTTATTCATATCGTCCCCGTCGGAGAATTCCCTATGCTGCCATCTCACCTATTCTGGCTCCCAAACATTTCCCAATTAACATGAGAATATTTGCCCCAAGTACAATGATTCGTATCAAGAGACGAACTAACTTCCTCCATCTTTTTCCAGCATTGTTCACGATAAGGTAGCAGAACATAGAGTGCAAGATTTTTTACATTGTTAGTATCCCTATTATAGGGATATTAGTCGATTAGTTCGAACCGTGGGGTAACGAAGTAGGTTAATTAAACTATTCTAATATACTATATAAGGTATAAAAAAAGGTTCTAACCGTAAGTTAAGTAGTTTATAATAATTATAAATAGGGCTCCTTATTAGCCCCTACGTAACCTTAGCTATTAGAATAGGGTGGGGCGATTAGTCTTAGTAGTTCTTTTTTAAAGCTAATTAAGTATAGGGATTTATAAAAGAGCTAATTAGAAAAAAATATAAAGAAAAGGGCCCCGATTAAGGAGAGGAGCTTAGTAATACGGATTTTTATTTTAAAAATATATATATCTTTTTAAAATCGAACTAGAGCTTTTTTAATAATTTATTTTTAAATATAATAATATAAAACGATTAGGAACTCTACCCTTCTAATCTAGCTAATATTACCTTCTTTTTTTAGTTATAACTCTATTAATTAAGGCCGTATTAACCCGATTAAAAGAGGTATTTTATATTACTTTTATAAGTATTAATAATTCTTTTAAAGTACTATACTACGAGAGTCCCTTATACTTTATACCTTTTTAATAGTCTCCTTTTTTAAAAATCACTTTTTTTTTTAAATAAGAGAATAAGTAAAAAAAAGCCTAACTCGATCGAAGATATTTTAAATAAATTAATTAAAAAAAGCGGCGTAATAATTAAAATAAATACGAGTAGTAAGACTTTAATTTAAAAAAAAAGTAACTAAATAATTAAGACGTAAAAACGAAGATATATAAAAAAGGTCTTTTTATTTAATAAGAGGGGGATATAATAAACCCTAATAAGTAAATAAGATAAATAAATAAAAAAAAACGTAAATACTTAGGACTAGATTAGGCCTAAATATAAACGCTACGATAGTATAATAAAACGAACGATAAGTTAGAATTAGAACTAATAAAATACTTTAATAAGTATAACTAGTTATTTAACTAAACTATTTTTTATTAATTAATATAGCCCGGAGACTCGATAATAAACCTATTTAAAAGTACGGATACGTCGGACTAAGGGCGCTCGTAAAACTAGCTTTTAATTAGACTTATTAATAATTTTAATTAGTATTACTATAGGCCTAATATAATATTTAATTAAAACTCTAGTTATATACTTAATAAGGATTAAAAAAGACGGCCTAAATTATATTAATTAGGATAATAGCTACGCTCTAACTATTAAAACGGCTCCTCTCCTCTCTTTTTAAACTCTATTTAAAATAAATAAATTAATATAAAATTATTAAAATTATAAATAAAATTAACGAACTATATTTTTAATAACCTCGGACTATAAATATAGATAATTAATACGTTATTTTTATTACTATTAGCGCCCCTTAAGACGTTTAATTATATAAACCTAACCTTTTTATTTTAAATAGATCGTTTATTAAACTAGTTTTTATAGTTTATTAAAACCTATAGGCCGCGGAGTTATTTAATAATAAAAAGGCTACTCTTTTTAATAAATCTACTTACTAATTTAATTAAAAAAAGCTAATTATAGCTTAGGTCGGGATAGATATTTTAATTAATACCCTCCTAAGTACTATTACTACCCAGATCTAAATAACTACGCTTTAAACTAAGGGCCCTACGATTCCTTAACTTAATTTAATAAAAAATATAAGTTTTTATAAAATACTATTTTTTAATTAAAAAGGGACTATAGTTTTTAAAAACGATAATATTATAAACTTTTTAAAAAAGTTCGAGGACTAGTACGAGATTAGTAAGGTCCTAAACTAATTTAAAAATAAATTTATTACGTATATTATAAAAAGAGATTATTAAACTCTAGTTAAAGACGTGATCGGAAGACTACCCTAGGCCTAAGCTAAGGATTTCTTTTTAAAAAAGTACGGAAAATAAAATACTAATTATATTTTAAATAAAAAAAAGTAGATCGAAAGAGTTATTAAAGGATTACTTATCTTATTTTCTAACTTAAACTCTACTTAAGTATTATTTACTAAGATTAATAATATAATTACCCTTATTAAATAATAAGACCTCTATATTATAATTAATAAGAGCTTAATTAAGGCCGTATATAAGCGGTTTTATATTAATATTATAAAAGAAGTAATAAAAAAAGTCGGGGTTATTTTAAATAGTTTTATTAGATTAATAAAGTACGTAAGGTTTAAAATAGGACTTCTTAACGTAATTATATTAAAAAAATATAGCCTATTCTTTATAAATAATTAGAATTAACCTAAAACCTTATTACGACCCCCTACTTTTTAAGTACGTAATAATACTTAGTATTAATATCTAAACTATTAATAATATTACTAGCTAATAATAGAGGCCTAAGTTACTTAGGTAGTTATTAATAATATTATTAATTCTAACCTAGTTAATAAAATAAGTAAGCTAAAGATCTATTAAAATAGTATTTATTTTTAAAGTCTTATTTATATATTTAATATAAGCGCTACGCGTCCTAATTAGCCCTCGATTATAGGACCTAGAGATCGCTATTAGTATTATTAAAGTTAATACTACTAAATTATTAAGGATTACGATTAGTATACTCTTAATAAGGACGTTTATTTTATTATTTTAGCTTAGGGAGCTTAGTATTATAAAAAGCGTAACGGTTATAAGCTTATAAATAATATCCCTTTTATTATAATTAAAAACGGAAAAAAGCGTACGATCGTTAATTATATTATTTCTTTTATATAATAAATATATTAACTAAAGAAGATACTAAGCTTTTAGCTAAGTAGATTTTGAATTATTAAATTAGATTACCTTAGTAAATTATACTTATACTTCCCTTAGTTAATTTTATAAGTATAATTAGATACGTTTACGTAGTACGACCTAATTTAAGTTACTATAACTAAGCGGACGTTTATACTATTTATAAGAGAAAACTACTTAAGACCCGTATTTTAATAACTAAGCTATACTTTAAAAAGACGTATAGGATCGATAGTCTAAGCTAGCTTTTATAACTTAAAAAAAAGACGGTTTCTTTCTCTAATTAAAAAAGAGAAATTATAAAAATTAATAATAATAACGAGGTTTTTAAAATAATAAAAAACGTAACTTTTATATTTACTTCTAGGCTTTAGTTTATTAAAATCCTAATTAGTACTCTTAATACTAATACTTAAGGAACTTAAGAGCCTCTTTTTTATAAAACTTAAAAAATAATAACCGTAAATTAGACCCGTAATTTTAACCTTAGGGTCGAGGTTAAAAAGCTAATAAAAAAGAGGCTCGAGGCCCTAATTTCGCTTTTTATAAACTTTTTATAAAGAATTATACTAAAATATACTATAATAATAATAATTTTAATACGTAATTAAGGATACTTTAATATTAATAAAATCTTATTAAAAGCTCTAAAATCCTTAGCTAACTTAGTAAAGAACAGGTAATAATAAAAAAATATTAAGGATCTTTTTAATAAATATAACGAGAATCTCTTTTTAAAGCCGAGCTATATAACTAAGATTAATAAAGTTAGAGGTACTAACTTAATTTCTAAGCTCTTAACTTCCGTAATTTCGAACGCTTATTTATAATTAGGAGTTTAAATATCTAGCGTAAATTAGGATAATAAGGGTTTAATAATTATTACTATTTTAAATACTAAGGTATAAATTAATATTTTCTTAAAATAATATGTTAAAAAAACCGGTATTTCTTATATAATAACGAAGTTTTAAATATAGATATTTAAATACGATCTAATTAGCTAAATAACTTTTAATAGCTTTTATTTTATAAATATATAAATTAATAAGTTTAAAATAACTACTTATTTTTTTATTAAGAACGAGTAAGAAACCTCCGATCTATTATTACTAGGTCTTTTATTTATATAAAATACTAAGCTATCCTTTGAATATAATAAGTTAATAATTACCGCTCTAATTTATATTAAGAACGCGAAGCTAAGGATCTCTATAAAAATAATTAAGATAAACGGTTTTTAGAACATAAAAAATATCTTACCCTAGCTTAAGTAGTACGTAAAAAAAGTTTTTAAATTAGAAAACTAAATATTAGTAATATAACTAAGAATATTATTAGTTTTATTAACTCTTATTTAAAATCTAAACTAAAAAAAGACGAGCGTATTATAATAGTCTTAGACTAAGACTAAGCTAACTAAATTATAACTATAGTCGTACTTTATATAATTTAGTTTTAAATTATATAAATTAAGAGAGTAATAATAACTACTTAGAATAAAACTAAAAATAAACTAAACGGATTAGCTAACTAAGATAATTTACGTTTTTTAATAAAAATACTTACTTTTTAATAAGAAGAGTTATATATTAAATAATAAATTACGAAATTAGAATAAAAAGTATTAAAATAGTACGAGATAACTAAGAAAGCTTTTTATAAAATTCCCTACGTTACTAAAGCTAATATAATATATAAAAAAAAAGACTAAAAAGTCTAGCTAGTTAATAACGCGCTCTTTAATAAATCGATACTTAATAATAATCCTTATTAAAAACTTAAAAAACTTAAAAAAGTTAAAAATAAGCTACGAGACTAATCGGGCCCCTATAGGGATATTATTATACTTAAGTTCTTAAATATAAAACTAGGCTCTAGATTAACGAACGACCGACTCTAAGCTATTCTTAAGGATTATAACTATTTTTTATTTTATAAATAAAATCTCTTTAAATAAATACTTTTTAATTAAAAAAAAGCATTAGTATAGGACTTCTCTAAATATAACCGTTTTAACTTTATAATTACGTTATTATAATTAATTAAAACTATATTTTATAAAGCTTAATAAATAAAGGGTATCTTAATCCTAAAAGCTCTATTACTAAAAGCTTTTAAAATAATCTAAAAACGTATTACTTAGGGTATTATTAAAAAAAGCTATATTATATATTAAAACCCCTAGTTCTTAATAATAAAAAAGGACGGTAATCTTTAGCTAATTAACTTAATAACTAAGGTTAATACTATTATTTTTTAAAACGCTTAATAACTACCTAATACTAACGAGTTCTTAAAGGAATTTATTATAAATTAACTTATCTCCTTCCTAAATTTCTTTTTTAATTATAATTAGATTCTTTTAAATAAAAAGAGCTACGATTTAATAACCTTTTTAACTTTACTTAGGTTATATAAATACTATACCCTCCCGATAAGAGTAATAAATTTAGTAACCTAATTCTATTAAATTATAACCTATATTCTTTACGATTTACTTCCGAAATATTATAGTACTTTTATTAATAATATCGTAGTTAAAGGCCCGTAATCTTATTATAATAATAAGTACCTAATTAACTATTCTAAGATTTAGTAATTTATTTATAAATACTTTTAGAATATTAATTAAGTCTTAGTTAATATTAAGCTAGCTAGTTATACTATTTCCAGAGTAAAGTTATAATAATACTAACTATCCGTAGTTATTATAAACTATTTTTATAATATAAAAAGGAGACGGCCTAATTAAGCTAAAGTCCTTAAGATTTTTAAATAGATAAAATACTCGAACGTTTTAAAAATTAGATCGTTTCTTAGTATTATTACTTTTTATTACTACTAAATTAAGTAATTTTTTTTATAATAGCCCCGTTATACTCCCTACTTAGTAAGAACTAATTTTTTAAATAAGGAGCGTTATAAATTAAAGTTATAAAAATACTTAAAAAAGTAATTATTATAACCCTTATTTTAGTTTTACTAAACTATAGTACTAAGGCCGGACGGATTATTTTTATAACAGACGCTAGTATTAAAAAATAAAGTAGTACGCTTAGTTAGATTATTATTTACGAGCGTATTATTACTTAATATAAAAGCGGGATATAGTATAGGTTAGAGCTTAATTATAACTTTAAAAAGCTCGAAATACGAGGCGTTTTAATAAGCCTAAAGCGTTTTTATAATTATTTATTTAGGATTAACTTCTTATTAAAAACTAATACCTAAGTCCTAGTTATTTAAATTAATAGTATAGTAAATAACTTACTATTAGCGATAATAATACGCTAGTTTTTTTAAATTAGACTTTTCGATTTTAAAATTAAGTATATTAATAAAAAAATACTATAATAAATAGCTTTTTTAAAAAACCCCCTAGCTAATTTAACCTAGTCGAAGTAGAGCTTAATAAAGATATTAAAGACTTTATTAACGTACGAGTCCTATGAACACGAGTTATAAAGAACTTTTTTATTATAATATATAGTCGTAATAACGCTACTATCGATTAGATATAAGAAATAGATATTCCGGCTAATATACTAGTACTAAAGGAATAATAATTAGATCTCTTAAAATAAATCGCTTATTTTTTTTTTATTTTAAAAAAGCTAGCCGGTATATTTTTTAATTAGTTTAAACGTTTTAAGTAAATAGTAATACGATTTATTATATAAAATAAACTTCTATTTTAATAGGGGACGAAGACTTATCCCTAACTTACTTAAGTAATTAATAATAAGCGCTACTAAATAAACTTATTTAATAAAATATATAATAAGTCCGGGTATAGGGGATAAGAAGTTATATATTTTTATTTTATAAAACGATATTATTAGCTTAGAATATATACTTAGACCTAGGAGTTAATTACGACTTATAAAACTTATTAAAAAGCTAGATTACGACGTTTTAATAACTTTTATATATTTATAATTCTAATTTATAAACCTTCTTCTAAGGTCTATTTAAACGTTTAGTATATAAGTAAATAAAAGGTTATTAAGGCGCGTTATAAGTTTATAAAATATTTAAAAACGTAGATTATAACGAATATTATATTAAAAAATATTACGAAGTTTATTTAAAAAGATATTATTTATTATTATAAGATCTACGGTACTCTAATTATTAATAAGGGACGAGAGAATATAGGCGCTATAACGTAGCTTAATTAATAATATAGTACTTAATAAAAAGTTATATTAGCTTATAACCCTCGTAGTAACGGGCTTTTTAAAAAAAGTTATTAACTTATTATATATATACTTCGTATTTAGTTAAATTAAAGAAAAAAAGATATTAAACCTATACTTACTACGGCCCTTTTTATAAATAGGATAATTATTAAAGTATTATTAGGTTATATACCGTTTTATCTTATTTATAATTATTATATAACGACCCTAATTAAAAAAAAAAAACGGTAACTTAGAAAGTACTTAATTAAAAAAATATATATATAATAAATTAAAAAGTCTAAGCCTAATTATAAGCTTTTACTTCTTTAATAAACGACTAAGAAACTATAGTTAATAAAATTACTTAATACTGAGCCTAAACCCGTAACTAGTTTAATTCCTCATACTCTTTTTAATTAATAAAATTATAAACTAGCGATCTAGTTCTTATTTTTAATATTTAATAGAAAATCGATATATTAACTTTTAAAAAATTTAATTATTATTAATAAAGACCTTTTTATATTTACTTAGCTACTCTAAATAGATCGTTATATTAACTAAAAACGCTTATTAATAAACTAATTATAGGGGTTACTTATATTAGTAATTAACTTAAAAAGTTCTTAAAATCTTTAAAAAGCCTTTGCTTATTACTTAACGAGTTTAATTTTTATAATAACTTTATTTCTAACTTAACTAACTTTCTATTTTTATAAAATAATATAATTAACGTTATAATTTTACTTCTTAATTATAATAATAATATAATAAACTCTAGGGACGAGAATACTTAATTACTTACTAAATAAACTTAATTATAAATAAAAGCTTTTTAAAAAGGGTAAATTACCCCTTACTACTACCGATCCTTAGTATAAGCTACGAGTTTTTATTTATTAAATATTATTTTATAAAAATATTACTAAATCTTATTAATTCTTTAGTTATCTCTTTACCTAGATCTAAAATAAAAATATAAAGGGACGATAAAAAGAGAAGAATTATTTTTTTAGTTATTATAATTAAAAACTTAATAACTTTACTTATTAACTATATAATTATATTAAAAAACCCTACCCCTCTTTTTAAATATCTAAGCCTAGTTCCCTATTTAATCGAGCCTATTTAGTATTTAGCTTAGCTTATATAACTTCTTATTTTATCTATTTTATTTTAATATATTAATAACTTTTATAAATTATAAATATATAGTTTTTAATAAGGTACGTTAGAGGGGTATTTTTGAGAACGAAATTATACTTATTTTCCTTAGTCTTAGTAATATCGATCTAATTAAAAACTATATAAACTAAAATCTTAACTCTCTTAAGATTAATTAGGATTAGAAATGCTATTTTATTACTATTTATTATATAATAATAATAATAACCTTATTTAGAGTTAGCTCCGGACTAATTAATAGCTTACTAATCGTTACTCTTTTTAAAGTAGTATTTCTTACCTTTAGAATATATATAATTACTATATTAATTATTAAAATAATCCGGAAGAAAAACGTACTCAAAGTAAGAGACTATTTTTTTAATTAACTCCTTAGTATTAGAACCGATATATTTTTAAAAAAACCGCGTATAATAATTATAAAATATAGTATTCCGAATACTATAAGCTTAAATAAATAAAGAATTAATAATAGGGGTTCGTTTACTTAATTACTAAAATAGAAAGTTAAAATAACTAATATAATTATAACTAATAAAAACCTAACGGCTTTATAAAAATAATCTACTTATAATACCTAGATTATAAACGTACTTTTTAATAACGTTCTAATTCGTAATTAACTATTAAAACTTCTAAGCTATTTCTTTTTTAATATACTTATTAACTTAAGGATTTATAATATAGAATTTAGTATAAAGCTCTTTAGTTAATTTAAAAAAAGTCGATTAATTAATAGTTTTAAGGATCTAAGAAAGAGGAACGTTAGATTAGAATAAGAATTAAAAAGATTAAATAAAATAGCGCTTATTATAGTTTACTTTTTACTAACCTCTCGGAACTTATAACCTTAAGTATTTTAAAAATAAACTTTTTTAAAAATAAAAAAGGAATATTACTAAAGCCGGACGTCGTAACGAGTAGTTTTAATAATCTAATACGTATTATTAATAACTAAAATATTAAATATAATAAATAAATAAATTATATTACTAAAAAAGAAAAGAGACTAAATAAAAAAGAATAATTATAATTAAAAAGTTATTATTTAAAAAAAAATAAAAAAGAATAGAGGAATTAAAAGAGGGCCTCTATATACCCCCCCCCCCCCCCCCCCCAACCCCACAAATTATAAATAAAAAAAAAAAAAAAAATAATATAAAAAAAAAAAAAAAAAAAAAGAGGAAATAAAAAAGGGCCTCTATATACCCCCCCCCCCCCCCTCTTAAACCTAGGGTATTAAAGAGGAAAGTACTATAGGCCTCTTAGCTAATTAATACTAAATTATAACTATTATATAAAAAAAAGAAGGAGTAAATTATAAAATCGGGGCCTTTTTATTATTTATAATATAACACCTTCTTTTTTAATTAATAAAGGCTGCCCTCGTAATTAGTATAACAAATAGCTTCTTACCTAGCTACTTAACTTTTCTTTTTTCCCTCTTTAATTACTTTCCTATAATTACTACTAATTAAACCTCCTCTAATTTTTACTTTTTAATTTATTATATAAATACTAACTTAGCTATTTATAATAACCTCCTTACTTCTTATTTCCCTTTTTAAACTAAATAATAAAAAGGATATAGCGCGAATTTAGGGCCCGATTACGATAAAAAACCTTAAAAACGATACTAAATACCAACTAAAAAAGTAGAATTTAAATAAATATATTACTTTTAATAAAACTAACCCTAGGACTATAATAAATACTAAGAACTCTTAGTTCGTTAATTTTAATACGAACTATTAATATAAAGCGTATACTAATTATTACTTAAACTTAGTACCTAAACGAACTAGTTTTTTTTAAATAATCCTAACCCTTTATAAATTCAACTTTTTTAATTAGCTTAGTATAGGGGACGTACTTCTTTTTTTTAATTAGCGCCCTAAGGTTTTTAAAAGTTTAAAAAACTAAAAAACTTAAATAGGTTAAACTTATTATAAAATAATAAAGATCTTAACTAATTATTATAATTTTTAAAAATACTTATTATATAAAAACTAAATTTAAAAATACGAGATCGGATCTATAATAGAAGTTATAATACGAGACCTCGCTTTAGTATATAATATAGTTAAAATTAAAAAGGAATAAGAGAGTATTTTCTAACTAAATAAGACCCCTATTCTAAACCTTTAAACCTAAGAAACTATATAAAAAATTAGGACTTTAATATACTTAGTAATCTTCTCTTTTTATATTAATAATCCAGGCTATTTTATAAAAATAATTATTAACTAGCAGGATAATATAGTTTATTAATACGATCCGAAGTAAGCTTTTAAGTATTTAGAGAGGATATTTATTAATAATATTTAAATACTAAAAGCTTTTTATAACTAGATCGATACGCTTTTTTATATTTAATAACTAATTAATATAAGCGCTTACGTAGTCCCTATAATATAATAACTAAGTAAATAAGAATATAGTTTATACGTACTTAAATAGTTTTATAATATAGTCTAATATAGCTAGCTTAACCTAACTTATAATACGTATTAAATAACTTATTAATACCTTAAATTATTTAATAATAAGCTCCGCATAACTTAGATTTAATAAATTAATTACGAATTTTAATATAATAGTTATTACTTTTTTAATATAATAAGACCTCTTTTAAAAAGGTCTTTTAAAAAAGTAATATACGATTAGGACTTTAAAAATAGGCCTTATACTAACTTAAATAACTCTAATTATACTATAACTAATATTTCTAAAGCGTCGACTCTTTAAAAGTTTAGTTCTTACCTATTTAGCCTTAAATTTACTAACTAAGATTTAAAAATTTATAACTTATATAATTACGGTTATTATACTCTTATCGATCTTACGTACTTTAAAAAAATAAATAGAATAGTTAAAAACCTTAAGTAAGAACTTATTATTTTTAAAAAGTTATTTTTATTATTTCGATCCTCGAAAATACTAAAGAATACCCGAGGATCCGTAATAAGTAGCAACTTTAATTAAACTCTATAAATAATTAAATTAATAAAAACTATTAACTAGCGTTTAAATACTATTATTAATAATTAATTTATATACCTAATTAATACCCCTAAGACCTATTAAGTTACGAAGTTAATATTAAATATATTACTACCTAAGTCGTTACTATACCTTAGCCTAGCTCTTAGTAAAGCTAGTCTAAGTAACTAGGGAGGTAATTTTTTAAATACTCTAGTTAGGGGCGGGGATAGCCTTATTATAAAAACTCTAATTAAAATACTAAGGGTTTAGTTAAAGTAAGAGGTTATTAAGTATACGCTTTTTAAATATAATCGGGCTATATAAAAAAATAGTAAATATTAGTATTAAGAACTAGCTAAGTTTTATTAAGATATTTTATAATATCGTAATATATATAAAAATAAAGCTAATATTAATAAGAATACGAAAGAATAATAGGTTAATTAGTACGACAACCTAATTATAAAAGCTATATATATAACTCTAGCCTATGCTCTTTAAATACTATTATTAATAAAAGAAGCTAGAGAGAATTAAGCTAGTAAAAGTTAAAATTAAAAAACTATTAAAAAAAAAAAATAAGAACTAGGTAAAGTTAGTAAAAAAATAGTAAAAGTAGAGGAGGCGAAAAAGGTAATTATAAAAAAAAAGAGTAAGTAAAGGGCTTAATATAATTAACTATATATAATAATTAGGATTAATTTAAAATAATTTCTTTTTATAAAAGATTAGGAAAAAAGAAATTAGGGGATAATTAGAATAGGATAGGGTAATTAGTCTTAGTAGTTCTTTTTTAAAACTAATTAAGTATAAGGATTTATAAAAAAGCTAATTAGAAAAAGATATAAAAAGAAGGGCCCCGATTAAAGAGAGGAGCTTAGTAACGTAGATTTTTATTTTAAAAATATATATACTTTTTTAAAATCGAACTAGAGCTTTTTTAATAATTTATTTTTAAATATAATAATATAAGATAATTAAGAACTCTATTTTTTTAATCTAGCTAATACTACCCTCTTCTCTTAGTTATAACTCCGTTAATTAAGGCCGTATTAACCCGATTAAAAGAGGTATTTTATATTACTTTTATAAGTATTAGTAGTTCTTTTAAAGTACCGTACCGCGAGAGTCCCTTATACCCTATATTTTTTTACTATATATTAAAGTTAAATTAAATTTCTAATCTAATACTAACTTTTCTTTTATTAATTTAACTATTATTATTATTACGATTAGAGGTTTAATTCGACCTCGGGCCCTTTTACTAAGTCGTCTCTTTTTACTCTTTTTTTTTACTTTTTTTATATAACCTATCTTTTTATTCGTACTATTACTTTCTTCTCATTAATAAATTATTTTAACCCGTTATTAAGTACTATTTTTATAAAAAATATTAGTAAGGTTATTATTATTATTAATCTATTAGATCTTAAGGATCTCTTATTATTTATATAACTACTAAAGGGCTATAATATTTATTATAAGCCTCTTTTCTTTTATAGTACGTAGTTTAATAAAGTACTTATATAACGAGTACGAATTAGTATAAACGATTATAAGGATTATAAAAACGTTAAGTCGATTTATAATCTTTTTAAATATAATTAAAATTATATAAGCGAGATTAACGTTATTAACTATACTATAAACTTTAAATATAAGTACGCTACGTATTACTTACTTACTTTTTATTAATAAATAGTAAATAATATTACTCTAAATTATAAATTCGTCCTTACTAAGCTTCTCGTTAGCGAGGATAATAATATATCTTAATTATAAAGTTAAGTTATTATTATTTATAAATAACCTATTAATAAATATATATAGCCTCGCTAAAGTAAGCTTAATAAGCTAGTAAACGAGACCTTAGTTACGGTATTTTTATTATTATTATAGTTATTAATTAAGAACGTTAAAATCGCTCTTTATAAACTCTATAGCCTACGTAGCTTTAGTATAATTAAAAGTAACCTCGGGCTAATAAATACTTATAATATATACTTTTTAAACAAGCTTAGCCCTATATTACTTTTTATAATTAGGGGATTTTGGGTTAATCAAAGTAATCTTTTTACCTTACCCTTTTTATTAAAATATTATATTATCCTTTTTAATTATTAAAATCCCTTTATTAAATATTAATAAGGATTTTAGTATTAAGATCCCTTTTAATTTAGTTATAAATTTAGCCTTATATAGCTCCTTATCCTCCTTTTTTATAAACTTAATATTTAATAAACCTAGGGTATTATTTATTTAGAATTTTTATAACACTAAAGGGGTCGTTTATATATATAAAGATTAAGAAGTAAAGATTATATATTAACGTAATTATTAATAATTAGTTAATATAAAAGTTATAGTACGTTACTTACTAATAAATACCCGATTTAGTAAGGCTATATAATAACTTAAGTACTTTAATAATCGTACTTTTTAAGTACTTATTAATTATCTCCTTTGGGAAGTAAGTAAAAATTTTCCTTATAAGCCTAGTTACTAATTAAGTATATGCTTACGTAATATTACGACTCTAGATCTAGTATCCTCTTTATTATAATAATACTATTAGTACTATTATAAAGTACTAGTTATAGCATTAAATTATAAATAACTAAGTAAGTAGCGTCGCTTTTTTAACGTTACTGTACCTTTATATAACGTACCTCGATTTTTATATAACTATAGGGTACTCTTCCTTTTTATCTTTCGAACTATATATAATTTAAAAATATATAAATTTGCGTATTTAACTAGATTATAAAAAATAAATTAATAAACCCCTCAATTATATAGTATCTCTACTTTTACTAAGTCTAATCCTTTAAAAAGTCTCTTAGCTATTATAATTATACTATCCTTTTGTAATTAAGTTATAAGTACGAAATCGGCCTTCTCTTTTATTATATAAAATATATTAATTATAACGTTATTAATAATAAACTATCGTAGTAATACCCTTTATTTAGGTCTTCTTATACGTCTTAGTAATATAAGTATTATTTTTTCTTTATTATTATTATTAGTTTATTTTATTATAATAATTTTATTAAAAATAATTTCTTACTCCTCTTTATATTACTAAGGGGATTCTCTTAGCTCTTCTTCTTCTTATTAAACTAATATTTCCTTATTAAAATTAGTATAGTACGGTTATACTACTATAATTAATACTTTAAATAATTAGGTTTAATTTTTAATAATAATATATAAACGTTTATTAACTAAGATTAATTTATATAAGCATAATTACTATATAATAATTTCTTTTTAAACCCTAATGTTCGAATTTAATAGTGTATTAAGATTAGGGCTTATATTTAGCTTATTATAAATAATAATAGTCTTATTAATTTAGCGCTTTATATTCATTTCCTAGAGTACTTTTATTATTTTATTAATTACCTAAGCTTACTAAGCTATGTTTAGTAATAGTAATGAGGTTATTATCGTCCTTAAGTATACCCCGAACACGAGAAGTATTAAAACTAGCCCCTTTAGGCTTATAGTATTATTATAATACTTAAAAGCTATTTAAAAATACTCTTTATTCGTAGTATTAGGGTATTCGTCCTAGATAATTTTAAACGCTCTTTTTAACTATTAATAAGTTCTTTTTACTTTACTTATATTATAATATACCTTAATAAGTACGATTTTTAGCTAGATACTATACGTAATAATATTATTTTTAAATTCTACTAACTTAAAACTTATACTTATATTAGTTCTAATCCTATTTAGTAGCCCCTAGTATATATTAATCTACGCTTTTTTAAATATTAATTAAATAGTTTTAATAAGTAGATCCTTAAGGAATTAGCCTCTTTAGAACGATATAGCCTTATTAATAATATATAATACTAGCCGATTATTTAAATAAAAAATATTAATAATAGTCTCTTAATTAAAATTAAGCTCGTTATATAATTTAAATTTAAATCTACGTAAGCTCTAGGCGTTTATTTAGTATTAGTAATATATTTTTATTAAATACTCTAGAGTTTCTATTTTTATATCGTTCCTTAATTACTTAAAGAGGTTATATAATTTTATAACTAATAAGTAGTTAAAGTACTTATTTATTTATATATTCTGCCTTTACTGGCTGCTCGGGCGGTTCTCGGTATCATTTACACAGTATTATTACACGGTATTAGTGGATACTCACACTGTCTCGCTAGACTTTTTTTTTAAATTTTCTAACTTTTCAACTTTCCCTCTTACAAAGTTCACAACTACGGATATTAAAGTACTTATATAATTACTTAAGCTCGCTTTTTATAAAATAGTTAATAAATTTAATATCTAATTCGAGCCTTATAAACGTATACCCCTATCGCCTTTTAGTAAGTATAAACTACTTATTATTTAATAATTTATTTCTCATATTATTAAATATAATACTTAACTAGTTTATACCCTTTAGGTATAGTAAAAATAGTATATTAATAAATAAAATATAAAAGACTATTATACTTAAGCGTATATTAACTTTTATTATACTTAAGGCGCATATCTCCTCGCTTAGGCTAAAGCTAATCCTCGTAATACTTACTATTAACGTGTTTAATATAATAGGGGATATTTTTTAAAGTATATAAAATTACCCCTTTCCCTTAGTTAATTATTATAATACCCCTATATTTAAAATAATCCCTTAGAAAATATTTAGGCCGTACTATTTATTAGTATAAAATACTTATATAAGCTTAGTATTTAAGTAATTTAGGTAGTATAAAAAGGACCTCTCTAAGTACTTTTAGAATTACTTAGTACTCTATTTCTCTTTAAATATCGAGAAAAGTACTAATTTTTCTTTAGACGTTAATAAAATAAAATTCGGCGCTATTAAATCCGTCTATTTATTTATATTTATTATCTAAAGGACCTTCCCTTACTATCCGTATATAAAAGCTTATTTATTAAAAACTTTTATTACTTTTTATTTATTTAGCCTCGTATATCCTCTAGAGGCTAACGAGGTAAAAAAATAGTAGTTAATCTCGTTAATTTTATTAAAATCTATTCTATTAATATAAGGGGTAAGATCTTTTTTAGTTTCTAAATTTTTTATTATATATAAATCCTCTAGGCTACTAATTACGCCTTTACTAAGTTATATATTTTTAAATCTACCCTTATATATAATAAGAAATTAGTTAAATTAATAAAGGCTAGTTTTATTATTTACTACTCTTAACTTCTTATACTACTCGTATAATTTAGTACGCTCTTTTTTAAAATAATTACTTAACTAATAGTCGTTTTTTTTATATATAAAATACTTCTCTTTTTATTACCTCTATTTTAAATCTAATTAGTAGCTAGCTAAAGAGTCTATTTTTTTAATTTAATAACTACTATACTTAGCGTCTCTCTTTTTATTTTAATATATACGGTCGACTTAATATTACTAATAAGGACTATTATAAAATTATAAATACGTTTAGTAAGGTATCCTTACCTCGATATTAAAACTAAACCTTAGCCTCGAGTAGAGGGTTTTATAATATTTAAATAGTTAATATAAAGTTACCTTTATCTCTAGGACTCTCTAAATAGTAATATATAAATATCTAACCTTTTACTTATTCGTCCCCTTATTTAGCTACGTCTTTACTAGCTTATTAATACGATTAATAAGTTTTTTAAAAATCTTTAGCCTCGTTTTTTTTTTTTATTATTCTAGTTATAAATCTAAATAATAATACTCTTAACTTAAATAGGAGCTCTAGACTCCTATTTTAGGTCTTAAAGCGGCTTTAAATTACGTTAACTATATTTAAAAAGTTAGTTTAATTAATAATATATACTATTTAATAATAATAATTCGTAGCTTTATTAATTAGTACGACGTTAATTACTAAGTAGTATTATTACTCTTAGATTCTAACCTTTTTATAATAATTATAAAGTATTATAAGGGTTTTTTTATAAAACTTTATATTTCCTTTTTAAGTATAATTTTTCTTTAAAAAAGATCTTTATAAAGTTAGTAAATTATTTTATAATAACAACTATTAAGTCGGTTTTTTTTATATATCCCTTATATATTAGAATAGTTATATTAACTTTATATAATTAATTATATACCTCTCCAATTAATAAGTAGTAAGCTACGTATTAAAACGTTACTAAGCTAGTTATTAAAATTAATAAAATTATTAATAACTATTCTTTTTATATAATCTCTATAGTTTTTACTATAGTAGGCGCTAATATATTATTATTAGTAATTTTTAATAAAAAGTCCGGTTAGTTTATCTTTTTATTAAAGTTATTATATTTTATTACTACTTAGTTAACTTAATTCTAATCCTATAGCATAAATTCGTTAGTAATAACTATTATAACGAGCGTTTTATAAGCTCTTTACCTTATTACTTAGGATAATAAAATACTTTAATAATAAAGGAATTTAATAACCCTCTTTATAACGTTTAGATTAATACTTATAAACTACTCGTTTTTTTAGTTACTTAAGTCGTTAGTAATTTTATAAAATAGGGGTTACCCCTCGAGCCCTTTTTAAATATAAATTTCTATAAAATAAACTAATACTATATTAATTTACTTATTATTAGGATTATTAAAATCTCTATATACTTACTTTTTTTAATATTCTAATTTAATTTTTATTTATTTATATAATATATGAATTCCTCTCCTTTAGCTATATATTAACTCGCTCTTTATTATTCCTTAATTCGTACTTTAATTTATAATAACTAACGTATTTAATTTTAATAAGGTCGTTTTAAAACTACTTATTAACTTTAGTAATAGTATATTATTATTAATTACCGGATTTCTTAAAGTCTAGGACCTTTTTACCTCCTCTCGTTTTTTTATACCGAGCCTCGTTATTATTTACTCTTAGTCCTCTTAATTAGAAACTATTTTAGTAGTCTTTTTTTAGTTAATTAATTAATTAAGATTAAAAATAAATTTATAAGTAGCTTAATAACGTCTCGATTATATAATATTTTTTTAAGTTAAAACCCGAGAGGCGTATACGTTCGTTAAATAAATTATTATTAATTAGTAGTTTATTTCTTACTTTTTTAAAACTAATAATTTGTATATTAAGAACTAGTAATATAAAAAAGGAGCTTCTTAGTGATCTTTTAAAGTATTTCTTTTATTATAATAATCGTAATTTTAATAAGAAGTTACAAAAGGATCTTTTTAAGAATAATAGCCTCTTTATTAAATTAATTTCTAATACTTATAATACTTACGATTTATAAATTACGGCTATCGTAATTTCTAAATTTCTTCCTTTTTTATTATACCGTCCTTTATACTATATTCCTAAGTAATATCTAGAGAATAGTTAAGAGGGCTACGAAGATATTATTTAGGTTTTTAAGATCGTATTTATAAGCCCCTTAGGAGTAGTTCTTTTATATACTATAGATCTCTTAGTTTTATAATACTTATACTTTTTACTACGTCCTCTAGGTATACTATACTTAAAGATCTTTTTTTTTTAATTATATAGTACTTTTTTATACTATACTTCTTAATCTCGTTCGTTATATTAATTAATTAAGTAAGTAATTACGTAAGTAGTCCTTTTTACTAATTAATTAATTAATTTAATTAACTTTTAATTATAGGTTAGCCGTAGGTAAGTTAATTTATAAAGAAGGATTATATAAAGTCAATAATAATAACTTAGTTACCTCGATATTTTTATTAATTATTAAGGGTTATTTTAATATAATAAACGTTAGCTTTTTATTAGTAGTTAAGGGCTACGATTTCTCTATTTTATTTTATTATAAAGATTTTATATCTTATTACTTATTTTTTATAAAGTTAAGTAGTATAACTCTCTTATTACGTTCTATTTAAAGAGGATATCTCTTTTATACTAAATACTTTACTAATTTATAATAATAAAAATTAATTATTAATTAGTATTAATATCTTTATTATAAAAATATTAATTAATTAGTTCGAACTATAGGGTAACGAAGTAGGTTAATTAAACTATTTTAATATATTACGTAAGGTATAAAAAGGAGGTTCTAATCGTAGGTTAGGTAGTCTATAATAATTATAAATAGGGCCCCTCGTTAGCCCCTGCGCAGCCTCGGCCGTATGCCGAGGTCGAATTGGACTTCTAATCCGATAACATAGTCATATCGTATATAAATATTAGCTGCCTCTCAACCGCCCATCACAACACACGGAAGATAACCTGGTTGGCGAGCCAAGCGAATGCAGCACTTGAGGCAAGCTGAAGTTTGAAGAACGCATCGCACATGCCCCCTATCGATCCGAGGTGGGTTTCCTGCCCACCTATCTACCTCACGTTGCACCAAACCACACACAAGGAGTTGTTCAAGTGTGTTCCCGCGTAAAGCGTAGACCAGCAGTTCTGCGGCGCCTCGCTGGGGCAAAGCAGCTAAATGGCAACCACATACGACCACGTCTCGGTCGTGTTCTAGCGTATACGGCCCGTCTTTCTCATGATTGCATTTGGGAACAGTCCAAAGGGCCATGAGCATACGCACGCAAAATGCAAAAGATGCCACCACTGGCCTAGATGTCTTTCCGGCTAAGTTTAGTCGAACGGCAATGACATCCTCCCGAATAAAGGCATCCATGGTGATACTAGTTTCCGGTGGTCTGTGACAAGGTTCTAGCGTGGTCCCCCCAGCCAAGGATACAACATCGGCAATCTCGTTGATTTGATGCAAGGTGTTGTGCGGATAGGCGAATGTGTCTTCCACGACGATGTTGCGAAAGGCTCCAGCCACTGATGCCCGACCAGACTGAATGCGCAGGGTCCTGCCACACTCATCGAAACACTCATTTTCCATTACACCCTTGTAACTGATGGTGAAAGCTCTTCCCGAAACAGCCAAAACTTCCTTTGCTTGTCCTCTAGGATCTCCTATTACAGCGACATCTAACCAGAAGGGCGTGTAATCACAGCAGATCAGCTCCCCTAGGAACCAGAGCACGTCCTTAGGCGTCTCTCGATGGAGTCTACGGCGCGCTATGTTTTCCTTTTTCTCCAGGTCATTTAGGAGTGCAGTACGATCTGAGATCAGATTTCTGCTGAACTCGGTCTGAATTTCTCCTGCAATAATTGCCCCCTGAACTCTTACTTCGGCGGCATCAAAATTACAGAACCTAAGTGCCAGGGCCGTGGTCGCAAAGCCGTACATCAGCCTCGAAACTACCTGGCAAGGACAGTTGTCGAACCTTCTGTCTGCAGCTCTCTGGAGATCATAAGTGTCCAAGTCGTTCTTCCTATAGTGCGCCGGGCAGGAATTTGCTAGTGTTTCCACAGCCTTGAGATCAAGAAACCAGAAACCTATCTCATCCTCACCTAAGTCATCTTCTAGAAGATAATTTGGGAAACATTTGGGCCAGCTCGGAGCCACTGGCTGGGTAGAGTCGACGTGAATACCCATCTTATTCAAAGCGTCCTCCAATGCCCACACGCTATCAGTAAGGCCGTCGATTGAATTGGCGGGATCATTGAGATGATCAAGTCTCCGCCTCTCCAAGAGCCAGTAAGAGAGACCTCTTATCCCAACTCGAATAGCTGCAGCAACGCTGTTGTCAATCTCAGGTCTTTTGAGGAACTGTGCCTCGAGGGCCTCTCCGATGAGATAGTCAACTTTCAAATGTGGCCCACTGCTTCCTTCTTCGTCGTCCTGTTCCATACGCGCAACCACTCCATCGGCCTGTGAGAACAGAGGAAGTATGGGATGAACGGTAGCCTCGTCATCAAGTTGGAAGAGAATATGCCCATGATCACCTCCACTGGCCCAGACGACTGTTTGATTGAGACGAACCTCTACAGACATGCCAAGTATATGGCTAGCGAAGGCCGGCAGCCAAGATCCACGCGTCTTTAGCGTCATATAGTCTCTTTGATCCTTCTGAGCTGTGTGAATCAATTGTTTGATGGCCCTAGCCAGGGCAGCCGCGCCACCCAAGTCTTTCAGTCGTATGAGTAGATCGCCAATTCTTTCAGAGTTATCAACCCCGATTCTTCTGTTCTCGTGCCTGATAACTCTCTCCGCAAGAATTGTGATGTGCTGGAGAACCTTTGAGAAGCCGAGATCCTGGGTGAATGGGGCTAGGTAATTGACCAAGCCCTTGAGCACATCGACGCTCGGCCGCATATCAGCCTCGAGTCCGTAAATTGCCATCACCTCGGATAGACACTGGGCGGCCGCAAAAGCTTGGCAGCCCGTGCCAAGAGCGCCGATCAGAATGATGGCATTCGTCCCAGCAACAGTTCGAGCTAGATCCGCTACCGGTGCCGAATGACCCCAGCCGATGCTGAGTGCCTTCGACAGAACTGATTGATATGTTTTCTTCGACATGATGTGGGCGTACAATGAGCTCTGGTGCGAAGTTTGAACCGGTACACGTTTTCCCAGCTGAACGGCAGCCCACATAGCATACGTATCGACACCTCCATCACTGAGGGCCTTGAGAAGTCGCCCGGTCAAGACATGTCCCAGGGAGGCCGTATTCACGACGTCGGCTTGGAAGCTGAAGCCTACTTGATCGGACATGATTGGCCGTCGTATGGCGTGGTGTTTCCGGTCGCTGTCCTCGAAGCCTGGTGATTGGAGGGTTAGCTACTCTACAAGAAGAAGATTGGAAAACTGCTTACCAGATGTAGAGCTTTTGGCTCATATGAAATGTGACGGGTTGATTAACCGTTGGCAAAGTTTGGTGATTTTAACCATCAAATATTAAAAAGAGGGGTAATGTAGGTATGTAGAAGCAGGCTGAGCTGGGCTGAGCGATGGCAGGAGGCTCTGCCCATACATCTTGCTGCGTCTCAGGGGATCATGTAATTGGCCGGCGGTGCACGTCGTCGCTGGGAGGAACCAACACCACGAGACACCAAGAAGATAAAGGCAATTACCGATGGTATTTCTTAAAACAACATGGAGATATAGTCCATGGGCTATGAAATTCAATTTCGAAAACCACAATGACTCATATCGATCTAGGAGGAAGAGTAAGTGATGCGCCTGCTACCTACTTTAATCTGCGGAGCGCTTGCAGAGGTGAGGAGAAGTAGCAACAAAAGTGCATCCATCTCCTGCCCAATCAGGCCAATGCATCCCTGCGCTAACCCAGGCATAATTGTTAGTAGTGACTTCACGTCCAGCACAACACCAAATCAATCTTCACCAAATCGTCCACATTCATCTCATCACCACTCCGATTCCCACCATCAACGTCACAATCCCCACAGCCCACCGACAGTCTTTCTTAACAATGGCCCGCACAGAAGAAGCAGAAGCCTTCTTCCACGCAGTCTACACCGCAGTGCAAGAAATCCCCGTCGGCAAAGTCACAACCTACGGTCACATCGCCAGACTCGTCGGAACCCGTGAGTCCTTCTTTCCCTCACTCCGCCCCTTCACTCTCCCCCTCTCTTCACCCGGAACCCCATTCATCAAATTTCATCCCTCTCACGATTCATGCACTATACGCGACATTCATGTAGAAAACCTGTCAGGTAACAACTAACAACTTTCAAAGCCGAACGGCCCCGTCAAGTAGGCATCTGCCTCAAACACCTCCCCACAGACCCAACATCCCGCTTCAACAACGAAAACGTCCCATGGCAGCGCGTCATCAACGCCAAAGGAACCATTTCGCCACGGTACATCCACCTCACTACCCACTCCTACAACCCATTTTCGCACCATCGCACTCACGCTCACTTACGTACATAACGCATCTAACATCACATCTCTCATTAGCTCCCAGCCGTCAGGTGCTCGAAACCAAGCCGAAGCCCTACAAGCCGAGGACGTCGAGGTCTCGCGGACGGCAATGGGCGAGTTCCAGGTCGACTTTAGTTCCTACGGCTGGTTTCCCGATGTTCTGCCCTCTGAAGAAGAATGAAGGCAGATACAGTCAAGATCCTGAATCAGACGTGTCTCAACATCGAAATAGTCCGAAAGGTCACAAAGCGGACGGACCTGTCTTTTTAATCGTCAATGCAAAGGCGCGGCACGAGGCGCGACACGTGGGGTACGAGTGAACTTCCAAGCCACTTTTATTCAATCGACGGCATTCTAGCGGGCCCAGAAACTAGCATTAGCCAAGGTGTTTAATACCCCCTCGTCTTGTCTCTCAAGACCATCTTTGAGTAGTCAGGCAGCCAAAGGCAGCCAGCCCGGCCTCGCAAACACCTCGAGAGACCGCCACCAAACGCAACCGGTCCGTCTCCAACCCATCACCATCCCATCCACCATCATCTTTCCCTCGTGCCGTCATTAGTGCACGACGTCGGTCTTGCTATTCGTAAAAACAAAATGTTATGTAAGAGAAATAATTAGAATAGAAACAAAGAGAAGTGAAGGGTTGGATGGTGCATATCGTATGGGCGAAGTCGCGTAGTGGTATTGAAAAAGAGGAGTGGTCCATCGTCAATACCCTCCCAGCAGAAAAAGCACGTACGAGCCACCAGTATGAGAAACTCCTGCCCAATCTTCCTGGGTTTCGCCATGCGTAAGGGGAATCATCGTCGGCCAGCATGAAAAATGCCGCAAACGCAAAATACAATATGGTGCGAGGGGTAGTGTAAACGGCAAAAACGGAAATCAAGAAAACGCCCTGTCACGCCGAAGGAAAAAAACAATCAAAAACCCGGCCCAATCGATGTCCATGATGCGAGACAGGTCAATCCAGTCGGACTCGGTCCCTCCGAGATGCGAGGTTCCAGCAACAAGGCTTCAACTAGAAGCAGTTGAGGGAACCCTTCTTCTTCTTCTTGGACAGTGCATTCATGCGCTCTTCAAGAAGACGCTGCTGTGCCTCGGCTGCCTGGCGCTTCTTGCGCTCCTCCTCAACGGCGTGCAAGCTCCAGCGGTTGTCGGCTTGCGGCGTAGGCGCGGGACGATCCTTGAGCTCCTTGACCTCGGACTCCAACTCCACGCAGCGCTTGCGCCAAGCATCACTGTCGGCCTTGACCTTGTTCGACTGGCGCTCGAGGTCGGTGAGGGCCTCCTCCAGAGTCTGAGTGAGTTGCTTCTCGGCCTGAAGATGCTTCTCGATGGTGCGGATGCGAGCCTCCTGGTCTTCTTGAATTTGGTTGACAGGGCCCATGTTGTCTTTGCTGCCTGGTCGGCCTGCTTGAGTGGGTGTGCTTGGCACCGTGCCGTTGGGGCCGGACGACGCGCCGGGCAGCGGCGGCAAGGGAATGGCCGGCGGTGGAGAGGGTAGAGATGCAACAGAGGCGCTCTTCCGCAGCGGCGAGCTAATCGAGTTGGATCGTTGGACTTGGCCAGAAGCCGACGCTTCGTCAATCTTGGCCTGTACTACATTAGCATTTGAAACAGAACGAGCTACTTGAATGGCACATACCTGGAGGGCCGCGTATTCGGCCTTGAGTGAATCAAGCTCGCTTTCAGCCTTGAACTTGGCAGCCTGAGCTTCCTCAATCTGCGAGTTGCGCTCTGTCTGCAGCGTGGACAGGCGGTTGTTGGTCATCTGGACCTGATCAAAGTTGCTCTGTAGCTGATCCTCGAGCTCCTCCACAAGGCGAGAGTTCTTCTTGTTCCGGCTCTGCAGGTCTGAAATCTTCTTACGAATAGCAGACAGCTGATCGGGGAGAGGAGCAGGGCTTTTCAGGGGCTCACCCTCCGCAGTAAGGAGATCGGCCAGCGTCGATTTGGCCTGCTCAAGTTCCTTGACCAGGTTGTCGTTAACGGTCGACAACTCGGCAACCTGCTTCTCAGCTGCGCTCGATTTCTTCTGCTCCTCGCCCAAGGCCTTCTGGTCGGCAATCAAGTGGTCGATACGCTCTGTGATCTTCTCGATGCTGACGTCGAGACCAAGAGCGAATGCAACTTGGGTAGCGACCTTCATGAGATCTTCCCGGGCGTCATTAAGTTCGCATTCGAGGGCCCTGACATTTTCCGCATGCTCATTGAGTAGGACTGCGACTTGCTCCTCGTACCCCTTCTGCTCCATCTGCTTCATTTCCTCTAGCTCCTTTGCGTGATTCTCCTGAAGCAGCTTCATACCATCTTGGTGTGTCTTGAGGGCCTGTCCGTGGGCTGTAATCTGGTTCTCCAGGTTCGTAATGAGGCTCTGCTGCGTCTTCGCCTGTGTCTCATGCAAGTTACGTGCCCTGATGACGTCCTCCAGCTCCGTCTTGGTGGCAGCGTGCGCTGCTTCCAGTTCGGATACCTTGCTAGAGTTGGTGGTGATGGCAACCTTGTGCTCGTCAATCTCGTCGCGAAGTGACTTGACCAGCGTCTCGTGCTTCTCCTCGATTTCCTTGACTTCCTCAGCACTCCGAGCAGTGGAGTGCGCGGAGGCCTGGGTGTTCAGCGCTACAATTTCAGATTCGAGCTCTTCGATGGTCCCCTTCATCCTCGTCTCCGTCTCTTGCAAGGTGTTGAGGGCAGTCTGGTGCTTCGTCTCCCATGCCGTGAGTTCGGCTTGTAATTCGGTGATCTTCTTGTCGTTCTCCTCTGTGGTCTGCAGAGATCTCGTTTCGGTGTTGGTCATCTCGGTCGATGCCATGGGGATGTCGGCAACGGCGCCGGCCGCGGCGGTCGCAACCACGGTCTCGGTAGTACCTTCAGGGGCTTCACCCACAGCAGGAGCATCCCTCACAGCAGTCCGCAATGTTTCGAGCTCGGCCATAAGCTTCTTCTCGGTGGCTTCGTGATTTTCTCTCATTTCTGCCATCTGCTTCTCGTTGGCCTCGAGTTGGTTCTTCAGGGTGGAGATCATCGACATGTCCATCGGAGACGCCTGCAAACTAGATCGCTCACGAGTGAGCCCAGAAATCAGAGCCATCTTAGTCTCCATCTCTTTCTTGGCGGACGCAATGTCAGCCTCGAGCTCCTGAATGCGCTCCGATCGAGCATGCAGCTCGTGCATGGCTGCGTTGAGGTTAAGCTCGAAATTTTGCATAACATCAGGCTGGCCTTCGAAGTTGTCTGCGGCAATGTTGCGGAGCGACGCAAAAGATCGATGAGCGCGGTCGATAATCATAACATTTTGGCTGGATTTGCGGCGAATGACGGGTTGGCCAGTTCGTGGCGACGACGCCTCCAATGCCTTTGCTTGGGCAACTTCGGTCTTCAGCTCCTCCAGCATATCCAGGGCTTCGTGGTGCTTCTGTTCAAGCTGTGTGTATTTCTCGGCCAGCTCCTTCTCTGCATCCTCCTTCTCGGCAGCAAGAGTCTTGAACCTCTCAACCTCCGTCGCCAGGAGATCCTGGTGCATGAGATCCTCCGTTGACAAATGTTCGGGACCCGACTCAGGCTTTGCAGTCACTGATGTCTCGGCATCAGACGGATCAATGGTGGCAGGCGACTCCAACGCCGACGAAAGCTCCGATGAAAGAGAGCGTGATGAAAATTGGCCGCCGTCTTTGAGATCACTCGACCTGGCGTCGGAGAAGAACGAGGGTGGTCGAGTCAGGTTGGGAGAAGTGACAGACATCATAGAATCTCGGACCTTGCGTTCGGGGTGGCGAGACTCGTCGATAGTGTCCTGAAGCTCTGCCAAAGTGCGTAGGGCTTCCTCGTACTTGGAGTGCAGAAGGTCGTATTCGTTGACCGTGGTCTCATGCTCTACCCTTAAGTCGATGAGCTCCTGAGTGACGTTCTCCAGCTTGTCGTGCACAAATTTGGACTGAGCAGGGCTGTGAGGTGGGTAGTCGTTGATATCAGCCTGAAGGTTCTCCTTCGCATCAGGTGTCACAACATTGGTGCCATTTTCGATGTGATCGCCGTTTCGAACGGGACCTGTTGCCTCAGCTGCCGCCGCGGCTTCTTCTTCGGCATGCTCAGGAATGATATCATTCTGGCTCATGCGGATAACACGCGACTGAGACTGGCTACGAGTGTGGTCAGCAATTTGGCGCGTAACGCCGTTCGATGCTTCGGCAGTTGGCTCTGGAACTTTGCTATCGCCTTGAATGTGGTCCAGCTCGTGAAGCAGAGAGTCCAGCTTTCCGAGACTTCGCTGGCGCTCAATCACCTGCTCTAGTCGATCAATTTCGCGCTGCATCAGCTCGGCATCCTGGTCGGCCTCGGCGAGTCGCTCCTCCAAGGTAGAAATGTAGTCCTCGCAAGAGGCTTCATTCTCTCTGATCCGCGAGATCTCCTTGCGAAGTTCCACAATAATCGTCGTGTTCTTTTCCTCCCCAGAGGTGTGGCCGTCCAGCTTGTTCTCCAGGTCGTGGAGGTAATTTTCCGTACTCGCTTCCCGATCCATGAGTTTTTGCAAACGCGCCTGTAGCTGTGTGTTGATGGTCTCAATGTACGTGCACTTGGTCTCTTTTTCTAGCAGATTTGCCTCGGTATTGGCGAGTGTGCCGCGCGTGCTGGATAGAGATTGCTCCAGAGTTTGAATGGTCTTCTCGTACTCGAGCACGACTTGCTCGACTGCAGCAGCGAATGAGTTTGATCGGTTCAGTCTCTCTGTAGCCGTGTCACCCATGGACTCCTCGTGTTGATTGTTCTCGGCAGCTTCGTTGTCGCGGGCCTTAGCCATCTCAGCAATAAGCTTCGCGTGACGTTGACTCAGGGTCGTGTAGTTTTCTTGGACGTCCAGAAGCTGATTTTGCAGTTCGCTTTCACGCTCATTTTGTCGCTCAGACCGCTCGCCCGTGGAGGCGATGCGCCTCTCGCCCCCGCCTCGCTCCGCGCTGCGGACTTGCTCGCGCAGGAAGGCAACCTCCGCCTTCAGACGATCAATGATGGCCTGTTTGTCACCCTCCTCCACCTGCTGAATCCGTGGCTTACTTTGGATGGCTCGGGCTCTCTGTGCATATTGGACGGTGTTTAATGTTTCGCTGAGATGGAACTCGGCAGGCGTCACGCAGGCAATCATGTACGTGATGGCATTACCACCGAGCGAGTCTTGGAGTAGACGGGTGAGTTTGGAGTCGCGATAAGAGACGTGTGACCCGGCCTGTCGTGATGAGAGCTGTGAAATGACCTTTCCGAGCGCAGCCAGGCCAGCGTTGATAGAAATACCTTCCTTGGCACGCTCGCCCTGTGCGCCAGTGTTCTTCAGCCGCTCACTACCTGCCAGATCGACAAAATGGAGCTTGCTGTCTGTGGTAACCCAGGTCTCGGATCCCGTCATAGCTTCGATGGGCACGGAGAAACGCTTTTCGGCCCCATTTGAGCCCTGCAGGCCGCTCTTCCGCTGCACCAAGTTGAGACTGAACACGGCGTGGGACCGGGAAGACCTGGCGTTAATGGCCGTCGCATCTGTCTGTCGGAGGGTTGAGCCGAAATTCAATGCATTCATGAGGTCCTCCACTGAGTTAATTTCAACCTGTCGCAGGCCGGTAAGGATAATGTTCCCCTTGACATCTTCGCGGATTGTGACGTTGCCACGCTCGTGTTGTGGAACGTGGTCAGGAAGAAGCAGATCGCGCAGTTGCTCGTTGTAGATTTCGAGGTATGTTGCTTTCAAAGACCATGTCCTGTCCGCTGCTGAGGTCGATGTTGGTTGGGCGGAGTATCTGTGTGGTGCTCGCAGCTGAGACATGGAGCCACGATTCGCTTGCTTCTTCGGGCCGTCGAGCTTTTCGAACAAAGCCGTCGCCGCTCGGGGGATAACGCCTAAGAACAAGGTCAGCTTGGGGGTTTGTAGAAGCCGGAGAGCTTCGCGGATAACCGAGTAGGACGGTAACACGACGCAGTGTAACTAACCCATCACCTCGAGGTCGTCCTGATCGATAGGACCTGATGTACCCATCGTGTACGACTTTCCCGCGCCAGACTGGCCATACGCCAACAGCGACACATTGTAGCCCTGGATGAAAGCGCCGACGCAATCCTGCAAGTAGTCCCAAATGCCTTCTTGTTCAACGTCGGAGCCAAAAACGCGATCAAATACGAAGAGTTTCCTTCCTTGTGGTGAGTCGATTGCCAAGCTCGTGTTCGATGTCACCTGAGCCATGGATCTTTGAAATCTTTGAGGAATTAATTCGTAGCCTGGATCTGTGGGTTTCAGAGGCGGTCGAACACGCACGGCTACGTAGAAAGGGAACGAGGTTAGCGATGTGATGATACACCGGCATGAAAGGGGAGGTGCCGCGCAATGTTCAGACAAGTGACGAACAGCACCGGAGATGGGAACTGGCACACTTACCGACTTTGACGGCCGTCCGGGAGTCTTCGTCGGAGGCTTTGCTGCCACCGCCATGTTTGCTCGTCATGCTCAGACGGCTGTTGCTCCGTGGTGATGGTCGCACCATTGCGCTCAGCGGTCTTTGGGGCAGATGATTCCCAGGGGAGGCCGGCGGTGAGCTGGCCATGATGGGAAAGCGAAAGAGAGGAAGGGGTTTCTCGGATCGGGTGCGCGAGCGGAATGCGTTCCTCCTTGTATAAGGTTAATCGCGCGCAAGGCAAACGGTAGAACGAACGGGGTGTCGGGATTGTGCAGTCCTGATCCCCAGGCTCGAACCCTGTATGCGGAGGGTATGAAGCACTGTTCGGTATCTGGTGCAGTTGTGCCGTTGTCTCAAAAGTGTGATCGAATCGACGGGTGACGGATTGCGCGAGCGTGTGGAGGGTCCTATCTGTCCGTAGAGGGGAAGAGAAGCTGTTTCCGGTGCACTACTTCTTATGCTATCGTGGGGCGGCGAATTGTGTATTTTGTGTTGGCTGTGAAGGAGTGATGGAAGGCTACTCTTTTTTTTTTCGGATTCACCACAAAAGCAGCAGCGCAGCAACAGCAGCTCGGTGGAAGTGAAAGAACAAAGGCGTCATATGGTACCGAGTATCGTATCGAAATGTCGAGGAAGCAAAATAAAAACAAGCAACAGCAAGGACGGGTCGCCTATGGCTCTCTGGAAGCCCGTCGTCGTGTTGCGTTGCGGGAGCAATGCGTTGTCTGGCGTTGCTTGGGACGCGCGCGAGATTGTTGGAGATATTCGTAGGAAAGGGTAGCCCGGGATGTTGGAGTGTTTTGTTGCGGGTTCTGCTGGCCAAGCAGTGTGGAGGGGGCATGCGTGGACAAGCTGCTCAGGTAGATGGCGAATTGGGATTGGGGGTTCGCAATGCTGCGGTGGACTGCTCTTCTGTGCCGAGTCCGCCTCCTTGTGGCAGACACCTCACAATGGACTGGGCCGGACTGGGACCTGGGAATGGTTAGACTGGCGAGGGCCAGGGGTGGGAGAGTAAGGTACCCAGAGGAGAGGTCGAGAGAAGGAACAGGGGAACCCAACCGTCAGTCGTGTTTATTCTCCAGAGGCGAAAGAAGTGTCGACAGAGTCGAAGAGGTGGCACTGTGGCAGGTACTCCGTACCCAGGCTGGCAGCAGAAAGTACATAGAACGCAGCAGACAGGCCGGGGGTGTGGTGTGGATGTCTCGCAAATTAGGAGCGCGTTGATGGTGTGCTGTGATTGGGTGGCGCGAGATGTGACGGATGCGCCCGTTCTCACGGTCGAATGTCTCCTGGGCCGATTCGGGAATGGCAGCAGAAGGGCTCAAGGGGGGCCGACTTGGGGGACTCCTGTCTGTTGCTGCTTCTGGACTGAATCAGGTCGAGTGAGAAATAATCCCCGGCGGATCGTCGTGACAGGTATGGACCGCTTCTGAGTCGCGATATCCGACCGGATGACTGCCTGCCAGGTGGGTTGTGGGGGAAAGAGGATGTATGTACGGATAGTCGGAGAGAAGGAGAACTGCAGGAGAATGGTGAGGGGGAAAAGAGCAAAAATGGCGAAAGATGAATACCTTAGTCCACGAGTCAAAGAAGGAAGGGAGGCGGTAGACAGGAAGAAGTTTTTCGTACCTGTAATTACGGGTGGAATGAAGGAAAAGAGGAAAGAACGAAACGGCTGAGTGATTGACGTTCCTTCTTGCCAATTGTACCCGTAAAGTACTTTGGACGTGCCAGGAGCACCTCGCGGAATGGGAGGTTTTGGCACGGAAAGAGCAATGAATGGGAGCATTGAGTGGCAGGAGGAGAGGCACAAACAATGAGTTCCTCGTCTAGTTCCCCCAAACTCGTCACCTCGCATTGCCATTAAACAATGACAAGTTACCTAATTACCTAGTACCTCGTATCATGAATAGAAGAATAAATAAGACTCGGCAAAGGACGTTGAAATTCTCTAGACCGCTCGTCCCATTCCCAGTCTATGCCGGTCTTATGGCTGTCGACCTTAGCTTAAGTGCTTAATTATCGAGAAGCCATCACTATTGGCAAGACCTATCTCCAGCTGCAATATCCAGAGAGGCAACGGCAGAGAGTCCGGTCCTGACTCTAGCGATACAAAGCCAGGGTCCAGGACAGGGGATTGGATGGATCATGGAATGGGCAGGATAAGATGGGATGGTCCATCCACTGATGAGAGAGGGCCGTGTTATCCCGGGCTTCCCTTTTTCTTGACTGCATTCCGTAGCAGAGCTTTGATCCAGTCGTGCCAGTGAACGGCTGCTGGCCTTTTTTTCTTCTTTCCGCTTGTGAGAGCTAGAGGCCACCGACGTCGACGACTGCAAGCCCGGTCTTGATGCTAATTATTGTGTAAATGATGTGGAATGCCGTTTATCCGCTACCTTGTCCCGATAGCTTCAAAAACCACCACCATTTTCCATCCAACGAAAAGCGATGCACAGCGAAAGGAAAGGAAGTGCAGAAGGGGAAGGAAGCGAAAGGTGGGGCAGCGACGGAGCGGAAGTGGCCAAGCCACTTAGACCCGACATTCAGATCAGGGGTGGGCCGGGGGGGTGCCAAGCGGGGCACTTTAGAAAGACGCCTTGCCTGATCAGGCCTTAGTCATCTCAGACCCCAGTTATCTTCGTTTGTGGTCTGTTAAGAAACGAGCAGGAGGGGCGTGGAGGGCTGCTTGGTCTGCTGCACAAGACGGGAGGCAAGAGCACGACTGCCAATCGACAACGAAGCACCAAATCGACCGGTCCAGGGCGGGCAGCAATGCAGGAAGGCACCACGCGGGACTGGATCGTGGAGGCAGGAACCAACTTCAAATTGCCCACCTGCCTGCAAGGCACAAGGTACCTCTTCCCTTCCGCAGCAGACTTAAGGTAGGTACGGAGCACATAAGACACAACCATTCCGGAAAATGAGGCAGACCTAGGTACTCCTCACCTTCCACTACCTACTGCGTATGTGCCTAAATACATGCTCAGTAGGTAAAGAGTACCTGTAGGTACGCCCCCACACATCTTGAAGGAAGGTACCTTAACTGGCACTCCTCAAAGGCACGGGATAAGGTATCCGTACATGAACCGTGTGGCCTCCACACCTGACGCAGGGACCAGCGCCTCTCAAAGAGACAGAGAAAAAAAAAAAAAAAAAAAACCAGTGGAAAAAAACACCCAATTTTTAAGACGCTCAATGTGACATTGACACGGCACCTCCTCCACCCAGTCACCAGTGGATTGATTGTGTGTTCGGCCCCCATCGACCACAACCGTTGCAGCGACAACTACGGATCGCTGCTCTGCGAAGAAAAAACAAGCAATAACTTGAGTGAAACAACAGAGCAACACTGTCCACCCTTGCACCGGTACTTCGGGTCGCCTCGTTCTCTTTCTGGAACCCTTATCCGGAAACCTCTTCGGATCCTCCACGTCCCATGCCCTCGGTATCCGTATCCGCAAAGACATGGAGATTTTCTGACTTGTCCAAGGAACAGGATCGGCTAGAGAACACTTCAGTCTGAGGTGTCGTGACAAGAGACGTCCGGTGCCATGGTTCTTGTTTCTCGCAAAGATTGCTCTGCAGAGGTCAGCTCTGAGCCCCCAAAAGATAGGCCCAAGGCGATGACGGGTCATCCGTGGGGGGAGGTTTCCATCAACCATGGATCTTTCGCCCCGTCCGCCTGCAGTTGATTGCGAACAATCGAAAGATCTCTACACCAACAAGAAGCGCATTGCTTTTTCTTCTGCGCCATCTAGCCGGGATCCACGGTTCACGCGAACCCAGACTACAGCACACGCGCAAGTGCCTCTTCAAACTTGAGGATTGGCTGATTCAAGAGACTTGGAAGACGCTTGCTTGCCCTAGCGGCCCTTCCGCACGACACACAACGGCCACTACGGTGCACGATCCCGGCAAAAGCCCTCTCACTTTGGACGTCTTCTCACCATTACCAACCGGACACATATCGCGCACCCAATGGGAACGCATCCAGGTCATGGCCCGAGAGGCCGGCAGAAAATATACTTCCGACCGAGGCCTGCCAGTCCCGCCGATTTCTGATACGTGACAGCTCTGCACCAGTCCATCCGCTTTCCGTCCTTGTTTAACACTGCTCCCTCTTCTGCAAAGGCAGATCAACAAGAGAAGTCGGCGCAAAACGGAGCACTGTTTGCGTTTTCGTACCCTAGGGGACGCAATGAACAGCCGCTATAATGCAGATGAGCTAACTAGACATGTTCACGATCGAGACCGTGGGCGTGAAGATCAAAAACACTACGAGGCATCAAGGCCATCCAATGCCTCTATAGCAAGGCTCGGGTCGAAACTCGGAACCTTCTTTTGCTTCACGCTCACTAAGAATGGACGCCATGGAGCGGGCTTTGAGCCTCTAGGTCAACGTCCCGAGTCAGCCGGTGCGAGGTCTCAGTCTCACTTATACATTACTGGTACTTCACGTCGCCTCCCACGATTGGATCTCTGGCCCTCCGCACCATGACGTTTGTGAATCATTACGCGTTCAGCAACAGTTCCACGATGTACGAACATGACCCTCTAGACTCTGTAGCCCTCAGACGTTTGTGAGGGCACCTGCGAATCCTCGAGATGAACAGGCCGAATCCGACCAAATCACCTCCCGTCTCTAGGCATTGATCGTCCGTCCCGCTAATCCCACCCCAAACCTTATGCGTCGTACCAACGCGCCGTCTCAGCCTACCGACATCGTCGTCCTGTCTTCCCCTGCTGCGGAGCCACACTGACATCGCAAGGCCACCAGGCCCTTTCGAAAAGCTGGCAAACGTGCATACAATCATTCCAACCCCTCCATAGCGCGACTTGCAGCCATCCAGAACTTAAAACCCATTCGCAATCGACCGTGCGCTCACAGATTTTTCTTGGATTTCTCCGGGGTCAAACGCAAGAAATAGGGGTTTCGCTCGTTCGCCGATCCCCATCATCCCATGTCGCCTGGACGGGAAGGCGGGCGAGCAACAGGCCGTTTCTTCTCTACAGAAATGTCTCGAATTGCAGATGATCGATTCCGCAATGAAGGGCAGTTCACTGGCTGCTAGCAGCTCCTGGGAATTGGGCTACCCATCACTACTCTGGCCGTGAAACCCAATAACTCTTCTGCCCATGCCTCGTGCCGCATGTCACAGCCCTTTTCAGACTGATGCAATCCAAAATTCGATGTCAAATGGGTTCTAGAACACATGTGCTCCAACGTCTCGCATCTCGATATGCTCCTCATCGGTTCGTGTGACTTCCGCGCAGACGATCCCCGCAGGTCAATAGGCTTCGTCCCTGAACCCTGCGATACTCATGTTTGATTATCACAACGAACCCGCGTGCGCAGCGCTTATACCAGCGTTCATCCCTATCTTGGGGTATATAGCGCATATTCTCTTATTGCCATTCAAAACCTTTGGCATCGCGGAAGCGTTGCGATTCAATCCCGCCCCCCAATCGCTGTCTCGGCATTTACAAATCGCAAAAGCATATCTCCTTTCATCAAAGCCAAGTATCCTCGATCGCATAAGTCGATGACATTCTGAAAACTTCCCCAAAGCGCTCGAGGCAAGACTAAGGTGATAATCAGATCGGCTTGCCAAATATTCTGTGAGACATTGTACTTGCATGTACCCCGTTCTCAGGACCCTTTTCTCGAGCACAAGCCATCTCATCCGCCCGCTCATCCACTTGTTGCGAGGGTGGCGATGCTCACGAACTGGCGTGCCCATTTCTTAGCTATATGTTAGCGCGCAACAAACAGGGTTCAGGGTGGCTTGCGGCAGGTTTCTCCTCAATCTATCGGGCCCCGCCGATTTCGACTCTATCTGCAAACCTGCAGTTTGCTGAGATCGTGTTTCACCATGCGCCGCCCACGTCGTTAGCGTTGCCGTTCCCAAGTTGACGCCTCCGTGTCATTTCTGCTTTTCCCGGTTCATTGCCGCACGCCTGTCCGGGCCGTGGAGCCACCGTTCGCAGAGCAGTGACGACTGCCCGTTGCCCATCCCGTTGATAATTTGGGCGCTGCAGCTGCTGTATACCGCATGGCATGCAGTGACGGACGGCTTTCTTGGGCTGTACGTGTCTATAAAAGCGTTCTCTATCGAGCGGGCTTGTACAGGCATTAAGGCGGTTTGAATTCATTCTAGGTCTTCCCGATGGAACGCCCTCTCGGCTGCCGGCTTATGTTGTTGCCGTCGAGGTTGGTTGCCAAGGCCGGCAGTTGGGCGGTACCATGACGGCACGTCGACGGTGGTCGTGGAACAGTAGCATCTGCAGCTTGCAGTGGTACCAGGCCGGTTCTTACACGTAAGCGAAGAAGCTAGCTAACGCCTTGCTCATCGTCTTATTCCAACAGCAGATGTGTCTGCCGCCAAAAGTCAGAGTCGTCTTTTGTGATGCCGTGATGTCTTGCCCTTGATGGTGAAGATGCTGCTGCCCTGGCATGTATCCTGGAGAATGTGCTAGACCTGATGATGGATGTAGTTCCAACGACACTCTGCTTACGGCTCCTGGTATTGGAGTGTCTCCTTATTCTGACGGTACATCTTATCTGCGCAAAAGTACTTTTGAATGGGTCGACATGTCATCACGTTTGAACATGTCTTGAAGGCTCCTTGAAGGATTTCTTTATGATACCTGCGTGAGCATTGTGTATCAACGGTAATGAGTATCGAAATCACCCAAATCACATTCAAGGAGATACGCAATCGTGATCGAGGCCCAAGTTCATCAACAAGTTGACCGTCCAATTCATGGTGAATCGAATTTCCACTTCGCTATCCATCCCTCTACCATTCAAGGCCACCATTCTTTCAGGCAGAAAGCTAAGAAAGCTTGAGAGTTTCGTTTGGGCTTTGAATCAGCCATTGCAGTGATACTCAGCCGCCTGCAAATGGGAGCCATGAAGGCCGGCTGTGTGCTAACAATTGGCTCTTGATAGGGTTGTTCATCCTTTGGACCCTTGGTGCTCGCTGCTCCTTTCTGTACCATGTTTATTCACTCTTGTCGTCCAAGGTATGGATAAGTGCCCGTCGCAAGTTGCAACGAGTGAATGCTACCTTATAGTATATAAAGACTGGGGGGCCTCGTGAAGGAGCAGGACTGGAATTCTACTTGAGTTGGCGGCGTAGAGAATGGAATTATCGGTTATTTTGTAGAAGGTATTGCGATGACCATTGGTGAGACTTGAGGGCTCTCATATGAATTAATATCTAGCCTCTCTTACTTTAGTAACCTAATTTCTGTGTGATTACACGTCAATTTTCCCATGACCACAAGATACGAGTCGACTTACCTTTGCTACTTATAAATATATTAACCCGTTGTGACTTCTTACGATAGTATTGTACGAGCTAGCATAATGAGATTAGCATCTATATTGTTCTTATCTCTAACAGCTCCTTTAGAAGCCGAATATAATAACTGGCCAGATAAAATGCTATAGTTAATCTAATCTAAGATTTATATCGAAAGCTTTTTAATTAACTATTATAAATAGTTAATGTTAGTATCCCTATTATAGGGATATTAGTTAATTAGTTCGAACCGTGGGTTAACGAAGTAGGTTAATTAAACTATTTTAATATACTACGTAAGGTATAAAAAAGAGGTTCTAACTATAAGTTAGGTAGTTTATAATAATTATAAATAGAGCCCCTCGTTAGCCCCTACGTAGCCTCGGCCGTATACTAAGATTAAATTAGATTTCTAATTTAATACTAACTTTCTCTTTCTTTATTAATTTAACTACTACTTTTATTACTACTACTATTACGTAATCCGCATCTCACGAAGTGCCCGTTACGTACTAAATCACGTGTCTATCTTAGATACCGTGTATATAGACCGTTTCCTTTTATCTATTTCTACTTAAATAATTAAGCTACTTTTATTATACTCCGTATACCCATTATTACGTACTATAACTTATAATAGTTATGAGCCTAGCTCTTATCCGCTATACTATAATAGTTAAAGTGCTATATTATTTATAGGTCGTATACCTAAAGGCGGCCGTTCGAGTCTCTGTATAAGTATAGTTTTTTTAACTAGTCTACTACCTATGGGGCTAAGGCTGTTATTTATAAGGCTAAGGCGTAGTATAGAGGCTTATTATATAGATACGGCTCTAGGCGTCTAGGGGGTATATTACGAGATATAGATATAGTTAATACTGCCCACATTGAGTGGGCCCGCTTTTTATAACAACTACTACTATTACGATTAGAGTTTTAATTTAACCTCGGGCCCGTTTACTAGGTCGTCTCTTTTTATCCCTTTTTTTATTTTTTTTATATAACTTATCCTTTTATTCGTACTATTACTTTTCTTTTACTAACGAATTACTCTAATCCCTTATTAAGTACTATTTTTATAAAAGCGTTAGCGAGGTTATTATTATTATTAATCTAACGGATTTCGAAGATTTTTTATTATTCGTACGATTACCTAAGGGTTATATAGTGGTTTTTTTTCTCTAGCTTTATAAGCATAAAAGATCGACCTTAATGAGATTACGCTTTTAAAAGAAATTATACAATACAGTATACTTTTTAACTACATAATACGCGTAATATACCCTAAGTACGCGCTTAACGTAATATAATAATTTTAATATAAAAACTGCTATATAATTTAGGATAAGTAAGCTACCCTTTACATAGTAGCGCCGGCTAAAAAAGTTAATAATAAAGGTCGGCCGTAAAGGTTAAAAACGGCCCTTAACTATAGAGGTTCTAAACTTTAATAGCAACGTAGAGGTTTCTAAAAAAAGGGCTAAAAGGGCTAATATTTAGCGTACTAAAGCTCGTAAAGATTCTTTTTATTTTTATTATTTTTAATGTTATTTAAAGCTCTATTTAAACTAAATAAATTTACTAAATAAACTTATTAAATAAACTTATTAAATAAACTTATTAAATAAACTTATTAATATATAAACTACTACTCTACTAAAAATACCCCTCGATAGGTCCCCCCCTCTAGGGCTCAATAGATTCTTAGGCCCCCTCGACGCCCTAGTTATTATAACTAACGTAAGTACGCCTAAAGAGTAGCGTAATACTTTTTAATAATATAAAATCTAACTAAATAATAGTCCGAACGTTATAAATAACTAAGTTAATATAGACGTTAAGATTTAATATATTAATACTAGTTTAAAAATTATATTTTATAGAGCTAAAAATCCTTTTAATACGGGCTATATTATAAACGTAAGAGAATATATAAGGGGTCCCTTAACCCTTAATAAGAAGGAGTATATAATACCGGATTTAGCTACTTATGCGGGCTAGTACTAGGAGGTCTTATATACGTTAGAGTAGGTATAGCTCGCCCTCTAGACGGTTACGTAGTAAAAGGTCGGGAGCTGTTAATAAAAGGGAGATAACGGTCGAGTCGGTTAACTATTTTAATTAGTAGTTAGGTATAGAGCGCAATATACCCAGTTTTCCCTAATACGTAATACACAGTACGGCCCCGGCGGATTGCTCTGTCGGGGGGTACCTAAGGGTTATAAAATCTATTATAAACCTCTTTTTTTTTATAATACTTAGCTTAACGAGGTACTTATATAATAAGTACGAATCGGTATAAATAATTATAGGGATTATAAAAAGGTTAAGTTAATTTATAATTCTCTTAAGCGTAGTTAAAATCGTATAAGTAAGGTTAATACCGTTAACTATACTATAAACTTTAAATATAAGTATGCTATGTATTATTTACTTATTTTTTATTAACGAATAGTAGATAATATTGCCCTAGATCGTAAATTTGTCCTTACTAAGCTTCTTATTAATAAGGATAATAATATATCCTAATTATAAAGTTAGGGTATTATTATTTATAAATAATTTATTAATAAATACGTAGAGCTTTATTAAAGTAAGCTTAATAAGCTAATAAACGAGACCTCGGTTATAGTATTATTATTATTATTATAATTATTAATTAAGAGTATTAAAGTCGCTCTTTATAAGCTCTATAACCTATGCGGCTTTAGTATAATTAAAAGTAACCTCGGGCTAATAAATATTTATAATATATACCCCTCGGGCGAGCTTAGCCCTATATTACTTTTTATAATTAGAGGATTTTTAGTTAACGAGGGTAATCTTTTTATTTTATTTTTTTATTAAAATATTATATTATCCCCTTTAATTATTAAAATCCCTTTATTAAATACTAATAAGGATTTTAACGTTAGGATTTCCTTTAGTTTAGTTATAAATTTAGTTTTATAAAGCTCCCTATCCTTCTTTTTTATAAACTCGATATTTAATAAACCTAGGGTATTATTTATTTATATTCTAATAATACTAAAGGGGTTGTTTATATATATAAAGATTAAAAAGTAAGGATCGTATATTAATATAACTATTAATAATTAATTAATATAGAAGTCGTAGTACGTTACTTATTAATAAGTACTCGATTTAGCGAGGCTATATAACGGCTTAAGTATTTTAATAATTATACTTTCTAAGTACTTACTAATTATTTTTTTTAAGAAGTAGGTAAAGATCTTTTTTATAAGCTTAGTTACTAATTAAGTATATGCTTATATAATATTACGACTTTAGATCTAGTATCCTTTTTACTATAATAATACTATTAGTACTATTATAAAGCGCTAGCTATAGCGTTAAACTATAGGTAACTAAGTAAGTAGCGTCGCTTTTTTAACGTCGCTATATTTTTATATAACGTACTTTAATTTTTTATATAGCTATGGGGTGCCCTTTCTTTTTATTTTTCGAACTATATACGATTTAAAAATATATAGATTTATATATTTAACTAGATCGTAGAGGATAAATCGATAGACCCCTCGATTACGTAGTATTTTTACTTTTACTAAGTCTAATCTCTTAAAGGGTTTCCTAGCTATTATAATTATACTATCCTTTTATAGTTAGGTTATAAATATAAAATCGGCCTTTTTTTTTACTATATAGAATATACTAATTATAACGTTATTAGTAATAAATTAGCGAAGTAGTGCCCTTTATTTAGGTCTTTTTATACGTTTTAGTAGTATAAGTATTACCTTTTTTTTACTATTATCGTTTATTTATTCTATTATAATAATTTTATTAAAGATAATCTTTTGCTCCTCTTTACGCTACTAAGGGGATTCCCCTAGCTCTTTTTTTTTATTAAGCCGATATCTCTTTATTAAGATCGGTATAGTATGGTCGTACTACTATAATTAATATTTTAAGTAGTTAGTTTTAGTTTTTAATAACGATATATAAACGTTCGTTAACTAAGATTAATTTATATAGGCCTAACTACTATTTAGTAATTTTTTTTATATCCTAACGTTTAAATTTAGTAGTATATTAAGGTTAGGGCTTATGTTTAGCTTATTATAAATAGTAATAGCTTTATTAATTTAGTACTTTGTATTCGTTTCTTAGAGTACTTTTATTATTTTATTAATTACTTAAGCTCGCTAAGCTATATTTAATAATAGTAATAAAGCTATTATTATTTTTAAGTATACTCTAAATATAAAAAGCGTTAGAACTAGTCCCTTTGGGCCTATAGTATCGTTATAGTACTTAAATACTATTTAAAAATATTCTTTATCTATAGTATCGGGGTACTTATTATAAATAATTTTAAACGCTTTTTTTAATTATTAATAAGCTCTTTTTACTTTATTAATACTATAGTATACTTTAATAAGTACGATTTTTAATTATATATTATACGTAATAATATTGTTTTTAAACTTCGCTAATTTAAAGCTAGTGTTTATATTAGTCCTAATCTTATTTAGTAGCCCTTAGTATATATTAATCTATACTCTTTTTAGTATTAATTAAATAGTTTTAATAAGTAGGTCCTTAAGGAATTAGCCTCTTTAGAATAATATAGCCTCGTTAATAATATATAGTACTAGGTAATTATTTAGATAGAAAATATTAATAACGATTTCCTAGTTAAAGTTAAGCTCGTTATATAATTTAAACTTAAATTTATATAGGCTCTGGGCGTTTATTTAGTACTAGTAATATATTTTTATTAAGTACTCTAGAGCTCTTATTTTTATATTATTTTCTAATTACTTAAGGAAGTTATATAGCTTTAGAATTAATAAGTAGCTGAATTGCTTATATAATCGTTTAAGCTCTCCCTTTATAAAATAGTTAATAAATTTAATATCTAATTCGAGCTTTATAAACGTATACTTTTATTACTTTTTAATAAGTATAAACTACTTACTATTTAATAATTTATTGCTCGTATTATTAAATACGATACTTAACTAGTTTATATTTTTTAAGTATAGTAAAAATAGTATATTAATAAGTAGGATATAGAAGACTATCGTACCTAAGTATATATTAATTTTTATTATACCTAGGGTATATATCTTTTTACTTAGGCCGAAGCTAATTCTTATAATACTTATTATTAATATATTTAACGTTACTAGGGATATTCTTTAGAGTATATAGAATTACCCCTTATTTTTAATTAATTATTATAATACCCCTATATTTAAAATAACTTTTTAAAAAATATCTAAGCTATATCGTTTATTAGTATAGAATGCTTATACGAGCTTAGCGTTTAAGTAATTTAGGGGGTATAAAAAGGCCCTTTTTAAGTACCCCTAGAATCCCTTAGTACCCTATTTCTTTTTAAGTATTGAGAGAAGTACTAATTTTTTTTTAAATATTAATAAAATAGGGTTCAGTACTATTAGATTTATTTATTCGTTTATATTTATTATTTAAGGGATCTTCTCTTACTATCCGTAAATAAAAGCTTATTTATTAAGAGCTTTTACTACTTTTCGTTCGTTTAGTTTTATATATTTTTTAGAGGTTAACGGGATAAAAAAAGAGTAGTTAATCTTATTAGTTTTATTAAAATCTATTTCGTTAGTATATAGGGTAAGATCTTTTTTATTTTCCGAATTCTTTATTATATATAAATCTTTTAAGTTATTAATTATGCTTTTAGATCTGTTCTTATATATAACGAGGAATTAGTTAAATTAACGAGGGCTAGTTTTGCTATTTACTACTCTCGATTTTTTATACTACTCGTACGATTTAGTACGCTCTTTTTTTAAATAATTATTTAATTAATAACTGTCCTTTTTATATATAAAATACTTCTTTTTCCGTTACCCCTATCTTAACTCTAACTAGCGGCTAGTTAAGAAGTCTATTTTTTTAACTTAGTAGTTACTATACTTTATATTTTTCTCCTTACTTTTATATATATAGTTAACTTAGTATTATTAATAAGGGCCGTTATACGATTATAAGTGCGTTTATTAGGGTATTTTTATTTTAATATTAAAGCTAAACCTTAGCTTTAAGTAGAGGGTTTTATAATACTTAAATAGTTAGTATAAAGTTACTTTTACCTCTAGGACTCTCTATATAATAATATAAAAATACCCGACCTTTTACTTATTTATTCTTTTATTTAGCTACGTTTTTACTAACTTATTAATTCGATTAATAAGTTTTTTAAAGATCTCTAGCCTCGACTTTTTTTTTATTATTCTAGTTATAAACTTAAATAATAATACTCTTAGTTTAAATAAGAGCTCTAGACTCCTATTTTAAGTCTTAAAGTAATTTTAAATTACGTTAACTATACTCAAAAAGTCGGTTCGGTTAATAATACGTACTACTTCGTAATAATAATCCGTAGCCTTATTAATTAGTACGATATTAATTACTAAGTAATATTATTACTCTCGGATTTTAATTTTTTTATAGTACTTATAAAAGATTATAAGGGTTTTTTATCAAACTTCGTACTTCCTTTTTAAATATAATTTCTTTTTAAGAAAGATCTTTATAAAGTTAATAAATTACCTCGTAATAATAACTATTAAGTCGGTCTTTTTACGTATTCCTCGCGTATTAGTATAGTTATATTAACTTTACGTAATTAATCGTATACCTCTCTAATTAATAAGTAATAACCTATGTATTAATAACGTTACTAAGCTAGTTACTAAGATTAATATAATCGCTAATAGCTACTCTTTTTATATAGTTTCTATAGCCCTTATTATAACGGGCGCTAATATATTACTATTAGTAATTTTTAATAAAAATTCTAGTTAGTTTACTTTTTTATTAAAGTTATCGTATTTTACTATTACTTAGTTAACTTAATTCTAATCCTATAACGTAAATTCGTTAGTAATAACTATAGTAGCGAGCGTCTCATAAGCTCTTTATCTTACTACCTAGGCTAGTAAAATACTTTAATAATAAAGGAATTTAATAACCCTTTTTATTACGTTCGGATTAGCGCTTATAAACTACTTATCTTTTTAGTTACTTAGGTCGTTAGTAATTTTATAAAATAAGGGTTACCCCTTAAGCCCTTTTTAAGTATATATTTTTATAAAATAAACTAATACTACGTTAATTTACTTATTATTAGGGTTATTAAAATCTCTATATACTTACTTTCTTTAGTATTTTAGTTAGATCTTTATTTATTTATATAATATAAAAATTCTTTTTTTTTAATTATAAACTAACTCGCTCTTTATTATTCTCTAACTCGTATTTTAATTTATAATAGCTAGCGTATTTAATTTTAATAAGGTCGTTTTAGAGCTACTTACTAGCCTCGGTAATAGTATATTATTATTAGTTATTAGATTTATTAAGGTCTAGGACTTTATTATTTTTTTTATTTTATTATACCGAGCTTTATTACTATTTACTCTTAGTCCTCTTAGTTAAATACTATTTTAGTAGTCTTTTTTTAATTACTTAATTAATTACCGTTAGAAATAAATTTATAATTAGCTTAATAACGTCTTAATTACGTAGCGTTTTTTTTTAAGTTAAAACCCGAGAGGCGTATACGTTCGTTAAATAAATTACTACTAGTTAGTAATCTATTTTTTACTTTTTTAAAATTAGTAATTTTCGTATTAAGAGCTAGTAGTATAAAAAGGGAGCTTTTTAATAAACTTCTAAAGTATTTTTTTTTAATTATAATAATCGTAACTTTAATAAGAGGCTGCGAGAGGATTTTTTTAGGGGTAGTAACTTCTTTACTAAGCTAACCTTTAGTATTTATAATATTCGTAATTTATAGATTATAACTATCGTAATTTCTAAATCTCCTCTTTTTTTATCGTACTATCCTTTTTATTATATTCCTAAGTAATATCTAGGGAAATAGTTAAGAAAGTTATGAAGAGATTATTTAGATCGTAGGCTTTAAGGTTATATTCGTAAGCCCCTTAGGAATAGTCCTTCTATATACCGTAGATTTCTTAGTCTTATAATACTTATACTTCTTAGTATCCTTAATAAATATACTATACTCAAAAATCTTTTTTTTTTAATTATATAGTACTTTTTTATATCGTGTTTTTTAAGCTCGTTCGTTATACTAATTAATTAAGTAAGTAGTTATATAAGTAGTTCTTTTTATTAATTAATTAATTAATTTAGTTAATTTTTAATCGCGGGCTAGCTATAAGTAAGTTAATTAATAAAAAAGGATTATATAAGGTCGATAATCCCTTTGGGGTCCGGTCCGCCTCATTGGGGGCCATCTTCGCCTTCACAGGCAAGCTGGTTTATTAGGGTTAATATCGAGTGTCTTTATTACGTACTTTAATAAAACTTTATAACTAACTATAGCCGGCCGTAGCTATTACTAATTATTAATACTAACTAAACTTAAGATATTAATAACCCTATTACTATAGTATATTAATCGCTTTTTTAATAACTAAATACTACCCCTTACTTTTTCCCCTTATCTTATTTAATAATAACCTCTCCTTATTAATATTTTTATTTAATACGCTTATTTATACTCTTTTTAAGCTCTTAATTATATTATTAAATCTAGGCTTATTTATATTACTCTATTATATTAAAAAGGCGTTAATAAAAGCGACGCTTATTATAATATATTTATTTATTTTTTATAAGTTAATATTATAAATATAGTATTTATTAAAGCGGTCTTTTTATAACTCGGGGTCCTTTAGTATAATACTTATAAAATCGAACTTCTAGTTATTAAAAAAGCCCTAAGGGTCGACGAGCTATTAGTAATATCTTAGTATTTTAATAAAGTATACTTAAGGTAAATAGTTAGATAGTAATAATAATAGTAATAGTATAATAGTAATAAACGGTAAGGGAAGTAGCGTTTTTAATTTTAATAGAAATAACGAGGTAACGAATATATATATATGCGAGTTAAAGTTAAAGATATTAATAAGGTTAGTATTATTCTTAATAACGGCGACGAGGGTATTTCTAATATTATATTATTATAAGCTACTATTACTTAAAAGGGTAATTAACTTAGCTAGGTGCGTAGTAGGCTTATAAAGTAATAGTATTAGGTACTTAATATTATTATTAATAATCCGTAGTTATGAACTTTGTAAGAGGGAAAGTTAAAAAGTTAGAAAATCTAAAAAAATAGTTTAGCGAAATAGTATGAGTATCTACTAATATTGTGTATTAATACTATATAAATAATACTGAGAACCGCCCGAGTAGCTAGTAAAGGCAGAATATATAAATAAATAAGGTCGATAATAGTAGCTCGGTTACTTTAATATTTTTATTAATTATTAGGGGTTATTTTAATATAATAAACGTTAGCCTTTTATAAGTAGTTAAAGGCTACGATTTTTTTATTTCGTTTTATTATAGAGATTTTATATTTTATTACTTACTTTTTATAAAGTTAAGTAATATAATTCTCTTATTACGTTCTATTTAAAAAGGTCGTTTTTTTATATTAAATACTTTACTAATTTATAATAATAAAGATTAACTACTAATTAGTATTAGTATCTTTATTATAAAGATATTAGTTAATTAGTTCGAACCGTAGGTTAACGAAGTAAGTTAATTAAACTATTTTAATATACTACGTGAGGTATAAAAAGGAGGTTCTAACCGTAGGTTAGGTAGTTTATAATAATTATAAATAGGGCCCCTCGTTAGCCCCTGCGCAGCCTCGGCCGTATGCTAAGGTCGAATTGGACTTCTAATCCGATAGTTAAACCTAAGTTGGCATGCGTGCTTATCCCTAAGGAAGTTGATAAGTCTTTCTTAACGTTAACTAAATCACGAAGATTCGCGTTTCATTAAGTAATTAAGGTCGCAAACGTAAGCCTTGTAAAGATTTATACAAAGAAGGCATCCATTTGGCAACAGCAATAGGGCTCCTCTCCGGGTATTCCATGCGGTACTTATTGAAGTCGTCTAATTCCTCAGACTCCGCGCGGGAAAGTCGCGATACTAGACTCCAAGGAGGCTAGGAATAGTTTTAGTACCTAAATTGGTCCTTATAGCCTGCTAAGAGCGACGCTCTCACAAATGCCCTCACGTCATTAGTTTATTAATGGTGTTTGCATTCCTGCTTCATTGTTTGATCCAAGATCCCCGACTTGACTTTGCATTGATAGGTACGTTCTCTGAAGTCTTGGACCATGACAGTACTAATTCTTGAACATGAATAAATGGTAAAGATTTGACGATGAGTGAGAACTTGCCACGAAGTCTTGTAATTGCAAATGCCATGTCTATGAGAGAGTTCCATTATCTTCGTGACGGTTGTGGCGATATGGTAAGTTGAGAGTCTTAATCAACATATGTTCGCAATACCATTTAAGTGAACTATGGAAGGACCCCCAAAAACGACCCTGTCACGCCTGTGTTCGTACGCTGATGTCGGTGTTCAGCATCCAAGGGGACCATGGATGTGCCTTGGTCGGCGTTTGCTTCGGTGACAGCAGAAACAAGAAAGCTTTGGTGCAAATGACACAATCGCCAACCTTATTTGCAGTCTGGCGAGTCGCTCGAAACGAGTCATAACAGGAGAGACCCTTGTCAATCATAAGCCCTCGACGTGCCAGCAGCACTGCGTTGTGTCACTCTGATCAATTGACGGGCGGTGCTCGTAAACTGAACTGCAATGAAGATCGAGGGATATGTGTGAAGAAAGATCTAGTTCTCATCATCTTAGTAGTTTGCTTTTGTAAACCTGATAGCTAATTGCTTTAAAATGGGGTATCTAACTCGCTGTAGGTGGTTTCTGGAAGATTTTCAGGGGATCACAAAATGCTACCGTAAAACTGGCCGCGCCAAACGTCACGTCCTCTCCTCAACGGACACCGGCCTCGTACCGTCAAATATGTGGTCCGGCCGATCCGGCTCGGGCGACATCATCGACCCTCCACCCTGCATCATCTCCCTCTGTGCCGGCGTCAAACCCTTCGTCGTGCCTGTGGTGTCTTGCGTAATGAGCCCCTTTGTGTACCCGCCCGGCGTATCATCCAGATGGTGGCAATCACACGAGTTCATCTTTGTAAACGCGAGCAGCTTGTTCAGTACCGTGAACTCGACCTTGAGCTTGATACTGTAGACCAGGGGCTTGCTTGTCGTCTGGAACATAAAGTTGTTGGTGTACTCGAGCACGATAAGCCCAACATCCAGTAGGAAGACGAGGACGAAGAGACCAAGCAAATACCACGATATCAGCTTGGCCGCCCGCGTCTTAAACGCAAACAGAGGCTTCAGATTGAAAAACCCTTGCCGCGCAAATATCCCCGTGATGAACGTCTCCTGCAGCGTAAACACCACAATCGACACCTTTTCATACACGCCGTACCGCTCAATCCAACCTCCCTGCTCCCCCGCCGGCGTCGCCCAGCACAGAACCCACAGCACCGCCATGGGGATATGTATCGCGCACCCGTTGGCGACGATCATGGCCAGCACGAGACGTATCGACGTGCGGTTGTACACGACGAGGTGCAACCGCGACCACAGCACGACAGACTGACCTGTCACCATGGCGCACCAAGCCATCAGCGCGAACGCGCCCGGGACGACGGTTTCGCCGCGACTGAGGTAGCGGATCAGCGAGACGATGGCGTGAACAAAGATGCCCGTGTTGGCGACGATCATGCTCCAGAAGTAGCGGCCGCGACGCTGGCGGAAGGTGCTGAAGATGAGGACGTAGATTTCGACGGCGTTGTAGATTCCTGCTGTGGCGAGGGCGGCGATGGCCATTGCCTCCTGGCGGGTGAGGTCCAGGGCGCCTTTGATGTTGTCTGCCATGGTTTGTGCGTTTAATTCGTGGCTTTCTTGCTCCTAGATCATGTGTTCCGTTCGCTCGCTCGCGAATACGTCGGTTTGGGGTTGGTGGGAAAAATTGGAGGGCGAGGAGCGGACCGAATCGTGTCGGCAATGCAAAGAGCGCTGCTCCCCATTCATGGGTTCCTTGGTCGATGGTGTTTGACGAGAGCCTCTCCTCTACAATGCTCTCAATAACGTGTTGGTCGTAGGAGACGCTTTTGCTCAATACATATATGGGCGGCCAAGAATCTCGGGCCCGGTGGAGTTCGGAGCCATTGGGCAGCAAAATGGTATATGTGACCGGGTGGAGCGTAGACGGACTCTGGATGGTAATTGTGTGGTTGCTCCCGTCCTATAAAGCAAAGAACGCGCTTCGTCCCTTGTCTAGTCTTTAAATAGGGTTAACAACGATGAGTCGGGTTAAGGTTTCGAAAATCGGTATCGTTGAAACACTCCATGGTTTAGCCAGCCGAAGTCTGCAAGAGTTGGATGCTGTTTGCATGCACAAAGGCGCAGATACGCGGAGAAGAAGGGGGTATGCGAGGACCTCGGTGTCGGTTTCCCTGACTCGCTCTCGCCGGAGTAGAGCTGTCTACGGCGTAGAGAGGACAGAAACCATCGGCGTAAGGCGTGATCTCCATCTGATGTTCGCGATTTTACCCCAAATCCCTTTCGTCCGCCCCGGTGTGCTTTGACGATCGACAGCACCATTAATGTGTTAGAGCCAAGCCAACCCGACGGCCGGCAGCCGATTCTTATGTGATAAGGCGGTCGGCGACCTACACTTTGACATCAAACTTGAGATCATTTTTGGGCTAAATACCCAGGCGAAGGGCTGATGGACTACAAAAGCTATAAGAGAAAGGTTGCTGGTTCTGTGTGTGGGGCGCGTGGATGGACGGGTCATCGGGCATCATCTCAATCTTTCAGATGCGTACTGTTCTCTCGCCGAATAGTTCCTGGGTCAGCCTTTGATACGGCGCAACTCACTAGGCGACATGGACTGTAATGGTAGTTGACAGCGAGGCCAGACTTGTTTACTATGGAAGAGAGAGAAGGAGGCGGCTGACCAACAACAAAATTGTTGCTCCTAGCTTTCCGTCCCAAACTAAATCTGACCGTTATTCGAAACTCAATGGCTTACCTTACTTGCCTCCTTACCTGGATCACTAACCGCAACTCAAGTAGGTTGATAAGCGCTAGCAAGAAACCCAATCTTCGTGGAGGGTTGCCTTATCATGTCTCGATGGGTATGTTGGTACCGCGAATCAAATCTCTTCTCCGTAAATCGCTCCGGATGACGATCCTTTTCGGCGCCGTAATGAAATGCTTCCAGGTCTGATTAAACGGGGCCGCACCGAGCTGTTCGATTCTAGCGAGCCTGGACCGAAGCCGGTGGGCAAGCCCTACTCGGGTATTTCGTTGAGATAGAATCAACGTTGTCTCATCTGGAGAAATAATCGCCTCTACTACTAACGGTCTACTTCGAAGAGCGAGGCCATTACGTGCCAAACTAAAGCCAGACTGATTTCAGATCTGTTCTTCGCCGAAAAAGCGCGCGATGCGCGGGTCTGGGAACTCAAGCGTGAGAGATATGCAAGAAACGCTACTTCCACAAAACTTACTAATCTGAGCTTGTAACAACTGCTTGTGGGACACTCTAACGGCGTTCAAGTACAACTTGAGCATCTTCTGCGTTGTTACAAAGCGCCGAAGCCAATCTTGAAGAGATTGACGTTGGTCTCAGCACCATAGTAGCCTGGACAGAGTTGCCCTTGTGATTGCCCCTGATGATCGACGCAGCCCTCAAGGCCAGGTCAAGCCCACAGTACAAAATCTACACGGCTGCGTATTGGCCATAGGTTTTCAGATCTTGCCACCTGTTCATGGCACTATCGCGCTTTGCATCGCAAACACGAGAATTGAGCGAATGCTTACATGGGTTGCAGGAGGCACATCATGAACTTCTGGAACATATTCATTCGCCGAAATGGTAACACTGGACGAAGTCCTGCATCAAGATGCATCAAGAAGAAGCGAAGTCGGCGCATTGCAACCTCGAGGGGTCGTAGATGCTAGCTCTGATGCATCTTGAATATTCTACTGCGCTTTTGGCTCTTTGCGGATTCATCACCCGCAAGTATCCTGCACCAGCAAGGAGGATTGGGTTACCATTGACTGGCACCTCGTCTCGGCAGAACCCCCTGCTGCTCAACTACAAGCTTCAAGTTCTTGGTTCGGCTATTGATATCCTAGCCGGCCGTGCGCGCGATTAGACCTCTGTAGGTGGGATTCCATATCGTCGCCAATTCGCTCGGGTATGGGGGAACCCCATCTCACCCTGTGATGAGATAGCTGTCCGAACGGACACAATATGCACCCTATTCTCACACGGGAGCACGAACGATTCTCCTCATGACGGGGGCTTGTTCAAGTAGAGATAGGGCTCGGTCCGGGGGCTCTGCTAACTGGGAAAATTGAACCGTTGTTTCATGCGTCGACACGTGGGAGAAGGAGCCCAGTGACCCATCGCTCAGCCATTCAATCTCGCGGCAAGGCGATCAGCCTGTCAAGTCGTCGGGCCGCCGTCCTGCACTACCCCCTCGACGGTCGGACCTCTTGGCAGGAATCGTACGCCCGGCTTCGCATGTCTTTTGAGGATTGTGGCATGATACTAGCATAGGTTTCGATCGTCGAGTCGCGGTCGGATTCGCTCCTCATCGTGGATTATGGTAGTGGCCATCGTGCGGCATGCTACGTGGTGCACTGCCAGCGCGGGGGATCATGCATTCTCGAAGCGGTTGAATCCTCATACGCGTCTGTGTAGCTGATGTTGAAAGTCTCCGTAGCAGAATTACTCCGTACCGACACCGAATTCGAGAAACCTGAAGACTGGAAGCTTGTTCTATGCATGCAGCATAACCAATCCCACGTCGCTTGGGGACGCCAACGGGAGAGGGCCGGTGGGATACTGGGTATTGCATCCGATGGGGATCAGATGGCATTCGGGGCAAAGACCCAATCTAGACAGTCCTCTTGAACAGAGATTGCTCAGTAAAGCTAGAGATCATGTGGAGGAACGATTCAGCGGATCTAGGAGGCGGGAGAGTCTGAAGCAGATGATCCAGGGTCTGATCTGGCATTTGGCGTTGAGGAGCAGCTGCGAAGATGCCGCTGACAGAGCACGGCAGTCATTCTCACGTGACTTAGTGACTGGTTCGCGCTAGGACCATCGGCGCTGACCCGTCCGATTGCCCCGATGCCCCACCTGCGCAAGGCGAGACGCGTCTTTGCGCCGTGAATCTGTGTCGATGACATCGAGATATCATGCTGTCGATGGTGCATCTCCAACATGCCCTAGGTGCCCTCCACCGTATTCACGACGCCTCATAGTCGCAGGCTGGCCAAGAACGATTCAAATCGCTAAGAGCCATGCCTGCCGAAGTGATCGACCTTCTCTCCAGCAGCCCCTCGGGGCCCTCTTCTGCGAACGCAAGACCCCCACTATCTCGTCCTGTGCCACCGGCTGTTGTAGCTGTCGCAACGGCGCTGGCATACGGCGATGAAGATGTGTTTGATTTAACAGCCGAATCACCAGAGATTGTCCCGTCCGCACTGCCGAAAGCGACGTCCCTGTCATTTACAAATTCAGCAACAAAACGTGCACGAGAGGAAATTGTTCATGTGAATACGCCCATTTACTTCAACTCGGACGACTTTGATACGACTATCGATCTCGAAAGCAGCCTACCAATTGAAAATGGGTTGAACAACGAACCACGAGAGCGCAAAAGACCACGACTCTCGTCTCCTCGTCGCAGCCGCAGATCCTCCTTCGACCGCTCCCATTCCGCCACTAATCACAACACCCGGCCGCCTGAGAAGCAGGGTGACGGTTTGCGACGAGTACGTACAGTTGTGGAACCAATCGAATTCTCAAGTTCTCCCGGTGTCTTCTCTCGACCGAGGACAAGTGCTCCAGCTGCTTCAACGGCGGTGGATAGGCTTGACTCCGATGACCCGTTCGCAGCACTGCCGCCTTCAGCGCAGCCTGCGCCGGCATGCGAGAACCCGCGCCCGACGAATGCTACAGCCACCGGGACCGGCCACATAAACTACCAATTAAGCTCCGATGATCCCTTTGCGAGTTCGCCACCTGTGGCACGGAAAACGATACCACAGCCGTGTGCAATAACTTTAGACGATGACGATGGCGACCCATTTGCCAGCTCACCGAGACGAGCGCCGACGGAGACTATGAAACCACCAGATACAAGAACATTAGCTGGGACTGCGGTCAAGGGGAAAGAGAAGGCCGTCTCACCGCCCAGACGAAAGGCTCATTGGGACCCCATCTCAAGCTCTGCGCCCGAGCTAAAGACCAGAAGTGATCCATTTGAGAGCTCTCCTCCTCCACCGCGAAAGACCATGACCAAAGCCGCTAGCGCTGTGATTAATCTCAGCGACTCTGAGCTGGAGCCTGCAGCCCGCGGTCTCGATGCCGACTCGGACGGAGAGTTCCCAGACCTCGATAACTTTGATGTTTCGAAACTCAAAGCACGATTGTATACGAAAAAGCCAGCTTCGCGAACCACCTCAAAGGCGCCATCGAAAGCCACCTCGAAATCGAGTACCAGCCGCGCACCGACGACAAAAACAGTGGAAGAAAAGACGAGAGAGAAAGAAGCGAAAGCTGCGGAACGAGAAAGAGAAAAGGAACGCAAGAAGCAAGAGAAAGATGCTGCCAAGGAGCAAAAGGCCAAGGAAAAGGAACGAGCGGCTGCGCTGGCAGAGGTCAACAAGATCAGGACCGACAAGAAGGTGTCAACCCCCGAAATGATTGCAGACCTCCCGGCTAGCCTGCCCCCGGCCATGACGCTTCAAATACAGACATTATTAAAAGACCTCGACGTGCAGCACTCTACCTGGGAGAGTCCCGTGGACAACGTGGTTAAGTGGAGGAGAAAAGTTGCAAGTCGGTTCAACGACGAGCTCGGGCACTGGGAGCCGATTCCTATGCGCGTTGAACCAGACAACTTCGCGCTTGTCATTGTCACTGCGTCTGAATTTGTCACATACGCCCTGGGACCCGAGGGTAACAACCTCGAGGCCCACGTCTCCAAGATGAAGCAACATTTCCCACAGGAACAGCTCATCTATCTAATCGAAGGCCTCAACCCTTGGATGAGAAAGAATCGCAACATTCGGAACCGACAATTCGCATCTGCCGTGCGCGGCGAAGATGCTACAACAGCAGGAGATGCCCAGGCTTCGACGAGTGCAGCCGCTCCCGCCCCTCAACTGCGGCGGCGCAAGAATCAGCAGCCGCAGGAGTACATTGACGAAGACTCGGTCGAAGACGCCCTGCTCCAGCTGCAGGTCATTTACGACGTGCTGATCCATCACACCGCCGCGGCCGTCGAGACGGCGCAGTGGGTCGCAGTCTTCACGCAGCACATCTCGACGGTGCCGTACCGGAAGCAGCGCGAGGCGGCCAACGCCGCGGGCGCCGGCTTCTGCATGGAGACAGGCCAGGTCCGCACGGGCGAGGACGTCAAAGATACCTACGTGCGGATGCTGCAGGAGATTGTGCGCGTCACGCAGCCCGTGGCGTACGGCATCGTGTCCGAGTTTGGGACGGTCGGGGAGCTGGTCAAGGCGTTTGAGGAGCGAGGGCCGCTTTGTCTGGAGAACTGCCGCAAGAGTACGAATAAGGATGGCGGTTTTTCGGATCGGGCCATTGGGAAGGCTGTCAGTAAGAGGATCTACAAGATCTTCACGGAGACGGACGAATGGAGTACGGATGTATAGGGTAAGAATAGGACAGGAGTGGTTTGTTTTGTATGAATAACGACTAGATGATTGTATCGGCATGGCATTCACAGTTGTGAGGTAGGATTCCATTATTCCGGCAGATATGGGTTCAAGAAACCAAACTCCCAATGCAAATTCATAATGAAGACCATAAAAGTGGTTTCTTACGTTGGCTACTTCTGTTTCTATTCATTTTCGACATGAAGCACCTATCTAGACTTTAAAACTCTCCCTCTCCCACGCCACCAGCATCAATATTCAGCCCAATACGTATCTCAGAAACTTCAAAGACAAGTGATAATTCCCGTGAAAAGAGTTTGATATTTACACCCTGAAGCAAAGCCCTTGTTGAAAAGGCCGCCGAGGTGACTGATGAGTACCGGCCCCCCTGGCCACGGGATGAGGGGTTCGAACCCTCCAGCACTCATCGATGGTCATGTTACGCTTTGATTATAGGCAGTGTGCATCTGACATTTGTTCCGCTTTGCTTGTAGACAGTTTGGCTTCTGACATGGGTTTATTTCGGCCCCGTGTCTTCGGTGCGCCTGACTGATAGACCAGAATCCCGCCTCCAGAAGACATAGGGCCACCGACAATAGCGAGCGCAAGACTCGTAGGTGCAGTGCCGTGGTTCAAATGGATTGGTTTCCTCTGAGCGTATTTTGCTCTGCAGAGGCTCTTGATGATTCAAGTGTGGGGTTTTGCCTTGGGCGTCTTGTGCTCTATGAAGGCTTTTTGATGTTAGCCAAGGCTCCTCAAAGTGATCAGTGACAAATGGAGGTGAATAGCGCTTATATGTCAGACAGCGGTTGGACTGAAGTTGTTTCCACATGTATACTTTCGGTACAGGTCTGTGAATTTCTTGCCTCATCATGAAAAGCGCACCTCGAAGGGGTTGGTGACGAAATGAAAATTGTACACATACCATTTGTTATTTGACCAAGATATGACGGGTGAGTAAAACTCTCATGGGGTAGCTAACTCTGTCCATTCAACTGTCCTCGTGCTTCCGTTTGGATGGAGTCGGTTTGAAGAACGCGCTGAGCGTCTTCTGCTTCTCGTCAAATTTTGCGCTGCCAATCCCTCCGCGCGTCTTTTTCAACCCGCGAAGGTGTTCAGTGCAGTTGACTTCCACAATTTCAAGCTTCAGATGGGGCCATCTGGGTTCCTGCGTACCGCTTCGCAGACCAGCAGACTCTTTCGCATCGACTGCCGGCATCGACTTGATGTGAATCAAGAGATAACCGGTGTTGTTCCACGAGAAACGCTGTTGCTGGTCCGACGTGCTGGTTGCCAAGGATCCAAAGTTGCCAGCGGCAAGGAGAACCCTCGCCAGCACGCCCAGGATGATGCCATGGGCAACAATGATGATGCTCTCCGTACCGTTGCTAGCACCCTCTTGCTCTTCATCTCGCTCTCCTTCGACGCAAGCGAAGAGAGGAGCGAGGTAATCGTCAACGAACCGCTCCGCACGCACGCGCATCGAGTCGTGGTCTTCGGCGCCTTCATGTCTCTCTCCAGACGACCGGGCGCCGAACCTCTGACCCTCGCCTGTTCCAAAATGTTTCTCCCGGAGCTCTACTAACTGCAGCGGGGCCACTCCAATCGTTGAGGGTATGGACCCAGCGTCGGTACTAGACGATGCCTGGGCATCGGCATCGCCAGTGTGGGCTGCTAGCATCGCAGTGCGGTGGGCTCTTTGAAGATTCGACGAAAAGACATGTGTGACGGGGGCCGAGGCCGCAGCGGTTCGCGTCGCGAGATGTTCACCCAGGCGCTTGGCTTGCAAGACGCCATGGTTCGTCAAAGGTGCGTCGCGAGACCCAGCACTGCAAACACGCGCCACGCCCACAAAGAGCGCGCTGCTAGTTAGAATGGGTGACAAGTTTGACTTTTCGCTAAGAGACGAAAAAGAAAGCTGCGACCCAGACTAGAATCCGGCAGGCTCACCAAAAGTGGTATTGCGTCGGTGTGGGAAATGCGTACTAGAGGTTCGCGACATTATCGACGGATTCGCCGTGGCGAATGAGGTAGAGATGAACCGCGCCCATGGCTGCTTTTTCAAGCGGACCAAACAGCGCCTTTCTCGAAATGTGCTCGGGGGGGGTTGCTTTTGAGGTGCCGCAGTAGGCAGGAAAGGAGAAAGCGTGAGGATGAAAGTGGAAGATTGAGGGAGAGAAAGAGGCACGATCAGATTTTTGTAGCCGCATTGTGTGGAGCCCTCGCAGCCATCGTTTAAGTGCATGACGACCCCTCGGCTCGCTTAGTAGAATTTCGATGCCCTGGTCAGTCTTCTTGGAATCTCGTCAACGCGTCGGCGCGTCAAAGTCCTGAGGTTTAAGTGGATTTTCATTCAACTGACCCGCCTGTCTGCTTTCCGTTCCGATTTGGCGATTTAACTCTTCGATGTTCCATTGAAGGCTACCATATTCTACGGGCAGCACATTCTAATTGGCTTCCGGATGGTAATCTCCGAGAACTCACCACTTTCTACGTGCGAAGCTTACCGCAAACAACGACCGTGAAGTAATTGTATTGTATAGCTACCTTATGGAAGTCTCCCTAGCCTTGCATAGTTTCTCCTGAATCAGCACAAAGGTCGTGTGTCTCGGACTACCCAGCACCACTCAACATTTGCTGCTAGACTTCATTCCGAAGCAACCTAGCTTACTGCCAGAGAGCCACACATCCTGGTCTATTTTCATGCGTTAGCAGAAAGACCATACATGGCTCCATGCTCTTATAGCTGTACTCACCAAGGTACCTATGGGTCTCGCGGAACTGGGTTGGGTTTCCAAATGCGCACTGGCAGACGAGGTTGCCAATCTCGTAAAGGTAGACGCAGTCCTTGCAGCTTTTTGCGAACCCTCCCCTATGGCACCGTGATTAGCGTCAAGGGTCTTATGCCACGATTTCCCTCTGGATCTTACTTTTCTTTTCCACGCAGGACTCCGTGATCGTTGATGATGCAGTCGTTGAGTTCCAGACGGGAACATTGCATGTAGGGTGGTTTGTTCAAGGGGCACGAGTAGTGGATCCAAGGGTTCTGGTCATTGTCGCCGAGACCGAAGTTGACGAAATCGCAGTTGTGGAGGAAGTTGTCGTCGTTCTTCGACTTTTCGAGGTCGGCTGGGGCTGTCATTGCCAACGTTGTGGCAGCGAGGAGTACTACGAAGCACTTCATCGTGGTGTTGATTCTCTTGCCTGTCAGAACGAAATACACAGTTAGGGTGAAAGTGCATTATCGTAGGTCAGCTCTGGCCTCTACTTAAATCAGGCAAAAAACCGAGTCAATGACGGAGGTAGCAGCTGTTATGTATTAAAGTCTCGGTAAGGCTCCGACGTGGTGAATGGGGCCCAGCAGATCACAGGCATGGCCTTCTAAGCTTCGGTTCAATCCACTCGATTGGCCTGTGTGATATTGATATGGTTGGCCGCCTCGAGGTTGTTGGCCGTGAGGTCAACATGACAATTGAATGGTATTTGGGTGAATACTACCATCCTCAGAACCACGAGGGCTTCCAAGACAACAGCTGCCATAACATGATACTCCAGATACGTTGTACATGCTCCCTTTCATGACAAATTCATGAAAGAACGACCTGTTTGCTAGTATACACAAGCTCGATAACTGGCCCCAACAAAGGTTTAGCCATGCTTTCTCACAAGCCGCCCTTGAAAGCCCATTCCGGCTCATCTGGAATGACATCGGGAGTTGTATGAAAGCGGGTTGCCATCATCTCATGCTCAGTACAATCAATTACGTTCCCTCCAAATCTGTGGCACTAGCTGTCCTCCCCTATTGTCCATCCACTCGTCTATTTTCCCAGTAGTTGAGCGAATGCTCCAGACTTCACAAACGGTAGACAAGACAGGAGTGGGAACTTACTCAAGTTGATGCTGGCCTGTACCGAGCCTTTGGGACCCTGTCATTCGCATTTCATGTTTGCGCCAACGTTCTCTCATTGCAATCCACGCAAGACTTGAAGAATGCGACGCTTCGAGAAAAGTTAGTCGAACGAACCACCGTGCCCAGCAAACAAGTTCAACAAGAAAACATTGAAAACTTCTCACTATCTCCGGTAAACTATTTCGCCGTGGGCGTTTGCGAAACAGGCGGCCAGGGGCATCCAGGAGCACTTTTGGCCTCCCTTGCCGTCGTCACACTTAGCCACGAGATAGGGGGTCGAATCCTTCTTCTTGCTACCCTCTTCTACGAGGACTCTCGGGTCGAAGAAGCGAACATCTGAGCAAGAAGCCTTGGAGTTTGCTGGTATCTTCTTCTCTATCCTGCTTTGGATGGTGTCGAGCACCGTAGAGGACTTGTATGGTGCTGCGATGGTTTCGCAGGCCATCACGAATATGGCGAGGAAGATGGAGGGGAAGACTATACTAACAAATTAGATTATAATAAAGTTAACGATATTAACTACTCCTTTTTTACCCCGTTAGCCTCTAGAAGATATACGAAAATAAATAAGTAAAAGGTAGTAAAAGCTCTTAATAAGTAGGCTTTTCTTTACGAATAGTAAGGGAAAGTCCCTTAGGTAATAGATACGGAGGTAGTTAGAAAAGCAAATTTAATAATACTAAATTTACCTCTCTTAATGGTTAAAAAAAAATTAGGTACTGAGTAATTATAATAGTAGCTAGGGGGGTCCTTTTTATATTACTTAGATCACTCAAATACTAAGCTCGTATAAGCATTCTACGCGAATAAAAAGTATAGCCCAGAAACTTTCTAGGGGATTATCCTAGATACTAGGGCATTATAATAGTTAATAAAAAAAAAAGGGTAATTCTAAGCGCTATAAAAGATCGCGCCGGTAATACTTAATACGTTAATAGCGGGTATTATAAAGATTAGCTTCGGCCTAGATAAAAAAATCGTTGCCCTAGGTATAGTAAAAGTCGAGACGCACTTTAAAACAATAACTTTCTATATTTTACTTATTAATATACTATTTCTCTTATATCTAAAAAACATAGATCGACTAAGTATTATATTTAATAATATAAGAGATAGAATCTCTAGTAATAAGCACTTCGAAATAGTTAAACGATAATAGGGGCACGCGTTTATAAAGCTTACTAATAACACAAAGTTAATTAATTACCTAACGAAAAGTAAGCTTAAACGATTATACTGAAAATTTAGCTACCCATCGGTTACGAGGCTATATTACTTCCTAAAGTAATTAGGTAATAATAATATCGAAATAGGGGCGCTAGAGTAGTTAATAAAAGTATGCTACTAATACTAAATAAATACGCAGAGCCTACGTAGGTTTAAATTTAAATTACGTAATAAGCTTAACTTTAATTAAGAAATCATCGTTAATATCTTTTACTTAAACAGTCGGCCAGTCCTATACGTAATCGACGCAAATACATCCTTTTAAATAAGGCAATTCCTCTAGGATCTATAAGCAAAGATAGTATAAGTAGCCCTATAAAAAAACTAGATTAATATATACTAAGGACTACTAAATAGTATTAGAACCGACGCTAGTACTAGCTTTAAGTTAGTAGAATTTAAAAAGAATACGACGGCTTACGGTATATAGCTAAAAGTCGTGCCTATTAAAGCGCACTATAGTATTAAAAAAGTAAAAAGGGCATACTAGTAGCTAAAAAGGGTATTTAAAATTATTAAAAAAGAAAATCCAGATTCTACTAAAAACGAATACTTTTAAATAGTACTTAAATATTATAATAATACTATAGGGCCCAACGGGCTTATACCGACGCTTTTTATATTTAGAGTATATCTAAGAACGACCTTAGCCTCGCTACTATTACTAAACATAAGCTAACGAGCCCGAGTAGTTAAAAAAGTAATACGGGCACTACGCAAGATAAGTATAAAAAAGCAAGTTAATAAGGTAATTACTATGCGCAATAGGCCCGATATAGGGGGTAATTTAAACATACTACTAAATTTAGATATATAAATATAGCGCAAAACTACCTAATAATAGACTAGGCTATACAAATTAATCTCTATTAACGAGCGATCGTACGTAGTTATAAAGGATTATAACTAACCTCTCGAAATATCGATTACGGTAATAAGACTATATTATATAGATCTTAGCGAGGTAATTTCTAACTTATAAAAAAAAAAAAAGCTAGGGGAAACTATATAACCCGCAGTAGAGGTATAAAAAATCATCCTTAATAAAATCGTTATTATAATACTAATAAATAATAAAGAAAAAGAAATCGCTAAAAGGGCACTAATACCACTAACAAAACGTTATAGAAGACTACGATAACAAGTACTAACATAACAATTCATTACTAGCGACAAAGTAATTAATACCTTTTATATAATAAAAAAAAAAGCTAATTTCGAGCTAGTAATTAAACTACGTAAAGAAGGCATAATTATAACTACTAAAAAGCTATATAAAAAATCAGATCTAATTAAAGTAAACACTCTTCGTAATCGAGAGGTCTATCGATTTATTCTCTATAACTTAGAAAAGTATATAAACCTCCGTATATTTAAATCGTAAATAGTTCGTAAGATTAAAAAAAAAAGAACACCCTAACCGTACGAAAAATCTAGATACGTAATTTAGGAGTACGGTAACGTTAAAAAAGCAACGCTACTCACATAATCGCCCACAGTACAGCGCTATAACTAACGATTAATAATAGTACTAATAGTATCGTTATAAAAAAAGGGGTACGAAATTTAGAGCTATAATATTACCTAGGCGTATACCCAATCGGCCACAGGGCTTATAAAAAAAATCCTAGCCTATTTACTAAAAGAAATAGCTAGTAAGTACTTAAAAGGCATAATTATTAAAGTACTTAAACCACTATATAGGCTCGTAGAATCGGGTACCTATTAGTAAGCCACATATTACGATTTTTATACTAATTAATTATTAATAGTTATATTTACGTACGACCCGTACTTACTAATCTCTAAGTACGTAAACGATTAATTTAAAATTATTAGAATACAGACTAATAATATATTAAGCCTATCTAATATTAACTTTATAAAAAAAGAGGATAAAAAGCTCTAAAAAGCGGGCTTCGTAGCGAAGCTAAAAGAGGTCCTTACGATAAATAACCTATTAATATTTAATAGTAGGATTCTTATAATTAAAAAAAAAACTATTATTTTCTAGTAAAAGGGGTAAAATAAAAAAATTAGCCTCGTTAATCCGAATATAATCGACGTTAAAAAGTAATATAAGGCTAAGCTCGCGTAAGGAGTATATATTATAAGTATATACTAGCCCGAGGTAACTTTTAACTACGCTAAAGTAGCGCAAGCTATAGAGCTAAATGAACAAAACGTCGAGGTACTTAATAAGCGGCTTAAGTAGTAATACTCGAATCTCGATCGAGGTCTTGTTTACTATTTAATTAACCTCGTAGTTAATAAGCTCTACGTATTTATAAATAGCTTATTTATAAATAACAAGGACCTTACCTCATAATTAGGGTATATTATTATTCTCGCTAACGAAAGTATAAGTAAGAGCGAATTCATAATATATAGTAATATTATTTACTACTTATTAACTAAAAATAAGCGGGTAATAAGAAATATACTAATATTAGAAGTCTATAGCATAGTTAATAGTATTAACCTTACCTACGTAATTTTAATAACGCTAAGGAAAATTACTAATTAACTTAGCTTTTTACCGATCCTAACGGTCGTTTATATAAATTCCTACTTACTATACGAATATCTTATTAAATTAGGAACTATAAAAAAAAAGAGGCTCATAATCGATATTATAACCCTTAAATAATTATATAAAAAGCATAAGATCCTCGAGATCCGTTAGATTAATAGCGACGATAACCTTACTAACGCTTTTATAAAAGTAGCACCTAATAAGGGGTTAAAACAATTCGTAAGTAGCGGAAAAGTCAACGTACGAATAAAAAAATAAGTTATATAAAAAAAATAGAAAAAAAAAAGAAAAAAAAACGACTTAGTAAACGGGCCTAAGGTTAAATTATACCTCTAACCGCAGTAATTAAATTAATAAAAAAAAGAGAAAGTTAGTATTAAATTAGAAGTCTAATTTAACCGTAGTATATAGTCGATTAATATAAGGGCTAATTAGGGGCCCTATTTAAAATTATCGTAGCTAGCCTAACCTACGGTTAAAACCTCCTTTTTATAGTACGCAGAAATTTATATAGTTAAATTAATCTCTTCGTTAACCCACGGTTCGAACTAATTCCCCTGTAAGAGGGAAACCTACACTTCGCCTTCGTTTCTTCATGTTGCGATCATTCTCACGTCCGCCGCTTATCGGAGCCAGGGAAACGCGATCCGACAGGGCATCTTGGCGAGAACTATCCAAGTTCCACTCAAATAAGGTAGACATATCGGAATCATCATGGGTGTCCGCATATGATTGACAGTCGGTTCCAGACCGGTCGCCAGAGTCGAAAAGGACATCGTCATTAGATAAGTCCGACATCCCCAAGTGTATGATTATTGAGGGCAGTGAAGATTACAGTCGCTTTGCGGAGAGAAGCAAGAGTAAGGGAAATACTTGTTGTCAAAGGGCATGCAAACAACTGTGCACTTATTTATGAGACGCATGAAGGTGATCATTCAATAAAGGTAAACTCGGAATCTGTTAAGGCAACAAAGGATTGCTTGCTAATTGCGTAACAGCGTTGATGTTTCAGCTCATGCAGCTATCCGCAGAATTACAACAACATCAAAGGGCCAAGAAGCAAACACCATAGATCTGCAATTCTGTTAGATTAGAAGTCTAATTCGACCGCGGCATACAGTCGACTACGCAGGGGCCAATTAGGGGCCCTATTTATAATTATTATAGCTAGCCTAACCTGCGGTTAGAACCTCTTTTTTATACTTACTACGTAGAAGTTTATATAATTTAATTAATCTCTTTATTAACCTACGGTTCGAACTAGTTACTCTATAATAAGGAAACTAATACTAATTAGTAGTTAAATTCTATTATTATAAATTAGTAAAGTATCTTACTACGTAGAAGAGACGACCTCTTAATATTATATAAAATAAGAGATTTATATTAATTAACTTTATAAAAATAAATAAAAAAAGAGATAATTCTTAAATACCGTACGAAATTAAGTAATTATAGCCCTTTACTACTTATAAGAGGTTAATATTTACTATATTAAACTATATTAATTAATAAAACTACTTAAGTAACTAACTTTTTACTATTACTTTAAGTAGCTTTTTTATTAAATAATTTTTTTATAACTAGCCCGTAATTAGAAATTAACTAAGTAATAAAAGGGACCGCTAGAAAAGCGATAATTACCTAACTATAATTAAGCTACGAAAAAGACTAAAAAAAAAGATATAAAATAGGGTACCGAGGAGCTATAAAAGGAAAATCTCTAAGGTATCTAACTTTACTAAGTACGAGTAGTAAGTAATATTTTTAATAAGTCCTTAAGGCTTATAATCTTATAAAAAAGGGGGAGCTTAACTTTACTAACCGTACTTAATAGCCTATATAGCTCCTCTATAAGCTATTTAATATTTATATTCGACTATTTTTATAGAATATTACTTTAAAAGAGGTAGGTTAAAAAAAGAAGTTATTTAGAAATTATAGAGAGTACGAGGCTTAAGAAGTTAAAAATATATAGAATAATAGAAATTAGTAATTAGTAAAGATCCTAAGACTAATTATTATATCTTCTTATAGTAATATAAACGTTTATTACTATTATTAAAAAAAGGGTTACTAAAACCTACCCTTTTATATGAAATAAAAAGGAGGTCTTAGTAAGTATAATAACTAATAATTTAAAAAAGTAGTAGTAGTTACTAGAGATAATAAAAACGAGAGTAGTAGCGAAACGGTAAGAAGAAGCGGGAATCTCCTAGACCTTAATAAATTCGTTAAGTAATAAAAGCACGGGTTTATTATAGTTAATATATAGATTAAATATATCCTTATTAAGATTAAATACGCTAGTAACTACTAATATAAACATAAGCTAGAGTACGACCCTTAGTAAATTAGAATAAAAAAAAAAAACCTAATCCTAAATAGAATCCCGATCCTTTATAAATAAGTAAATATTAACCCGGACTATTAGAGAACGTAAATATATAAGATCGTAAATTAGCTTAATAATAAATAAATTAACGTAGTATTAATCTATTTAACTAAAGTTTATAAAAAAAAGGGGCTATAGGGGTAACCCCTGTTTTATAAGATCATAAACGACCTTAGTTATTAGCTAAATAAATAGTTTATAAGTATAAGCCTAGGAATTATAAAAGTAGTTAATAAATTCCTCTACGGATAAGGGGTATTATTAGCGTAATTATAATCGTAAGAACTATATAAAATCCTAGTAATAATAATTATAAAAGAGGAATTTATACTATAGAACTAGGTATAAGTTAATAAGGTATATAATCGCTTTAATAAATTTAAAAAAAGAGTAAATAACGCAGATTTCCTCCTTATAATTACTAATAATAATTTATTATTATAGAAGGATATATAGAGGTAAAATATAGTACTAAAAGTACGATAATTAATAATTCTACCTATTTCGATCTATAGCTCGTTGCCGTTACTAATACGAAATTTAGTACTAATTAGCTAATAAAAAAGGAGGTAAACGACCCAGAGTTACTAATAGTACATAGCGACGTAAGGATCGTATATAAATACTAAAAATCTAGTGGTAAATACGAGGTAATTTATAGATTTTAAAAAGATCTTTTTAAAAAAGAAATTATACTCTAGGGGGAAGTATAAAGTCTTATAAAAAACCCTAACGATATTTTATAATTATTATAAAAAGGTTAGGATTAGAGAATATTAGTACTATTTAATAATTAATATCGTACTTATAGGCAAAGCCTCTAATTACTACTATAAAGCAGTACGTAATCTCGATTAAAACGACTTTCTTAGTATTATTAACGTAATCCGGAGCTATTTCGAGACCTATAATAGGAATCTAAAGCTCCTATCCGAGCTATAGGTAATTTTTTTTATATTTATAGCTAGGATAATAGAGGGTAAATCGCGAGTAGAGATCTTTAAAAAGCTTATTAATTAAATTAATAAACTAATAAAAACCTAGCTAAATAAGGGAACTAATAAGTAAAAAGTTAGATATTTTTACACTATAGTTCAATACGTACTAAAAGTAAAAATAACCCTATACTAAGTACTTAAAAACTACGAGACGCTCTACTCGAAGCTAAGATTTAGTTTTAATATTAAAGTAAAAATACCGCGCTAAACCTACTTCTAAGTATATAACGGCCCTTATTAATAGTACTAGGTTAATTAAACGTATAATAAAAAAAAGAAAAAAGCTAAGTATAGTAATTATTAATAAAGAGGCCTAAATTCGTTAAATAAGTAAAGATTTAACTTATAAATAAAGTAATATAAAAAGTAGTACTTTATTCTTAAAAAAAATAGATATTAGTTAAGTAACTACTTAGAGAAAGAGCGTACTAAATTATACAAATAATATAAAAAGTCGAGGGTAATAAATAGCAAAACTAGCCCTTATTAATTTAACTAATTCCTTATTATATATAAAAGTAGATCCGGGGGCATAGAACTTAGTAAAAGTAGCTAGTTTAGCGTCCTAAAATATCTATACCCTATAAGAGATTTAGAAAATAAGGAAGATCTTACCCCCTATATTAATAAATTAAATTATAATAAAGTCGATAATATTAACTACTCTTTCTTCGTACTATTAGCCTCGGGAGAATATATAAGGCTAAACGAATAAAAAGTAGTAAAAGCTCTTAATAAGTAGGCTTTTATCTATAGATAGTAAAAAAAGGTCCTTTAAATAATAGATATAGAGGTAACTAAAAAGGCAAATTTAATAGGGCCGAAGTTTACCCTCTTAATACTTAAGGAGAAGACGCTACCTCTCTTAATACTTAAAAAAAAGAAATAAGATATTAAGTAAATCTAGGGGTAGCTAGAGGGGTCCTTTTTATATTACTTAAATTATTTAAATACTAAGCTTATATAAGTATTCTATGCGAGCAAAAGGTACGGCCTAGATAATTTCTAAGGGATTATCCTAGATACTAGGGTATTATAATAATTAATAAGAAGAAAAAAGTAATTCTAAGTACTATAAAAGATCGCGTTAGTAATACTTAATACGTTAATAATAAGTATTACGAAAATTAGCTTCGGCCTAAGTAAGGAAATTATTATACTAAGTATAGTAGAAATAGAGACGTACTTCGGAACGATAACCTTTTATATTTTACTTATTAATACCCTATTTCTATTATATTTAAAAAATATAGATTAACTAAGTATTATATTTAATAACATAAAGAACAGAATCTCTAGTAATAGGTACTTTAAGATAGTCGAATAATAATAAGGGTACGCGTTTATAAAGCTTATTAATAATATAAAGTTAATTAATTACTTAACGGAAAGTAAGCTTAGATAATTATACTAAAGATTTAGCTACTTATTAATTACGAGGCTATATAACCTCTTAAAATAATCGGGTAACGATAATATTAAAATAGGGGCGCTAGAGTAATTAATAAAAATATATTATTAATACTAAATAAATGCGTAGGGCCTACGTAAGTTCAAATTTAAATTACGTAATAAGCTTAACTTTAATTAGGAAATTATTATTAATATTTTCTACTTAAATAGTTAGCTAGTCTTATATATAATTAACGTAGTTATATCTTTTTAAATAGGGCAATTCCTCTAGGATTTATAAATAAAAATAGTATAAGTAGCCCTATAAAAAAGCTAGATTAATATATACTAAGGACCGCTAGATAGTATTAGAACCGACGCTAGTACTAGTTTTAAATTAGTAAAATTTAGGGAGAATACGACGGCCTATAGTATATAGCTAAAAATCGTGCCTATTAAAGCGTACTATAGTATTAGAAAAGTAAAAAGGGTACACTAGTAGTTAAAAAGGGTATTTAGAATTATTAAAAAAAAAAATCTAAATTCTATTAATAACGAATACCTCTAGATAGTACTTAAATACTATAATAATATTATAGGGCCTAACGGGCTTATACTAACGCTTCTCGTATTTAAAGTATATTTAAAAACGACCTTAGCCTCGCTACTATTACTAAATATAAACTAACGAGCCTAAGTAGTTAAAAAAGTAATATAAGTACTATATAAAGTAAGTATAAAAAAATAAGTTAACGAGGTAATTACTACGTATAATAAACCCGATATAAGAGGTAATTTAGATATATTATTAAATTCGGATATATAAATATAGCGTAAAATTACTTAATAATAGGCTAGGCTATATAAATTAATCTCTATTAATAAGCGCTCTTATATAGTTATAAGGGATCGTAACTAACCCCTCGAGGTATTAATTATAGTAATAAAACTATATTATATAGATCTTAGCGAGGTAATTTTTAACTTATAAAAAAAAAAGAGCTAGGGGAAACTATATAACCTATAATAAAGGTATAGGAAATTATCCTTAATAAAATCGTTATAGTAGTACTAATAAATAATAAGGAAAAAGAAATTACTAAAAAGGTACTAATACTACTAATAAAATATCGTAAAAGACCACGATAGTAAGCACTAACGCGGCAATTTATTACTAATAACGAGGTAATTAACACCTTTTATATAATAAAAAAGAAAGCTAATTTCGAGCTAGTAGTTAAACTACGTAAAGAAGGCATAATTATAATTATTAAAAAGCTATATAAAAAATTAGATCTTATTAAAATAAATACTTTTCGTAATCGAGGGGTCTATTAATTTATCCTTTACGGCCTAGAAAAGTATATAAACCTCTATATATTTAAATTATAAATAGTTTATAAAATTAAAAAGAAAAGAATACCCTAGCTATATAAAAAGTCTAAATACGTAATTTAAAAGTACGGTAATATTAAGAAAGCGACGCTATTTATATAATCGCTTATTATATAGTACTATAGCTAACGATTAATAATAGTACTAATAGTATTACTATAAAAAAAGGGGTACGAGATTTAGAGCCGTAATATTACCTAGGCATATACCTAATTAGCTATAGGGCTTATAAAGAGAATCCTAGCTTATTTACTAAAAGAAATAGCTAGTAAGTACTCAAAAAGTACGATTATTAAAGTACTTAAGCTACTATATAGGCTCGTAAAATCGGGTACTTATTAATAAGCTACTTACTACGACTTTTATATTAATTAATTATTAATAATTATATTTATATATAACCCGTGCTTATTAATTTCTAAGTATAAAAGTAACTAATTCAGGATCGTTAGAATATAGACCGATAATATATTAGGCCTATTTAATATTAACTTTATAAAGAAAGAGGATAAGGAGTTTTAAAAAGCGGGCTTCGTAATAAAACTAAAAGAGGTCTTTATAACGAATACTCCCCTAGTATTTAATAATAAGATTCTTATTATTAAAGGGGAAACCGTTGTTTTTTAATAAAAGGGGTAGGGTAAGAAAATTAACCTTATCGATCTAAATATAATTAACGTTAAAAAATAATATAAGGCTAAGCTTATATAAGGGGTATACGTTACGAGTATATACTAGCCTAAGGTAATTTTTAATTATACTAAAGTAGCGTAAGCTATAGAACTAAATAAATAAGATGTCGAGGTACTTAATAAGCGGCTTAAATAGTAATACTTAAATCTTAATTAAGGTCTCGTTTACTACCTAATTAACCTCACGGTTAGTAAGCTCTACGTATTTATAAATAGCTTATTTATAAATAATAAAGACTTTATTTTATAATTAAAGTATATTATTATTCTTATTAATAAGAGTATAAGTAAGAGCGAATTTATAATATATAATAATATAATCTATTACTCATTAACTAAAAATAAATAAGTAATAAGAAATATATTAGCGTTAGAAATCTATAGTATAGTTAACGGCGTTAACCTCGCCTACGCAATTTTAATAATACTAAGGAGAATTACCGATCGACTTAGCCTTTTACTAATCCTAATAGTCGTTTATATAAATTCCTACTTATTATATAAATATCTTATTAAATTAGGAACTATAAAAAAAAAGAAGCTTATAATTAATATTATAGCCCTTAGGTAATTATATAAAAGGCGTAAAATCCTTAAGATCTATTAAATTAATAATAATAATAACCTCGCTAACGTTTTTATAAAAATAGTACCTAATAAGGGGTTAGAGTAATTCGTAAATAGCGGAAAAGTTAACGTACGAATAAAAAAATAGGTTATATAAAAAGAATAAAAAAAAGGGAGAAAAGGAGACGACTTAGTAAACGGGCCCGAGGTTAAATTATACCTCTAATTATAATAATTAAATCGATAAAAAAAAAAGAAAATTAGTATCGGATTAGAAGTCTAATTTAACTACGGTATATAATTAACTACACAGGGGCTAATTAAGGGCCCTATTTATAATTATTATAACTAGCCTAACCTACGGTTAGAACCTCCTTTTTATACCTACTACGTAGAAGTTTATATAGTTTAATTAATCTCTTTGTTAACCGACGGTTCGAACTAGTTACCCTGTAATAGGGAAACTAACAAATTCACATTTCGATCCGGACCTGTCTATCATTTTAGAGACACTTCTGGCCTGTGGGTGAGAGGTGTTACTAAACTGCCAAAACCTTTTGACCGTGCTGGGCGTTATCGTAATGAGGAAGCGACGCATTTGCTCACCGAATATGGTCCCACCTTGTCTTGCGGTCTCATTGTGCTACTCTACACGATGTCTAGTATTGGCTCAAAGATCATAGAGAACGACAAGAGCTCGTTGCCTACGCTTACCGCTCAACTTACACGCAGGCTTTTCTCCGAGCGAAGGCGCTCCATTCTCTTTGTCACAAGACCTTTGCTTACTATAATTCTGATGTCGCGTGGATTGCAGATGGAATAAAGTACGGCCGCTTCGTGAATCCCAATCCATCACCGCTCCTCCGGTGATATATATCTCCGCATTTCGCAGAGCGGAGTCAGCGACTGGTCCCGGGACTGGATCGGATGTGGTATTTGCGGGGCCCCGTGGACTCCGGAAGTCTCCGGACAGGGTTCCGGCTGCTGCGGATTTAGCCTAAATGCGCCGAATGCACCGAAGTGATCGAATCAAGGCAAGTTTTGCTCACGCGTGACAGGAGACTCCGTCGCGTTTACCGACGATACTCCGAGACGGCCCGCTCATCCTACGGGGAAGGACAGTATTTCGGCGGTTTTTGTGCTTCGGACTCGGGTCTGTGCTGACCGAATCCCCAGATGACACCGCATAATATTGACCGGAAGGCCACTTGAAGCTTGATAGCTGTCCGAGACTACCGGGCTTTCCAAATTTCCCTAACTTCAATCACTTGAGCTTCGTCAGATCAAGGAATTATCAGTATCGTCGAGATGGCTGCTGAGTTCACCCCCCTCGACGTCGAGGCGTTGATCAAGCAAATGACCTGGGACGAGAAGATCGAATTGCTTGCTGGGCAGGGATCTTTCCGAACGACCGGTCTACCTCATCGCCAAATACCAGATCTCATTGTTAGCCGGCACTTTGCCTAGGGATGAGCATCTTGCTAACCCCCCGTGCAGACCTCAGACGGCCCTCATGGCATCCGAGGACGTCGTTCTTTTGCTCGTGTTAGTCCAAGTCCTTGATCGCTCTGGGCGACGAGAAGCCTTCAAATTTGGCCATTCTTTGGCTCCGATACTGATAAATGAATTTCTTCCCCAGAACCCGAGCCCCATGCTGCCCTCTGCCACTGGTATGGGCGCAACTTTCAACGCCGAATTATTGCACAAGGTCGGCAATCTTCTTGGAGAGGAGGCAAGAGCCAGAGGGGTGCATGTGCTGTTGGCACCTACCATCTGCCTCCAGCGTTCACCATTATTCGGACGTGGCTTCGAGGCGTTCGCCGAGGATCCCTTCCTGAGCGGCATTCTCGGAGCAGCCTACATCAACGGTGTGCAAGAACGAGGTGTTGCAACGAGTGTCAAGCATTATGCCGCACACGATCAGTCGGATAATTCCATTGAAGATAATGTCTGCATGACGCAGCGGACCTTGAGGGAGATCCATCTCATGCCATTCCAACTTGTCATGCGCGACTCAGACCCCTGGACCTTTATGACCTCTTACAATAAGATCAATGGTATTCACGTTAGCGAAGACCCTTTGCTGCTGAAGCAGGTTCTTCGAGATGAATGGGGCTTCAAGGGACTCGTCATGAGCGACTGGTTTGGTACTTACAGCACCTCTGAAGCCATCAACGCCGGGCTGGATCTGGAGATGCCCGGGCCCACACAATGGAGAGGCAAGTGTCTAAGTCTAGCTGTCAACAGCCGCAAAGTCGCGCGTACGACAGTTGACGAGGCTGTTCGGAATGTTCTCAATTTGGTGAACAAAGTGAAGGATACGAAACCGGTTGGCTATTTCGCGGCGTCGAATACACCCGAGCAGCAGGCTCTGATTCGTCAACTGGTCGCTGAAAGCATCGTCTTGCTAAAGAATGATTGCAAGGTGCTCCCCATCACAAAACCAAAAGGGAAGTCAATCGGATTGATTGGCGATCACGTCAAGAACCCTGCTTTGAGTGGAGGTGGCAGTGCAGAGGTTGAGCCTTACTACTCCGTGACACCTTACGATGCTATTGTTGAGGCAGTTGGAACGGAAAACGTGTCATATGCCCTTGGTTGCCATTGTAAGGTCTCACTCAACATACTTGGGGTATTTGATATTAACACCAGTCGCAGCCTTCAGATTCAGCCCACTTCTAAAGAATTTAATGCCTCAGCAGTCACAGCACAAAGGGTTTGGGTGGTCAGTTGAGATCTTTGAGGAAAATCCGGACGAGAACCCCAACGCAGAAGTACTCGTGACGGCTCACGCCCAGAAAGAACTCATAGATGTGCCAGAGAGTTTTCACGCGTCGCTTCCAAAGAAGTTTTACGTCAGAGCCCGGGCTATATACACGCCTTCCGTCACGAGCCCCTTCAGATTCGGCTTCAGTACATCGGGGAAGGGCAAGCTCAAAGTAGACGGGAAAGATGTCATCGATTTATGGACGGACCAGCCGCCGAAAATAGGACCTACGCCTTGCTTCAACAGGCTTTCTATGGAGAAGTTTTGCAACATAGATGTGGTTGAGGGTCTAACCCTCGAACTTGAGGTTGTTCAAGTAAACGAGGACCTCTCAGGAGGTGTTGGCACAGCTTTGACTCTTGCAGGCCGCGTTGGTGGATTTGAGCTCATTGATGAGGAGGTCGCCATCAAAGAAGCTGCAAACTTGGCCAAGGAAGTCGATATTCCTATCGTTGTGACTGGACTGTCATCAGATTTCGAGTATGAAGGGGCCGACCGAAAGCACCTCAGACTGCCAGGCCGCGTCGACGATCTAATCGAAGCAGTGCTTCAAGCCAATCCAAATGCTGTAAGTAGCTTCCCTTCTTGGCCGAACACACGAGGGCAACCGCGAGTTAAAGATTTTCGATACTAACACATCCTCACAGGTAATTATCACTCAATCAGGTTGTCCAATTGAGATGCCGTGGGAATTGAAAGCAGCTACCTTGGTGCACGCATGGTTCGGCGGCCAGGAGACAGGCCATGGCCTCGCAGACGTTCTCTTCGGCAAAGCCAATCCCTCCGGCCGCCTATCTCAGACGTTCCCTATGTCCATCAAGCATACCCCCGCATACCTCTCATTCTCAAAGTCTGACTACGATATCGTGTACGGTGAGGGGGTCTTCATCGGCCACCGCTACTACGAATCAGTTGACAGAGATCCGCTCTTCTACTTCGGCCAAGGCCTGTCCTACTCAAAGTTTGAGTACTCGAAGCTTGATGTGCCAAAGACATTTGAGCCGACGGAAGATTACAAAATGAAGGTCTTGGTTGACGTAAAAAACACGGGTCCTTACGACGGAGCGGAGGTTGTCCAGGTCTACATCCACGATCCAGAGAGTACGCTGCTGAGGCCCGTCCGAGAGCTCAAGGCGTTTTCCAAACCTTTCTTGTCTGTCAATGAGATAAAGACTGTGGAGGTCGTGCTCGATAAGTACTCACTTTCGTACTGGTCGCAGGAGAGGTCCAAGTGGATTGCTGAAGCAGGAGACTATGTTGTCATTATTGCCTCAAGCTCCAAACCGCAGGACGAGATCCTGCGGGCCACTTTTAACTTGCCCGAGACCTTTTTCTGGGAGGGCGTCTGATTGCGCGCATTTAAACAGCTAGAGTAGAGGGCATTTAGGCAACTAGGGTGTTGAGTCAACTTCACACGTTGACGCCTAAAGTGCAACATGGATGATCTAGACTTCATGTGTAGAGATAGTCGAAAACCCCTAGCTCCGCATGTTCTAAATTTCACATGTAAACGTCAGGATATGTTAGTATCCCTATTATAAGGATATTAGTCGATTAGTTCGAACCGTGGTTTTGATAAAGTAGGTTAATTAATTAGAAATCTATACTATTACGTAAGGTATAAAAAAGAGGTTCTAATTATAGGTTAAGTAGGCTATAATAATTAGAAATAGGGCCCCTTATTAGCCCCTATACCGCTAGCTACTGTAGTCGAATTAGATTTTTAATCCGATACTAACTTTTCTCTTTTTTTATCATATTATAAACTTTTAATATAAGTACGCTATATATAACTCGCTAACTTTTTATTAATAAATAGTAAATTATATTATTTTAGATTATAAAGTCGTCCTAGCTAAGGTTCTCGTTAGCGAGGATAATAATATATTTTAATTATAAAATTAGGTCGTTATTATTTATAAATAACCCGTTAATAAATACGTAAAGCCTTATTAAAATAACCTTAAGAAGTTAATAAATAAGACCCCGGTTATAGTTTTCTTATTATTACTATAGCTAATAATTAAGAGCGTTAAAATCGCGCTCTATAAGCTCTATAACTTATATAACTTTAGTATAATTAAAAATAACCTTAGGTTAATAAATACTTATAATATAGGCCCCTCGGGCGAGTTTAGCCTTATATTACTTCTTATAGTTAGTAAATTTTAAGTTAATAAGGGTAATCTTTTTACTTTACCCTTTTTATTAAAATACTATATTATCCCCCTTAATTATTAAAATCCCTCTATTAAATATTAATAAGGATTTTAATATAAGGATCTTTTTTAGCTTAGTTATAAATTTAGTTTTTTAGAGCTCCTCGTCCTCCTTTTTTATAAACTTAATATTTAATAAACTTAGGGTATTATTTATTTATATTTTTATAATACTAAAGAGGTCGTTTACGTATATAGAAATTAAGAAATAAGGATCGTATTTTAATATAACTTTTAATAGCTAGTTAATATAAAAGTTATAGTATATTACTTATTAATAAATACCCGATTTAATAAGGCTATATAATAGCTTAAGTACTTCGATAATTATACTTTTTAAGTACTTATTAGTTATTTTTTTTAATAAGTAGGTAAGGATCTTTTTTATAAGCTTAGTTATTAATTAAGTATATATTTATATAATATTACGATTCTAAATTTAGTATTTTTTTTATTATAGTAATACTATTAGTACTATTATAAAGCGCTAGTTATAGCGTTAAACTATAGGGGATTAGGTAAGTAGCGTTACTTTTTTAATATTACTATACTTTTATATAACGTACCTCGATTTTTTATATAGCTAGGGAGTACCTTTTTTTTTATTTTTTAAACTATATACGATTTAAATATACGAATATTCGTATATTTAACTAGATTATAGAGGATAAATTAGTAAACCCCTCGATCTTATAATATTTTTACTTTTACGAGGTCTAATCCCTCAAAGGGTCTCCCGGCCGTTATAATTATATTATCTTTTTATAGTTAGATTACGAGTATAAAATCGGCCTTTTTTTTATTATATAAAAGGTATTAATTACGTCGTTACTAATAATAAATTATTACGTTAATACGTATTGTCATAGTCTTTTACGACGTTTTACTAGTAATATTAGTACCCTTTTAATAATTTCCTTTTCCTCGTTATTTATTAATACTACTATAACGATTTTATTAAGGATAGATTCTTATCTATCCTTAGGCTACTAAGGGGGTTCTCCTAGCTCTTTTTTTTTTTTATTAAACTAAAATTTCCTTATTAAAATTAGTATAATATGGTCGTATTATTATAAGTAATATTTTTAATAATTAGTGTCGATTTTTAATAACGATATATAAGCGTTCGTTAATCGAAATTAATTTATATAAGCCTAATTACTATTTAGTAGTTTTTTTTTAAACCTTAACGTCTAAATATAATAATATATCGAGGTTAGGGCTTATATTTAACTTATTATAGATAGTAATAGCTTTATTAATTTATTACTTCGTATTCGTTTCTTAAAGTACTTTTATTACTTTATTAATTACTTAAGCTCGCTAAGCTATATTTAGTAATAGTAGCGAGGTTATTATTATTCTTAAGTATACTCTAAATATAAAAAGTATTAGAATTAGACCTTTTAAACTTATAGTATTGTTATAATACTTAAGTACTATTTAAAAACACTCTTTATTTATAGTATCGGGGTACTCGTTATAGATAATTTTAAACGCTTTTTTTAGTAATTAATAAGCCCTTTTTACCTTACTAATACTATAATATACTTTAATAAGCACGACTTTTAGCTATATACTATACGTAGTAATATTATTTTATAATTTTATAAACTTAAAGCTAGTACTTATATTAGTCCTAATCCCGTTTAGTAATCCTAAGTATATATTAATCTATACCCTCTTTAGTATTAGAATAGGGTGGGGCGATTAGTCCTAGTGTTTCTTTTTTCTAAAGCGGATTAAGTATAGGGACCTATAAAAGAGCTAATTAGAAAAAGATATAAAGAAAAGGGCCCCCGATTAGAGAGAAGAGCTTAGTAATACGGATTTTTATTTTATTTATATATATACTTTTTTAAGATCGAACTAGAGCTTTTTTAATAATTTATTTTTAAATACGATAATATAAGATAATTAAGAAGTTTACTTTTCTAATCCGGTTAATACTACCCTTTTTTCTTAGTTATAACTTTATTAATTAAGGCTATATTAACCTAATTAAAAAAGGTATTTTATATTATTTTTATAAGTATTAATAATTCTTCCTAAGTACTGTACTACAAAAGTCCTTTATACCCTATACTTTTTTAATAGTCTTCTCTTTTAAAAATCCCTTCCCTTTTTAAATAAGAGAATAAATAAAAAAAAGCCTAACTCGATCGGAGATAATTTAAATAAATAAGCAAAAGAAAGCGGTATAATAATTAAAATAAATACGAGCGGCAGGACTCTAATCGAAAAAAAAACTGAATAATTAAAATATAAAAACGAAGACGTATAAAAAAGGGCTTCTTATTTAATAAGAGGGGGATATAATAAACCCTAATAAGTAAGTAAGATAAATAAGTAGAGAAATACGTAGATACTTAGGACTAGATCGGGCCTAAATACGGACGCCGTAATAATATAATAAAATAAATAATAAGTAAGAATTAGAATTAATAGAATACCTTAATAAATATAACTAGTTATTTAATTAGACTATTTTTTATTAATTAATATAACCCGGAGATTTAATAATAAACCTATTTAGAAGTATAAATACGTTAAACTAAGGGCGCTTAAGAAACTAGCTTTTAACTAGACTTATTAATAATTTTAATTAGTATTACTATAAGCCTAATACGAAGTTTAATTAAAATTCTAGTTATACGCTTAGTAAGGGCTAAAAAGAACGGCTTAAATTACGCTAATTAAAATAATAACTACGCTCTAGCTATTAAAACGGCTCCTCTCTTCTCTTTCTAAACTCTATTTAAAATAAATAAACTAATATAAAACTATTAAGATTATAAACTAAATTAATAAACTATACTTTTAATAACCTCGGACCGTAAATATAAATAATTAATACGTTACTTTTATTACTATTAGCGCCCCTTAGGACGTCTAATCGTACGAACTTAACCCTTTTATTTTAAATAAACCGTTTATTAAACTAGTTTTTATAATTTATCAAGACTTATAAACTATAAAGTTATTTAATAATAAAAAGCCTACTTTTAATAATAGATCTATTTACTAATCTAATTAAAAAAAGCTAATTATAGCTTAAGTTAGGATAAATACTTTAATTAATACTCTCTTAAGTACTATTACTACCTAGATCTAAATAACTACACCTTAAACTAAGAACTTTATAATTCCTTAGCCTAATTTAATAAAAAATATAAGGTTCTATAAGATACTATTCCCTAATTAAAAAGGGACTATAGTCTTTAAAAATAATAATATCGTAGACTTTTTAAAAAAGTTTAAAAACTAATATAAGATCAGTAGGGTCCCGGACCGATTTAAGGGTAAACTTATTACGTATACTATAAAAAAAAATTATTAAACTCTAGTTAAGGACGTAATTAGAGGACTACCCTAGGCCTAAACTAAGGATTTTTTTTTAAAAAAGTACGAAAAATAAGATACTAACCGCTTCTTAAATAAAGAAAAGTAGATTAAAAGAGTTATTAGAAAACTACCTATCTTATTTTCTAATTTAAACTCGGCTTAAGTACTATTTATTAAGATTAATAATATAATTACCCTTACTAAATAATAAGACCTCTATATCGTAATTAATAAGAGCCTAATTAAGGCCGTATATAAGTAGTTCTATACTAATATTATAAAAGAAGTAGTAAAAAAAGTCGGGGTTATTTTAAATAGCTTTATTAAATTAATAAAGTACGCGAGGTTTAAGGTAGGACTTCTTAATACGATTATATATAAAAAAAAATATAGCCTACTTTTTATAAATAATTAGAATTAACCTAAAACCTCGCTACGATCTCTTACTTTATAAGCATATAAAAATACTTAGTACTAATATCCGAACCGCTAATAATATCGCTAATTAATAATAAGAGCTTAGGTTAACTAAGTAATTACTAATAATATTACTAATTCTAACCTAGTTAATGAGATAAGTAAGCTAAAGATTTATTAAAATAGTATTTACTTTCGAGGTCTTATTTATATATTTAATATAAATACTACACGTCTTAATTAGCCCCCGATTATAGGACCTAGAGACCGCTACTAGTACTACTAAAGTCTATACTACTAGATTATTAAGGATTACGATTAGTATACTCTTAATAAGGACGCTTATCTTATTATTTTAGCTTAGAAAGCTTAGTATTATAAAAAGCGTAATAGTTAAGAGCTTATAAAAAATATCCCCTTTATTATAATTAAAAATAAAAAAAAGCGTACGATTACTAATCGCGTTACCCTTTTTTTTTATATAGTAAATATATTAACTAAGGAAGATACTAAGTTTTTAGTTAAGTAAATTCTAAATTATTAAATCGGACTATTTTAGTAAACTATACTTATACTTTTCTTAACTAATCCTATAAGTATAGTTAAATACGTTTATATAGTATAACCTAACTTAGGTTATTATAGTTAAGCGGACGTTTATACTATTTATAAAAGAAGACTACTTAAGAACTGTACCTTAGTAACTACGTTATACTCTAAAAAGATATATAAAATTAATAGCCCGAGCTAGCCTTTATAACTTAAAAAAAAAAACGGTTTCCTTTTCTAATTAAAAAAAAGAAATTATAAAAATTAATAATAATAACGAGGCTTTTAAAATAGTAAAGAACGTAACCTCTATATCTATTTTTAGGCCCTAACTTACTAAAGTTCTAATTAGTACTCTTAATACTAGTACTTAAGGGACCTAAGAACCTCTTTTTTATAAAACTTAAAAAATAATAACTATAAATTAGACCCATAACTTTAACCTTAGGGCCAAAATAAAAAAGCTAATAAAAAAAAGGCTCGAGGCCCCGATCTCGCTTTTTATAAACCTCTTATAAAAAATTATACTAAAATATATTATAATAATAGCGATTTTAATACGTAATTAAGAGTACTTTAATACTAATAAAATCCTATTAAAAGCTCCGAAGTCCTTAATAAATTTAGTAGAAAATAAGTAATAGTAAAAGAATATTAAAGATCTTTTTAATAAGTATAACCAGAACCTCTTTCTAAAGCCGAGCTATATAATTAAAATTAATAAAATTAAAAGTACTAATCCGATTTCTAAGCTCCTAATTTCTATAATCTCAAATACCTACCTCTAGTTAAAAATCTAAATATTTAGTATAAATTAGAATAATAAAGGTTTAATAATTATTACTATCCTAAATACTAGGGCGTAGGTTAATATCTTCTTAAAATAATACGTTAAAAAAGCTAGTATTTCTTATATAATAACAAAGCTTTAAATATAAACGTTTAAATATAATCTGACTAGCTAAATAACTTTTAATAGCTTTTATTTTATAAATATATAAATTAATAAGTTTAACATAACTACTTATTTCTTTATTAAAAACGAGTAAGAGACCTCCGATCTATTATTACTAAGTTTTTTATTTATATAAAATACTAAGCTATTTTTTAAATATAATAAGTCGATAATTACTGCTCTAATCTATATTAAAAATACGAGGCTAAGGATTTTTATAAAGATAATTAGGACGAACGGTTTTTAAAACGTAAAGGATATTTTACCCTAGCTTAAGTAATATATAGAAGAAGTTTTTAGATTAGAAAACTAAATATTAATAATATAACTAAGGATATTACTAGTTCTAATAACTTCTATTTAGAATTTAAGCTAAAAAAAGACGAGCGTATTATAGCGGTCTTAGATTAAAGCTAAGCTAATTAAATTATAATTATAGTCGCGCTCTACGTAATCTAGCTTTAGATTATATAAATTAGGAAAGTAATAATAACTACTTAGGGTAAGATTAGAAATAAACTAAACGGATTAGCTAACTAAAATAATTTATATCTCTTAACGAGAATACTTACTTTTTAATAAGAGGAGTTATATATTAAATAACGAATTATAAAACTAAAGTAAAAAGTATTAAAATAGTATAAAATAGCTAAAAAAGCCTTTTATAAGATTCCTTATATTATAAAAACTAATACGATATATAAAAAAAAGGACTAAAAGGTCTAGCTAGTTAATAACGTGCTCTCTAATAAATTAATACTTAATAGCGATCCTTATTAAAAGCTTAAAAAACTTAAAAAAGTTAAAAATAAGCTACGAGACTAATCGGGCCTCTATAAAAATATTATTATACCTAAGTTCTTAGATATAGAACTAAGCTCTAAATTAATAAACGACCGCCTCTAAGCTATTTTTAAAAATTACGACTATCTCTTACTTTATAAATAAGATCTTTTGAAATAAATACTTTTTAATTAAGAAAAAGCGCTAGCGTAGGACTTTTTTAAATACGGCCGTTTTAATCTTATAATTACGCTGCTATAATTAATTAAAACTATACTTTATAAAGCTTAGTAAGTAAAGGGTATCCTAATTCTAAAGGCTTTATTATTAAAAACCTTCGAGGTAATCCAAGAACGTATCGCCCGGGGTATTATTAAAAAAAGCTATACTACGTATTAAAACCCCTAGTTTTTAATAATAAAAAAGGACGGCAGTCTTTAGCTAATTAACTTAGTAACTAAGGTTAATACCGTTACCCTTCGAAACGCTTAGTAATTACTTAATATTAACGAGTTTTTAAAAAAATTTATTATAAATTAACTTATCTCTTTTTTAAATTTCTTTTCTAATTATAATTAAATCTCTTTAAATAAAAAGAGCTACGATCTAACGACCTTTTTAACTCTACTCGGGCTATATAAATACTATACCTTCTTAATAAGAATAATAAATTCGGTAGCCTAATTCTATTAGATTATAACCCGTATTTTTTATAACTTAATTCTAAAATACTATAATACTTTTATTAATAATATTATAGTTAAAGGCCCGCGATCCTACTATAATAATAAGTACTTAACTAACTATCTTAGGATTTAGTAATTCGTTTATAAATACCTTTAGAATATTAATTAAGTTTTAGTTAACGTCGAGCTAGCTAGTTATACTATCTCCAGAGCGAAGTCATAATAATACTAACTATCCGTAGTTATTATAAGCTACTTCTATAGTATAAAAAAGAGACGGCCTAATTAAGCTAAAGTCCTTAAGATCCTTAAATAAATAAAATACTTAAATATTTTAAAAATTAAATCGTTTCTTAGTATTATTACCTTTTATTATTACTAGATTAAGCAATTTTTTTTTAAAATAGCCCCGTTATACTCCCTACTTAGTAAGAACTAATTTTTTAAATAGGGAGCGTTATAAATCGAAGTTATAAAAATGTTTAAAAAAGCGATTATTATAGTTCCTATTTTAGTTTTACTAAACTATAATACTAAGGCCGGACGGATTATTTTTATAATAGACGCTAGTATTAAAAAATAGGATAATACGCTTAGTTAAATTATTAATAACGAGTATATTATTACTTAATACGAGAGCGGGATATAGTACGAGCTAGAGCTTAATTATAACTTTAAAAAGCTTAAAATACGAGGCGTTTTAATAAGCCTAAAGCGTCATTATAATTATTTATTTAAAATTAACTTCTTATTAAAAACCGACGCCCGAGTCCTAGTTATTTAGATTAATAATATAGTAAATAACCTACTATTAATAATAATAATACGCTAGCTCTCTTAAATTAAACTTTTTAACTTTAAAATTAAATATATTAATAAGAAAAAGAATACTACGGCGGATAGCTTTTTAAAAAAACTCCCTAGCTAATCTAACCTAGTCGAAGTAAAGCTTAACGAGGATATTAAGGACTTTATTAACGTATAAGTCCTACGAATATAAGTCGTAAAGAACTTTTTTATTATAATATATAGTTATAATAACGCTACTATTAATTAAATATAGGAAATAAATATTCTAGCTAATATACTAATACTAAATAAATAATAATTAGACCTCTTAAAATAAATCGCCTATTTCTTTTTTATTCTAAAAAAACTAGCTAGTATACTTTTTAATTAGTTTAAACGTTTTAAATAAATAGTAATACGATTTATTATATAAGATAAACTTTTATTTTAATAAAAGATAAAGACTTATCCTTAACTTATTTAAGTAATTAATAATAAGCGTTACTAAGTAAACCTAATTAGTAAAGTATATAATAAGTCCGGGCATAGGGAACGAGAGGCTATATATTTCCGCCTTACGAAACGATATTATTAGCTAAGAATATATACTTAGACTTAAGAGCTAATTACGACCTATAAGGCTTATTAAAAAGCTAGATTATAACGCTTTAATAACTCCTATATATTTATAGTTCTAATTTATAAACCTTTTTTTAAAATTTATTTAAACGTTTAGTATATAAGTAAATAAAAGGTTATTAAAGCGCGTTATAAATTTACAAAATACTTAGAAACGCGGATTATAACAAACGCTATATTAAAAAATATTACGAAGTTTATTTAAGAAAATATTATTTAGTATTATAGGATCTATAGTACTCTAATTATTAACGGGGGATAAGAAAATATAGGTACTATAACGTAGCTTAATTAACGATATAGTACTTAGTAAAAGGTTATATTAGCTTATAACCCTCGTACTAACGGGCTCTTTAAAAAGGGTTACTAACTTATTACGTATATACTTCGTATTTAGTTAGATTAAAAAAAAAAATATTAAACTAATACTAATTATAGCCCTTTTTATAAATAAGATAATTATTAGAGTATTATTAGGTTATATACTATTCTATTTTATTTATAATCGTTATATAACGACCCTGATTAAAAAAAGAACGACGACTTAGAAAGTACTTAATTAAAAAAATATATATATAATAAATTAAGAAGTTTAAGCTTAATTATAAGCTTTTACTTCCTTAGTAAATAACTAAGAAGCTATAGCTAATAAAATTACTTAATACCGAGCCTAAACCCGTAACTAGTTTAACTCCTTATATACTCTCTAATTAATAAAATTATAAACTAATAATCTAGTCCTCGTTTTTAATATTTAATAAAAGAACGATATATTAATTTTTAAAAAACTCGATTATTATTAATAAGGACCTTTTCGTATTTACTTAGCCGCTCTAAATAAATCGTTATATTAATTAGAGATACTTATTAATAAACTAATTATAAGGGCTATTTATATTAATAATTAACTTAAGAAGTTCTTAAAATCTCTAGAAAGCCTTTATTTATTACTTAACGAGTCTAATTTTTATAAGGACTTTATTTTTAACTTAATTAACTTTTTATCTTTATAAAATAATATAATCAACGCTACGATTCTACCTCTCGATTATAATAATAATATAATAAACTTTAAAAACGAAGATACTTAACTAGTTACTAAATAAACCTAATTATAAATAAGGGCTTCTTAAGAGGGCTAAATTACTCCTTATTACTACCGATCCCTAGTATAAGCTACGAGTTCTTTTATTTATTAAATATTATTTTATAAAAATATTATCAAATCTTATTAATTTTTTAATTATCTCTTTATTTAGATCTAAAATAAAAATATAAGGAGATAATAAGAAAAAAAGAATTATTTTTTAGTTATTATAATCGAAAACCCGACGACCTTACTTACTAACTATATAATCGTATTAAGAAACCCTACCCCTCTCTTTAAGTATTTAAACTTAGTTCCTTATTTAATTAAGCCCGTTTAGTATCTAGTTTAGCCTATATAACCTCCTATTCTATTTATTTTACTTTAATATATTAATAACCTTTATAAGTTATAAATATATAGTTTTTAATAAAATACGTGAGAGGGGCGTCCTTAAGAATAAAATCGTACTTATTTTCCTCGGTCTTAGTAATATTAATTTAGTTAAAAACTATATAAACTAAAATCTTAACTCTCTTAATATTAGTTAGGATTAAAAACGCTACTTTATTACTACTTATTATATAACAATAATAATAGCCTTACTTAGAGTTAGCTCTAGACTAACTAATAGCCTACTAGTTATTACTCTTTTTAAAATAGTATTTCGTATTTTTAAAATATATATAATTATTATATTAATTATTAAAATAATTTAAAAAAGAAACGTACTCGAAGTAGGGGACTATTTTTCTAATTAGCTCCTTAGTATTAGAACTAATATACTTTTAAAAGGACCGTATATAATAGTTATAAAGCATAGTATTCCGAACACTATAAGCTTAAATAAATAAAGAATTAATAATAAGGGTTCGTTTACCTAATTATTAAAATAGAGGGCTAAAATAACTAGTATAATTATAATTAATAAAAACCTAACGGCTCTATAAAAATAATCCGCTTATAATACCCAGATTATAAACGTACTTCTTAATAACGTTCTAATTCATAGTTAATTATTAAAACTTCTAAGCTATTTCTTTTTTAGTAAATTTATTAACCTAAGGATTTATAATATAGAATTTAGTATAAAGCTCTCTAGCTAATTTAAAAAAAGTTAACTAATTAATAATTTTAAAAATCTAAAAAAGAGTAACGTTAGATTAGGATAAGGATTAAAAAGATCGAATAGAGTAGTACTTATTATAGTCTACCTTTTACTAACCTCTTAAAACTCATAGCCCTAAGTTTTTTAAAAATAGACCTTTTTAAGAGTAGAAGAGGAATATTACTAAGGCCGGACGTCGTAACGAGTAGTTTTAATAATCCGATACGTATTATTAATAGCTAAAGTATTAAATATAATAAGTAAGTAGATTATATTACTAAAAGAAAAAGAGACCGAGTAAAAAAGGATAATTACGAGTAAGAAGCTATTATTTAGGGGAAGAAATAAAAAGCGATAAAAAAATCGAAAAAGGGCCTTTATATACACCCCCCACACCCCCCCACCCCCCCAAAAAAAAAAAAAAAAAAAAAGAAAAAAAAAAAAAAATAAAAAGAAAAAAAAAAATAATAATAGGAAAAAAAAAAAAAAAAAAAAAAAAAACAAAAAAGGGCCTTTTATACCCCCCCCCCCCCCCCCCCAGATCCGGGGTATTAAAAAGGAAAGTACTATAAGCCTCTCGGCTAATTAGCGCTAAATTATAGCTACTATATATAAAAAAAAAAGAGTAAATTATAAGATCGGGGTCTTTTTATTATTCGTAATATAGCGCCTTCTTTTTTAATTAACAAAGGCCGCCCTCGTAATTAATATAAAAAAACAGCTTTTTACTTAGCTAACTAACTTTTCTTTCGTCCCTCCTTAACTACTTCCCTATAACTACTACTAATTAAACTTCTTTTAATTTTTACTTTTTAATTTATTATATAAATACTAACCTAGCGATTTATAATAGCCTCCTCACCTCCTATCTCCCTTTTTAAACTAGATAATAAAAAAAATATAGTATAAATTTAGGGCCTAATTATAATAAAGAACCTTAAAAACGATACTAAATACTGACTAAAAAAGTAGAATTTAAATAAATATATTATTTTTAATAAAACTAACCCTAGGACTATAACGAATACTAAGGACTCTTAGTTCGTTAATTTTAATACGAACTATTAATATAAAGTATATACTAATTATTACCTAAACTTAGTACTTAAATAAACTAGTTTTCTCTAAATAATCCTAACCTTTTATAAAATCGACTTTTTTAATTAGCTTAGTATAAGGAACGAACTTCCCTTTTTTAATTAGCGCTCCGAGGTTTTTAAAGGTTTAAAAAACTAAAAAACTTATATAAGTTAGACCTATTATAAGGTAATAAAAATCCTAACTAATTATTATAACTTTTAAGGACGCTTATTATATAAAGATTAGATTTAAAAATACGAGATTAGATCCGTAATAGAGGTTATAATATAGGGCCTTGTTTTAGTACGTAATATAATTATAATTAAAAAGGGATAAGAAAGTACTTTTAAACTAAATAAAACCCCTACCTTAATCCCTTAAACCTAAAAGATTATATAAAAAATTAAAACTTTAGTATATTTAATAATCTTTTTTTTTTATATTAACAATCCGGGCTATTTTATAAAAATAATTATTAATTAGTAAGATAGTATAATTTATTAGTACGATCCGAAGTAAGTTTTTAAATATTTAGAGAGGATATTCGTTAATAATATCTAAGTACTAAAGGCCTTTTATAACTAGATCGATATACCTTTTTATATTTAATAACTAATTAATATAAGCGTTTATATAGTCTTTATAATATAATAGCTAGGTAAATAGGAATACGGTTTATACGTACTTAAATAGTTTCGTAATACGGTCCGATATAACTAGCTTAACTTAACTTATAACGTATATTAAATAACCTATAAATATTTTAAATTATTTAATAATAAACTCCGCGTAGCTTAGATCTAATAAATTAGTTACGAGTTTTAATATAATAATTATTACTTTTTTAATATAATAAAACCTTTTTTAAAAAGGTCTTTTAATAAAATAATAAATAATTAGAACTCTAAAAATAAGCCCTATATTAACTTAAATAACTCTAACTACGCTATAACTAACGCCCCTAAAGCGCTAATTCTTTATAAATCCGGTTCTTATTTACTTAGACTTAGGTTTACTAACTAAGATCTAAGAATTTATAACCCCTATAATTATAACTATTATACTCTTATTAATCTTATATATTTTAAAAAAATATATAAAATAGTTAAAAGCCTTAGGTAAGAACTTATTATTTTTAAAAAGTTATTTTTACTATCTCGATCTTTAAAAATATTAAAAAGTACCCGAGGATTTATAATAAATAGCGACCCTAATCGGACTCTATAAGTAATTAAACTAATAAAAGTTATTAATTAGCGTTTAGACGCTATTATTAATAATTAACTTATATACCTAATTAATATTCCTAAGACTTATTAAGTTATAAAGTCTTTATTAAATATATTATTACTTAAGTTATTATTATACCTTAGCCCGGTTTTTAATAAAGCTAGTCTAAGTAACTAGAGAGATAATCCTTTTAATACTCTAATTAGAAATAAAAATAGTCCTATTATAAAAACTCTAATTAAAATACTAAGGGTTTAGTTAAAATAAGAGGCTATTAAGTATACGCTTTCTAAGTATAATCGGGTTATATAAAAAAATAATAAATACTAACGTTAAGAACTAGCTAAGTTTTATTAAAATCTCTTATAATATTATAATATATATATAAATAAAGCTAATATTAATAAAAGTATAAGAGAATAATAAGTTAATTAGTATAATAACCCGATTATAAAAACTATATATATAACTCTAGTTTATGCTCCTTAAATACTATTATTAATAAAAAAATCTAGGGAGAATTAGGCTAGTAAAGGTTAGGATCGGGAGATTACTAAGAAAGATTAGAATAAAAACTAAGTAAAGTTAGTAAAAAAAATAGTAAAAATAGAGGAGGTAAAAAAGGTAATTATAAAAAGGAAAGGTAAGTAAAAAGCTTAATATAATTAACTATATATAGTAACTAAGACTAATCTAAAATAATTTTTTTTTATAAAAAATTAAGAAAAAAAAAATTAGAGGACGATTAAAATAGGGTAGGGCGATTAGTCCTAGTATTTCTTTTTTTTAAAATAAATTAAGTATAGGGACCTATAAAAGAGCTAATTAGAGGAAGATATAAAAAGAAGGGCCCCCGATTAAGGAGAGGAGCTTAGTAATACGGATTTTTATTTTATTTATATATATACTTTTTTAAAATCGAACTAGAGCTTTTTTAATAATTCATTTTTAAATATAATAATATAAAATAATTAAAAAGTTTATTTTTCTGATCTAGTTAATATTACCCTCTTTTTTTAGTTATAACTCCGTTAATTAAGGCCGTATTAACCTAGTTAAAAGAGGTATTTTATATTACTTTTATAAGTATTAGTAGTTCTTCCTAAGTACCGCACTACGAAAGTCCTTTATACCCTATACCTTTTTAGTATTAACTAAATAGTCTTAGCTTATAGATCCTTAACGAATTACCCTCTCTAAAATAATAAAGCTTCGTTAATAATATATAATACTAAGTAATTATTTAAATAGAAAATATTAATAACGATTTCTTAGTTAAAGTTAAAGTTATTATATAATTTAAACTAAAATTTATGCGGGCTTTAGGCGTTTATTTAGTATTAGTAATATATGCTCGTTAAGTACTTTAGAGCCCTTATCTCTACTTTATTTTCTAATTACTTAAAGAGGCTATATAGCTTCGTAATTAATAAGTAGCCGAAGCGTTTATATAATTACTTAAGCTCGCCCTCTATAAGATAGTTAATAAATTAATATTTAATTCAAGTTTTATAAATATATATTTCTATTATCGTTTAGTAAGTATAAATTACTTATTATTAAATAGTATGTTCCTCGTATTATTAAATACGATACTTAACTAGTCTATATCTATAAGAGATTGGGCTATGAGTACTTAACTAGCGAGACTATAATATAAGTATAAGTATTTTATAAGACTTAAGCTTATAGAGTCCTTTATATAGGCTCTGTTTTATAAAAAGTTCTTTTTTAATATAATCCGTATACTAGTTACTAACTTATTAGTAACTTATTACTATACGTATTCTAAATCTATTATAATTACTCCCTTCTTACGTAACTTTAGTCCCTTAAGTTATTACGTAACTTCTTTTTTTAACGTTAATAATAAAACTATTAATATTATTATTCGTAATAGCTTCTTTAAGGCGTTAATAATACCCTTTTTTACTTAAGAACAAGGTATTGCTCTTATTTTATTATTTAATAAATACTTTATTAATATTACTTAGTAATAGCGTATTAACCGGTTACTAAGTTAATAGTACGTATTTATAATAAAGTATTCTAACTGTTATAATATATAAGAGCCTACCTAACCTCGCGGTTATTATTATTATTAAGCTATTAAGTAAAATAAAAGATTTTTCTCTTATTACTAATCGTATATTTACTTTTCTTCCCCCCTTCTATTTAGTAACCGTTCCGTAAGTTCTTTTTTATATAACTATACTTTTTCTTTTTATAATATTCTAATTTCTATATCGTTTCCTAATTATAATCCCTTTGCTATACTATTACTAAATATCCGCTAAGATATTTATTATTTTACGTATTTAAAATATACTTAATATTAAGTATAATTTTAAAAAAAGCTTCCGTAATCTTCGTAGCGGTGCTCCTTATATACGCTACTTATTTAGCGTATATCGCGATATTAATAAGCTCGTTTATATCGTTAGTAATTACGTCGCCTAGTATACTATTTATTATATTAATAAGAAGAAGTATTTTATTATAAGTTGTTAAGTCCTCGCTAATCTATTACTAAATATTGTGTTAATAATATTATTTTAAGTTCTAAAAAAGCTATATAGTACTACCTAGCTTACTTAGAACACCCTTATAAAGTTCTATTATACTAAGGAGTAGGGTAACCTTAACTCCTATAAGCGTAGTCGCGTTTATTATACTTTTAGTTATATTACTAGTATATAAAAGAAGGTCGGCGCTTATATTATTAACTTATTAATAAGTAATAAAAAAGTCTACTTTAAATAGGCTACTCTCTAAGAGCTTATTACTAATCGCGAGTATCTAAGCTTATTAATCTTAATTATAATAAGTTATTAGTAATTATTTAGTAATTATTTCTTTTTATTAATATAATTTTTTTTTAAACTAGTATCCTTAATATTAATAATAAGGCCGAGATTATTTCCTACCTTAGCTACCTTTAGCTAGCTTATTTTTATAATAATAACTACGTAATCGCCCTATAAAATAACCTTAAAACTCTACTTTAATACTATACGTTCACTCCCTAGGGCGTTATTATTATATATATTTTAAAGTTTTTTAATCTTTTTACTTTTTATAAACACGTTACTAAGTACTTAGTAAATAGTATACTTACTTATATTATTACTATTTATAATACTCCCCCTATTACTTATAGTCTTAAGACTTAGACCTTTATTAAAAAGTATACTCTTATTATTAACTATATTTTTAATAATAAAAATAAGGATAATTATATAAAGTCTAAGTCCGAGAAGTCCTAATTTAAGAAGTCCTAGTTTAAAAAAGTTAAGTTTAAAAAATTTAGTAACGATTTTAAAATTCTCTTAATTAGCTTCGTAATAAACGTTACTACTTTATTATTAATAACTTACTAACCCTTATTTATAATACTCTTTTTTTCATAAACTAGTCTATCCTAGCCCTTAATTACATAGCTCTAAATTTTAATACCGCTAGTATTATACTCCTCCCCCTCTAAATAAGAGCTCTATAATAACTTAATAATACTATTATTCTAACTAAGACTAAAGCTAAGAGTTATAATAAGTAGTTCGATATTAATCTACTTTTTATAAATGTTAATATTACTAAGGCCCCTAGGCTTAGTTATAATAAAAATAGTATTTCTAAGGACGCTCCCGCTCCCTAATTTAATAATAATAATAATAACGTTCTACCTCCTATCTTACCTCCTATTCTACTTCTTATTATTTTTATTATAACCTTTAGTAGCGATTAAGTAATAAATACTTTATAAACCGCTATTACTAATATATATAATACTCTATATAACTTTAACTACCTCCCTATAACTCGTCGTAATATTAATAAGGCTAATAACCTTATTTTAATTAGTTAGCTAAGTATATATATAAAGCCCCCCCGCTATACTCTCACTAAGTAAACTACCGTTATTAACTATTATATTTTAATAATATATACTAAAAGCACCATTAGTATTACTAATATTATATAAGTTATTTTTTTAATATAGTTAAGTCTTAGTAATCTCTTAATAACGTATTATTAAAAGTTATAATATTATATTTTTTTTTTAAAATTACGCCGGGCTAAATAAAAAGGTTTTATAAAGTATTATTAATTAACTTATTTTTAGTAACTTCTTATTACGAACTTAGCGTTTATTATTAGAATAGGGTAGGGCGATTAGTCTTAGTATTTCTTTTTTTTAAAGCTAATTAAGTATAGGGACTTATAAGAGAGCTAATTAAAAAAAGATATAAAAAAGGGCCCCTAATTAAGGAAAGGAGCTTAGTAGCGCGGATTTTAATTTTAATTATATATATACTTTTTTAGGATTAAACTAGAGCTTTTTTAATAATTTATTTTTAAATACAATAATATAAAATAATTAAGAACTCTACCCTTCCGATCCGGTTAATACTACCCTTTTTTTTTAATTATAACTTCGTTAATTAAGGCCGTATTAACCTAATTAAAAGAGGTATTTTATATTACTTTTATAAGTATTAATAATTTTTCTTAAGTACCGTACTACTAAAGTCCTTTATACCCTATACCTTTTTAATAATCTTCTTTTTTAAAAATCCCTTCCCTTTTTAAATAAGAGAATAAGTAAAAAAAAGCCCGACTCGATTAGAAATAATTTAAATAAATAAGTAAAAGAAAGCGGTATAATAATTAAGATAAATACGAGCAGTAAGACTCTAATTAAAAAAAAAACTAGATAATTAAAATACGAAAACGAAGACGTATAAAAAAGGGCTTTTTATTTAACGAGAGGGGGATATAATAAACTCTAATAAATAAGTAAAATAAATAAATAAAGAAATACGTAAATACTTAGGACTAAATCGGGCCTAAATATAAACGTTATAATAATATAATAAGATAAACGACGAGTTAAGATTAGAACTAATAGAATACCTTAATAAGTATAAGTAGTTATTTAACTAGACTATTCTCTATTAATTAATATAGCCCGGAGATTTAATAATAAACTTATTTAGAAGTATAGATACGTCGGACTAAGGGCGCTTATAAAACTAGCTTTTAACTAGACTTATTAATAATTTTAATTAATATTACTATAAGCTTAATACGAAGTCCGATTAAAACTCTAGTTATATACCTAGTAAGGGTTAAAAAGGACGGCCTAAATTACGTTAATTAAGATAATAACTACGCTTTAGTTATTAAAATAGCTCTTCTCCTCTCTTTTTAAACTTTATTTAAAATAAATAGACTAATATAAAACTATTAAAATTATAAATAAAATTAACGAACTATATTTTTAATAACTTCGGACTATAAATATAAATAACTAATATATTATTTTTATTATTATTAGCGCCCCTTAGGACGTTTAATCGTACGAACTTAACCCTTTTATTTTAAATAAATTATTTACTAAACTAGTTTTTATAGTTTATTAAGACTTATAAACTACGGAGTTATTTAATAACGAGAAGCTTATTTTTAATAATAGATCTACTTATTAATTTAATTAAAAAAGGCTAGTTATAGCTTAGGTCGGGATAGATATTTTAATTAATACCCTCCTAGGCGCTATTATTATTTAGATCTAAATAATTACGCCTTAAACTAAGGACTTTATAATTCCTTAGCCTAATTTAATAAAAAATATAGGGTTTTATAAAATACCGTTCCCTAATTAAAAAGGGACTATAGTTTTTAAAAATAATAATATTATAGACTTTTTAAAAAAGTTCGAGGACTAGTATAAGATTAGTAAGGTCCCGGACCGATTTAGAAATAAACTTATTATATATATTATAAGAGGAGATTATTAAACTCTAGTTAAAAATACGATTAGAAAATTACCCTAGGCCTAAGCTAAGGATTTCTTTTTAAAAAATTATAAAAAATAAGATACTAACTACTTTTTAAATAAAAAAGAGTAGATTAAAAGAGTTATTAAAGAACTACTTATCTCGTTTTTTAACTTAAACTCTATTTAAGTACTATTTACTAAGATTAATAATATAATTACTCTTATTAAATAATAAGATCTCTATATTATAATTAATAAGAGCCTAATTAAGGCTATATATAAGTAGTTCTATATTAATATTATAAAAAAAGTAGTAGAGGAAGTTGGGGTTATTTTAAATAGCTTTATTAAATTAACGAAGTACGCGAGGTTTAAAATAAGACTTTTTAACGTAATCGTATATAAAAAAGAATATAGCCTACTATTTATAAATAATTAAAATTAACTTAAAACCTTATTATAATCCCCTATTTTATAAGTATATAAAAATACTTAGTATTAGTATTCGAATTATTAATAATATTATTAGTTAATAATAGGGGCCTAGGTTACTTAAGTAGCTATTAATAATATTACTAATTCTAACCTAGTTAATAAAATAAATAAGCTAAAGATCTATTAGAATAGTATTTACTCTTAAGGTCTTACTTATATATTTAATATAAGTACTATATGTCCTAATCGGCCCCCGATTATAAGACCTAGAGACCGTTATTAGTATTATTAAAGTCTATACTACCGGATTATTAAAGATTATAATTAATATACTTTTAATAAGGACGCTTATTTTATTATTTTAGCTTAGGGAGCTTAGTACTACGGAAAGCGCAATAGTTATAAACTTATAAAAGATATCCCCTTTATTATAATTAAAAATAAAAAAAAGTATATAATTACTAATCGCGTTATTCTTTTTTTTTTACGTAATAAATATATTAACTAAGGAAAATACTAAGCTTTTAACTAAGTAGATTTTAAATTATTAAATCGGACTACTTTAATAAACTATATTTATACTTCCTTTAGCTAATTTTATAAATATAATTAAATACGTTTACGTAATACGACCTAATTTAGGTTATTATAGCTAAGTAGACGTTTATACTATTTATAAGGGAAGACTACTTAAGAACTATACTTTAATAATTACGTTATATTTTAAAAAGATATATAGGATTAATAGCCCGAGCTAGCTTTTATAACTTAAAAAAAAAACGGTTTCCTTTTTTAATTAAAAAAGAGAAATTATAAAAATTAATAATAATAACGAGGCTTTTAAAACGGTAGAGAACGTAACTTTTATATCTATTTTTAAGCCCTAGCTTATTAAAGTTTTAATTAATACTCTTAATATTAGTACTTAAAGAACCTAAGAGCTTCTTTTTTATAAAACTTAGAAAATAATAATCATAAATTAGACCCGCGACTTTAACCTTAAGGCCGAGGTAAGGAAATTAATAAAAAAAAAGCTCGAGGCCCCGATCTTATTTTTTATAAACCTCTTATAAAGAATTATATTAAAATATATTATAATAATAATAATTTTAATATATAATTAGGAGTACTTTAATATTAATAAAATCTTATTAAAAATTCTAAAGTCTTTAGTAAATCTAGCGGAGAATAAGTAATAATAAAAAAGTATTAAAAATCTTTTTAATAAGTATAATTAGAACCTTTTTTTAAGGCCGAGCTATATAACTAAGATTAATAAAATTAGAGGTGCTAATCCGATTTTTAAGCTCCTAATTTCTATAATTTTAAACGCTTATTTTTAGTTAGAAGTTTAAATATTTAGCATAAATTAAAATAATAAGGGTTCGATAATTATTATTATTTTAGATATTAAAGTATAAGTTAATATCTTTTTAAAATAATACGTTAAGAAAGCTAGTATTTCTTATATAATAACAAAGCTTTAGATATAAACGTTTAAATACGATCTAATTAACTAAATAACTTTTAATAGCTTCTACTTTATAAACGTATAGATTAATAAGTTTAAAATAACTACTTATTTCTTTATTAAGGACGAGTAAAAGACCTCCGATCTATTACTACTAAGTCTTTTATTTATATAAAATACTAAGCTATTTTTTAAATATAATAAATTAATAATTACTACTCTAATTTATATCGAGGACACGAGGCTAAGGATCTCTATAAAGATAATTAGAATAAATAGTTTTTAAAACGTAAAGAATATTTTACCTTAGCTTAAGTAGTATATAAAAAAAGTTTTTAAATTAGAAAACTAAATATTAGTAATATAACCGGGGATACTATTAGTTCTAATAACCCCTATTTAAAATCTAAGTTAAAAAAATAAGCGTATTATAGCGGTTTTAGACTAAGGCTAAGCTAATTAGATTATAACTATAGTCGCGCTTTATATAATCTAGCCTTAGATTATATAAATTAAGAGAGTAATAGCGGCCGCTCAGGGTAAGGCTAGAGATAAACTAAACGAATTAGTTAACTAAAACGATTTACGTCTCTTAATAAGAATACCTACTTCTTAATAAAAGGAGTTATATATTAAATAATAAATTATAAAACTAGAGTAAAAAGTATTAAAATAGTATAAGATAACTAAAAAAGCTTTTTATAAAATTCCCTATATTATAAAAACTAATATAATATATAAAAAAAAGGATTAAAAAGTCTAGCTAGTTAACGACGTACTCTCTAATAAATTAATACTTAATAGCGATCCTTATTAAAAGCTTAAAAAACTTAAAAAAGTTAAAAATAAGCTACGAGATTAATTAGGCCCTTATAAAGATATTATTATACCTAAGTTTTTAAATATAAAACTAGGCTCTAGATTAATAAACGACTATTTCTAAGCTATTTTTAAAAATTATAACTATTTCTTATTTTATAAATAAGATCTCTTTAAGTAAATACTCTTTAATTAAAAAAAAGCGCTAGTATAGGACTTCTTTAAATATAACTATTTTAACCCTATAGTCTCACTATTATAATTAATTAAAACTATATTTTATAAGGCTTAGTAAGTAAAGGGTATCCCGATTCTAAAAGCTTTATTACTAAAAGCTTTTAAAATAATCTAAGAATATATTACCTAAGGTATTATTAAAGAAAGCTATGTTACGTATTAAAACCCCTAGTTTTTAATAATAAAAAAGGATAGCGGTCTTTAGCTAATTAACTTAGTAACTAAAGTTAACGCCGTTACTTTTTAAAATACTTAGTAATTACTTAATATTAATAAGTTCTTAGAAAAATTTATTATAAATTAACTTATTTTTTTTTTAGATTTCTTTTTTAATTACGATTAGATCTCTTTAAATAAAAAGAGCTACGATTTAATAACCTTCTTAACTCTACTCAGGCTATATAAATACTATACCCTCTTAATAAGAGTAATAAATTCGGTAGCCTAATTTTATTAAATTATAACCCGCATTTTTTACGACTTAATTCTAAAATACTATAGTACTTTTATTAATAATATTATAATTAAAAGCCCGCGATCTTATTATAATAATAAGTACTTAACTAATTATCCTAGGATCTAGTAATTTATTTACGAATACTTTTAGAATATTAATTAAGTCTTAGTTAATATCGAGCTAGCTAGCTATATTATTTTTAAAATAAAGTTATAATAATACTAGCTATCCGTAGTTATTATAGGCTACTTCTATAGTATAAAAAGGAAATAGCTTAATTAAACTAAAGTCCTTAAGATCCTTAAATAAATAAAATACTCGAACGTTTTAGAAATTAGATCGTTTCTTAGTATTATTACTTTTTATTATTATTAAATTAAGTAATTTCTTTTTAAAATAGCCCCGTTATACTCCTTATTTAATAAGAACTAATTTTTTAAATAGGGAGTATTATAAATTAAAATTATAAAAATACTTAAAAAGGCGATTACTATAGCTCTTATTCTAGTTTTATTAAATTATAATACCGAGGCCGGACGGATTATTTTTATAATAAACGCTAGTATTAAAGGATAGGATAGTATGCTTAGTTAAATTATTAATAATGAGCGTATTATTACTTAATACGAGAGCGGGATATAGTACGGGCTAGAGCTTAATTATAACTTTAAAAAGCTTAAAATACGAGGCGTTTTAATAAGCCTAAAGTATTTTTATAATTATCTATTTAGGATTAATTTCTTATTAAAAACTGACGCCCGAGTCCTAGTTATTTAAATTAATAATATAGTAAATAACCTATTATTAATAATAATAATACGCTAGCTCTCTTAGATTAGACTTTTTAATTTTAAAATTAAGTATATTAATAAGAAAAAGAATACTATAGCGGATAGCTTTTTAAAAAAACCTCTTAGTTAATCTAACCTAATTAAAATAGAGCTTCATAAGGATATTAAGGACTTTATTAACGTATAAGTCTTATAAATATAAGTTATAAAAAACTTTTTTATTATAATATATAGTTACGGTAACGCTACTATTAATTAGATATAAGAAATAAATATTCTAACTAATATACTAGTACTAAACGAATAATAGTCGGACTTTTTAAAATAAATCGCTTATTTCTTTTTTATTCTAAAGAAGCTAGTTAGTATACCCTTTAATTAGTTTAAACGTTTTAAATAAATAGTAATACGATTTATTATATAAAATAAACTTCTATTTTAATAAGGGATAAAGACTTATCCCTAACCTACTTAAGTAATTAATAATAAATACTACTAAGTAGACTTAATTAGTAAAATATATAATAAGTCCGGGTATAGGGGATAAGAGGCTATATATTTCTACTTTATAAAACGATATTACTAACTAGGAATATACGCTTAGACTCGGGAGCTAATTATAATTTATAAAGCTTATTAAAAAGCTAAATTATAACGCTTTAATAACCTCTATGTATTTACGGTTTTAATTTATAAACCTTTTTCTAAGGTCTATTTAAACATTTAGTATATAAGTAAATAAAAGGTTATTAAAGCGCGTTATAAGTTTATAAAATATTTAAAAGCGCGGATTATAACGAACGTTATATTAAAAAATATTATAAAGTTTATTTAAGAAAATATTATTTATTATTATAGGATCTATAATACTCTAATTATTAACGGGGGATAAGAAAATATAGGTACTATAACGTAGCTTAATTAATAATATAGTACTTAGTAAAAGGTTATATTAGCTTATAACCCTCGGGTTAATAAGCTTTTTAAAAAGGGTTACTAACTTATTACGTATATACTTCGTATTTAGTTAAATTAAAAAAAAAAGATATTAAACTAATACTAACTATAGCCCTTTTTATAAATAGGATAACTATTAAAGTATTATTAGGTTATATACCGTTCTATTTTATTTATAGTTATTATATAATAACCCCGATCGAAGGAAGAACGGCGACTTAAAAAGTACTCGATTAAGAGAATATATATATAATAAATTAAAAAGTCTAAGCCTAATTATAAACTTTTACTTTTTTAATAAATAACTAGGGAGCTATAGCTAATAAAGTTACTTAATACTAAGCCTAAACCCGCGACTAGTTTAACTCCTTATATACTTTTTAATTAGTAAAGTTATAAATTAGTAATTTAGTTCTCATTTTTAATATTTAATAAAAGAACGATATATTAACTTTTAAAAAACTCGATTATTATTAATAAGAACCTTTTTACATTTACTTAGCTACTCTAAATAGATTATTATATTAATTAAAAACGTTTATTAGTAAACTAATTATAAGAGCTACTTATATTAATAATTAACTTAAGAAGTTCTTAAAGTTTTTAAAAAGCCTTTACTTATTATTTAACGAGTCCAATCTTTACGGGGACTTTATTTCTAACTTAATTAACTTTTTATTTTTATAAAATAATATAATTAATACTATAATTCTACCTCTTAATTATAATAATAATATAATAAACTCTAAGGATAAGGATACTTAGCTAATTACTAAGTAAACTTAATTATAAATAAGGGCCTCTTAAGAGGGCTAGATTACCTCTTATTATTACTAATCCTTAATATAAGTTACGAGTTTTTTTTATTTATTAAATATTATTTTATAAGGATATTATTAAATCTTATTAATTTTTTAATTATTTTTTTATTTAGATCTAGGATAAAAATATAAGAGGACGATAAGAAGAGAGGAATTATTCTTTAGTTATTATAATTAAAAACTTAATAACTTTACTTATTAACTATATAATCGTATTAAAAAACCTTACCCTTTTTTTTAAATATTTAAGCTTAGTTCCTTATTTAATTAAGCCTGTTTAGTATTTAGCTTAGCTTATATAATCTCTTATTTTACTTATTTTATTTTAATACGTTAATAACCTTTATAAGTTATAAATATATAGTTTTTAATAAAGTACGTAAAAGGGGCGTCCTTAAGAACGGAATCGTACTTATTCTCTTTAGTCTTAGTAATATTAATTTAATTAAAAACTATATAAATTAAAGTCTTAACTCTCTTAATATTAGTTAGGATTAGAAACGCTACTTTATTATTATTTATTATATAATAATAATAATAACCTTACTTAGAGTCGGCTCTAGACTAACTAATAACCTACTAATCGTTACTCTTTTTAAAATAGTATTTCTTATTTTTAAAATATATATAATTATTATATTAATTATTAAAGTAATTTAAAAGAGAAACGTATTTAAAATAGGGGACTATCTTTTTAACTAGCTCCTTAGTATTAGAACTAATATACTTTTAAAAAGACCGCGTATAATAGTTATAAAGTATAGTATTCTAAACGCTATAAGCCTAGATAAGTAAAAAATTAATAATAGGGGTTCGTTTATTTAATTATTAAAATAGAGGGCTAAAGTAATTAGTATAATCATAATTAATAAAAACCTAACGGCTTTACAAAGATAATTTACTTATAATACCCGGATTATAGATATACTTTTTAATAATATTCTAATTCGTAATTAATTATTAAAACTTCTAAGCTATTTCTCTTTTAATATACTTATTAACCTAAGGATTTATAATATAGAATTTAGTATAAAGCTCTTTAGTTAATTTAAAAAGAGTTAACTAATTAGTAATCTTAAGGATTTAAAAAGGAGTAATATTAAATTAGGATAAGGATTAAAAGAATTAAATAGGGTAGCGCTTATTATAGTCTATTTTTTATTAACTTTTTAAAACTTATAATCCTAAGTTTTTTAAAAATAGACCTTTTTAAGAGCGGAGGAGGAATATTACTAAGGCCGGACGTTATAATAAGTAGTTTTAGTAATCTAATACGCGTTATTAATAACTAAAGTATTAAATATAATAAGTAAGTAAATTATATTACTAAAAAAAAAAAAGAGACTAAGTAAAAAAGGGTAATTATAATTAAGAAGCTATTATTTAGGAAAAGAAATAAAAAGTAATAGAGGAATTAAAAAAGGGCCTTTATATACCCCCTTTAGATCCGGGGTATTAAAAAGAAAAGTACTATAGGCCTCTTAGCTAATTAGTACTAAATTATAGCTACTATATATAAAAAAAAAGGAGTAAATTATAGGATCGGGGCCTTTTTATTATTTATAATACGGCGCTTTCTTTTTTAATTAATAAAGGCCGCCCTCGTAATTAGTATAAAAGTATAGCTTTTTACCTAGCTACTTAACTTTTCTTTTTTCCCTCTTTAACTACTTCTTTATAACTATTACTAATTAAACTTCCTTTAATTTTTATTTTTTAATTTACTATATAAATACTAACTTAGCGATTTATAATAGCCTCCTTATCTCCTATTTCCCTTTTTAAACTAAATAATAAAAAGGATATAGTACGAATTTAGGGCCTAATTATAATAAAGAACTTTAAAAATAATACTAAATACTAATTAAAAAAGTAGAATTTAGATAAATATATTATTTTTAATAAGACTAACCCTAGGACTATAACGAATACTAAGGACTCTTAGTTCGTTAATTTTAATACGAATTACTAATATAAAGTATATACTAATTATTACCTAAACTTAGTACTTAAATAAACTAGTTTTCTCTAAATAATCCTAACCTTTTATAAAATTAACTTTTCTAATTAGCTTAGTATAAGAGACGTACTTCCCTTTTTTAATTAGCGCTCCGAGGCTTTTAAAAGTTTAAAAAACTAAAAAGTTTAAATAAGTTAGACTTATTATAAAATAATAAAGATCTTAACTAATTATTATAACTTTTAAGGATGCTTATTATATAAAAATTAGATTTAAAAATATAAGATCGGATTTATAATAAAGGTTATAATACGGGACCTTATTTTAATATATAATATAGTTATAATTAAAGAGGGATAGGAGAGTACTTTTAAACTAAATAAGACCCCTACTTTAATCCCTTAAACTTAAAAAACTATATAAAAAATTAAGACTTTAATATACTTAGTAATCTTTTTTTTTTTATATTAACGATCTAGGCTATTTTATAAAAATAATTATTAATTAGTAAGATAGTATAATTTATTAGTACGATCCAAAATAAGCTCTTAGGTATTTAAAAAGGATATTTATTAATAATATTTAAGTATTAAAAGCCTTTTATAGCTAAATTAATATACTTTTTTATATTTAATAACTAATTAATATAAGCGCTTATATAGTCTTTATAATATAATAGTTAAGTAAATAGGAATACGGTCTATATATACTCGAATAGTTTCGTAACGCAGTCTAATATAACTAGCTTAACTTAACTTATAATATATATTAAATAACTTATAAATACTTTAGATTATTTAATAATAAACTCCGCGTAGCTTAGATTTAATAAATTAGTTATGAGTTTTAATACGATAGTTATTACCCTTTTAATATAATAAAACCTCTCTTAAAAAGGTCCTTTAATAAAATAATAAATAATTAGGACTTTAAAAATAGGCCCTATATTAACTTAGATAACTTTAACTACGTTATAACTAACGCCCCTAAGGTACTAATTTTTTAAAAATCCGGTACTTACTTACTTAGCCTTAAGTTTATTAATTAAGATCTGAGAATTTATAACCCCCGTAATTATAACTATTATACTCTTATTAATTTTATATACTTTAAAAAGACGTATAAAATAATTAAAAACTTTAAATAAGAACTTACTACTTTTAAAAAGTTATTTTTACTATCTTAATCTTTAAAAATATTAAAAAGTACCTAAGGATTTATAATAAGTAATAACCTTAATCGGACTTTATAAATAATTAAATTAATAAAAGCTATTAACTAGTATTTAAATACTATTATTAATAATTAACTTATATACTTAATTAATATTTTTAAAACTTATTAAGTTATAAAGTTTTTATTAAATATATTATTACTTAAGTTATTACTACGCCTTAGCCTAGCTCTTAATAAAGCTAGTTTAAGTAATTAAAAAAGTAATCTTTTAAATACTTTAGTTAGGAGTAGGGATAATCCTACTATAAAAACTCTAATTAAAATACTAAGAGTTTAGTTAAAATAAAAAGCTATTAAGCGCACGCTCTTTAAATATAATTGGGCTATATAAAAGAATAGTAAATATTAATATTAAAAACTAGCTAAGTTTTATTAAGATCTTTTATAATATCGTAGTATATATATAAATAAAATTAATATTAATAAGAGTACGAGGGAATAATAAGTTAATTAATATCATAACCCGATTACGGAAGCTATATATATAACTCTAGCTTATACTCCTTAAATACTATTATTAATAAAGAAATTTAAAGAGAATTAGGTTAATAAAAGTTAGGATTAAGAAATTACTAAGAAGGATTAGGATAAGAACTAAGTAAAATTAATAAAGAAAATAGTAAAAATAAAAGAGGTAAAAAAGGCGATTATAAAGAAGAAGGGTAAGTAAAAAGTTTAATATAATTAACTATATATAATAACTAGGACTAATCTAAGATAATTTCTTTTTATAAAAGATTAGAAAAAAAGAAATTAGGAGATAATTAGAATAGGGTAGGGTAATTAATCTTAATATTTCTTTTTTTTAAAACTAATTAAGTATAAGAACTTATAAGAGAGCTAATTAGAAAAAGATATAAGAAGAAGGGCCCCCGATTAGAAAGAAGAGCTTAGTAATACGGATTTTAATTTTAATTATATATATACTTTTTTAAGATTAAACTAGAGCTTTTTTAATAATTTATTTTTAAATATAATAATATAAAATAATTAGGAACTCTATCCTTTTAATTTAGTTAATACTACCCTCTTTCTTTAATTATAACTTTATTAATTAAGGCCGTATTAACCCGATCGAAGGAGGTATTTTATATTGTTTTTATAGGTATTAGTAGTTCTTCCTAAGTACCGCACTGCGAAAGTCCTTTATACCCTATACCTTTTCATTATCTTATTTTATATATATTCGTTTTTTATAATATTTAAATTTTTTAACTACTTTTATTACCCCGTTAAAGTACTTAGTAAGTTCTTATATATTATACTTAGTAAGCTATTTAGCTTATTTAATAAAATATTATAAGTCTTTTCTTTTACCTTACTTTATAATAATTTTCTTAACTTCTTAAACGTTTTATTTATCTTCTAACTCTAGTAAATTTACTATTTAGTTACTAACTATTTAGTAATTTCCCTATAATTTAAACTAAAAAACTAAAAAAACGTTATATATTCTTTAGTACTACTCTAGTAAATATACTTAATAAGCTTATTTACTTACTTTTTTAACTATTACTATTTTAATATACCTCGGTACTAACTTATTATTTTTAAATTATATATTTTTTATTAATAAGCTAATAATTTCTTTATAATTAAATTCTTTTAGAGTATATTTTTTATTATAATAAGCTACTTAGCTCTTAGAGGCTTATACCTAGGCCCGTATAGCCTAGGCCCTAATTTCTCTAATTTTCTAAACCCTTTTCTAAACCCCCTAGACTATAGCTTTATAATTAAGTATATATTTAATATACCTAGGGTAATAGCTATATAACGCTATATATAAGGATACCTTTATAATAAAATACTAGCTATTATTATATATAAACTCGGCCTTTTTTTAACTATATTATTTACTTATTTAATAAGCCCTTAGTATAAATCTTTAAATACTTTTTTATTATTTAATAAGTCCGCTCTATTTAGCTATCTATTTATAAGTAATATATAGTAAATAGTTAATAATATATTACCTATTTCTTAGTGAACTCTTTTGAAAATACGCTTATAAATAGCTTATCTCTATTTATAATAATACCCTCTAGTATACTAAGCTTATACTCTACTTTTTTATATAAAATACTTATTATTTATACCGTATTAAGTATCTTAATAATAAGTAAGAACTTTACGAACTTTATTATATAATAAACGATAACTAAAATATAATCGTACTTAGTACTATTATTACGAGCGCTCAGTAATAGCCCTATAATAAAGTCTATAAATATTTTTTAAAATAAGTACGAGGATAGTAATAATAATTATAGCTATTCGTATAGCTTATATCTTAGGATTATAACTCCTAAATAATACTTATAGTTCTTAATATATTCCTAGACGTCTTATTAAATATCTTCTTAATAAAATTTCTTTTAAATTAGCTCGAGAGTTTTTATAATTCTTATATAACTTACTTTATAATCGTCGTAATATTTATAAAAAATCTCTATCTAAAAAGATTTTACTTAAGGAATAACGAGTTTTTTTTAAAAAAATAGTATACCTTATTCGTTAAGTAAATATACTCTTAGCTCTCTAGTTATAGTGCGAACCCTTATTAATTATAATATATAAAATTCGTTTTTAACTTATAATTCTTTAATAAGCTCCTTAATCTTTAGCGAGAAATAAGAAGTAAATACTATTTTATCTTTTATAAGCTCCTTTATAATAAGATATAAAATATACTATTTTAATATAATAATCCTAGCTCTATCCGACTCCTCTTTATCTATACTAAACTATTATTAAGTATTTATTAATAACTTTTTCACTTTCTTACCTCGAGTTATTATAATAATAACTATTACTATTTTATTAATACGCCTTATAATACGTTATTAATATAAAAAAGAGGATTCCCTATCCCTAGAGCTAGTTAATATCTAGCTAGGATTATAAAGAGAAGCCTCGACTACTTAAACATATATTTTAATAATATTACTTTTCTTTTTTAAACTAATTATTCTTTATTAAACGTTAGGTAATAATTCGCTAATAAAGCGTAGTTTCTAAACTAATATAAGAAGAACGTCTTTATAAAGTACTTCCCCCTCTATATAGTTTAACTTTTTAAATAGACCGTTTATTAGGTTTATTTTCCCTAGTTAGTATTTTAAATTAAAGTTAAATATTAATAGCTTATATACTTACCTCGCGAGCCTTCTTTAAAGGTCCTATATTAGTACGCTAATTATTCCCTTAACTACTTAGTAATCCGTTAGAATTATAAACTTTTATAAAAAGCCTTAGAAATAGTAAGCTTAGTACTCTAACTTTTTTATTATAATAAGTAGTTCTTATTAACCTATAGCTTATTATTACTCTATATTTAAAAACTTTTATAATTAGTAAGTAATAAGTTACTATTCTCTATTAGTTTATTATAATAAAATTATTATAATAGTTTTAACTAAAACGTTAATCTCTACCCGTATAATACGTTAGGAGTTCTAATATATAAGTACGGTTATTAAAATAAAAACGACCTTTAGCTAATTAAACGCCTTATCTATTTCTTTAGTCTACTAAAATTCCCTTACTTACCCCTTTTTTATCTTTAATAATATTATTATTAATATAACAATACCCGAGTATCTAACGATAAATTTTAATAAAAGTTATAAAACCTTAAAAATATATAAATATTCTTAATAAACTCTAGCGCCTTCTAATTAGCGATCGTTCGTACTTATAATACGTTAATCTCGATCCTTTTTAGTATAATAATATAGCCTAGGAATTCGACCCTTTTTTAATAAAACGAGTACTTTAATAGTTTAATAAAAAGCCTATATAACCGTAAACGTTAGAAAACTTTTTTAATATCCTCTATATACTACTCCCTTATTAATAAATAGATTATTAAATCGTTTATATATGTTATATAATAAGTATTTAGTAAGTTAGTGAGTATTTAATAAATATGTATTTAGAACGTTATAAATACGTTTATTAATTTAAAAAATATAGTAATATATTTAAAATAGCCGTATCGGCTCCAAAATACTATTTTCTATTAGTTTTCTTTTTTAATTCGAATATAATAATAAGTATCCTTAATATTTATTTATAAGATCTATTTTACTCCGTAAAGCTTATTTAAGAGCTTATTAATAAGTAGTAATAAGTATCGATTCTTTATAATTACTTTATTTAGCTTATAATAGTCGATATAGAAATATAATATACCGTCCTTTTTAAATATAAAAAGGATTAGTACCCCGGCCTCGCTAACTAAAAGTATAATACGGCCGTTCGCTAAGTTCTTAATAATATATATATAAAGCTTATTAAGCTATTTCTTACTTAACGGATAAATAAGGCTATATAGCGGTTTAACGCCCGAGATTAGGTTAATTAAGTATTCCGCTCTATTATATAGCTACGGTCCCTTTACTAATTATTTATTAAACGTTTTTATTTTAAATTAAAGCTTAAGTAGTAGGCCCTCGTGTAATTCGACCTCTATTATTTCTATAATACTTCTTATAATAATAATATATAATATATATACCCTCTCGCGATTTTTAATAATATTATAAACTATCGCCTTTAGTTTAGTAATAAAAATAGGTTCGTACGACTACATATTCGTTATAATATTCATACGAATACCTTCCTAGCTTATTAATAAGCGTAATAATAAGAGGTTTATTATTCTTTTATTTTTATTAACTATAGTAAATAATTACTAAATCTTCCTTAGCTACCCGTAGTAATTAATAAAAAAGAGCGTTAATTAATAAGCTTTTCTCTAGCCTACGGTTTTACTCTAAAAATCCCTTAATAAAAGAGCTAAAGTAATAACTAAGGTTAACTTTAAATAGGTTACGAGCCTAGTACTAATAATATCTATCTTAGAGCATATATTTATATTAATTTTTATTAGCTTTTTAATAACCCCTTATAAAACTATCGCCTTACCCTTCGTAGTTATTCTTATTTATACCCTTTTTATACTTAGTATAAGTATATTAAGTATATTACTTATATTTATTCGTTTTTTAATAAGTTAACTTCTATAACTCTTAGCTTAGTAATAACTCGTTAAATAGTCGCTAATACTATTTTTAATTAGGGATATATTAGCTTATTATTACCTTTACTTTCTAACTTATTTTTCTAGTATTTACTAAATATATAACCCTTTTTTTACATATAAAGTACTTAATATTATTATTATAACGCTTTTATAATAGTTTAGTATAAATACCCTTATTATATAGCTTTTATAACGCTTCTTAAGTTAAGTTTCTAGAGCTTAGTTTCTTAGAGCTCTCCCTACTGCTTTTTTTATAAAAAAGGGGTATTTAATATAGTTACTTAGAAAATAAGTATAACCTCTTTTTACTATCTTTTTATAACTAATTATTACCTTTTTATTAACTTAGTAATTATAATTTATTAGCCTTATATACTATATTACGTACTCTCTTAATTAAAACCTTATAATAAATTAAGTCGTCCTATAACTAAGATAGTAATTTAAAAAAGAATTAATACGCCTTTATTTTTAAATTTTTTATATTTTCTATACCTAGGTTATAATAAATTACTAACTACTTAGTAAGGAACTAAATAAGGGTCTAGCTTTTTTTTAACCTCTTCGTTCTTAGCTCTTTATAATACTCCCGTTCTTAGGTCTCGGGGTCTACGTACTATTAATAAACGAATATTAAAAAGTTATTTTAAAAAAGGGGGTCCTAGAAGCTCTTTTTGTAATTATACTATTATATTTAGAGTAATAAGAATAACTTAAATAGAGCCTACTTAGTATATTACTTTATAATACTTTTTATATAAAAATTATTACTTACCTCTATAGTAATAATCTAGTTTATTACTTAGGTACTTATAAACTCTTTTCTAATTAGTTTATAATTATAAAAAAGAGGTTTTTTATATTTTTATTAACCTAGACGTATTACCGGCTACTTAGTAAGTTATTAAACGAGCTCCTCGTATTAACGTCGTTCTTAGTTTCGGTCTTTAACTATTATTTTTATTATTTTATAAAAGTAGGTTATTATTAGGCTTATAGGGTCTATTATACTAACTATTTTAGTATTACCCACGCCTTTATATAGACTTAAACCTCGTATATTTAGTAATTATTTCTTAATAAACGCCCTATTTATTATAAATAGGGTCCTCGGGGTATTAATAAAGTAACTAGCTTATAAGGGTAATTAGTTCTAATTATTTTCTTTATCTAGCTCTTTTATAAACGCTAGTATTTAAGTAGGGCTTACTTTATAATAAGCTCGTTATCCCGGATAAAATAGGGTTAAGTAATTAACTCTAAATAACTATAACTCGTCGGTATTAATAGCTCTTTATTCATAACTAAGCGTCGCTTTATTAACGTTTCGTCCGTTTTCGTAATTTATTATTATTAATATTAATTATTTTATAAAAATAAAAACTTAAGAATTATAAAAAATTAAGCTATAAATACTTAATTAGTAAGACTATAATATAAATATAAGTATATTATAAAACTTAAGCTTATAAAGTCCTTCGTACGGGCTCTATTTTATAAAAAGTTCTTTTTTAATATAATCCGTATATTAGTCGCTAACTTATTAGTAACCTATTGCTATACGCATCCTAAATCCATTATAATATCTTTTAAATATAATATATAGTGGTTTTTTTCCGGCTTTATAGGTACAAAAGATCGACCTTAACGGGATCACGCTTTTAAAGGAAATTATATAATATAGTACACTTTTTAACTATACAATACGCGCAATGTATCCCAAGCACGCGCTTAACGCAATATAGTAATTTCGATACGAAAACCGCTATTCAATTCGGGATAGCACAATATACCCAGTTTTCCCCAATACGTAATACACGGTACGGCCCCGGCGGATTGCTCCGTCGGGGGGTTTAAATATAATATAAATAGTATATTAACGGGTAAAATATAAAAAGTTATTATTCTAATTTATATCCCGACTTTTACTATACTTATAGTAACGATTTCTTTACCTAAGCCAAAGCTAATCTTCGTAATACCTACTATTAATATATTAAGCGCTACTAGTATAATTTTTTATAGTACTTAGAATATTCTTTTCTTTTTATTAACTATTATAATACCCTAGTATTTAGTATAATTCTATAGAAATTATCTAGGCCGTACTTTTTGCTCGTATAGAATACTTATACGAGCTTAATATTTGAGTAATTTAAGTAGTATAAAAAAGACCCCTCTAGTTACTCTTAGAATTAATTAATACTATATTTCTTTTTAAGTATTAAGGGAATAGAATTCGGTACTATTAGATTCGTCCGTTTATTTACTTTTATATTTACTATCTAAGGGACCTTCCCTTATTATTTATAAATAAAAGCCTATTTATTAAGGGCTTTTATTACTATTTATATATTTAGCCTCGTATATCTTCCTAAGGCTAACGGGGTAAAAAAGGAGTAGTTAATATTATCGATTTTATTATAGTTTAATTCGTTAGTATAAAGAGTAAGATCTTCTTTATTTTCTAAATTTCTTATTATTTATAAATACTCTATATTAATAATTTAGTTATTTTTACTAAGTTTTATACCTCTAGATCTACTTTTATATATAATAAGGAATTAGTTAAATCGATGAGGGCTAGTTTTACTATTTATTACTTTCGATTTTTTATATTATTTATATAATTTAGTACGTTCTTTTTCGGAGTGATTACTTAATTAATAGTTATTTTTTCTATATATAAAACATTTCTTGTTTTATTATTTTTGTTTTAAATTAAACTAGTAGCTAATTAAGGAGTTTAGTCCTCTAGCTTAGTAACTACTATATTTAGCTTTTTTTTTCCTTATTCTTATACGTATAGTCGACCTAGTATTATTAATAAGGGTTATTATAAAATTAGAAGTGCGCCTAGCGGGGTATTTTAGCCTCGATATTAAAACTAGACCTTAGCCTCGAGTAAAGGGTTTCGTAATACTTAAGTAGTTTATATAAAGTTATTTTTATTTCTAGGACCCTCTATATAATAATATAAAAATATCTAACCTTTTATTTATTTATTCTTTTTATTTAGCTACGTTTTTATTAGAGTTCTGCTAGGGGGGCTGTGTTAGTTAGCTAGGTGGGCTGTGTCCCACTTTTTCTAAACTTATTTAACTAATAAGAGGCCAGGGATTATTCCGACCGATTTCTACTACTACTAATTACTTACTTCTACTTTTACTTCTACTTACCCACTTCTACTTACCTACTTTAACCTACCTACTTTAACCTCGCTATCGCTACTTATAAAAAATTAAACTAATACGACTTAGTTAGCTAATAAAAGGCTATAATTAAAGAAGTTTTAATTAAAATTAATAAAAATCGAGATTCGTTAAGATCTTTTAATTATTATAATAAAAACTAAAATAATTTTCGAATTATATAAGTTTACGTAAGGTAGTTTTATACGAGGTTAGTAACAAAAAGCTAAAATTAATTACTTACCGTAGTTAGCTAAGAAAATCGCGATTGTCCTATTAGTTAGAAAAAGTAAGACAAAGCCCCCCTAGCCAACTAACACAGCCCCCCTAGCAGAACTCTTTTATTAACTTATTAATACGATTAATAAGTTTTTTAAGGATCTCTAGCCTCGACTTTCTTTTTATTATTCTAATTATAGGTCTAAATAATAATACCCTTAGCTTAAATAGGAGCTCTAAACTCCTATTTTAGGTCTTAAAGCGGCTTCGAATTACGTTAATAATATTTAAAAAGTTAGTTCGATTAATAGTACGTATTATTTAATAATAATAATCTATAGCCTTATTAATTAGTACGACGTTAATTACTAAGTAATATTACTACTTTTAAATTCCGACTTTTTTATAATAATTATAAAATATTATAAGGGTTTTTTATAAGACCTCGTACTTCTTTTTTAAATATAATTTCTCCTTAGGGAAGATCTTTATAAAGTTAGTAAATTACTATATAATAATAATTATTAAATCGGTCTCTTTACGTATTTCTTATATATTAAAGTAATTATATTAACTTTACGTAGTTAATTATATACCTCTCTAGTTAATAAGGAGTAAGCTACGTATTAATAACATTACTAAGCTAGTTACTAAGATTAGTAAAATTATTAATAATTACCCCTTTTATATAATCTCCGTAGCCCTTACTATAGCGGGTATTAATATATTACTATTAGTAATTTTTAATACAAAGTCCGGTTAGTTTACCTTTTTACTAAACTCGTTATATTTTAATACTACTCGGTCGACTTAATTCTAGTCCTATAGTATAAATTCGTTAGTAATAACTATTATAATAAGCGTCTTATAAGCTTTTTACCTTATTACCTAGGCTAGTAAAACGCTTTAATAATAAAAGAACTTATTAACCCTTTTTATATAGTGGTTTTTTTCCGGCTTTATAGGCACAAAAAATCGACCTTAACGGGATTACGCTTTTAAGGGAAATTATATAATATAGTACACTTTTTAACTATATAATACGCGCAATATATCCTAAGCACGCGCTTAACGTAATATAGTAATTTTAATATAAAAACCGCTATTTAATTCGGAATAAGTAAGCTACCCTACGGCGGCGCTAGCTAGAAAGGTTGACAGTAGAGGTTAGCTATAATAATTAGTCGTAATAGTCGGCCGTAATAGTCAGAGGCGGCCCTTAATTATAAAAGTTCTAAACTTTAATAGTAACGTAGAGGTTTTTAAAAAAAGGGCCAAAAGGGCTAATATCTAACTACTCGTACTAGAGCTCGTAAAGATTTTTTTTATCCTCATCGCTTTTAATATTACCTAAAGCTCTATTTAAACTAAATAAATTTACTAAATAAGCCTATTAAATAAACCTATTAAACGTACTTATTAATATATAAACTACTACTTAAATAACTAGTTATATAACTAATTAAAAAATTAGCTAGTTAAAATACTACCTCGTTAAGAACCTACTTTACTAAAAATACCCCTTAATAGGTCCCCCCCTCTAGGGCTCGATAAATTAGGCCCCCTCGACGCCCTAGCTACTAAAGCTAATATAAGTACGCTTAAAGAGTAGCGTAGTACTTTTTAATAATACGGAATCTAACTAAGTAATAGTACGAACGCTATAAATAGCCGGGTTAATATAGATATTAAGATCTAATATATTAATATTAGTTTAGAAATTATATTTTATAAAACTAAAAATGTTTTTAATACGGGCTATATTATAAATATAAGGGAATATATAAGGGGTCCCCTAACCCTTAATAAGAAGGAGTATATAATACGAGATCTAGCCGCTTATATAGGCTAGTACTAAGAGGTCTTATATACGTTAGAGTAGGTATAGCTCGCCCTCTAAACGGCTAAAAGCGGTAGAAGGTCGGGAGTTATTAATAAAAGGGAGATAACGGTCGAGTCGGTTAATTCTGATTAGTAGTTAAGTATAGAGCGTAATATACCTAGTTTTCCCTAATACGTAATACACGGTACGGCCCCGGCGGATTACTCTATTAGAGGGATTAACCCTTTTTATAACGTTCGGATTAGCGCTAATAAACTATTTATTCTTTTAGTTACTAAGGTCGTTAGTAATTTTATAAAATAAGAGTTACCCCTCGAGCCCCTTTTAATTATAAATTTCTATAATATATATTAATACCGTATCGATTTACTTATTATTAAGATTATTAAAATCTTTATATACCTATTTCCCTTAGTATTCTAGTTTAATATCTATTTAGTTATATAGTATAATAATTCTTTCTCTCTAGCTATATACTAACTCGCCCCTCGTTATTTTTTAGCTCGTACTCTTATTTATAATAGCTAGCGTATTTAACTTTAATAAGGTTATTTTAGAACTACTTATTAGTCTTATTAATAGTATACTATCGTCGCTTATTAGATTTATTAGGGTTTAAAAACTTCTCGCTTATTTTTATTTTTTTATACCCAGCCTTATTAATATTTACTCCTAGTCTTTTTAATTAGCTATTATTTTCTTTTTAGTAGTCTTTTTTTAGTTACTTAGTTAATAGATATTAGAAATAGATTTACGAGTAGCTTAACGACGTCTCGATTACGTAGTATTTCTCTCTAAGTCGAAACTTAAGAGGCGGATACGCTCGTAAAATAAATTATTACTAGTTAGTAATCTATTTCTTATTTTTTTAAAAGTAATAATTTACGTTAGGAGTTAGTAATATAAAAAAAACTCCTTAGCGGTCTTTTAAAGGATTCTTTTTTTTAGAGCCGTGTTTTTTTAACTTTTTTTTATATTAAATATAACTTTAGTAAGAGGTTATAAGGGGATCTTCTTCAAAGTAGCCGTCTTTTTTATTAGGTTAACCTCTAATATTCGTAATATTCGTAACTCGTAGTTCGTAGCTATTATAACTTCTAAATCCCCTTTTTTCTTATTATACCGTCCTTATACTATATTTTTAAATAATACGTAGGGAGTAACTAAGGGAGTTATAAAAGGATTATTTATATCATAGGCCTCGAGGTTATATTCGTAGGATTTTTATAATAGTAAGTTCTTTTATATACTAGAGATTTCTTAGTTTTATAATTTTTATATATATAGTTATTATACTTATTAAGAAGCCTGCGCTATATTTAAAGATCCCTTTTTTTAATTGCGCAGTACTTTTTTATATTATATGTCTTAAGCTCGTTTATTATACTAATTAATTAGGGAAGTAGTTATATAGTGGTTTTTTTCCGGCTTTATAGGCGCAAAAGATCGACCTTAATAGGATTACGCTTTTAAAAAAAATCATATAATACGGTATACTTTTTAACTATATAATACGCGCAATATGCCCTAAGTACGCGCTTAACGTAATATAGTAATTTTAATATAAAAACCGCTATATAATTCGGGATAAGTAAGCTACCCTACTACTTATTAATAATAGGCTAAGTAATATACTTATATAGTAGCGCTAGTTAAAAAAGTCGATAGTAGAGGTTAGCTATAATAATTAGCCGTAATAGTCGGCTATAATAATTAGAGACGGCCCTTAACTATAGAGGTTCTAAACTTTAATAGCGATATAGAGGTTTTTTAAAAAAGGGTTAAAAAGGCTAATATCTAGCTACTCTTTAGAGCTCGTAAAGATTCTTTCTATCCTTATTACTTCTAATATTACCTAAAGCTCTATTTAAACTAAATAAATCTACTAAACAAACCTATTAAACAAACCTATTAAATAAACCTATTAAATAAACCTATTAACATATAAACCACTACCTCGATAAGAAAGTAAGTAGTTATATTTGTTTTTTTTATTCTGCCTTTGCTGGCTGCTCGGGCGGTTCTCGGTATCATTTACACGGTATTAATACATAGTATCAATGGATACTCCCACTGTCTCGATAGACTGTAAGTAGTTATATAAATAGTCTCTTTTACTAATTAATTAATTAATTCTTATTTATAGGCCGGCCGTAAGAAAGTTAGTTAGTAAAAAAGGATTATATAAGAATAATAATAATAGCTCGGTTACTTTAATACTTTTGTTAATTATTAGGGGTTATTTTAACATAATAAACGTCGGCCTTTTATAAGTAGTTAAGGGCTACGATTTTTTTACTTCGTTCTATTACAAAAACTTAGTCTTATTATTTACTTTTTATAAAATTAAGTAATATAATTCTCTTATTATATTCTATTCGAGGAGGTCGTCTTTTTTATAAACAAAATACTTTACTAATTTATAATAATAAAAATTAATTACTAATTAGTATTAGTATCTCTATTATAAGGATATTAGTTAATTAGTTCGAACCGTAGTTTTAATAAAATAGGTTAATTAATTAAAAATTTATATTACTACGTGAAGTATAAAAAAGAGGTTCTAACTATAAGTTAGGTAGGCTATAGTAATTAGAAATAGGGCCCCTTATTGGCCCCTGCGCCGCTGGCTGCCGTGGTCGAATTGGACTTCTAATCCGACAGGATACTTATTCCTCGAGAAAGCCTGCAATGTGCTTTGAATCTGGTCGTCAACAGCATAGACCACCTTTAGCTATAGGACTATTTGGGAAATAGCACCTCGACCTACGAGCAGCAGGAACGGCTTCAGGACTCGCAAGCTCATCCGTCTTCTCTGTGGGAAGCTCCATGCTCGTGATACTCTGCTTTGGATCTTGAACTGCTTGCATTTTCCGAGACTCGGACTCGATAAACTCCAACATTCCAGACAGTGTCGCAGAATATTACCCCTCTATTTGGTGGGCCCGACTTGAGTCAATGATGACACTGGAACCTTCCCTGGTTCATTTGAGATTTCTGTGAGGTTCATTGGGGTCACTGCGGAGGTTGCGCTTTTGCGTCGATAGCAAGGGATGTGCTTTCGACCCTTTCATGGCCTCACCTAGCATTGGACCATCCTCCCACAAACGATGCTCTGTTTCGATGTCGACGGTAAGCATCACGGAAAGATCTGATCGGGTGAAATCGAACCGGAACAATATCCTTGGCTCTCTCGCTAAAGCTGGTGGGGAGACGGCAAGAGGTCCCGTGGAATGCGGCCTGGCAGTTGAATCGCGTCACCAAAGACATCGTCTCCCTTCACAGCACCACCTTGCACAGTCGCACATAGGGCGACTGGATCCTCTCTTTCAGCTGCTTGCCGTCTAATGGCGCCGTTACAGATCTAAGACCGTTGAGTTAAAATGGAAATATTGCAGATCTCTCAGATGTTGGCTCGATGATACCAGTGGCTGGTTGCTTGCTGGAAGCGAGCTTGTCAGCGGCTTTTCCGTAGGGATCAGATCGGTCGACCACGATGGAAACTCGCGCACACACACGATCTTAGTTATATGCGGATTTGGCAGGAGCGGTAACCTCCGGAAAATGATCGACTCACTGGTAAACGTATGAGTTGTTGAGCTTCAGCCTTTTCCTTGTCAGCCAGCCAGGACATCGGAATATTACCCAAAAAAGACGATGGGAGATGAATCGACGTACCCGCCAAATAAACTCAAGGCCGACATAGGCCCAGATCATCGCGAAATCAGATGCCATGTTCCTCAGCCTTCGTATACTGGACCCATCGTCTCAATGCGCGTGGCGACATTGATCTGCCAAGCGTTGTGCCAGAAGCCGAGTTGTCACTTTGACTCTCACATCTCACACAAGCTTTCGCACTTTGGGAGTCTCTCGCAGGAAGTTGTGGATATGGGTGCGCATCTAGCGGGCAGCGGATCTTGACTCCCACCGGGATGCGGGTGAGACCTCCGGCACGTTCGCGGTCTAGCCTGTGCGCAATACCCATACAATGTCTCGCGGGGATCCACGGCGATGATGACATGGAGCTATCCCTCGTGTTGTTATTTAGGGCACTTGTGCAAGACAAGGCCTCCACGAGCTGAACGGTAGTGATGGATCCAGGCCTAAGGAAGATTCGGTCTGTGAGGGATCACTAGGTACTGGGACGGCGAAACCACTCAATCTTGGAGCCATTGTTCGCGCAGAGAGTCATAACGACATCAGCTTGTGATAGAGAAAATTCGAAACGGCCTTGGCATAGGAACCAAAATTGTGTTCGGTCGATTGACGGTATGTGAAACTGGGGAAACAAGGCATTCCCATCTCCACAGCCCACTCTCTCGGTACCCCGGAGTTCGTCTCATTCGTTGAAATACAGGGTTAGTAATGAGAGATCGACTGGCACGTCATTTACCGTAATTCTGGGTTCATCCGGCATGAAAGAAGTGCTCGTTCTTGAGGCTCTGTGAGTCTGACACATATCTCGCAGGGAGACGACAAGCCGAGCCAATTTTTCCTATGCGGTCTCACGATTTTGACAACTTCACTTCAGCTTCTGCTCAACCAAAAGATGGGATGAAAAAAAAATCCGGATTCACAGCCGTGGCGCGCTTGTTTCTCGTCTGCATCTTGATGCAGGGCTTTCTGAAGACCTTCATCAAAGTGACTTGCACGTGCAGGAAGCCTAGCTCTTAGTCGATTCACATAGCCCACTCTATCGCGCGAAAGCAAGCTTTCTTTTCCGCAAATTCCATTGGGACCTGCAGCAGCGCAGGTCTTCTAGCCTGAGAACCATTTCTTTTTTCTCGGCTTCCTAAGCCCAAGTTCCGCCCCTCCACGACCCAATCGCGCAAAACCTGCTTAGTTTTCAACGTGTCGTGCGTGTGTCCCCGCGGCTGGGGTGCCACGAGGGGTAGGGGATCCTTTCACACTCTTAATCTCTCTCCCTTTCTTACACGGCTCTTGACCTTCCCTTGCCAAGGGCCTACCAATGGCGTGCCATGGTCCGATGTCTGCATCTCGGACAGACAAATAATTTGGCCCTTGCAGCAAGCCGGACGGGTTCCTTGCAGCGCAGTTAATCTGAGGCACACCACCCATTAGAGCCAAGTGGCTAGTGAGGTCTCCCACAGGCATCCCACGGATCCTAGGGAACATCCTCTCATCACGCAAGCTTATCTACCTTTTTACATGTGTACGAGCCCTACCAGACCCAGGCGATGGACCCCCGGAGCCGTTCCGAGGCTGAGGAGACGGGTTTCTGCGAACCACGTAGCAGCGATCTACCTATTCATCCCGCCCGCATGGCAAGCACACCACTAAGCACGACGCTGATGCTAGTCAAGCCACTTTCGCTAGTGTCCGCAAGCTTGGTCTTGTCTCCAACGGACATGGCCAGGCAGGGATGCGGACTACCTACCTAATTCTCAGATTGCTTATGTCTCGATAGGCAAAGCAAGCAACAGACTGCGTATGACCTGCGAGTCGCGAGTCTATGATAGAGGAACCGCATAGCCAGCACTATCGCTGAGGCAATCGCGAGATGAACCAAGGGAAGAAGGAGTCTAAGACCCAGAAAAGACGCGATATTGGTGGCCGACTGTTGGCTCTCTCAACCCCACCATCCCTTGGTACACCGCGTTGGTTTCTGTGGAAGTCGGCGTGGGAAGTGCTTTTTCCTATGCCGAGTCTCTTGATTTGATGCTCCTGGTGGTGCCTCTCTCAAGATGCCTCTGGGTGTATAAGACTTGGAGGTTTCCAGGCCCGGTTGTCTGGTATTGTTCTCATCTCCACACCAGCGCAGTCATCTCCTGCATCTCTTCCCATCGACAAGCTCCAGACATTCACTCTTTGCTCTTTTCGAAGTTCAAGAGTCACTAGTCTTTAAGAGGTCCAGTTACTAACAGCAGTCATGAAGCCTTCCACCTCTGCCGTGTTGGCCACCCTCTTTGGGTTCGCCGCTGCTCAGTGTAACAGGGACAACTGCCTGAGAGGTGAGTGATCGTCCACCCTTACCTCGACCCTGGAGGTCGATCTACAATAGAAGGGCCAGATGGACTGACTAATACCCCCACGTGTAGCCATTGCTGCCAGTGCCTTCACCACCAGAAGCGGTACTGCCGACTGCTCTCGGTACCTGCAGGTGACCGTCTACCCCGGTGCTACGTAAGTGCCTCTATCACGAGCCCTCTCAACTCCTCCGCAGCCCATCATCCAGAAGGACTAACACCTCAGCAGGACGACCACCACAACCGTGACGGTCCCGACCAGTGGAGTCTTCACCTCCACGGTGACTCTTACTTCCGGCGGCGGCGCCGGTCCTGTTGAGACCAGCCTCGTCGTCGAGACCGAGTTGGCCTCCTCCACGGCCACCTCCCTCGTCGGCGTCACCCAGACCACGACCGTCGCCACAGAGGTCGTCATCGTTCCCACCACTATCGTCGTCTCCTCTACCCGGACCCTCACCTTTGGCACCACCGAGATCACCACCATCGCCACCGAGACCCAGACCATCTTCGAGACCATTGCCCTCAAGAAGCGTCAGGCCGCCACGACCGCCATCTCCGCAAACACCTTCCCGGCCTACGCTTCCGCCTGCAGCTCCGTCGCCCGCTACGCCTCGGCCTGCTCGTGCCTCGGCGTCACGCCCAACACGGTGACCTCGGCCGTCGCCACCGCCACGGCAACCGTCTCGGTCCCGGCCACGATCCTGTCCACCTCCATCGTGACCGTCACCGTTTCCGGCAGCGGATCTCCTGGCTCCACGGCTCTCTCGACGACCACAACGACCTCGACCGCCGTCACCACCGTCCTCGCCACGTCCACGGCCTTGGAGGCGGTCACAGCCACGACCTCCGTCGGCAGCACGTCTACGGAAGTGGTTGAGGAGGTTACCTCTGTGACTGGTACTTTCTTTAACAACGCTACCTTCACCACCTTCGTTACCCGCACCACCTCGCTGCCCCCTATTTTCAACACAACTATTACCATTGGACCCTCGTCCACCACGTCCGAAGCCGAGTCTTCCTCCACTGGTTCTACCATCTTTGACAGCACCAGCACTGAGGCTAGCTCATCCGCTCCCTCTTCCTCTTTCTTCCCCAACTCTACCATTATCTCTACTATTTCAGAGACTTCTTCCACCTTTACTTCTACCATTTTCCCCAACATCACTTCTACCGGATCCAGCTCGTTCCCCAGCGAGTCTTCCATCACCTCGACCTTCTTCCCCAACACCACAATCACGTCCGAGTCGACCACAATCACGTCGAGCTTCGCTTCCACAACCGTGTCCCCCAACACGACCACGTCCTCCGTTGAGAGCGAGTCGAGCACCGTCTTCCCTACCAGCAGCGGCTTCCCCAACACCACAATCACCTCTGGCAGCGAGACCTCGACTGTCTTCCCTACCACCACGCTCTTCCCGAACTCGACCACCTCCGAGACCGCCTCAGTCTCGCCCACCTTCTTCCCCAACAGCACGACTCTTACCTCTGGTAGCGAGTCCTCTGCCTTCCCTTCGTCGACTCTGTTCCCCAACACCACCACGACCACCACCGTCACCGAGTCTTCTTCTACTTTCACTTCCATCTCTATCTCTAGCTTCTTCCCTAATGTGACTTCCACCGAGTCGACTTCCGCCTTCCCTACTTCCACTCTCTTCCCCAACGTCACCTCCACCGAGTCCTCCACGGTCTTCCCCTCATCCACCCTCTCCCCCAACACCACGACGCTGACCATCTCGGAGCCCTCCACGACTCTGACGTCCACCTCCACCTTCTTCCCCAACGTCTCCTCCACCGAGTCGTCGGCCCTGTCCTCCTCCACCGTGGCCCCCAACGCTACCCTGACCGTCATCACGTCGGGCACCGAGACCTCGACCCTGTTTCCCACGTCGACTCTCTTCCCGAACTCGACCGCCATTGAGTCCTCCACCATCACCTCCCTGACTTCCTCTGTTGGCCCTACCTTCTTCCCCAACAGCACCACCTTCACTGATGAACCCACCGTCACCATCAGCATCATCAGCTCCACCTCTACCGATGACGTGAGCTCTTCCACTTCCGCTTCCGAGACCTCTACGTCAGCATCTTCCACCGCCGATGAGTCCTCCTCAACTTCTGCCTCCGCCAGCAGCACCTCCACCTCAGGCATCTTTAGCACCGCCTCATCAACCTCCGCCTCAGCCTCCTCCAGCGCAAGCAGCACCTTCGTCACAAGCACCCTAACCACAGTCACCTCCTCCTCAATCTCCTCCTCCGCAGCCCCGACCTCAACAGACGTCATCGCCAAGAACCTCTGCCTCAAGGTCGCAACCGGCCCCACGCCCGGCTCCGTCGTCGCCCTCGGCTCAAACCGCTTCACAATCAAGCCAGCTGGCACCGAAGCAGCCCTCTTCGACCTGAACCTCTCCACCGGCCAGCTCTTCCAGACCAACGGCGAGCTCGTCGCCGTTCCGGCCCCTTACGCAGACGACAACCGCCCCGTCAACGGCTTCACCTCGCGCCAGACCCTGGTCCGCAAGCTCGCGCCCTTCGTCTGCGCCACAAACGGCCAGTCCCTCCTCGTCGGCGTCCCCCTCAACTGCACCGCCTCCGGCGACGACGGCGTCAACCAGAACACGTACTCGCGCTTCTTCTACAACAAGAACTCGGCCGACTCGGTCCTCCGCGTCGCGACCGCGGGTCGTCCCTTCACCAACAACAACCAGGCTATTACCCTGGCTCCCTTCAACCAGGGCGACTGCTAGATTCTTTCTTTGACCGTTCTCTGAAACTGGTTTTCTTTTTCTTCTTTGCAAAACAAATGACAGCCCACGAGGCCTGGAATCTCTGTACTTTTACCATGATTGGGCGGATTTGGGAGCCATAATCATGTACTATATACTTTGGACCCGCGTAATGGATAGCTCACTACATACACTCGTTACAAATTGAACACTTTCTTTTCTGACACATTAGCTTTCAATGACTTTCCTGATCGCGTCGTGACATTTCGAGTTGACAAAATGATTTGAATGCTTCCCGACGGCATCAATGGGGTTGACCAGCAAAAAGTGAATGTCAAGATTGGTGCCTTGCTGAAGATGATACAATTCTCCCGAGCTTCAGTCTAAATTTTCGGTCCCAAAGTCATTCCGAGTAGGCGGCGTGGGTATTGTGGAATTATACGATTATTCTACATGCTGGGTAACATTGCTAGTGAGTATTGACTGAACGAAATAACGTTTTCCTCATTCTTCGTTAGAAATAAACTCACGATAGGTCATCTGTTGCATTGAAGCAAAAAATGCATTTCGTAAGCGGGATACATAGAAACAAGGAATGTCAAGAGCTGGTTTGCCAAGAATCCCAACTGGGCCTGCATAAATCCAGTTCCTTGACAACGACCGACTATGCGTTCCGGCCCTTCCGATCCCAGGGGTTCCGAAGGTCATTGCGGGTTTAGTTCCAACATACATCCGATCCAGATCTCAAGAAACTTGAGCCTGCCGTCACTATCCTCTTCTTGACGAAAGCAAGGTCTCATTGTTGGGCTGAGGTTCGACACACGCGTCTGTCGTTGTCGCTCACGTGCCGCTGTTCGGCAGATTCCTGGCTCGGGCGGCGCGGGGGCCGCCGACCGGGTCCGCAATCGGCCGGGGCGCAAGATCCAAGCCGAAGGGAGCCAGCCCTGGCCCGTGGCCCGTGGGCTAGGACGCCTTCGCAGAGCATCGGAAAGCCACCCGAAAATACCTACCTCGGCACGCTTCGATGAATTCAATCTAGAATGCAATTGACAATGCCACAGTGCTGGATGACGAAGATGGCTCATCAACCGTTCGTACGCCGACGGCAGCCAACATCGGAAGGGAGACAAAAAAAAAAAAAAAAAAAAAGCGGCTGTGCACTGCCGTGGTTCGTAACTTCGTACAAAAGTATTTGTAGCGTGCCCACTTTCCGTAAGCATGCTTTTGATCCGTCCGTTCGGTAGCTGTGAGCCACGTTCTCGTAGCATCGAACCGGTGCCCGCCCGATCGTACCTTGATTGAGGTGTCGAAAAATAGCAGGGCAGGTGCCGCAATCGAGGCTGAAGCTTATAGCCAGATATCGAATCATTGTGACCAAGCGATCATGACGACCGAAACTTCTTTGATTGAATTCTAGCGTTGAAGCGGGAGCGGAAAAAGCTCGGGCAGGGGATTGAGAATGATACAGAGGCTTGAAGGTGCAGGCTGCAGCTACGGATACCTAAGACGAGTTATCCTAGCTCTCATAAGAATCTTGCTACCTATTGGCTCGCAGATTTGATTTCAGCCCAGTCGACCGTCGATTGTGTGTGTCACTCGTGTCTGCACAGCTGCAGTCATAGTTGACGTTTGACGCCATTCAAAGGCTCTTGATCGAATCTTGATGCGTACAGTCAGGTAGGTCGACGGCGGCCAAACCGAGGGAAGAGATGGACGGCCACTGGGAGTTCCTAGACCCAACTCAACGGATACGCGCAACGGAAGCGAACCCGGCGACCGTCGCACTGTCCAGACGCGGGGACCGCACAACTGGAACTCGATATGGAGGGCCCCGTCTGCGACGGTCAAGCTTTTTTCTTCTAAGCCCGCAAGGCCAACAATACGGAGAAGAGCGTGAGCCAATGGCCGGGGAAGTCTCCACTGGACGGGAACTATGTACAACTTGGATTTCCCAAAGTGGAAGACGAAGACGGTGGGGCCGTTTCTTCCATCACCATGAGCTTTTTTTTTTGGTCCCTCCGTCTTTCCCCCCCTCGAGGGTACGGCCATTTCACTTCTCCACTTTGCCAAGGGAGCTTCGCCACCACAAGAGGGGACCTTCAATCCGCAACTCACCGCGATGGAAGGAGAAAAAAAGAATGGAGAAACGGCCAATGTAGTTCTTCATTTTCAGAGTTATTGGCCTAGGTCATGACGGCGAGTCATCCAGATCATGGTGGGATAATCATCGCATGGCTTTGTCAGCCCTGACCGTCTCGCGCTGTCTTTCTACTTCACGGCGGATGGAGAGGCAAGCAATACTGATCGAAAAATACCCGTCGTATAATATGTACGCCGTACTATCTATGCGTTGTGTTACGGATGCTTTAGTGGCTGTAATGCTGATTTCGTTGCGAGATTGGCGTATGAGTGTGAAATGTGAAATGCAGGGGGCAGATGTGGGTTCTTGGCACCGCCATGAATCAGAGGAAAACGAATTCGTGATGGGCAGCCGAGGGGACTCACGGCCAACAGGAGACGTGACGAACACTGGTGGAACGTGATAATAAACAGACTGAACCATTCGGTCCACGGGAAACATTGGATGGCGGGCGGCATGTGGGAATGGCAGCGGCAGGCAGATCCATGCCGTCCGATTGAGACCTGCGTCCTCCGAAGAAATGCTGCCGGATGCGCGTCTGAGAAACGTCGTCGTTGAGCCTGGAGGCAAAAATTGCCGGCCGACAGGCGCTACGCCTCTCGCAGCCGCACGCGGCATCTTGATGGCCCAAGCTGGAAGCTGCCGTGAAGGCAGCGAGAACCGGCAAGTGATGGTGTACCTAATACGCTGTACGGAGCTCTTAGGCGTGGCTTTCAAGGACTCGCTGACTGTGCAGCGGCTGACAGCCACATTAGTATCCGTAACAAGCAGCGGCTTGAGCTTGAGCTTCAGATCCAGACATTGAATGCCAGGCGTGCCAACTTGGATTATTAAGGGGACTCCGCCAAGGCCCAGTGTGATGTCGGCGATGATGGCCAGAAAAGTGCTGGCGAGATTGGCACGAAATGAACAAAATATGGCGCCTGGCTCGCCTCGTCTCGCCTCACACGCCAAGGCCCGAATATACCAGCGCCTGCTTGCAAGTTGCGGGCACCGCACCGTGACTTGCCGCACGGCTCCAGACGGGAAGCAAGCCTGGAAACAGCAGGATCGTCGTCGCGCCGCCCGTTTTTCGTATCGGCATTCGTACGGTACTCGTGGGTACGAAGGAACACTGCTGCCAATACACGTCCGGTGCCCTGCACGTAGACCGGGCCTGGCCATCAGAGACTCAGGGCTTCGAGTGAGGTCTCTAGGACACACAGACGGGGACTTTCGGGGGCTTGCAACTGTTGCCTGTAAAGTCTTTCAGGGACACAAAGCATCGGTGAGCAAGGCCTGGGAATTATGGGTTAGCTGATGCGCATCAGATCACTGGTGGTCGGTCGATGAGTCGTGAGTTTCTGAGGCACGGATGGGTAGGTACCTGTAGGTATGCACACGCACATCCGTTCACAAAGTGACACACTAGAACAGGAGGGAGTGAGAGGGAGCAATACCTAGACTCACTGAACAAGAATTGAAGGCATCGGAGTGCAGAGTAACCCGACGCTGGCTGGCAAGCTGCAACTCCGTACCTTACATTGCAGCGTCTTGGATTCTTGGCAGTGGAATGAGTCGACAGCGAATCAATCTCGATCAAGGGCCGAGGGAAAGGTGGAGCAGGATATCAATGCTGCCAACGGCCTGGGCCAGGAGAGACCCGTCTGTGGTATCGTGTGGTCCAATCATCGGCAAAGCTGCTATTTTCTGCGTCTCTTCGCCCCCGTGGAGGTGCATCTGGACGAATGTGCCTGTGCCAGAAACAAGAAACTCGAATCCAGGGAATCAAGCGATCAACTTGGGCGCCTCCACGTGTCGATGGCGGTCGGGCTCAGCCCAGTGGGCAGATGGATGGAGCGAGTGGAGGAACTGCGATGCAAGTAAGCTCGACGGCCGCCAGCGTGCTCGCGCGTGCCCAATTCTTTCTGCCTGGAGATCAGGAAGCAATATTGTTGTCAGCGCGCAATTAAAACAGAAGGTAAATGCGTGGTGATGATGGCCAGAGTGTACGAGGATCCCGTTTGGGAGTTGATGGCAATGCAGCAGTCAAGAAATCAACCCCCAAGGCAATTCGTAAGTGCAGACAGTCACGCAGTGAGACTCGTCACTCACCCAATTGCTGCAAAGGCAACTGCAAAAAGAAGAAGAAGGAGCAGTCCTGATGAAGTGGAGCGAGCCGCATGGCCCCTGTTTCAGCTCCGCCCCCCTGCTCCTTCCACCGGTTCTCACTGGCTTCCCACCTGGGTCCGAAATGTGGGTTCCTTCCCCGGGGCTGGCCGCTCCAAGTGCCCCACACCCTTGTCTTGCGCTCCTTCCCTTGGCCTGACATTTTTTTTTTTGTAGACTGGGGCAGGAACAGGAGGAAACACGCGCCTTCCATTGGGTGAAGCGAGGCAGGCATTGGCCGTTTGACGATCCGGCAGCGGGAAAGGTGTGAAGGTCTGGACTGAAAAGGAAAGGCGCCAAGGGGTGCATCTGTGGCCTGCAGGAGCGAATGTTCTTTCTCAGAGGAAGGAGTGACCCATTGGGCCAAGGAGTGGTAGTGCTTTGGAAGCAGGAGCGAGAAAAGACGGTAAAAAACAAATAACATGGTCATGGAAAATAATAGCCAAAAAATATCGGTGGCCGCAGACGCGACGGTGACATTTCTCTCCTCTTGGCTGCTGTTCGCCTCGTACTTACTTAACAAAACATCTCCTATTCGTATTTCTTCCTCCTACACTCACTTCCTCCTTCTGACTCTTTTCCTTCCTCTGAAAACCGCCCTCCTGTCACTACTATCCGCCATACTTGTTCATCTTTTCTTTTCGTCCGACACTCGCTTTTCACCAATTCAACCCCCTGATCACCAAATTCCTACTTCACGGTAGCCGTACCTGTGCTTACCACACCATCTCACCTCCTGGCCCTAGTCAACGTCCACACCATCAGCGCCCTTTTCGAGTTTAACTCCCGTCTAATATCCTAACCTCACACAAGGTCCCCCCTCCTTCTCTCACCATCTTCCCGACCAATTTCGTTACCCCTTCCAGCGCTACCGCTTCATATACCAAACACTCCCGCGCCAAAAGCTGCCTTACCGTCCTTACGTAGTACGGTCCTTACTCTTTTCGACCGACCATCCCTCACTCCCGCCGCCATCGCTGCCGATTGACGGACAGGGTCTGTCTATAATTGACAAGTTAGGAGCATATCAATAAGCTCCTTCTTCCCTTCCCGCTCCCCTTCTTCCTTTCCTCTCCCGGATATGCCACACCTCAACACCTCGGCCTACGAAGTTCCAACAATCAATATACCAACGAACGACTCCGGAGTCACGCCTCACATCATGGCTGAAGAAGGCGGCCACGCGCCTACGGGCGGTAACAACCACAACCCTGCGAGCGACAACCAGCACCACCAGGATTTCACCATCAAGCCGCGCATGACCGACTTCAACTCAGAAGAGCTGCGCGATACCATGTCCCCTACGGGCCCCATGACCCCGAACCCGTTTAGCAGAAAGAACACCAGCATTGACATTGACGACTACTTCACCGGTCCTCGCGACATTCTCAAGCACTCCAAATGGCCTCTGTTCATGCAAATGCACGGCAGCATTTTGCCCAAGATGATTGTTCCCCTGATCTGGATGTCTCTGTGGGCTGCCGCTATCACCGTCATCGACAAGTACCGTACGACTATGGGTGTCGACTCCGTCTTGCTTACCGTCCTGGGTTTCGTCGTCGGTTTGGGTCTTTCTTTCCGCAGTTCTACCGCCTATGAGCGCTACGCCGAGGGTCGTCGTTACTGGGCCCAGCTCATTCTTGCGACCCAGAGTCTTGGCCGCGTCTTCTGGATCCATGGTGGTGACAATGAGGGTATCGATCCTAGACAATCGCTGCTCCGCAAGGTTGGCTGCATGAACCTGCTCCTCGCCTTTTCCGTCTCCCTGAAGCACAAACTTCGCTTCGAACCCTACACCCAGTACGAGGACCTCGAGCATCTCGTCTCCCACATGACGACCTTTGCGCAAGAAGCCACGTCTGCCGAGTCCGAGAAGATGACCCTGAAGAAGAAGAACTTCTTCAAGGAGACTGGCGAGTACCTCGGTGTTTCTTTCGCCGCCAGCAACCCTCGTAAGACCATCAAGAAGGCCTCCCGTCCTCTCGGCAACCTGCCCCTCGAGATTCTCTCCCATATCTCTTGCCTCGTTGACAAGATGGTCGAGGATGGCCAGCTCAAGGTCCCTATGCAGCAGACTCTCGCCTACAACAACGTTGCCCTCCTGAACGACATCATGACCGGAACCGAGCGTGTCTTGACCACGCCTCTCCCCATTGCGTATGCCATCGCCATCAGCCAGATCACCTGGGTCTACGTTATGCTGCTTCCCTTCCAGCTGATTGACAAGCTCGGCTGGATCACCATTCCCGCCACCGTCGCTGCTTCCTACATCATTCTCGGTATCCTCTTTATCGGTCGCGAGATTGAGAACCCCTTCGGCGAGGACGTCAACGATTTGCCTCTTGAGGTCTACTGCGAACAGGTTGCCTCTGAACTGGACATTATCGCCTCATTCGAGAAGCGCGACCCCTACCGCTTCATGGAGTCTTCCCAGAACCTGCCCCTGTTCCCCGCTAGCATGGCTCCCTACCACATCTGGATGGGCCGTTCCGAGAACCGCGTCCGTGAGGCGATCAAGTCCAAGCACAACACCGTCTTTGAGTTCCGTAAGAAGGTCATTCTCGAAAAGGTGGCGTCAAGGGCCGGCAACACCGCAACAGAGAAGAAGCCTAGCAGCGAAGGCACTACTACTATTAACGGCGATCACAATGTCTAAACAGACCGCCTGTGCGTTCGCTTTGCTTCGAGTCTTTTCTTCATCTCTCTTCCTCCCCTCTATTTGCATCAGAAAGGGTTTGGGCGAGAGGGGTTTCAGCGATTTGCATCAAGGAGCATTTACGGTACGGAAAAACAAAAGATTCTTTCATACATGGCCCCGACAGGTGGCTTTTTGCGGCATAGGAACGGTTTCGGATCTTTCTTTTCACTGTAATTACCTGATTCCTGGATGACATAAAAGGACAGGTGTGGTTTTGAGCGCGGCATTTCCTCTCATGGCATTGAGACGACAACAGAAACAACATACCAAAATTGAATGCAAAACATTTCAAAAAGAAGGAGTTTCTTCAGAGTGCCGAGTGAACTATATTGAGCAATATGCATTCGTGTCTTGATCTCGCTGCTGACTCTCATACTCGGAATAGGCAGTGCTCCTCCACCTTGACGACAAGATCCCACCCTCGATCTCGAAAGTCTGGGTCCTATCGAATAACGGCGCGGGCCGCCCTCCGTAAAGTGGGTGTGCGAGTGGGTTTCCTCGGACCTCGATTGACTAGGGTCTGAGGCAGAACGTCAGACCAAGCGGAAACCAAATCAAACGTATAGCATATGCGCACGACTCTTACTTATAGGTTACCTTGGATCGAAACAAGGGGCCATTTCCTCACCTGCGAGAACCACGACGTCGACTCATGGGCCATTCTAGACTTTTGCGCAATACTCGATCTTGCGACTTTGCTTCCGCCCGGGGGCCCGGCGAATGGTAGTCGACCCAGGCTCAGAGCATCGGCCATGTTCATACCCCGGTCTTGCAACCTCTCGGCGGTTTTTTCGGTATGGATATCATACTTGCCTACGGCAAGCCGAGCCGGCCGCCCGTCAATGTAGCGCCCGGCTCCGCGTTGTTTAGTTTGGGACCGGAAGGTGGATTTTGTAGCCAATGGAGGGGAACGCCACGTAAACGCCACGAGAATCAGTGTCTTGGGACGGACCCGCCGGTGTAACCGAGATTTTTACATCATATCTGTCCACCTGCTCAAGCAGCCATGCCTGCCATGGTAGGGCTTTCATCTGACAAGGCGTGACAGGTCGATCTGGTCGATTCCGAGTCTTCGGACCAGATTTCCGGGTTCCCATCGATCGCCCCCAAGGGTCGCTTTCTCCACTTGGCTGAAGACACCGTCGCGCCAAACTACGTATGTGCCTTGTGTGCGTACTTTGGTGTGCGACAGGATCCACGGAAGAAATGGACTGAACGACTCATTCCCTACGACTCAATTGTTATCTTGAGGAAAGTTGCAACGATTGGTAGCACCGGAGAGGTTCATGTTCGTCGCACGCTGAATTCGGAGCTGGTTCGTGCATGGACCCTGTTATCGGCCGATATTTCTACACGGCGCCTTGTAGCGGGTGAGACATACCGCTGAGAAGCAGAGCATCTTCAAGTACTGAAAGAAGCTCAGGACGTTTTGACGAAATGCTAACAAGTTACCGGCTCCCATTCCGAATTCGGTAGTTCGAATGCGGCCATGGGAATGGTTACATGTTTCAGGAGAGGCGAAAGTTCTTCTACGATGAAGATGAATTTGATACAGGAGCAAAAGATGGATTGGCGTGACTGAGTGCTTACCTAGTTTTATCGAACCCAAGTGGGAAGAAGATCCAGCCACGAGTGGGCGCACTCTAAGCGTGGACTGGTTCGCCGGATCCGGAGCGGCCATCGTGCAGCCGGGGACGCGGCGTCTGAGACATTCTCTTTCCGAACGCATGCCGGGAATGGATTGAGGCTCGTGTAAGCGCCGAAGTTTAAGCCCGTGGCGTTCTTTTGCGCGTATATGTGGTAAAGGCCTTCCCTTTTTCACCGTGGACAGCCCTACCCGTCTTTTCTGGTTCTGCTCTTCTCTTCGTTTTTCTCAATTCCTTGTTCTCGTCTTGAACTCTCTTGCTTTTGTTCGACTATATGCTGTCATCATTCACAGTCGTGTCTGAAAAGCGTAATATCAGTTGAGGGCTTCAGGTCCCCTAGCTTCCAAGCAGCTCGGAGGGGCTGCGAAGCCAACCTCGCACTCGCTTGGAGAGAAACGAACCGAAACACGACTGGGACTCCCGTCGCCCAAAAGGACGGAACCCAGATCCCCGATGCGCGTCTCGGAATAAAGATTGGAGACAACCAGGGCATCGAGATTACTCAATGTTGATCTGGCCTGGGCTAGAAAAGGAAGACATGGACGTGTCTTCCAATGAGACCACCGAGGGAGGCTTCGGCTCGACGGAGATGCAGGCGCTCTCTCACGAGAGCCTCGCTAACATGATGCTCGGCGTCATCATCGCGGTGCTCGTCGTCACGACTGTTTTTGTCGGGCTGCGGATCTACGTGAGGGCGCGGGTTATGAAGAAGTGGGGTGCCGACGATACGATGGTGACGCTTTCGTTTGCTACGGTGGCTTTCCATGGGATCATGCTATGTTTGGGTAAGTTTGTGATATTGAACTTATTGGATTTAACCGCGAAGGAGTAGGTGCTCAGATGGAGAGGACAATCATGGAAGGACACTGTATGGGCTGACGTGGGTGAGAGGGACACAGGTACCAGATTCGGACTTGGAAAGCATGTCTGGATGACGCAGACACAAACAATTGAGAAAGCTCAAAAGGTAAGCTTTTCCAGACATGGGAATTCCATCTCTGCCTCGGATGCTAATTGTACATGCCTAAAAACAGCTCGCAATGTTCATAATGATGATCTACAGCATCGCCTTCATCACCATCAAGATCGCCTTCCTCCTCCAATACCGCCGAAGCTTCCCTCTTCTCATGGTCGAGATGCTGTGCAATGCGGGCATCGCGTTTCTGGTTCTGTTTGGAGTATCCTTGATGATATCGGCGGGCATCACGTACAGCTTGGTCCTCAAGCGCGAGATGACGGATTCGCCCGTCAGTGTGTTGGGATGGTGGCTTGCCAATGCGTCAATACACCTGCTTACGAACATCTTCATCTTCGTTCTGCCGTTACCGTTGCTCGGAAGGCTAAGACTTCGGCGAGTGGAGAAGCTGGCTCTCGTCATCAGCTTTACCTTGGGGCTACTGTGAGTTAAAACCCTTTCTTCCTTCATGAGAAGCTTTGGTACTAATGCGGATTTGTTTCCGCCCAGAACATGCGCAGTATCCGTCATGCGGATCGCATATCTCCCAGGGTCTTTTGACATGGTCGACATGACGTACGATGGGATATCCATCATCCTCTGGTCCGTCGTAGAACTCTCTTGCGCAGTCATCTGCTGCTGTATCCCCACCCTCCGACCGCTCGTTGAACGAAGACAACGAGGCCTCACCGACGACTACGACGACGCCACCATCTTCGGCGGAGGCATGTTCAGAGAGGACATGACTTTCGGCGAGGGCCCGCAACGCGTTCTCCCGGGTATGAACGGGGTCAACAACGAGAGGATATCGTCGTCCATCAGCTGCGCCTCAGAAACGGGCACGAGGAAACCCGGTCCGACCTTTTTCTGGCTGCGCACGCGGAAGCAGAGCGACCACTCGAGCATCAATGGTCTCGACGACATTGAGCCCGTGCCCATGCCTCCACATGCGGGGCCCATGATGGCGGCGGCCGCTGCCGCGATCCCGGTGGTGGAGGTTCACGGGGTCCGGCGGGAGAGCGAGCACGGCATCATCGTTGTTGAGAGTGAGCGCGTCGAAGGGGGTGTGGAACGTGAGCGTGGGATCCCTCGACGGGCGAGCGTGAGGAGTAGTTTGCGGAGTGATAGCAGTCTCGGCGTGGCGCTGCGTAGGGATCTGAGTGTGAGGAGGCATACGAGCATAGCGTTAACGGAACGGGATTCGGATGATGATGTGTACTATTTTGGCGTTAATGAGGAGGACGTGGACTTGGAATGCCCGACGCCGCTGAGTCCGCCGCCAAAATGTCGGAAGTCGACTAGCTCTTGATGGGTCGAAGGAGGTCTGTGTAGACTTTGTAAAACATACTGTACAGTATTTGGGTGGTATGATTTTCGATTCTTTCATGGCGATTTTGGAGTTTTGCATTCACGTGGCGGGATCCAAGGGGATAAGTTAATGATGAAGAACATTTTGGATCTACATGCATGAAAAACCCGCTCAGTATCAGTCTATTCGCAGACCAGCATCCTTCAACAGAGGTAAAATCTTCTCGCCAAAGTACTCCAGATCTGGTGCAAAATCATAAAAGTTGATCTGGACCCCATCAATGCCAACCTTGTGTAGCGCATCCAGCTGCTCAACGACTTGCTCCGGCGACCCAATGATCTCAATATTCCCTCCCAGATTCAACCCTTTATTCTCCTTGGCATCCTTCCTACCCCGCCAAGCATGAGCATCACTATCATACGCCCCGTTCGCCGTTCCAAACTTCTTGGTGCCCGCCTGGATCTTGGCCCCCTCGGCGATGCTCTCCGCGTACGCCCACGCCTCCTCAGGCGTGTCTTTCGATACAATGATCGGGTTGATGATGATCTTGACTCCGCTGCGGCCCTGCGCTTCTACAGCAGCCCTGATGTTGGCAATATGGGCCGGCAGGGTCTCGAGCGCGCTGTCAATGTGCGCCGTCCCCGGCGAGGTAATGAAGATTAGGTCAGAGTACCGGGCGGCGAATTCGATGCCTGCGGGCGAACCCGTCGCGTTGACGAGGATCGGGCGGCCAAACTGTGGCTTCGGCGTGATCCACGCATTCTCGACGCGCCACGGCGAGACTTTACCCTCGTACGAGATGTTCTCCGTCTCATTCCAGAGACTATTCACCACGTCAAACAGCTCGCCAGCCATCCGGTACCGCTGATCGTGCTCAATGCGCTGCCGGCCAAACATCTCGTGCTCCACGGCCCGATGACCCGTAACTACATTGATGCCCCAACGGCCCTTGGCGATGTGATCCAGCGTAGCGCCGTACTTGGCAATATGTAAGGGATGAAGCGGCCCGTAGAGGACATGCATGGTGGAGATGAGCAGGATAGATTCCGTCACGGCCGCCATGGCACCCAGGGCGACGAAGGCGTCGAGCGAAGCCTCACCGTCGTAGCCGCCTTTGGGGAGCCACTGGGTGCGGCTGAAGGCGAGTTCGAAGCCGAGCTGTTCGGCGCGGCGGACGAGGGCGATGTTGTAGTCGAAGGTCCAGGTGTTTGTTGTTGGGTGGGTGGAGAAGTTGATGTCTTGGAGGTTGAGGAAGAGGCCTAGTAGAAGAGGTTGGCGAGAGGCTTTGCGGAGGGGGCTGTCTTGAAAGTCGAGGGGGCCTTTGAGTTCTGGGCCGCCCTCGCGGACTGAGGTTGCAGACATGGTGGCTGAACAATTGCAGGCTTCAAATTGAGTGATGATATGTAGTGAAGCAGGAACGTCTTGTTCTCATGTTGAGGTTATATGATGAGAATGAGAGCTGAGGCGTCTTGATATACGTGCTGTTTCCTCATTGGCATTTGGCATCAAGCGAGTTGGTTATGTAAGTTGGAGATGACGCGCAAGTGAGGAGCAATGTCGAGATCGTATCTTGCGCCGGTTCATGTGCATGATAATTGCCGACCATCTCCGCCATCGGCCAACTTTGAGCACGCCATCGAGTGTTATCTCAATCCTCCACTACTTGCAACGGCGATGAGGTGCGTGATTACTACTGTCTACATGTACTAGCATGTAACTTCCGATTGATAAGATGTTGGTGCCAAACTTCGGATGATCAACTGACGTTTAGACTTCATTAACAATTCGAGGTTGAGGTTCTAGAGCTTCAATCTAGCTGCCTCAGACTTGACAATGGTCGGCACTTCATCTTCCAGACTCTTCTCCTGAGGCTTCCATCCGAGAACCTTCTTCGCACGCAAGGCAGAAGCCCGAGAGTTCAAACCCCAACTAGCTGCCTCGAAGCCAGCAGATGACTTGACGGCCTCGTCATAGGACAACTCCCGTACCTCGGGCTCTTGCTTAGTGAAGCCCTGCTCATGTGCTGTCTTCCCAACCAGCGTCGACAAGTCACCCCAAACATGCTCGCCATTCTCCGTGAGGAAGTATCCCTTGGCACCCCAAATCTCCTTGTCGTCCTTTCGAGATTGGTCGAGCGCGGCCTCAACTAGCAACTCAAACACCACGCTGAGGTCATGAACGTGAACGTTGTTCCATCGAGCAAGTCCCTTTCCAATACGAGGACTGTAGCCCTCCTTCAGCACAAAAGTAGCCAATTCATACACCTGACGGCCTCTCCCCGACACGGGGCCACGCCCTTGGCCATAAATTGTGGGAGGGCAAACAATGGCAGTCTTGACGGAATCGGTGTGCTTGTTGCCGGTCTCGAGGACGATCTCGTCCACATTGCGGTGGAATGCGGCAGCTGGCAAATTGACGAGCTCGTCAACGCCATCGTAATCGTTGAAGACCTTGTCGTCGTGCTCGCCAAACGTCTTCTTCACTTCCGAGTCGAAGTAGGTCAGGATACCGGTGCCGCCTGTGTGCAGCCAGAACCCTGGCCGGGATGGCGAGTGGCCTGATACGAGTCCCTTTGCAATAGCCTTGGCTGCACCTGCGTGGTCTGAAGAGTCGGCGGTATCTGAGCGAGGTGAGATGTATGTCAGTGAGTCGTGTTTGAGATATAGACAACTTACGAAGTACGACGTCAGCCCATGCTGCCTCGCGCTCTAGGGTTTCCGAATCATCGAGTCCCCCAATGACAATCCTGGCTTTCGGGTACTTCTCGAGCACCTTGTCCGCCTTTTCCTGTGTTCGGATGAGAAGCGCGTATTCGAACTCCGGGTGCTTCTGGTAAAGCTGGTAAAGGGCGTCGCCGCCGATGTAGCCCGTAGCTCCTGTGATGAAGATCTTGGCAGTCATTGTAACGCTTTGTATGGTGTACCGTGAAGATGAAGAAGCTAAATTGAAATTTGGGCTCGCCTTATAAATGGCGAAAAGTGATGTTATCACTGGCGTGATTTACGTGTGACTTACGTAGCTGACTGTTGCTTTCTTCTATGACGTCGGCGTGGATTTCTAATCGTGAATAAACCACTCCCGGAAATATGTTTAACCACCTAGGGAGAACGGGAAGTGATTTCCGTCTTGCCTCTTCCCACCGGTTTGCAAGCAATCATTGGCTTCTGTCATGTGAAGAATGATCTCCAATATTCCTAGATGTATCGCTAGTCGAATTAAGCTTATTTTTCTGATGACATGAAGATTATCTGCTTTTACCAGGAGAGCCGTGCGATCGAGTTGAGGCTGCCCACGTTGGCGGGGTATCGCAAAATGCCCCTCACTTCTATTTTCACATGGTCCCACCTTCGTCAGAATCCGAGCCCGCCATGCCAAATCAGGGGGAGAAGACATTCCGACAACGTTGCCTTGAGCCTCATACTCTGTCTGCGTACTTACATGGACCACTCAAATGCGGCATATCTGTTCGTTCATGAGGAATACGTCCATATGTGGCTGTGAACTTTCACAGTCTCCGGATTGGCAAACTCCAACGCCGCAAAAGTCTTCATATCTGCCGCAGCGGCCATAAATGCTGCAGCAAGTTCCCTGCTTGCCGGCACACTTGCGATTCCCGTTGGCATATCCGCAGGTCCCATCGGTGGTGTACACCTTGTGGCCCCAGCAAATACCCTCCCAGCAAGTGCCAGGAGCACAGTCTATGCTGAAGCACGGTGGACAGGGTCAGCATCTGCGAGTTCCGGTGATAGACAGCCATCAAGATCAGGGAAAGATCGGGACTTTATCACCTACTCTCTCTGGCCACATCGCCAAGTCTCAGAGTTGCAGCATTGCCCATTAGTCCCGACACAGGTCACGCCCGGGCGCGACGGACCACAGATGCCATCCCACGCCCTTTTTGGTTCAACAACTAAAGCAGGTCGAAAGATAAGTTTGATAACAGTCAAAACTCGTGCATTGGGGTCACGTACATCCACGAGTGCAGTATGAGGCGCAAGGAAGTATGTTCCCGCAGTCTCGGTCCAGAGAAGGGTTGAGGAGGAAGAACTTGTCTAGTGTAATCCCGTAACGAGTTGTGAGCTCTTGGCAGGTCTCCGGACCCACGTTCTCATTGGTGTCGCTAGTATAGCGACAGTTGATCTCTCCAGGCTTTGTATCGGCACCTCTGATCCCATGAATGGCTGTGTGAGTTGTGCATGCGCGTGGTCGTGAGATCGTGGCCGCGGGCCGGCCGGGGGTTGTGGAATCTTCCCAAGTGACCGGCTTGCATTTTCCAGTGCTAGCGAGGCCAGATGATAGCGGAGTGATGCAGTCCACCGTCGTGGCAAAGAGAAGGATCGCAAGACTTGCAATCCCGCCGTTTTCGAAAACACTACCAGGCTTAGGATACATTACGACTCCGGTTCGGGGTGAGAGTTGGTGCAGGGAAATTGAAAGCAAGTATCCGTGTGCTTGGCGAGCGTTTCAGTGATACTTGTGCACTTATGCCTGAGGAGATTTTGAAAACGCAAACTCCACCAAGTGGCCAGATCGCGAGAGCACAAGACTGTTCAAAAGAACTAAAGAAAGTGAGGTAGTCTAGGGAACTTTTGTTAGTCGCCATGGCAACATTAGGCAGCAGCCTCCCGCTAAAAGTAATACGATGGTGGCTGATACGGGAAAGCAGCGAGCATCAATAATAGCTCTGTCGCATGCTAACTCCAGTCTCTCTCTCAGTAGTCCATGGGCGATAACAAGCCGAGATTGAATTGGTCTGTGGCGGCTCGCTTTTCGGTCGTGCTTGTCGCCATGTCGTCGATACCCTCGGCGCCTCGCAAGAACCGCCTCCTAATTGAGAATGAGCCCTTGAGCATGTTTCACGCTTCACTTTAGAGGGTGAACAAATGATTTTGTTTCTGGATGACCGTGTAATTATTTGCAGTGGTATTTGTATTCTTCACGAGTCATTTAGGCTGGAGAGCAATGGCGGGGCCGCTCCATATTAGCTGCCGAAACCCGATACCGAAAACGAAGGGGAATCGCTCGCATCATTCAAGATACGCGAATTCGAAATCCTGGTCGATTCGACCCCATCGATTTCTGCCAGAACGGAGAGAATTGAATCGCTTGCCGGACGAGGATGGTTGAGTCAGAACTGCTACATGAAGTAAAAATCGACGTGAATTCGTTGCTTAATGCGGCGTAGATAGCTCGTAGTCAGAGGAGCAGCTGGAACCTGCCGTGATGGGCTTCAGTTAAGCCAGACATCCATACATGTCTTGCCGAGATCACCTGGAACGTATTAGACAATCGAAACACTTGGCAAAAAAAATACTAAGTCGTAATTTGCGCATCCGAATTTGGTAGGTGTCGTGATGGCTTCAACTATCCATGGCCTCACCGCACATTACGTAACCTCGGTTATATAATCACCGAGGCCCACTTCACTTACACCCTCTATATCAGAGCGAGCTTCGTACCTATTTCCTATTTCTAATAGATAACCGTTCTCTTTTACTTACGTTAATACCCCTATAGTAACTATATAATAGTTATAAGCCTAGCTCTAACTTAGACCCCTATACCTCTATTAAAAAGTCACTTCCTAGGGACTACGGTTTACTATATCTTTTTTTATAATATTATTTAACTCTTATTACGTTTACTTACCTTATTTTTTAATAAACTAATATTTTTTAAAAAGATTACTAATACTCCTAGGCAAAAGCTTAATTACTAGCGAGACTAGCTAAAATAGTACCTCGCTCTATAAGTTAAGGCCCGGTTAAAGGATATTTAAGATTTACTAAACCTAAATAACTATACTTTTCTATTAAATCCGTTACTCTTTACTAAGTCTATTTTTTTAATTAAGGAGTATATTAAAATATAAAATACTACTTAAGATTAAGCGTATAAGGCAGCCTTAACTAAATACTAATAAAGACTTAAAGAGTTTATTTAATAATAAACCGAATAGAACTTAAAAAGCGGGACTATAAACGAACTCTTAAGTAGAAATAATCGAATTAAGTAACTAGTCGCTCTAACGAAGCTAAAGACCGTAATAGCGAATTAGGTACGTCTTATTAAAGAATACGCCTCTTTTATTTAATAAACCGTATCTAAAACGATCTCTTATTTAAAAAAAGAGAGATTATATAAATTAATAAATTACTAAATCTCTTTTATAATTACTTAAGAGATCTTAAAAAATATAAAAGAAGAGCTTATCGATTCCTTAGACTACTCCTTTTATACTATAATCCGGGTTTTTAAATAAAAATACCTACTAAGTAACTCTAGTTCGCTTATAATTATAAGGGAGGAATTTAATATAGTTATAAATAGAGCGAACTCTAGTATTAACTTATTAACCTAAATTAAAAACTTTTTCTTAACTTACTATTAAGTAACGTAGCTTAAGCTACCCGAAGTCCAAGGTACCCTCGTTTTAAAAACCTTTTTCTATATAACTATACGTCGCTTTATCCTAAACTAGTCTAACTAGGAACTTATTAATATTATTAAGCTAGAGTAAAAAGGGGAAATAATCCCTAATATAAAGTATTATACTAAGATCTTTAATAACTTTCTATATAAAAAAGCGGTATATAATAAAAGTCGTAGCTAAATCCCTATAGTATTTATAATACTAATAAGTCGCTTAGATTTCCCTAAATAAAACGAAGTAACTCCTAACTCGTTTATTAACTACCCCTATAAGGGGTCTTATTACTAAAAACTAATAAACTATATAAAAATAGAGTTTACCCTAATAAATAAGACGAAGTAGGAATATATTTAGCTAAGTAGCGACGATACTTAGAAAATAATTTCCTACTTAAACTAAGAAAAGTATACTAACCTCCGTACTGACCTCGCTCAGAAAGGCTAGATCTATACAAAACCCTATACTAAGTAAAGTAATAATAACCGAGGTCGCTTCGGAAAAGTAACTAAAACCGGTAAGCTAAGTAATAAAAAGAACTCTAAAGTAACTTACTTTTTAAATATCGTAACTATAATTATTAACATCGGTCTGCTCCCTAAGCTAAGCACGGGGGGTAATAAAGACGGTAATCTTACTATCTTTTCTATCCCTTTTACTAAACTATACTTTTTTTTTAAAAATACGGTTATAAATAATTATAGTACTATATACCTCGTTAATAACTAATCGCTTCTAGAGCTAGATTTTATTTAATAAAGTAATAGTTCGGAGAATATAAACTCTAAAACGGCTTCTTATTCTATAATTACTAAGGGGATAAGGATTATATAAAATATCTTTATAGGACCGAAGGAGCCTAGAATAGGGTACTTTACTTTTTATAATATCGGTTTTATTAAGAACTTTTATATAAACGTCGTATTAAAAGTACTCTTTTAAAAGACGGGTATCTAGTACTCGGGCTTCGACTATACCCTTCGGTTCGGTAGCGAATCTAAGAACGTTATTATTAAGTAGCTCAAAAAGAAGGTTAATTTAGTCTTCTTAGAATATAAGCCCTATTCGTTCTATTCTCTACTTAGAAATTAGTCTTTACTTATTAATATAATTTTAATATATAGCGCTTAGCTCTTATATTCCTTATACTAATTAAGGAACGACCGATTAGATATAGCCTAGCTCTAGTACTTTAAATCTAAATATCTTACGCTAATAATATTTAAAAAGCTCGTCTTAGCTGCTCGGGGGGTGAGGATTAAAGGACTAAGCTACTTAGAATACTAATACTATATAACTACTTATATAAAATAGGTTATTTTATAACGTACTGAAAAGGTGTAGGGTATAAAGGACTTTCGCGGTACGGTGCTTAAGAAGAACTACTAATACTTATAAAAGTAATATAAGATGCCTCCTTCGATCGGGTTAATACGGCCTTAATTAACGGAGTTATTATTAAAAAAAGGGGGTAATATTAACCGGATTAGAAGAGTAGACTTCTTAATCGTTTTATATTATTGTATTTAAAAATAAATTATTAAAAAGGCTCTAGTTCGATCTTAAAAAAGTATATATATAATTAAAGTAAAGATCCTTATTACTAAGCTCCTCTCTCTAATCGGGGGCCCTTTTTTTTATATCTTTTTTTAATTAGCTCTCTTATAGGTCCTTATACTTAATCGTTTTTTAAAAAAGAAAAGACTAGGACTAATCGCCCTACTCTATTCTAATTATCCTCTAATTTTTTTTTCTTTAATTTTTTATAAAAAGAAATTATCTTAGATTAGTCCTAGTTATTATATATAGTTAATCGTATTAAGCTTTTTACTTACCCTTTTTTTTTATAATTACTTTTTTTACCTCTTTTACTTTTATTACTTTTTTTACTAGTTTTACTTAGTTCTTATCCTAATCTTTCTTAGTAATCTCCCGATCCTAACCTTTATTAGCCTAATTCTCTTTAAATTTCTTTATTAATAGCGGTATTTAAAGAGTATAAACTAGAGTTATATATATAGCTTTTATAATTAGGTCGTTATACTAATTAACCTATTATTCCCTTATACTCTTATTAATATTAGTTTTATTTATATATATATTATAATATTATAAGAGATCTTAATAAAACTTAGCTAGTTCTTAATACTAACGTTTATTACTCTCTTATATAGCCTAATTATACTTAGAGAGCGTGCGCTTAATAACCTCTTATTTTAACTAAACCCTTAGTATTTTAATTAGAGTTTTTATAATAGGACTATCCCCGTCCCTAACTAGAGTATTTAAAAAATTACCTCCTTAATTACTCGGACTAGCTTTACTAAGAGCCGGGCTAAGGCGTAGTAGTAACTTAGGTAGTAATATATTTAATAAAGATTTTATAATTTAATAAGTTTTAGGAGTATTAATTAGGCGTATAAATTAATTACTAACGACGGTATTTAAATACTAGTTAGTAGCTTTTATTAGTTTAATCGCTTATAAAGTCCGATTAGGGTTATTACTTATTACGGATCCTCGGGTACTCTTTAGTATTTTTAAAGATCGGGGTAATAAGGGTAACTCTTTAAGAGTAATAAGTTCTTATTTAAAGTTTTTAATTATTCTATACGTTTTTTTAAAATACATAAGATTAATAAGAATATAATAGCTATAATCGCGGGGGTTATAGATTTTTAAATTCTAGTTAATAAACCTAAGTTTAAATAGGTAAGAACCGGATTTATAAGGAGTTAGTACCTTAGGGGCGTCGATTATAGCGTAGTTAGAGTTATTTAAGTTAGTATAGGGCTTATTTCTAAAGTCCTAATTATTTATTACTTTATTAAAAGACCTTTTTAAGAGAGGTCTTATTATATTAAAAAAGTAATAACTATTATATTAGAACTCGTAACTAATTTATTAAATCTAAGCTGTACAGAGTTTATTATTAAATAATCTAAAGTATTTATAGGTTATTTAATACGTATTATAAGTTGGGTTAAACTAGCTATATCGGACTACGTTACGAAACTATTTAAGTACGTATAGACCGTATTCCTATTTACTTAGCTATTATACTATAAGAACTACGTAAGCGCTTATATTAATTAGTTATTAAATATAAAGAGATATATCGATCTAGCTATAAAAAGCCTTTAGCGCTTAGATATCGTTAATAAATATCTTTTTTAAATACCTAAGAGCCTATTTTAAATCGTATTAATAAACTATACTATCTTACTAATTAATAATTATTCTTATAAAATAGCCCGGATTGTTAACGTAAAAAGGGAAGATTATTAAGTATATTAAAATCCTAATTTTTTATATAATCTCTTAGGTTTGTAAGATTAGGGTAGGGGTCTTATTTAGTTCGAAAGTACTCTCTTATCCCTTTTTAATTATAATTATATTACGTACTAAAATAAGGTCCCGTATTATAACCTCTATTACGGATCCGATCTCGTATTTTTAAATCTAATTTTTATATAATAAGTGTTTTTAAAAGTTATAATAATTAGTTAGGATTTTTATTACTTTGCGATAGTTCTAACTTATCTAAGTTTTCTAGTCTTTTAGACTTTTAAAAGCCTCGGGGTACTAATTAAGGAAGGAAAGTACGTCCCCTACGCCGAGCTAATTAAGAAAGTTAATTTTATAAAGGGTTAAAATTATTTAGAGGAAACTAGTTCGTTTAGGTACTAGGTTTGGGTAATAGTTAGTATACGTTTTATATTAGCGGTTTATATTAAAATTAACGAACTAAGAGTCTTTAGTATTCGTTATAGCCCCGGGGTTAGTCTTATTAAAAGTAATATATTTATTTAAATTCTACTTTCCTAACTAGTATTTAGTATCGTTTTTAAGGTTCTTTATTATAATTAAGCCCTAAATTCGCACTATATTCTTTTTATTATCTAGTTTAAAAGGGGAGATAAGAAGTAAGGAGGTTATTATAAATCGCTAAGTTAGTATTTATATAATAAATTAGAAAGTAAAAATTAAAGGAAGTTTAATCGGTAGTAGTTATAGAGAAGTAATTAAGGAAAGAAAAAAGAAAAGTTAAGTAGCTAAGTAAAAAGCTACTTTTTTATACTAATCGCGAGGGCAGCCTCTACTAATCGAGAAGGAAGGCGCTATATTATAAATAATAAGAAGGCCCCGATCTTATAATTTACTCCTTCTTTTCTTTATATAGTAGCTATAATTTAGTACTAATTAGCTAAGAGGCCTATAGTACTTTCCTTTTTAATACCCCGGATCTAGGGGGGTATATAGAGGCCCTTTTTTAATTCTTCTATTACTTTTTATTTCTTTTTCTAAATAATAACTTCTTAATTATAATTATTATTTTTTTCTTAATAATATAATCTACTTGCTTATTATATTTAATACTTTAGTTATTAATAACGCGTATTAGATTACTAAAACTACTCGTCGCGACGTCCGGCCTTAGTAATATTCTTTCTCTATTTTTAAAAAAGTTTATTTTTAGAAAACTTAGGGCTATAAGTTTTAAAAAGTTAGTAAAAAGTAGACTATAATAAGTACTACTTTATTTAATTTTTTTAATCCTTATCCTAATCTAACGTTACTCCTTCTTAAATTCTTAAGATTACTAGTTAGTTAACTCTTTTTTAATTAGCTAGAGAGCTTTATATTGAATTTTATATTATAAATCCTTAGGTTAATAAGTATACTAAAGGAGAAATAGCTTAGAAGTTTTAGTAGTTAATTACGAATTAGAACGTTATTAAGAAATACGTTTATAATCTAAGTATTATAAGTAGATTATTTTTATAGAGCCGTCGGGTTTTTATTAATTATAATTATACTAGTTACTTCGGCCCTCTATCTTAGTAATTAAGTAAACGAACCCCTATTATTAATTCTTTATTTATCTAGGCTTATAGCGTTTAGAATACTATACTTTATAATTATTATACGTAGTCTTTTTAAAAGTATATTAGTTTTAATACTAAGGAGCTAGTTAAAAGGATAGTCCCCTATTTTAAGTACGTTTCTTTTCTAAATTATTTTAATAATCGATATAGTAATTATATATATTCCGAAGGTAAGAAATGCTATTTTAAGAAGAGTAATAACTAGTAGGCTATTAGTTAGTCCGGAGCCGACTCTAAGTAAAGTTATTATTATTATTATATAATAAGTAGTAGTAGAGTAGCGTCTCTAATTCTAATTAATATTAAAAAAATTAAGATTTTAGTTTATATAGTCTCTAATTAGATCGATATTACTAAGACCGAGGAAGATAAGTACGCTTTTATTCTTAAGGACGCCCCTTTTACGTACCCTATTAAAAACTATATATTTATAATTTACGAAAGTTATTAGTATATTAAGATAAAATAGGTAGAGTAGGAGGTTATATAAGCTAAGTTAGATACTAAATAGGCTTAATTAGATAGGGAACTAGGCTTAGATATTTAAAGAGAGGGGTAGGGTTTTTTAATACGATTATATAGTTAGTAAGTAAGGCCGTTAAGTTTTTAATTATAATAGCTAAAAAATAATTCTTTTTTTTTATTATCCTCTTATATTTTTATCTTAGATCCGGATAAAGAGATAACTAAAGAATTAGTAGGATTTAATAATATTTTTATAAAATAATATTTAATAAATAAAAGAACTCGTAGCTTATATTAGGGATTAGTAATAATAAGGGGTAATTTAGCCCTCTTACGAGGCCCTTATTTATAATTAGGTTTACTTAGTAACTAGCTAAGTATCCTCGTCCTTAGAGTTTATTATATTATTATTATAATTAAGAGGTAAAATCGCGGCGTTAATTATATTATCTTATAAAAATAGAAAGTTAGTTAAGTTAGAAGTAAAGTCCTTATAAAAATTAGACTTAGTAAGTAATAAGTAGAGGCTTTTTAAAAACTTTAAGAACTTTTTAAGTTAATTATTAATATAAATAGCCCCTATAATTAGTTTATTAATAAGTATCTTTAGTTAATATAACGATCCGTTCGGAGCAGCTAAGTAAATATAAAAAGGTCCTTATTAATAATAATTAAGTTTTTTAGAAATTAATATATTATTTTTTTATTAAATATTAAAAACGAGAACTAGATCGCTAGTTTATAACTTCGCTAATTAGAGGGTATATAAAAAGTTAAACTAGTTACGGGTTTAGGCTCGGTATTGGGCGACTTTACTAACTATAGTTTCTTAGTTATTTATTAAGGAGGTAAAAACTCGTAATTAGGCTTAGACTTCTTAATCTATTATATATATATTTTCTTAATCGAGTACCCTCTAAGTCGCCGTCTTTCTTTTAATCGGGGTTATTATATAATAACTATAAATAAGATAGAATAATATATAACTTAATAATATTTTAATAGTTATCCTATTTATAAAAAGGGCTATGGTTAGTATTAGTTTAATATTCTTTTTTTTTAATCTAACTAAATACGAAGTATATACGTAATAAGTTAGTAACCTTTTTTAAAGAGCCCGTTAGCGCGAGGGTTATAAACTAATATAACCTTTTACTAAGTACTATACTGTTAATTAAGCTATGTTATAGCGCCTATATTTTCTTATCCTCTATTAATAATTAGAGTACTATAAATCCTATAGTAATAAATAATATCTTCCTAAATAAACTTTATAATATTTTTTAACGTAGCGTTCGTTATAATCCGCGTTTCTAAGTATTCTATAAACTTATAACGTACTTTAATAACCTTTTATTTACTTATATATTAAATATCTAAATAAACTCTAAAAAAAAGTTCGTAAATTAGAACTATAAATATATAGAAGTTATTAAAGCGTCGTAATCTAGCTTTTTAATAAGCCTCGTAAGTTATAATTAGCTCCCGAGTCTAAGCGTATATTCTTAGCTAGTAGTATTGTTCCGTAAGGCGGAAATATATAGCCTCTCGTCCCCTATACTCGGACTTATTATATACTTTATTAATTAGGTCTACCTAACGGCGCTTATTATTAATTATTTAAATAGGTTAGGGACGAGTCTTTATCCCTTATTAAAATAGAAGTTTATTTTATATAATAAATTGTGTTACTATTTGCTTAAAATATCTAAACTAATTAAAAGGTATACTAGCTAGCCTTTTTAGAATAAAAAGAAAATAAGCGATTTATTTTAAGAGGTCTAATTATTATTTATTTAGTATTAGTATATTAGCCGGAATATTTATTTTTTATATTTAATTAATAATAGTATTATTGCGGCTATATATTATAATAAAAAAGTTCTTTACGACTTGTATTTATAGGACTCGTATATTAATAAAGTCTTTAATATTTTTATTAAGCTCTACTTTAACTAAGTTAGATTAGCTAGGGGGTTTTTTTAAAAGGCTATTTACCGTAGTATTCTTCTTTCTATTAATATACTTAATTTTAAAATTAAAAAGTTTAATTTAAGAGAGCTAGTATATTATTATTATTAATAGTAAGTTATTCGCTATATTATTAATCTAAGTAACTAGGACTCGGGCGTCGGTTTTTAATAAAAAGTTAATCTTAAATAGATAATTATAAAGACGCTTTAGGCTTATTAAAACGCTTCGTATTTTAAACTTTCTAAAGTTATAATTAAGCTCTAGCTTACGCTATATCCCGCTTTTATATTAAGTAATAATACGCTCGTTATTAATAACCTAACTAAGCGTACTACCCTATTCTTTAATACTAGCGTCCGTTATAAGGATAATCCGTCCGGTTTTAGTACTATAGTTTAGTAAAACTAAAATAAGAGCTATAGTAATCGCCTTTTTAAGCGTTTTTATAGCTTCGATTTACGGCGCTCCCTATTTAAAAAATTAGTTCTTACTAAATAGGGAGTATAACGGGGCTATTTTAAAAGAAAATTACTTAATCTAATAGTAATAAAAGGTAATAATACTAAGAAACGATCTAATTTTTAAGACGTTCGAGTATTTTATTTATTTAAAGATCTTAAGAACTTTAGCTTAATTAGGCTATCTCCCTTTTATATTATAAAAGTAATTTATAATAATCGCAAATAGCTAGTACTATTACGACTTTATTCTAAAAATAGTATAGCTAACTAGCTCGACGTTAACTAAGACTTAATCGATATTCCGGAGGTGTTCGTAAACGAATTACTAGATCCCGGGATAGTTAGTTAGGTACTTATTATTATAGTAGGATCGCGGGCCTTTAATTACGATATTATTAATAAAAGCGCTATAGTATTTTAGAATTAAGTCGTAGAGAATGCGGGTTATAATTTAATAAAATTAGGCTACTAAATTTATTACTCTTATTAAGAGGGTATAGTATTTATATAGCCTGAGTAGAGTTAAAAAGGTCGTTAAATCGTAGCTCTTTTTATTTAAAAAGATCTAATCGTAGTTAGAAAAGAAATTTAGGAAGGAGATAAGTTAATTTATAATAAATTCTTTTAAAAACTCGTTAGTATTAGGTAGTTATTAAGCGTTTTAAAAAGTAACGGCGTTAACCTTAGTTACTAAGTTAATTAGCTAAAAACTACTATCCTTTTTTATTACTAAGAACTAGGGGTTCTAATACGTAGTATAGTTTTTTTTAATAATACCCTAGGTAATACGTTTTTAAATTACCTTGAAGGCTTTTAGTAATAGAGCTTTTAAGATTAGAATACCCTTTACTTACTAAGCCTTATAAAGTATAGTTTTAATTAATTAAAGTAGCGTAATTATAGGGTTAAAATAGCCGTATTTAGAAAAGTCCTACGCTAGCGCTTTTTCTTAATTAAGGAGTATCTACTTAAAGAAATCTTATTTATAAAGTAAAAAATAGTTATAATCCTTAAGAATAGCTTAGAGGTGGTCGTTCGTTAATTTAGAGCCTAGTTCTATATCCGAGAACTTAAGTATAATAATATTTTTATAAGGGCCCGATTAGTCTCGTAGCTTATTTTTAACTTTTTTAAGTTTTTTAAGTTTTTAATAAGGATTGCTATTAGGTATCGATCCGTTAGAGGGCGCGTTATTAATTAGCTAAACTTTTTAGTCCTTTTTTTTATATATTATATTAGCTTTTATAGTACGGGGAATCTTATAGAAGGCTTTTTTAGCCGTCTCGTACTATTTTAATACCTTTCGCTCTAGCTTCGTAATTCGTTATTTAATACGTAACTCCTCTCGTTAAGAAGTAAGTGTTCTTATTAAGAGATATAAATTATCTTAATTAGCTAATCCGTTTAGTTTATCTCTAGCCTTACCCTAAATAGCTATTATTATTTTCTTAATTTATATAATCTAAGGCTAGATTATATAGAGCGTAACTATAGTTATAATCTAATCGGCTTAGCCTTAGTCTAAGACTATTATAATATACTCGTTTTTTTTTAGCTTAGATTTTAAGTAGGGGTTATTAGAACTAGTAATATCTTTAGTTATATTATTAGTATTTAGTTTTTTAATCCGAAAACTTCCTTTATATACTACTTAAGTTAGGGTAAAATATCTTTTATATCCTAAAAACCGTTTATTTTAATTATTCTTATAGGGATCCTTAGCTTCTTATTTTTAATATAAATTAGAGTAGTAATTATTAACCTATTATATTTAAAGGATAGTTTAGTATTTTATATAAATAGAAGGCTTAGTAATAACGGATTAGAGGTCTCTCGCTCGTCCTTAGTAAAGAAATAAGTAGTTATTTTAAACTTACTAATTTATACGTTTATAAAGTAGAAACTATTAAAAGTTATCTAGCTAGTTAGATCGTACTTAAATATTTATATTTAAAGCTTTGTCGCTATATAAGAAATACTAGCTTTTTTAACGTATTATTTTAAGAAGATATTAACTTACGCCTTAGTATTTTAGATAGTAACGATTATTAAACCCTTATTATCTTAATCTACGCTAGATATTTAGATTTTTAATTAGAAGTAGGCGTTTAAGATTATAAAAGTTAGGAGCTTAGAATTCGTATTAGCGCCTCTAATTTTATTAATTTTAGCTATATAGCTCGGCCTTAGAAAGAGGTTCTAGTTATATTTATTAAAAAGATCTTTAATATCCTTTTACTATTACTTATTCTTTATTAAATTTACTAAGGACTTCGGAGCTTTTAATAGGATTTTATTAGTATTAAAGTACCTCTAATTACGTATTAAAATTATTATTATTATAGTATATTTTAGTATAATTTTTTATAAGAGGTTTATAAGAAGCGAAATTGGGGCCTCGAGCCTCTTTTTTATTAGTTTCTTTACCTCGGTCCTAAGGTTAAAGTCGCGGGTTTAATTAGTAATTATTATTTTCTAAGTTTTATAAAAAAGAGGCTCTTAGGTTTTTTAAGTACTAATATTAGGAGTATTAATTAAGACTTTAGTAAGCTAGGGCCTAGAGATAGATATAGAGGTTATATTCTTTACTATTTTAAAAACCTCGTTATTATTATCGATTTTTATAATTTCCCTTTTTTAATTAAAAAAAAACCGTCTTCTTTTTAAGTTATAAAAGCTAACTTAGGCTATCGATCTTATATATTTTCTTAGAGTATAACGTAGTTACCGAAGTGCGGTTCTTAAGTAGTCTTTTTTTATAGATAGTATAAATATTTACTTAGTTATAATAGCCTAAGTTAGGTCGTACTACGTAAACGTATCTAACTATACTCGTAGGATTAGCTAAGGGAAGTATAAGTATAGTTTATTAAAGTAGTTTAATCTAATAGTTTAGAATCCGCTTAGCTAAAAGCTTAGTATTTTTCTTAGTTAATATATTTATTATATAAAAAAAAAGGGTAACGCGATTAGTAATCGTACGCTTTTTTCTATTTTTAATTATAATAAAGGGGATATTTTTTATAAGCTCTTAACTATCGCGCTTTTTATAATACTAAGCTCCCTAAGTTAAAATAATAAGATAAGCGTCCTTATTAAGAGTATACTAATCGTAATCTTTAATAATCCGGTAATATAGACTCTAGTAGTACTAATAGTAATCTCTAGGTCCTATAATTAGGGGCCGATTAGGATGCGTAGCGCTTATATTAAATATACGGGTAGGACCTCGAGAATAAATACTATTCTAATAGATTTTTAGTTTGCTTATTTTATTAGCTAGGTTAGAATTAGTAGTATTATTAATAGCTACCTAGGTAACCTAGGCTCTTATTATTAGCTAGCGATATTATTAGTAGTTTAGATATTAGTATTAAGTATTTCTATACGCTTGTGAAATAGGGGATCGTAGCGAGGTTTTAGGTTAATTTTAATTATTTATAAAGAGTGGGCTATATTTTTTTTTATACGTAATTACGTTAAGAAGTCCTACTTTAAACTTTACGTACTTTATTAATTTAACGAAGCTATTTAAAGTAACCCCGACTTCCTCTACTATTTTTTTTATAATATTAGCGTAGAACCGCTTATATATAGCCTTAATTAAGCTCTTATTAGTTATAATATAGAGGTTTTATTATTTAGTAAGGGTAATTATATTATTAATCTTAGTAAATAGTACTTAAGTAGAGTTTAAATTAGAAAACGAGATAAGTAGTCTTTTAGTAACTCTTTTAATCTATTTTTTCTTATTTAGAAAGTAATTAGTATCCTATTTTCTGTACTTTTTTAAAAAGAAATTCTTAGCTTAGGCCTAGGGTAGTCCTCTAATTGCGTCCTTAACCAGAGTTTAATAATCTCTTTTTATAGTATACGTAATAAGTTTATTTCTAAATTAATCTAAGACCTTACTAATCTTATATTAGTCCTCGAACTTTTTTAAGAAGTTTATAATATTATTATTTTTAAAAACTATAGTCCCCTCTTAATTAAGAAACGGTATTTTATAAAACCCTATATTCTTTATTAGATTAGGCTAAGGAATCGTAGGGTCCTTAGTCTAAAGTATAATTATTTAGATCTAAGTAGCGATAGTGCTTAAGAGGGTATTAATCGAAGTATCTATCCTAACTTAAGCTATAACTAGCTTTTTTTAATTAGATTAGTAAGTAGATCTATTACTAAGGGTAAGTTTATTATTATTAAATAACTTTACGGTTTATAAGTTTTAATAAACCGTAAAAGCTAGTTCGGTAAACGGTCTATTTAAAATAAAAAGGTTAGGTTCGTACGATTAAACGTCCTAAGGGTCGTTAATAGTAGTAAAAATAACGTATTAATTATTTATTTTTATGGTCCGAAGTTATTTAAAATATAGTTCGTTAATTTTATTTATAATTTTAATAATCTTATATTAGTTTATTTACTTTAAATAGAGTTTAGAAAGAGAGGAGAGGAGCTGTCCTAATAGTTAGAGCGTAGTTATTATCCTAATTAGCGTAATCTGGGCCGTCTTTCTTAGCCCTTACTAAGCGTATAATTAGAGTTTTAATTAGATTTTATATTAAGCTTACGGTAATACTAATTAAAATTATTAGTAGGTTTAGTTAAAAGCTAGTTTCCTAAGCGCCCTTAGTCCGACGTATCCGTACTTCTAAATAGGTCTATTATTAAATCTCTAGACTATATTAATTAATAAGGAACAGTCTAGTTGAATAACTAGCTATGTTTATTAAGGTGTTTTATTAGTTCTAATTCTAACTCGTCGTTCGTCTTATTATACTATTATAGCGTCCGTATTTAGGCCCGATCTAGTCCTAAGTTATTCGCGTATTTTTTTATCTATTTATTTTACTCGCTTATTAGGGTCTATTATATCCCCTCTTTTATTAAATAAGAAGCCCTTTTTTATATATCTTCGTTTTTACGTCTTAATTATCTAGTCTTTCTTTTAATTAGAGTCCTGCCGCTCGTATTTATTTTAATTATTATGCCGCTTTTTTTTATTTATTTATTTAAATTATTTCTAATTAAGTCGGGCTCTCTTTTGCTTATTCTTTTATTTAAAAAAGAAAAGGATTTTTAAAAAGGGAGACTATTAAAAAAGTATAGGGTATAAAGGACTTTTATAGTGCGGTATTTAAAAAGAATTACTAATACTTATAAAAGTAATATAAAATACCTCCTTTAATCGGGTTAATACGGCCTTAATTAATAGAGTTATTATTAAGGAAAGGGGGTAGTATTAACCGGATCGGAAGAGTAGACTTCTTAATCGTCTTATATTATTATATTTAAAAATAAATTATTGAAAAAGCTCTAGTTTAATTTTAAAAAAGTATATATATAATTAAAATAAAGATCCTTATTACTAAGCTCCTCTTTTTAATCAGGGGCCCTTCTCTTTATATCTTTTTCTAATTAGCTCTCTCGTAAGTCCTTATACTTAATCGTTTTTAGAGGAAAGAAAGACTAGGACTGATCGCCCCACCCCATTCCAGTACTTTAGAACGAAGAGTAACCCGACCTTATTATAAGATCTTATAAGACCTTTTTAACTACTTACTAGCTTATGAACGAAGTAAGTAGTTAATACTAATTAAAGACGAATATTTGAGCAGGATCTTCGTCTTTTTATAAGTTATAAAGACTTATAATATAGTATTTAAGGTCTTATACTTATTTAAACGATAAGTATATACGTAAAAGGGCGTAGCTATTTATAAGATCTAATAAAACGTAGAACGTATAGTAATCGTAATTAATAATAAAACTCGTTTTTAAATATAAGTACGGGAGCTAGGAATAGACCTAGAGACTACTCCTTTATATATAAAAAAGCCGAACGGAGGAAGAGAACGAGCTAGTTAAGAAATTATTAATAAAGCGATTAATATAATATTAGTAGCGGGCTTACTAAACGAACTCTAAGTAGAAGCCGTACTAGCCGTAGCCTATTTATATAATATTAGCCCTAGGTAACGTACTAACTAGCTATTATTAGTTTAAACTAAGGAAATCTAGTTTACTTATTATTTTAAGTAGTAATAACTAATAAATACGCTAAAGCTCGCTCGTAATTTATATCTTTATTAGGGGTAGATATACGTATATAGCTATAGAGCGTACCTTTTTAAAAAGGACTATAAGAAAGGAATTAATAAAAGACGCTTTAAAATAGAATAGAGAGGATATATTAAGTACCTCGTAAGTTACGTAACGAACGCTTATAACTTATATAGGATCTAGATCCTCTCGCTTTTAAAAGTTATTATTACTGAAAATATAACGTTTAATAAAATAGCTTTTTATTTAAAAAATAATACTAAAACCGTAATTCGTTTACCTAAGTCGAGGGCTATAGTAAATAAGATTTAATAGCCGCTTATAATAATCGAACCTAAGCTCTAATTACTTAGAATCGTAAATAAAAAGGAGGCTATATTAATTAATAATAAAAAATAGCTATTACTACTTATACTTATTTTATAAAAAATAAATAAAGCTATAAAAAAGCTTAGTTCGTTTTTAAGTAAACGAGGTAAGTAGCTACTTACTTCCGAACTAACCCTAGTTTTTAAAAATCCGGAGTTAGATATAAACCTTACCTAGCTAACTAAGTTAGTAAGTAAGGCCGTAAGGGAAGTCGATCCTCTTATTAAAAAAATCGAAGACGTAATATACGTATAAATAAAAATAAAAACTTTTTAAAGCTCTTATAAAAAGGATCTTTTTACTTAACTAGACCCCGACGAACCCCTTTAATAAGTAAGCTTATATTAAAAAATAGAAGTAGTAAACGACCTAATTAGTAACTTTAATATAGTTAGTATATATAGCTAAGAGGATAATAAGTATACTAAATAAAGTTAGAAGTTAAAAAACTAATTATTAGAGGTATTTATCTAAGACCCGAGTTAATAAGAGCGATTCGGGTAGTACTCTTTTTATACTTAAGTAAAAAGAGACTAGGACTCCTTTTTTAATACGTATATACTTAATTAGTAAAAAGTAGTAGACGAGACGACCTAGGGGTATTAGACGCTATACTACTACGTCTATACTATAATTATCGGAACGAAGTACGTTTTACTAACCACGTTCTAATTCGATCGGATTTACGCGGACTAATTAATTAACCCTCTAGGGAAGTAAAAGGATATTTTTAAAATACTAGAACTTTTAAAAAGCTAATTCATAAAGGTAGTACGGTTAGAAATTTAGAAGTTAAAAAAGATAAATACTTAAAAAGTAGTTAGTAAGGCGTCGGTTATTTCTAAGCTAATACCTCTTAAATAGGTATTTAATTATAAACTCGATAGTAATAATTATTTCGATCGTTATAAAGCGAGAATTTACGTTAGGGGAGACTTTTAAGAATGATACTCTTTAGAAAAGACCTACGTAGTGACGCTAATAGCTAGGACGTTTAGGGTATTCGGCTTAACGTCGCTTTCGTATACGCTCTATTCTCTTAGTTCCTAACGAACCCGTCCCGTTAGTATTATTCTATTATAAATTAGGTTATATAATACCTTTTCTATATATAATACTTAGTAATATACTTCGGGATCTCGGGGGGTAGCTAAGTACTATTAATCGTAAGTAATACTTCGTTTATAAATAATAAAGAGACTTAAAAATCCTTATAAGGTTTTATAATCTCCTTTTTTAATAGTCTCGTTTAGTAAAAAGTAGCTTATTAAAATATAATAATTACGTTAACTACGGAGGCTAAATTACTAAGCTTAAAATATATAACTAAAGAAATACTCGCTCTTAAATACTTTTTTAAAAATATCTCGCTCGAGCTCGGCAACGTATAGAAAGTATACTATAATAATCGTTAGATAATTAGACTTATAATAAAAAAAAGGGAACGTATTTTAACTTGCTTATACTACGTTAATATTTAAAATATATAGCTACGATAAGAATACTTAAAAGGCTTATTCTAAGTAGTCTATATATTAATAAATAAAATACTAACTAATAGTCTTATAAAGAACCTTTTTAGAGCAAAGTTCGAGCACTTCGTATTACTCCTAAATATAAGAGATATATAAGAGATAATTATACTAAACGAGGGGACGTTTAAAAAATAGTAAAATAGCCCGGGGGGCCCGGTTTTAAATTAAAAAACGTAGCCTATAGTTAGGGAGTATAAAGTCGCTCTAGCGACCCTATCGGGTTATTTAGAAAAAAGCTATTTACTTAAGAGGGTAAGTGCGTATTAGTTTAAAAAGGACGTTAACGCGGACTATATACCTAAAAGGATATATAAACTAATAAAAGTATTAATTCTAATTTAGATACCGTCTACTTTTATAAGCGAAGTAGCCGGTATTATTACGTCCTTAATAAGTTTTTTTAATAATACCTCTAGTATAGAGAGAGCGCTTATAAATACCTCTCTTACTAGGGCCTCGCTTATATAAACCCCCTTACTCTTACTCTTATTTAAAAGACCGTCGTTCTCGAGGGCCTTATATAACGCCGCCGTTACGTAAGTTAAGGACTATATATTAGATTATAAATAATAAATAAAACGAGAACGGCTCAGAACCTATTTTATAAAGTATAAGTAGAACTATATTAGTAATTAAATACGCCGCTACCTATCTTATTACTTCCTACTTAAAATATAAGAACTTTATACCTAAGTCCCGTATATACCCCTTAGGAATAGGAGCATAACCCGACTTCTTATAAGTTTAGTAACGTTAATATTTATTATTAATATACGAACTTAGGAGGTACGTACCGTCCGAACGGTTACTAAGGGCGCTTTTAAAATACTTAAGGTATTTATAACCGAACGGGGGAGGTAGAAGTACTAGCTTATATTAAACCTTAGTACTAAGGATAGTACTAAGAGGGTCCGTTACTAAGAATTAGTTTTATAAATAATAATAAATAAAAAAGTATTATACGTATAGTTAACTATTTTACGTCCTCTAGGGGGAGGTAAAAAAGGGGGCTATAAACCTATTTTATTTCTACTATCCCCCTAAGAAAAGAGGTCATTTTTTTTTTCTTTTTAACTTTTAAAAAGGAGCAAGAGAGGGGGCTATAAACCCTCTTTACCTCTACTACTTTCCTAAGTAACTCGTTCGGCTATAAGGCCGTTACTTATTAAATAAAGTAGTTAAATTAATACTAAATAAACAAGGCCGTATTACTAATTAAAGAATAAAACGAGGGAATATTACTTATTTTTTTTAGGCTCGTCGGGGGGGCTAGGGGAGCCGCCGCTCTCTCCCGAGGCTAAAGCCTCGTACTTACGCTTTTTAACCTCTCGTACTACAGTAATACGAGCGCAGTTTTTAACTATTTATTTTTAAAATAATATCTATATAAAAACGAGGCCATTAATAAAGATCCTTTTTTAATAATACGTATGTATAAGAACGCGGGTATAAAAACGAAAAGTAAGAGTATATACGTATAATAATAATATAAATATAGGTTAAAGAGGGAAGGAAAGTTAGTACCGTGGGTAACGGCGAGAAATTTATATATTTATTACCCTTAACCTATAGGACGATTATTTAATTAATAAGAGGCCGTCCCTTAGTTATACCTTTTATTAATAATACGGCCTCGAGATTATTTATAGTAACGAACATAGAGGTTAATCTATAGCCGATTTACCCCTCGCTCATAACTTTACGCGTAGACCGATTTATTTTATAATTTTTTTTATAAATAGATTCCTATATATTAGTATTTAGTTTTCCGCTTTGAGCGGACCTTTTTATAATAATGCGGGTAGTTAAGTACGCTTTTTTTAGATATAGATTCGTCTAGCCTTTTGGGGTCCGGTCCGCCTTATTAGGGGCTATCTTCGCCTTTACGGGCAAGCTAGTTTATTAGGGTTAATATCGAGTGTCTTTATTACGTACTTTAATAAAACTTTATAACTAACTATAGCTAGCCGTAGCCGTTACTAACTATTAATACTAACTAAACTTAAGATATTAATAACCCCGCCGCCGTAGTATATTAATTACCTTTTTAATAACCGAATATTACCCCTTACTTTCTCCCCTTATCTTATTTAATAATAACCTCTCCTTATTAATATTCTTATTTAATACGCTTACTTACGCTCTTTTTAAGCTTTTAATTATATTATTAAATCTAAGCTTATTTATATTACTTTATTATATTAAAAGGGTATTAATAAGGGTAACGCTTATTATAATATATTTATCTATTTTTTATAAATTAATATTATAAATATAGTATTTATTAAAGTAGTGTTTCTATAGCTCGGGGTCCTTTAGTATAATACTTATAAGATCGAACTTCTAGCTATTAAAAAAGCCCTAAGGGTTAACGAGCTATTAGTAGCGTCTTAGTATTTTAATAAAGTATATTTAAAGTAGATAGTTAGATAGTAATAGCGATAGTAATAGCGCGATAACGATAGTATAATAGCGATAGACAGCGAGGGAAGCGTTTTTGACTTTAATAAAAGTAATGAGGTAACGAATATATATATATACGAGTTAAAGTTAAAGGTATATATTAGTAAGGTCGGTATTATTCTTAATAATAATAACGAGGGTATCTCTAATATTATACTATTATAAGCTATTATTATTTAGAAAAGTAACTAACTTAGTTAGGTACGTAGTAGGCTTATAAAGTAGTAGCGTTAGGCGCTTAATATCGCCGTTAATAATCCGTAGTTATAAACTTTATAAGAGGAAAAGTTAAAAAGTTAAAAAATCTAAAAAAATAGTCTAGCAAGATAGTGTGAGTATCTACTAATACTGTGTATTAATACTGTGTAAATAATACTGAGAACCGCCCGAGCAGCTAGTAAAGGTAGAATATATCAATAAATAGATTTATCTAGGGGGGTGTGTCGTAATAGCTTTAACTATCTATAGCCTCACTGCACGTTACGTAACCTCGGTTATATAATCACCGAGGCCCACTTCACTTGTACCCTCTATATTAGAGCGAGCTTCGTGCCTATTTCCTATTTCCAATAGACAACCGTTCTCTTTTACTTACGTCGATGCCCCTATGGTGACTATACGACAGTAGGCAAATCAAAACCAACGCAGCACTTGTCCGGAAATGAGAATAACTCGCCGGAACGGCACCTCAGTTCACCATGACAAAGGGCAATGGAACGCCTGCTAGGGTCAATGGCTAGCGGACACTGACGCCAAGTAAAAACACTATAAACATACGCTGGTAGATTTCGGTCTCTTCCGGTGCAGTACAACTGCCACGGGGATCCAGCATTGGTTACATCAGAAATCAACAATTGGCGGAGTTGACTTGTGTACTATTTAGAGAATCATCTTTAGCTCGGCTGGAGTGTAAAACGAACCACTCCGTCGAATAAAATGACACTTGTCGTGGTGAAAGCTTGATTATAGTACACTATATCCGGTGAATCCGGGAATATCTCCAACCCAGCACTGATGGATTGGTATGGCTATCAGCGTTGGCCTGACTAGATTCTTTCCATAAGACATGACTAGTACCCCTGTGATGTCAAAGGTCTTTTAAATGTAGTGGAAATTCCTCGCATGCATTCAGCAAGTAGGTAGCATACCACTGTGTTTTATCATGTTCCAGTGCTATCCTTTACTTCTCATCTGCAAAGAAGGACTCAAAATAGGATCATTCAATCATGGTGACCGATTCTATCATCAAGCACCATTCTGACATTCAGAAAGTATTCAAGTTGACTCCATGCCCCTGACAGAAGGGTGATCATCATCGAGCCTCGGTCTTGCCGCTTTACCTAGATGACGACGGATCTTACCTCGAACTTAGTTCTGCCTTTTCATATCTGTCAATTTTGAGAAACATTCTATGGAGCGGTGTCACATGGAGTGATGCTGGCGGTTTTCTTCAGTGATTTATTAGACATGAGAGAATATACGTCTTCGTTGTATCTCGTTATATCTCATGGAAGATATTTTATTAGACTAAATGCCTCTCACTGTGCCTCAACCACTTGTCTTTGACTTTTGCATACCGACCTGAATCTTTAGACTCCTGCCTAGGCAACTGGTATCTTTCAATCATGTTTCTCGGTTACTTCTTTTTTACCTTACTATCTATCGTTCTTAACGTCACCAGCGTCTATGCCACTCCCGCCGCCCACAATGGAGACACAGCGAAAGACGTATCCTTACACAAGCGAGAGGCCGAAAAGCTGCAAGCAAGGCTGGTATGCTATCACAAACAATCTTACCACGTAGCTATCGTGATCGACCGCGACGAATATGACGTATCCTATCGCTATCACGCGACCCAAAAGGGCCAAACCCGAACTTTCAAGCTCGACCGCGATCGCCGTGAGTCAGGCAGCTACGTCGATTCTCTGATTCCGAAACTTGTCGCCAATATTCCCATCAACGGGTACGTCGACGCCTTCGACGAAGTCGACGAGCTTATCAATGACACGGATCTCCTCCCCTCAAACGGATACGACTGCTGGCAATACCTCAAGAATGCGCTGAATGCAATGCGACAGAGCGGCTGGCTGACGCAGTCCGAGATGGACTCTGCCTATGACGAACTTCTGCAGAAGGCTCAGGATAATGGGATGACTTTGACTTGCCAGGCTCTTTGAGTTGGGACGACTATTGGAACTTGTGAATCTCAGTACTTGTGGAAACTTGGGCTATGAGTCACATTCGGATTGTTCGATCGAAGATGTATTACAAGACATCCTACCTGTTTGTGACAAGAACTCAGCAAAGTGTTACAAGAAGAAAAAGGGTTGGCAGCAGACCGGATCAAGATCCGAAATGCAACACTTTGGGAAGTTCGTGAGATGCAACAAGATCCATCAAGCATTAAGAGCCTTTACCAATAACTGTGAAACGTGGCCTGTGAGTACTGAGAAGCTACGTCTTGGCCTGACTACCTATACCTGAATACATGTACCTGTCATTTCCTCAAGTAAAACAAAATGAGAAACCGAACCCTCCCAGAACAAGTTGTGTATTATAAGTATTAAATCGTCTGTTCTATGTTGTACTCCGTGTGATAGTGAATGCCATCAGTCAAAATCTGATACAAGAGTGATATTAGTAGGGGAAATATTACCAGTAGACGTCAGGCAGCGTGAATCGGTTGGATAATTGAGCCCCCACGAGGATATTTTATGGTCGCTTTCGAGAGTAAGGTAGATAGGAAGGGAGATTCTCTGCAACGATACAGATGGAGCATGGAATATAGACGTTCGAATACAACGTGAACGCATTATTCATGTCATGAGAGAAGCTGTGGAGAAGTCAACATTGCATGGTTGTTACAGTAAGTAGGCAATGCTGTGCTGACTTGTACTTGAGTATGTTATGATTGACTGAGAGAGAATACTTCACCAAATACTTAAGTACTCAGGAAGAGCTTGTCAGAGGAACTTTGACTTTATAGCGTGGCTAGATTAGACTGTTCTAGCTTATCTTATCTCTCCCCGGACTATCAAGTACAACAGCGTATGTAGGCTAATGGTGTTCGCTGTCATGAAAGCTTGATCCGACTAACTTATCAAGTCTATGACTTTCCGTTGAGCTGATGCGGCATAGACATAAGCGCAGGTTCTAAAGGGCTTAGCAGACAGCTGAACAGTGGCTGCCTAATTCAAGAGAGTGAAATGCCATGATGACAGTCACAGCCACCCCGACAAATCCTTCGGGCAGTTTCTTGGGTCATAAGCTTACGTTTTGATTCTCCATAAGAGTTCAGCGAGACGCCCACTGTGGAAGACCAGCCCAACAGCCCAACATCCCAATTGTCATGAAAATTCAAACAATTTGACGTATGTTTTTTTGCTCCCCTTCACTTCGAAAGTCGAGACATCCCGTTATCGAGAGCCCCGTCTCATGGTCTATCGACCTGGCCAATCAAGGACTCTGGGCGTCGCTCTTCATTGTTGGCTGGCCTGAGCTATGCTGATATTGGTTGGCTCGCATTGGACCCTTGTCGCCCCGCAGACGCACCATGAAGGAACATCCGAACTATTATCTCCAGACGCCATAATTCCTTCTTCTCCGCACGCACGCCTGCCGTCGCCGATGTGTTTGTTGACATTACACGGCTAGGTCAAGCTTCCCACACCCGCTCCGGGGTCATGAGAACCGCAGGTGGCTTGCCCCGTTATCGCTTCGACGGAGAGGCTGGCCAAGTGGGGTCGTGGCCTTAGGTACGCAGACGGCCTGAAGCAGAAACACGATGGCTCGAAAGGGCAGTCGGAAGACTAGAACTGGCTGCATAACATGCAAGTGAGTGTGCCTGAGAGTGTCCATTTCATCGATCGGTACACAGTGAGGATTGAGAACTTGCCTTAGATGGTACCTCGTATCTAATTCTTCATGATCAAGTAGGATACGCAAAGTGAAGTGTGACGAGACCAAGCCAACCTGCAATCGCTGCGCAGCCACCGGCCGCCAGTGTGATGGCTACAGTCCGGCGCCCTCGCCAACAAACAAATCCCAACTCCGCCGCTACCGACCGCACCATGTCTTTCCGGGAGCAGACGGGGTCGGGGAGGGCAGAGCCTTGCAGTTTTTCTGCGAGGTAGCCGGTCCTTACATGTCGGGTGCCGTGGACCCTCATTTCTGGCCTAAACTGGTAATGCAGTTCACCAGCTTCGAGCCTGCCGCGCGCCACTCTGTCATTGCCATCAGTACCCTCTGTGAACGTCTACAATTCCAGGAGGACATGGATGAAGAGATCCTCTTGAAGGACGATCTTTACGCCTTGCAACATTATAACACAGCTATCCATGACCTCAGGACTATGACCTCCCCTGAGCGAAGTCCTGTCATACTGCTGGTGTGTCTGCTGTTTATCACTATTGAATTCCTACAAGTCAACCGTGAAGAGACGGTAAAGCACTTGAAACACGGATTCCAGCTTCTGAAAAGCACAATCAGGGACTATGCCTGGACTAAGGAACACTTGCTGCCTCTGTTTCGACGATTGAGCATCTACGCTTTCCTGCACGCGACCGATCCTAGAGACTTTCCCGATCTGGAAGGTCTTGAGCATCCGATTCCCAGCAGCTTTTCAACATTTTATGACGCCCAAAGAATGGTTGACGACATCTTCAGCCGCACCATGCGGTTGGTGCGGCATGGCGACCCTTATAGAATATACCCGGAAGAACACCAAATTGTGCCGCCTGACCTACTCGATGAGCAAGCCAGTCTTGCGTCATCACTAGATCAGTGGAAGATACTATTTGATGCATTTGAAGCCCGGCCCGCATCACCACCGAGCGAGCCTGTTCCCGGGCAAGAGACTCTAACAACGGCGTTACGATACGTCATTGTGTCACGATATGAGTGTTGCAGAATATGGCTGAACACGGCGTTTGGTGACAAAGAATACGACTACGACAGTCACTTGGCTGTATTCAAAGCGATGTCCACAGAAGCAGGGATAGTAGATCCGGAGGTCCTTGCGACTTTTGAAGGGTCTCCTTATTTCACATTCGACACCGGCTACCTTCCTTCAATCTCACTAATTGCAACGAGATGTGCGCATTTGGAGGCGACATTAAAAAATCTTAGACTGAAGCCACTTCCAGGCCTCCCGAGAGAGAATATGTGTCTGCTAGCCCAGGCCGGAGATTGTCTGTGCGAAGCGTTACCAGCATCTTTACGGAACCTTAGTCAACTGGAGATTGCGGAGTCCAGTAATACTTGACTCTACTTAGAGAGCTCTACACATATATGAAAATGACCGTCTAGTAAAGCATCACGCTGTCCGCAATGTGCCTTTTTCCGGTTACTGCACTGGTGGATGTCCATCCAGGACCCACGAGTTGATTAGTGAGGCAGACTCGGCCGGCAGGTCGAATGGTGCCAAGTGACCAGAGTTGAATATCTCGGCATAGGTGAGCTCTTTGTAAGACTTCTACCTGCCAGCTACCTTAGCGTCATGGTACCAAAGAGTCATCTCTCGGAAGCGGAAGAAGGGGTGTCCATGCCATGCCAGTCCCTCGTTGACGAGCCGCCGCATTCCAGCTGCATTGCAGTATAAATCTTTGTCGCCCACGTATATAAGAACGCGAATCCCCTGTAAGAGTTTTCAGTAAGTTTCGATACAGGCCTTGTTCTGTCCTTGGGCTATTTACCTCATCGAGAAGCCTGTTGACGTACTCATCGCTGGACTTCCACAAGTCACCCACGCTCTCCCACTGCTTGAGTATTTCGTACGAGATTCCCTCAAACGAAGCATCTTCGTTAACTCCGAGGGCAACCTTTACCTTTGTCTGGTTTAAAAAGGCGTCAATGTGGCCTAGCTCGGCGTAGCATTCTTCCGAAGGACCATCACCACAACTTCGTCTCCAGTCATATGGGTTGCGCCTCAATTTGTCGACAACGTAGCCGCTCATGGACGAACATTTCTCGTGTGTTTCGATACAAGCTCGGGATGTCCATCCTTCATCATCGCCTGTGCCTTCGCAGACACCTAGATTCTGCTCGCACCAAAGGTTGAGTGGGGCCCATTCGATGCACTGTGAGGTGCTTAGCAGACTATCAGGCCCGGAACAAAGCGCTTCGAAAGTCCCTGGATTCTGAATACGAAGTCGGATTTATCCGTTGCCAATGAGAATGCCCTTCAAGTTGATAAGTGGGACTCGCGAAGGTAGGCGGACCGGTGAATGATCTCCTGCCCAATGATGTTCGTTGTTTTGAACCGAGAACTCTGAAGCAGCAGAATGGAGGTCAACATTGCGGGAGTTTATGTCGTGGGAATTTGCCTGATTGTCAAGTATTGTGGAAGCCAGAGCCGGCACCCACGATCCACCATAAGACTCTCCAGCGATATAGAAATCAAGGCTTGAGTATTGAGGGAAGGCGATCATGAGTTGACGAAGGAATCGATCCATCGTTTGAGATGCTTCTTGCAGACCATTGGGTATCTTGGATCCCGTCGAATAGCCGACACTTACTGGCTGGCTAGAGTTTAACCATGAAGATATCAGTCAAGAATCTTTCAGTGTAAAAAACATGATTCCCGAGATCAAGATGGCATCCAAACGACAATACTCAACTCACTCGACAAAGATCAAGGTTGCATTCGTGTTCCAACCGTGCGGGTTATCGATGGTGTACCCGCCCTCACGCGCTATGCGACAAGGTCCCAACTCCATCAGGTTGCCATAGCCAGTAGAAGACGCTCCTGGGCCACTGGAAATATTCGAAAACAAAGTTAGCAGGGAGATTGGTTTTGGCTCGAGACGGCTAGAAACACTGACCCAGACATCCATAATATTACGGGGTCATTAAAAGGACGATGCTTGCTTTCAAAAAGCCAGAAGAACAGATGACTCTCATCATCGCCATCAGTTGTATCGACAAAGCCGGCGACGCCGGGAGTTGAGCTGTTGCATACACTAGCCGTGTCGGACCCGAGCCTGAGGGAGAATCCTGGGATGTCGGCCGTGGCGGGGAAATGTTTTACGGGAGAGCCGGGCGATTGAGAGTGGGTTGGTGAAGCAAGGCTTTGGCTGACGAATGCCAGTAGCAATGATAGATGTTGGAGGCATGATACTGAGAATCTCAATCGGTGAGGCATTTTGACAGTATCGATGTTTGAGGCACTCAGATGCCATGAAGAAGTTGGATGAATCGCTCGATACCTTTCGACTGGTTTTCTGATGCAGCGCTTTTGATGACCCGAATAGGCGTAGTGCGTGATTCCCGATCGAGTTGTCGGATCCCTGGCGATAAACCCTTACTATCGGTGAACCGTGGCAGAGATGCTTCGAAAGCGCTTCTCAAGGCTAGACCTCTCCAATGCTGTAGCTGTTGTATTGGATTGTGCGCAAAGATGTAGAGTAGTTTATCGAGAGGTCACGTATGTAAACTTGAAGGCCTCCTCTTTGAGCAATGAGATCCGCTGGTCAACCAATTTCAACAGCTTCAAGAGTCACCACGGCTTTCACTGTCAAGCAAGGAGAAGAGAAAAGTCGTATTAGGTCCTACAGAGATGTTTCATAACGATCGTGTTCATCATCATTTACAAATTTCAAGCAGTGGCACCAGCAGCCTCGCCATCAACAATCAAGCTTGAGGCCTCCTCGGCATCACTCGGCTTGACGAGCCTAATGGAGACCTCGGGGTCCCGGGCATAGACACGCAGGCCCAAGACACAGACAGCATTCCATGGAGATCCAGTCAGCTCCTCTTCGTCATCCAAGACAGTGGATACAGCATCAGAGTCTGAATCAGAAACCTCTTCCTCCTCAGCAGGCGCTTCCTCAACAGGCGTCTCATTAGCGACGTCGTAGTAGTAGTAGTAGTAGTAGTAGTAGTATTTAACATTATCAGGGACAGGAGTATAACCTCCGATCGACCAGAGCGCCTTTTTAAGGCACATAATGTGCTATGCCGCCCCCAGAGGGCGTATAATAAGTTAAGTAATCTATTAATATATACTTTTCTTCTCGTACCCGGGCCGGGCTATTACTAATCCGGCCCTTTTAGTTTTAAAAAGTACGCTAATAGGGGTCCCTATGCTTAATAAAAATAGTATTTTTTTAGTAGCCCTATACTATTTATAAATAGCGCCTAGCTATTATTAAAAACCTCCCTTATAAATAGAAGTTATTTATAAGAGCATTTTTATTTTTCTTATACTATTCCGGATTATTTAGAAAATCTAGGTATAAAAAGAGGGGGTAAAATAGAGCTATAGCTTAAAAATCGTCGGTAAGTATACGATAGAATATAAAAGTAAGTTACCTCGGGCTCGTTATTTTTATAAAAAGTAAGCTTTATAATAGCGCATTACTTATTTAAACTTTTTAAATATTATTAAATCTCGTATTAGGGCGTACTAATAAGCTCTGGTCTAACCTATAGGGGGGGGTAAGGGACCTAGATCTCTTTTAATATTAGTAATTAGTTACTAAGCCTAGGTCTAGTAGTTCTTTAAATAGTATATTATATAAGTTAATAATAGCTTCTTCTTATAGTTATATTTAAAATCGCCCTCGTAACTAAACTATTTATAATAAGAATAAAAGTAACTATAGCTAGATTGCGTAGCGAAGAGGTAATATAAAAGAGGGTATAATAAGTCTAATTCTAGGGGGTATTTAAGGGTTATAATAATATTAATATACCTAAACTTAAGCGTTTACTTAAACTCTCTCTACTATTATTAATATTATTTACGGACTCGTACTTAGGTAACCTTTATTAAACTAGCGCATAAGGCCGGTAGTAATGGGCTAAGTAGTACACGGGCTACGCCCTATTTAATAAGCTTATTTGCTAACTCGTTCTTAAGAATCCTAGTGTATTTAAGGGACTAGTAATACTTAATATCTCTTATTTATTAAGTATTAACGATTTTTAATATAGCTACTTACGAGCTAGCTAGAGAGCTATTATAGCTTAAAATAAAGTCGAAGATAGAGGTATTATTAAAATAAATATAAATAGGGGTAAGGATAGAGGCGGCGATAAGTAAAGCTCGCCGTAGGCCCTACTAAGTACTTTTAGCCTCGGTATCGAAGACTTTAATAAGCTCCTTAAGTTAGCCAGAGCCTTTTATAATAACTATAGGGCCGTGGTATATTATATACTTATAACTTACTAATCCTTTACTTAATATTAACCTATTAAAATAAACTACGAAGTTAGAGAGTAAAAGCCCTATAACTATTTATTTAAAAAAGGCCGTTATAATATTTTTAATATCTTTACGTAGTATAAGTAGGTTAGGGAGGACGAGGACTAGCTATAAGTATAGGGATAAGAGCGTATACGTCCGCTATAAATAAGTTTCCCTCTTAGTACTTTAAAAAGTCTTTTTTTTTAACTACGGTACTAGTAAATAGAGCGTATTTATACGGCCGAGCCTCGTAGTAAAGCGTAGCCTCGCCCCCTCTAGGGCGACTATAGTAGTTAAGAGGCCTAACTCCTAAAATAATAGGTTTATTAATATAGTATACTAAGCCGGGGTTATTACCTAGGTAGCGGAGGTAAAGACCCTTTAAATAATAATAAAGTATCCTTTCTAACTAGTATTTATAAAAAGCGCGTAGGGAGTAGTCCCCGCTCGTATTTCTTTTAAAAAAATAGCTAGCTTAGTACGGCCTAAGAACTATACTTCGGAGCTATATATAATTAATAGTAATATATAGGCTATTATTACGAGCCGGGCTTACTTAGGGAGTAGGCTTTTAATAACCTTACCGAGCCCGCAGAGGAAGTTAGCTACCCGTTTTATAATAGTGGCTCGGTATTTAATATAAGTATAAAAAGAGAGGGTCTTATTAAACTAAACTCTAAGCTAGCGCACGGCTTTAATAGGGGCTATTAGCGTAATTATAAGCCCAGTAGCGTAAATAACTAGCTATTTTAATAAACGGTTCTTATAATATTTATATATAAAGTATACTACTTCGTATTTAGCTAAGTTAAAAATAACTTTGTTTTTAGTACCCTATTTAAATATAGAGCTAACCTCGCCTCTTAGTATTAGCGCGTTCTTTTTTAAAATTAAAAAGATTATTATAAAGCTTATATTATTTATATAACTAAAGTAATAGTTAAGATTATTTAATAACGCCTTAACTAAGTAGAGGATATAGAGGATAGGAGACATAGGAGAGCCTTATAAAAAGCTATAATAAAAGAGAAACTCTTTTAAAAGCTTTTTATTTATTTTAATAATAGTAGACCGCTATATTATAAAGGACTTTATAAACCTAACGAAGGACTCTAACTAGCCCTATTAATAAAGCCTGAGTATAAGTCTATTTTAAAATATAGTATTAAAAGCTCCCTTAGTATTTATTATAACTAGGGTCGTAATAAGGCCGTTCTTAAGCGCCTTTTTTATATTATATATAGTATATATAACTAAGTTAACGGCGCTTTACCCGGGTAAAGCCCTAAACTATTACTTATTAATAACTAAGTTCTATACTATATAGTACGTAGCCCGCCTCGCAAAAATACGCTTAAGCCCCTTTCCTAAGTAGGATAGTAACGAGATCGGCCTATATAAACTAGGGTCCGAGAGCTTATAGTTTCTTTTTTTTTATATTATTATAACTTCGGCTTACTTAAAGGGGCCCGGGTAGTAGCTATAAGTAAGGTACGCTTTAAAAAGGGCCCTAACGGGTTCTATAATAGAGCCTTAGTAACTTATTAATAGCTTTATAATAATCCTATTAATACTTAATAACGTACTCTACGTAAGGGTATATTATTAAGCCTTAGTAAGGGAGACCGTAGTTCGCTAAGGTAGTATTTAGTATAGAATAAAGGGGATTAGGTCTAGGTTACTTATATTATTATCTAGGGTAAAGCGCTCTAAGAGTACCCGTTAAAAAGCGTTTATTTTACTTACAATACTAGCTATCTCCTCGCTATTAACTTTTAAAAAGAGCTCTTTTATAACTAAGCCCGAGTTCTATTATTTTATAATTATAAAAAGGTCCTCTAGCTTCTTCGTATCCGTTATTTTCTAAGTTTAAAAGGCCCATTTAGCGCGTTTAGTAATATTAAGCTAGGCTAATTATATATCCCGGGCTTAGAAATATAGTAAGTAGTTAGGGTATCCTTAGGAATAGTATCTTTTATACTACTTACGCCTAGCTTTTAAGTACTTAGAGCGTGCCTTAGCGTAGTCTTAGGTCTATTACGGGGCGCTACGGCCGTATTAGCTAGCGGTAGTTTTCGTAGTATTTAGTATAGTACTAAGGGTATAAAAGATTTTAGTTATAGTAATATTAAGCTCCTCGGGTATAGCGTATCTAAATACGATGGGCAGGGGCCCTTACTTTATTAAAAAAGTAAAGCGAACGAGGTCCTATTTTAGTACTCTTAAGCGGCTCTATAGGTCTAGTTTAGGGAATTATAATGATAGGAGCGTTATAAAGATAGCTTTATAATTTAAACCTATATATAATTATAAGTAGACTATAGCTTAGGTTAATAAGATATTAAAAAAGGCTAGGTTTATAACATAGCCTAGCTCTCTCTTATTCTCGCGTATTACCTCTCTAGCTTCTCTAATATAAGTAAGTCTATGTTCTTATACTTAGCGTAATATAGAGGTTCTTACTAGTTCTAACTAAACTCTAAGCTCTTATATCTCGTATTAAGAGTTAAAGTCCCCTATAATAAGCATAAAGAGAAGAGGTATAAAGTTAAAGAGGGTAGTAGTAGTTAGGTTAATGGCCCTATTACTAAGCTAGTAAATATTAACTATAGTATATCCTTTTATTTAGATCTATAAGATATTTTTAGTAAGTGTAGGTCTTAATTACTATATATCTAGGTACTTATAGGCGTAAGTAAGTACCCTTAGCCTAGTGTCGGTATCTAACTAATAGTTTACTAAGTAAAAAATATTATAGCCTAGGTACGTATTAAGTTTAGCTTACTTTTTCTCTATTATCTAAGGTTCTTATACAAGTACGACGTCTATCTCGTACTCTTAGTAAACTTAAAAAAAGTTAATATATATTATAGAGCCCTTATTAATATTATATTAAGTAACTAATAGATTTAGCTCAAGCTCTATAATCTTCGGAGTATTATACCTCTTCTTTATTAAGTTATATAAACATAGTATACTTTTAAACGTCATAGTTAACCTTCTTAAACTTTATTACCCTAATCCTAGTACTTAGGGATACCTAGGTAGAGGATACTAAGCCGTCCGTATTCTAAGTTAAGGTAAATCGTAGTAGTTTAATAGGGGACCTAGCGTCCTTAGGCCGGGCCTGGGCCTAGGCCTTAATACTTCATAGCTTCGTAAATAAAAAAAATATTATATACGGCCGGGATAGCTCGTTTATTATCTATATCCCTCTAGCCTCCCCGGCCTCCCCTATTTCTATTTTAATATTATCGCTACTTATTATAAATATATTAAAAAAGATCGGTTAGGCTAAGGGAGCTAGGTCTAAGTTAATAATAATAGTCTTAGCTATACTAAGCTTTTTAAATAGTAACTAGGACGGGGGGTTAGATTCTATAGTACGTAGGAGTATAGGGCTATTAGAGCGACCCGTCTAAATACGCCTAACCCTCTAAAGCTATCGCTTCGTAAGGGGGACAATTTTCCCTTTTTTAAAAACAAGCTTCGCAAGGTAGTTCTAATACGTAGCTCGGAATAAGCCGTAATAATTAGTATATTTAGTAAGTTTTAAGCACTCTAGGCCCCTAGTCTCATAGTCTACCTTATTATATTAAATATAACAGGGGAACTAGGTATAGTAATAGCTAATATAAAAGGCTAAGTAGCTTTTAATATATTATATAATAGGCTTTTAGCGTAGTAAAAACAGCCTAGGCTTATTAAAGTAGCTAAAGAGTTAGAAATCTCTTAGGACCTCGTAGTTAAAAAAGATAATTAAAGTCTATATATTAATAATAGGGTCCGGACCAGGTCTAGCGACGTACTAGGCCCGCGGGACGGCCCCTATTTATAATTTAATTTCTTTTAAAATAACTTAGCCTATATTAATATCCGCTACCCTAGGATTATTAAGCTCGAAATAGGCTTAAAAGACCCTAACTAGGTAGTATAATATAAAATAGGTCTACTATTTAGCTAGTAGATCTATTCTATTTATATTTAAATATCTCTAGAGTTATTATTTTTATTAAAGGAGTTTTTATTTAACTTCCTTAGAGCTAAGGTATATAAAGAGGCTTATAATAATATATTTAACGTTTATTATAATAGAGAGTAAGAGTTCTAAGTCCTAGGAGATAGCTTAGTATAAAAAAAAGGTATTATATTACTAAGTCTTAGGGAGCCGCTCGGCTCCGATCTTAGCTAAGAAATAGAGGTCCGGGGCTAAGGGCTTTAGGTATAAGTCTTATAAGCCCCTTATAGGCTAGGGTATATTAGCTAACTAGTTCTAAGTTATTATAATAGTATAAGGAGTTTACTACGCCCTAGACTCGGGTCGGGCCGGGCTAGGGGTAAAATAAGAAGTAAAGTTTTAAATAATAGTACGAGCGTATAGCTTAAGCTCGTCTAAATAAGCAGTATAAATATTATCTAGGGCCGTAATAAAGAGCTAATATACCTTATTATATTTTAATTAAGTACCTCTAGCATATTAAAGCGCTAAAGTAGTAGTAATAATAAGCGCTTTACTTCCCTATAAAGCGCAGGGTTAGACTAAGAAAAGCGTAATTAAGTATAGTAATAGCGCTATACGTATTTATAACGGGGTTAAAAAGGGGTTAAGTAATAAGCTCTTAGTATATTAAGAGCCTATAAGGCCTTTTTAAGGCCTTATGGGCGGCGTGCCCGCGTCTAGCTACGAGGCTATTACGGGCGGGAAGTAGTAGTTTTAGGCACAGGAAGTAGTATTAGGGGTAGGGTATAGGCCCGGGTAAGACACTAACAGTGGGTACCTCGCTCGGGTGATGCGTGCGGGAAGTAATTTGTCATCAGCGACGTCTTCGGCTTTAGATTCAGCGATGGGAGTCTCCTCGGCTGGCTTTGACTCCTCAGACTTCTTCTCGCTCTCATCGCTTTCGGGTGTCTTCTCTTCAGTTTTGTTCTCCTTAGGCTCCTTCTCATCATCCTTCTTTGGCTCCGGGGTCGGGCCATCGCCAGGCTTTGACGTATTTACGTTCGCCGGCTTTTCTGCCTCAGTGGGCTGAGCTGACTCCTTAACCGCAATTTTGATTGCAATCGAATCGCCCTCCTTCTTTTGATCTTTGTCTTCGGACTTCTTCCCTTCCTTCCCGACAGCGTCCTTGGTATCCTTCTTTTCCTCAGTCTTCTTGCCCTCATTCGCGAGGTCAGACACAACCTTGGCGGAACCCTCAAGCGCCTTCGCCGCTATACCGAGCGCCTTTTTCTGCTTTCTTCTTTTCTTTGCTTTCTTGCTCTCCTTCTTTTGCTTCGCTTCAAGTTTCTTCTTCTCTACGAGCTCGTCCTCGTTCCGAACACCACCCTTGGCGTGAGCGATATCGTACTGCAAGCCTACCTGTCGCAATTTCTGCGGGTTGCGTTCGGCATACTCCTTGACTACTTCCTCAACAGGCTTGATTGTGCTAACGTCGCCTTCGCTGTTGCGAACGGCTGTAATCTTAGGCAGAACCTCGTAGATGCCTGGCTCTAGGTCGACCTCGCAGCTCACCGAGCGATTCTCCCATTTGTGCACAGGTCGGACGCGGCAAATCTGTTCTGGCTCAGGGGCATCCGCCTTTTTCTTCTCTCCATCTTTGGACTCATCGCTGGCCACAGAGGTTGTAGAAGCAGCTTGCTGAAGGACGAAGTGTAGTTCGAACCAGTACTGTCCCTCAAATCCGTGGAAGTAGCGGTCGTCGAGCTGCGTCAGGACAAATACGACCATGCCCGACTTCTTGACCTCCACAACGAACTTGGTCTGGAGGAAACCTGTCACCCAAGATACATTGGCGGAGGTCCACTGTTGCACGACGGTCCACTTGTCATCAAACAGGCGCGTGCGGTGGATGTACATAAAGGTCGAGAGCATATCCTGGTACGACATCCAGAAGACGCCATCATCGCCAAAGGTGTGATTCATGCGCTTAAGCCAGTACGGGGTCCATTCTTTGGAGCCGTCGGACCACGGCCCGTTCCATTCGCCGACACCACCATCGGATCGTTCGCCCCAAGGGTTCCTGTTGGTTCAAGTGTCAGAGCAAGGCAAGACACTGAGACTCTAGGAGCAAATCTTACCGGATCTGAACGAGGCGAACCTTCTTGCCGTCCTCGTCAACCTCCTCTCGTGACTGAAGGATAGAGTATGCGTGCCCCAACGCCAGGCCGCTCTTCTGCCAGTCCCACTCAGTGCCCATGGCAGCAAGGGCGAAGACAAACTCTCCGTCAGAATTTACAAGCTCTTTCCACAACTTGTTCTTTCTCAACACGCGGTTAGTTGCGATTGTTGAGGTTACGCCACCTGTCATGTCCTCAACTCCCTCGCCGGGCCAGCCACCCGAGATGGCCTTATAGTCACCATGAACCTTGGCGTATGCCTTCTCGAGAAGCGGCAACCACGTCTCATTCTGATCATCGCAGCGAGCAAAGTAGAGAGCATCAGAGCCCGTCTGGTGCCTCTTCCTATGTAGGCGGGCCTTCTTGCCACTAGCATCGTAGACGTCTCCATAGTAGTCAAAGTCTGACTCGTTGAGGTAGAGATTGTCGTCAATGACTGTCGAAATCCACTCGCCATCGCGCTGAAAGACAAAACCGTAGACGCCACACTCTTCGTCGCGAGCAACGCAGACTTTCTCCATGAGGTCTTTCCGGTGCGCAATGGTGGCAACCGCGGCGAGCCACCAGCAGTCACCGTTGGAACCTTGCTTGATATCGGAAGACGAGTAGCCGTTCATCGTGAATTGCGGCGAATCAAAGATCCAGTCAACGCGGTGGATTGAACCAGGGTTGTAGTACTCGCTTCCTCGGACGCCATGACGCTTCGAGACTTTGCCAGATCCCGACTTGGCTCCCTTACCGGCAGCTGCATTGGCAAAGGGATTCCAGATGTCACTGTCGCCCCCAAGAAAACGGCTCACCACCGTGGGATCGATGGGGATAGTAGAGCTAGGACCCAAGATCTGCGCGGCGTTCAGTGTGTCGAGGCTGTTCTTCACATCCCAGCTGCTCACATACGGCACATCTCCCGCGGCGCCACTTCCGCCAGTACCCTGGTCCCCGTCACGGATAAGACCGTTAAGACAGTTCTTCTTAGGATCACGCTCAATGTCGAAGTCGGGGTCGGTGAACTTCTCATTTGTTCTTTCGCACTCTCGGATGATTCGCTTGACCTTCTCTCGGCACTCGCGAGCGGCCGCGTCATATAACTCCTGCGCATTGCGGGTGGAAGATGCCCCCTTCTCCTGGAAAGCAGGGAGGAGGGATGTGTAGAGGGCGCGAGGGAAGATGGATGTCACCTTACCCGGGTATTTTGAGTGAAATTTGTCCCAGAAGTCAGACAAGGTTTCCTGGGGACTCTTCTTCGAGCGCTTCGTTGCTGGAGGAATGGGAGGCACTGGTGGTGGTGGATCGCCGTACGTCGCCATATTGAGCAGCGTCGCTGACTTGGGGTGTCAGAGCAGGTTAAATGACTAAATTGGTGTCTTACTTGGGTCGGCTCCCCTGGAGACAAGAAGCGAATGACTGACTTGAACAATAGAATGAAGTTCATTTCGGCCATGCTGCTGGACTTAAGTAGTCGTCGCAGTCTGACGAAGATATCATTCACGCCTCGAAGGGTGGTGTGTGACAAGGCCTTGGTAAGGCTACGACCTACCCACTTGACCCGGCATCTGGTGCTGACGCACCAGCGATAGTTCCCGTGTACAACCGCGCATATGGGTGTTTGGGTGTGAGGCTGCCTAGAATCACGTTACTTGGATGTGACAATATTGAAATGCGAAACGAAACTGAACCAATTGTATGGGATCGTTGGTATGAAGGCGCCCTGGGTATCTACGGCAGACTGCAAGAGGCACTCCGCCAAAACACTTTTTTCATGTGTCAAAGCAGAAATCGTATTTTACAGTCACCCCACTACCCAGGATAGGGTCTAGACTAGTATAATAACTTATAAATAGCGGTTATAGAGATTTATAGCTTAAGAAATACTTTAATTTCGTAATATATTATACCGTACGGTAGTATATAAAATTATATAACATCGTACCCCGACGTAAAAACTTTTCTTCTCCCTATAACTTTATTATAAAAGTAATTACTACTTTTTACCCTTTTATAAATAAAAATTACTCTTTACTTAAGTTATTAAACTAATAGCTCGTTTATAAATATTATAATATAGATCTATAATAACTTCTAGTCTCTATATAAGACGTTACTAAACTAATTAACCTTATAATACCTCCTCATAAAGCTATTCTAAAACGACTAATTAATAATAATACTCGTATAAGCTCTACCCTTTTTATATAATAAGAACGTATAAACGTACAAGCCTTAATATTAATAAAATCTCTTTTTACGGGCTTAAAGGAGCGGGAACAAAATGTTTAATAAATAAAAAAGGAGCTAAAGTAATCGCTAATAATTAATATCTCTATTATATTATATAACGTATCTTTTTTTAAGAACGAACTTAACGGTTTCTAAGTAATAACTTATACTAATGTCTAAGTTATTAAAAAGTTTATTAAGAAAGTTTAGTTTAATCGCTTTTTAACGTTTACTTTATATTAAGATATGTATAGGTTTCCCTCTTATAGGGGAAATAGTTCGAACCGTTAGTTAACGAAGAGATTAATTAAACTATATGAACTTCTATATAAGTATAAAAAGGAGGTTCTAACCGTAGGTTGGGCTGGCTACGATAATTCTAAATAGGGCCCTTAATTAGCCCCTGCGTAGTTAGTTATATACCGCGGTCGAATTAGACTTCTAATCCGATACTAACTTTCTCTTTTTTTTATTAATTTAATTACTACGGTTAGAAGTATAATTCGACCTCGGGCCTGTTTACTAAGTCGTCTTTTTTTCTCTCTTTTCTCTATTCCTTTTATATAACCTATCTTTCTATTTATATATTAACTTTTCCGCTATTTATAAATTACTTTAACCTCTTATTAAATACTACTTTTGTAAAAGCGTTAGTGAGGTTATTATTATTATTAATCTAACGGATCTCGAGGATCTCGTGCTTTTTATACGATTACTTAAGGGTTATAATATCGATTATAAGCCTCTTTTTTTTTATAATTCCTAATTTAATAAGATATTTATATAGTGAGTAAGAATCTATATATATAATTATTAAGATTAATAAAAGGCTAAGTCGATTAGTAATTCTCTTTAGCATTATTAAAATTACGTAGGCGAGGTTAACGCTATTAACTATACCGTAGATTTTTAATATTAATATACTTCTTATTACCTACTTATTTTTAATTAACGAGTAATAGATTATATTACTATATATTATAAATTCGCTCTTACTTATACTCTCGTTAGTAAGAATAATAATATATTTTAATTATAAAGTAAGGTCCTTATTATTTATAAATAAGCTATTTATAAAGACGTAGAGCTTATTAGTTATGAGGTCGATTAGGTAATAAATAAGACTTCGATTAAGGTTCGATTATTACTACTTAAGCCGCTTATTAAGTACCTCGATATCTCGTTTATCTAGTTCTATAGCCTATACTACTTTAGTATAGTTAAAAGTTACCTCGGGCTAGTATATACTTATAATATATACCCCTCGCACGAGCTTAGTTTTATATTACTTTTTAACGTCGATTATATTTAGATTAACGAGGCTAATTTTCTTACCCTACCCCTTTTATTAAAAAATAACGGTTTCTTTTTTAATAATAAGAATCCCGCTATTAAATATTAATAAGTTATTTATTATAAGGACCTCTTTTAGCTTCACTACGAAGCCCGCTTTTTAGAGCTCTTTATTCTCTTTTTTTATAAAATTAATATTAAATAAGCCTAATATATTATTAATCTATATTCTAACGATCCTAAATTAGTTACTTTCGTACTTAGAGATTAGTAAGTACGGGTCGTATATAAATATAACTATTAATAATTAATTAATATAAAAATCGTAGTAGGTAGCTTATTAATAGGTGCCCGATTTTACGAGCCTATATAGTAGCTTAAGTACTTTAATAATCGTGCTTTCTAAGTATTTACTAGTTATTTCCTTTAGTAAATAGGCTAGGATTCTCTTTATAAGCCCTATGGCTAATTAGGTATACGCCTAGGTAATATTATAGCTCTAAATCTCGTACCCCTTTTTCTATAATAATACTATTAGTACTATTATTAATTATTAGCTATAGCGCTATATAGTGGGCGATTATATAAGTAGCGTTACTTTTTTAATATTACCGTACCTTTAAATTACGTATTTAGACTTCTTATATAGCTAGGGTGTTCTTTTTTTTTTTAATTTTATAAACTATTCGTAATTTAAATATATAGAGGTTTATATACTTCTCTAGGTCGTAGAAGATAAATCGATAGACCTCTTAATTACGAAGAGTATCTATTTTAATAAGATCTAATTTTTTATACGGCTTTTTAATAGTTATAATTACGCCTTTTTTACGTAGTTTAACTACTAGCTCGAAATTAGCTTTTTTTTCTATTATATAAAAAGTATTAATTACTTCGTTACTAGTAATAAATTGCTATGTTAGTACTTATTATCATAGTCTTTTATAACGTCTTACTAGTAGTATTAGTACCCTTTTAGCGATTTTCTCTTCCTCGTCGTCTATTAGTACTATTACGACGATTTTATTAAGGATAATTTCTTATGCCTCTGCTGCGGGTTATATAGTTTCCCCTAGCTCTTTTTCTTTTTATAAGTTAGAAATTACTTTACTAAGATTTATATAATATAGTCTTATTACCGTAATTAATACTTTAAAAGGTTAGTTACGATCCCTTACGACTACGTAAAAGCGCTTATTAACGGAGATTAATTTATATAGCCCAGCTTACTATTAGGTAATTTTGCGCTATATTTATATATCCGAATTTAGTAATATGTTTAAATTACCCCCTATATCGGGCCTATTACGCGTAGTAATTGCTTCGTTAACTTACTTTCTTACGCTTACCTCGCGCAGTGCCTATATTACTTTTTTAGTATTTATATACGATCCCTACGTCGCTACGTACTATTAGTAACTTCGGGTCGTCTACCTCTTTTCTTATTAGTTAATTAGTGCCGAATTTTATATTAGTAGCGGCGACGAGCTATAGATCGAAATAGGCAGAATTGTCGATTATCGTACTTCTAGTACTATATTTTATTTTTATATATCCTTTTATAATAATAAATTACCGTTAGTAATTATAGGGAAGAAATCTGCGTTATTTACCCTTTTTTTAAATTCGTTAAAGTAATTATACGCTTTATTAACTTATACTTAGTTCTATAGTATAAATTCCTCTTTTATAATCGTTATTACTAGGATTTCGTATAGTTTTTATAATTATAATTACGTTAATAATACCCCTTACTTATAAAGGAATTTATTAACTACTTTTATAATTCTTAAGCTTGTGCTTATAAACTATTTATCTAGCTAGTAGCTAAGGTTATTTACGATTTTATAAAATAGGGGTTACCCCTATAGCCCCTTTTTCTTATAAACCTTAGTTAAATAGATTAATACCGCGTTAATTTGCTCGCTATTAAGCTAATCCGTAATCCTATATATCTACTTCTCCTAATAGTCCGGGTTAATATTTACCTATTTATAAGGGATCGGAATTCTATCTAAGATTAGGTTTTTTTTTTTTTTATCTTAACTCGCTAGGGGTCGTACTCTAGCTTATACCCATATTAGTAATCGCTAGCGTATTTAATCTTAATAGGGATATATTTAATCCGTGCGTTAGCTATAATAAGCTCGTGCTTTTACTACCTAACGAATTTATTAGGGTCTAGAAGATTCCTACTTTTTCTCGCTATTTTACTATTACTCTCGTTTTTATTATCTTTAGTAACTACTACTATCCTTTTAAATCGCTAGCTATTGTACTTACTAAGACTCCTTTTTATTTAGTATAAAAGGATAGGTTTTAGTAGCCCCCTTTTTTTAATAATAGTAATAAACGTTTATATTATTATAAAAAAATATAATAATTAGTCTCGGGATCTTTATTAATTACTAATTTCTACTATTCTATATATTTCTAGCCTCCTAAGCCTCGTACTCTCTATAACTTCTAAATAGCTTTTTTTTTTAACCTACCTCCTCTAGGGCAGTATTCTATAAGAATAGTTAAATATAAATACTAAGCGGCCCGTAAAGGAGCTATATAAGCTATTAAGTACGGTTAGTAAAGTTAAGCCCCCTTTTTTTATAAGATCGTGGGCCTTAAGGACTTATTAAAGATACTACTTATCGCTCGTACTCGGTAGGTAGATACCTTAGAGATTTTCCTCTTATAGCTCCTCGGTACCTTATTTTATATCTTTTTTAGCGGTCTTTTTTGTAGCCTAATTATAGTTAAGTAATTATCGCTTTTCTAGCAGTCCCTTTTATTACTTAGTTAATTTCTAATTACGGGCCGGCCGTAAAAAAGTTATTTTTGGTAAAAAAGCTGCTTAAAGTAATAGTAAAAGACTAGTTACTTAAGCGTTTTTATTAATTAACGTAGTTTAACGTAGTAGACGTCGACCTCTCGTAAGTAATAAAGGGCTACGATTACTTAATTTTATATAGTATTTAAGAATTACCTCCTTTTTTATCTACTTCCATAAGGTTAATTAGTACGACTCTCTTATCCTATATAATATTAAGAAGTCGTCTTTTTTATATAACGAGATACCTTACTAATCTACGATAATAGAATTTAATTATTAATTAGTATAAGTTTCCCTCTTATAAAAGAAATAGTTCGAACTATTAGTTAACGAAGAGATTAATTAAACTATATAAACTTTTGCGTAGGTATAAAAAGGAGGTTCTAACCGTAAGTTAGGCTAGTTACGATAATCCTAAATAGGGCCCCTAATTGGCCCCTGCGTAGTCGGTTGTATGCCGCGGTCGAATTGGACTTCTAATTTAATAATATAATACGATCTATTATTTTATATTTTATAATAAACTAGCAAATTCTTTTAATAGAGTGGATAGTATTTCTAATTAATATAAAGAATCCTTACGATATTTTAAAGTACCGTGAAGTAGTATACGAAGCTATAAGTTTAGAGAGATTCCTCTTTAAAGCTACGATCTTATATAAAAAAAATAATTACTAACTTTTTATTATTTTTTAAACTAGAATTAAGTTATTAATTATTAAACTATAGCTAGTAAAGAAGGGAAAAGGTCGTATAAAGCTAATTATAACTAAAACTTTAGGTAAAATAACGTATAGAAATATTCTAAAAACACGGCTTTTAATAAGTATTAGTATTAAACTAATAATAAAGATTAAAAGGAATTGTTAGTTAAGTAAGAAAAGAAGATCGTTAAGAAGGAGGTAAAGGCTAAAAAAAAGGTTAAAAAGGATAAAAACGATAAAAAAGACGAGATTATAGTAGTTCGATAAGAAGATAAAGTTCATAATAGTAAACAACTTAGTATACTATAAAAACAAAAACGAGCATTCTCGTTAGTAAATAGTTTAAAGTAAACTATAATTATATTTATAATTCCTCTTTATCCTTAGTATTACTCGTAATTACGAAGCTATCTAATGCTCTAAGATTAATTCTAGAGTTTTTTAATCTCTGCTTAACTTATATAATACCGCCCTATAGTTTACTAAGTAAAATAACTTCTAGTTAGAGCTTATTACGTATATATTACTTTAGACGAATACGAAGATATTAATACGCTTTAAAACAAGGATAATTAGCCTTACTAAACTTCGTACTTTTAACTAATATAATTAGGGAGCTCTTAATAACTAAGGTACAAATCTATAAGGTAGCCTAAGGAAAATATACGTTTAGATTATTACTATTCTAAATAGCGTTTAATAGTTATTAAACTTAGTCTTAGTTAATTAGCTATGTAAAGTCTTATACGGTTCGTAACGTAGGTTAATAATATAATTACTATAGTTAACTAAAAATAACGTAAGGGCGACCTTTTTAATAACGAATTCGATAAGAGTTCTAAATTTATACGAAATTAATAAAATTAGAACGAATTAGTAATATATACGTAAATAGAAGTATAATCTAGTTAGAGAGTATATTTGTATAGAACAGCCCTTAGAACTTAAGTAGTTAGAAGTATTCTTATAAACGTAAGTATACTTATATATCCTAAGATATATATTACTTACCCGCTAATATACTAATCTATTTTAATAAAAACGATTTTACTAACTCTTAATCTTAACATTATAGATACTTTTACTAAAGATTTAGTAATTACAGAATATAATTAGACTTTTTACTATTAAACGGTATTATAAAAAGTAGTAATAAACACTAGACGTAAGAACGGTTTCTTTCCCTTAGTCTAAACGAACTCGTAATAGTATAAATCCCCGTTATTAAATAACGGTAAGATATTATATAAGTATATTCCGGGACGTATAGGCAGAAACCCCTATATAGAACTATATAATAAACCGTAAATAAGTATTAATACTAGTATAGATCTTAAACCTAAATAGTAAAAGCTTATTGTACGTATTTAAAGACTAAATATAATTTAGTCTAGGAGTCGTAAACCCTTTACGATAGTACCTTATTTTACTTAACCGATCCTAGACTTATTATAAAAAAGTTTTATAATATATAAAGTAAAGTTTATCTTGGCTAATAATATAAGCTTATTAGCGAACCTATGTATAAAGATACTCTCTACCGTACTTTTTAGTACGGTAAGTAACCTCTAGTATACTAAAAAAGAACTCTTTTAATTATTATTATATAATTACGAGCTATTCTAATATTTATTGTTACTAAAGCTAATTTTATTAACGAAGTATTAATAATCCTATAGCCGTAATTATAAATCCTTTAGACTAGAGTTAAAAAAGAATATCTTTATCGTTTAAGTATTATTAAAAAAATAATTCTTAAATACGAATTAATAAATCCTTAGAAAAAACCGTACGCTCTTCTCGTTATAAGTCCTATTTTGCGAGTTAACGTTTAAAAGTTCGCTTTATAATTCTAGTACTAAAAACTATAAAAATATATATAATAATTATATTATAGGTCTAATTACTCTCTAACTTTATAATAATTATCGTTCGATATAGTAAAAAATTAATACGCGGTCGTACTATTTTAAGAAAGTAGTAATATATAAAGTAAGAAACTAAAAAAGAAATTTTAAGTAAGGGGTAAATATTTATATATAATTATAGAGATATATAGGGGTATCGTTTTACTTATAAAGTTTTATAAGTATATATATAGAAATATAAACGCTTATAATAGTTCTATAATACTAAAAAAGAATAGAAAAGTATATAACAATAATATACGATAAATAAAAGTTCTATAATTTTATTAGAAATGTTGAACTTTAGGAGGAGCCTTTATACGGTTAGTTACGGCCTCTTATAGGCTAAACTAAGCGTATATACTCTAGCTTATAGCTAGTAAGTACCTTACGACTCCGTAGGGGGCTTACTACCCGGGTATTAAGCCTAACCGTACCGTATCTTAATATATACCTATATAAACTCTTATACTATACTATATAAGAATATTAAATTAATTATTTTTTATTTAGAGTTTATATAAGTTAATAACTCTCTTTATAATCCTATATGCTATTATATATACCCTCTTTATTATTTTTAGCTTATTTAGCTACTTATTTAAGGACGTCTATTATTATATAGAGGTATATAGTGGGAATAGTACTTAGAGACTTAAGTAAAGCGCTAATACGGACTTTACTACGACCCTTATAGTTACGACCGCGCTTAACGACCTTAATAAGCGTATTATAAGCTAGTACGAACTATTAATAAACTATAAATAGATATAAAGTAGTATAGGGTACGTACAAGTAATAACGGGAGGCGTAACGAGCGTATACTCGTATATAGTAAATATATAGTTATAACTAGAGTAACCCTTACTTATAAAAGTAACGTAACTAGCGAATATACGTTTACTAGCTTTATAATAGGCGTACGACTCGGCACTAGTTTTAGTATTACTATACACGGTTATCTAAATAGTATTAGTAACCTAAGTACGAGTTACGGCAATATCCGGGGGTATATAACGGCTATTTTTAATAATCTTAGGGTTAAGCTTAATCTAACGCTAGGGCTAGATTATACGGGTTAATATAGCGATATTAAATAATATAGGGTAGTATATACTAACTTATATAATACTAAGGTTATAGATTTAGTAGAAAGTCTTCGGAAAGGAAAATAAAGAGCTTATAAATAATATAAGAATTTATATAATAAAGAAGCTATTATATAGAGGTATACGTATTAATAAGGAGGTAAGAGGTTATTTTATAGGACGTAAGGTCGTTAGGGTATAGTATAGGCTAGTATACGGGGGCCGTTAGGAGCTATATACTCTTAATACAGGCCGGAACGCTATATTAAGCGCTTATTATAAGTGTTATATAGCGTATATAATTATTAGGAAAGGAAGTATCCTATACGAAATTGTTAACATATATACGTAAATAGTTAATATTAAAGAAAAAAGTAAATAAAAAAAATTAAATTATAAATAGGTATATACGCGTAATTGTACTTATAATTGCGCGTATATTAGCCTAAGAAAAAGTATAATTACTAATTAGTAAAAATTGTACTAGTAATTGCGTAAAAAATTGCCTAATTGTACTTAATTAATATTTCTAATTAGTAAATCGCGAATATTGCACTTATAATTACGTGTATAATTGGGTAATAGTAATAAAAGTGAAGTAGAAAAGGGTATAAAGTATAATAAGGCGAAATATAGTCGTTAATAAGTAATTATAGGGGCGTAGGTAGATTACTTACCTTACTTAAGGAATATTAGGTTAGTTAAGAAGAAAGGGAAATTAATTAATAGTAAAAACTAATAGGGAGGATATGCCTCCTAGCTACCCTACTTTTACTAAGCGGCATAACCGCCCTTACGTAACTACTACTACCTACGGTTATAAGCAATTCCTTATAATAATATATAGGATTTATTATAATATTTATTTATACGTACGAGAAAGTCGCGCTATTAATACCTAAAATTTACGGTAGCCGTAGGTCTATTAGAAAGAACGGTTTTGGCGGAGTGCCTCTTGCAGTCTGCCGTAGTATCGGAACGGTCGGCTTGCTTGGCCGCATTCTGCAAAATATCGAACCGAACTTGCTCTGATATGCAGCGAATCGCCAGGGTTGAATCTGGCAATTCGTACTCCAAGTACCAACAGCACGCAGATTGGGGGCCATTCTGCCGCCGGGCTTCAGGGCCTAGTATCAGGTCGCATCATGGCGCCAGTGACTTTAGCGCCGCGAGGTTAGGCTATGACAGGGTCGCTTTCTCGGTCACGCACGCCAGTTAACATGAGGAAAGGCTTGCTGTCTCATTCTAGCGAGGTAACTGTGAAAACCATAACCCCGCGCGATGAACTGGCGACTTTCACGTAAGACTTGGAACGCCATGCATGCATGAGATGCAGGCCGCTGTTAGTGCGTGTCACTTCCCCAAGCCTTTACGACCAACTCATTTTGGACTGGAGTAAACCAAACAGGGGTTCTGTGCAGACGGGAAGATGGCTGAAATTTGGGCTGCAGTCACAGGAATTATACGTTCACTGCTGATCATTCTCATAGGGTATCATACTTGGCCAGACCTGAAGAAGTATTCAAGGTGATCGATTTTTGACGTTGAATGATGAATCACATATATGCGCACATCACAGGATAGGAAACTGAGTACATTAGACAGAAGCATCATTGAGTCCCAAATCAACTTAGACCTGAGACCGATGATTGGTGCATCGGCTGCTATACACGACAGGGAATCCGTTCTTCGTCCATGGCGACGACGATGAAGAGCAACTCTGATGTTTGTTCTTCAAGAATGTCCTTCTCCAAATCATTTATAAATCAGTGGTGATTGACCGCCCCCCTATCCTTTTGCAATTTCAGTGTCTTCGTCTAATTTGATGCATATCCAGGCTACTAATGGCGTGGAATAGATGTACGCAGCCATGGTGACCAGTATCGCGAATGACTCTCGAAGGGGCCTGCCTTTGCCATCGGTCGTGAAGCTCATTGTATATCATACCCCAAAATCGTACAGGCTTTAATCCTCGTCCGGCACAGATTATATTGAATACTGGGCCCCGAAAGGCTAGGCAGGTAGTCGATAATTGTCTCTCATTAGAAGTTAAATATGTTGGCATCCGTAAAGCTCATTTGGAAGCTTTGGTGTGTACTCATGTTTTTGCTACGAGGTCTATGGCCGACTCATTTCCTTCGTCATGCCGCTCAATTAGGTGGATATGGTCAGGCTCAATGCTGAGTTAGCAAGAGCTACTTGCGGTACAAAGCAAGCACCTTCTGCCACAGGGTTGTGGCCTCCGGTTGAGCAATCGCTGTCTCTCCAGCTCCTCTGTGATCCGGCACGTCGACAACCTCGCCATCCAGACCCTTGTTGTTGGCGGCGTTCTGCTGCTTGCCCAGATAGTAGTTTGGCATAAAGAAAGAAGCAATAAGAGAAATACAGGACAAGCAGATGGCGGCGATCGTGATATGCCCGTTTACGATAGCGTAGGCGCGGATAGATCCTTGACGAATGGGATCATCGAACTGGTACTTCTTCAACGTCTTGATATTGCCGTAAATCTTCGCGATAACACTGTTGGAAACGCCGGGAAGTTCTTCACGCATCTGGTCAACCATCTGCTCCGTCCAGATGCTCGTTGCAACAGCGCTTCCGATACTGGATCCTAAGGTAGACCACAGAGTGATGATGGAAATGATCGAAGCAACGTCGTCGTGGGGAACAGACGCCTGTACACCAACACGCGCACCAACTACGTTGAGGGAAGATAGACAGAAGATGAGCTGCGCTGCTACGAGCCGGGCAGTATCTTGAGTCATGTTGCCGGTCGGTTGGACCAGGAGGCCGTAACCGAGAATCTTGGCCGCGGCACCGAAGACCATAAGGCTCTTGTAGCGATGAGTGCTGCGGTGAATGAGACCAACCACAGGGCCGACCAGGCAGAGCCCCATTGTAGTTATGCCCAAGAAGATAGTCCACTGGTAAGTAGTCCACTCTTTGATGATGAGGATGTATGATGAGAAGTAGGTATTGCGAACGGACGATGCCATTTGGTTGAAGGTGTGGATGATGACACCTGCGATGAAGGCGCGGTTCTGTAAAATGCTCCTCGTCATGAGAGGCTTAGGAGCGAGAAATATCTCGAACAGGACGAAGATTATGAGAATGACGAAACCCATGACGATCATAGCGATCATGCTTGCGTTGGTCCATCCACCATCGGCGCTCTTAGCCAGTGTGATAGGCAAGAGAATCAGGGAGAAGGCAAAGCCAAGCAGGATGAGGCCAATGATGTCGATATCGATCATGCCCCGGTACGCAAGTTTGGCCCAGTACACCAAGTTCTTAGAGGAGGCCTCAGAGACACCGGTGCGAACGTTCTTGGAGTCGGCAATGGTTACCATGCCAGCCTTCTCTCCTCGACGCTGCATGGCGTAGAGAGTAAAGATGGCCGGGATGAGGAGAACAGGGACGAGTATGGCGAACATGCCTAAGCCCCATCGCCAATTCTCGTAGAAGCCTTCAGCAATGAAACCGTTGACGGGGACAGTGACGATAAAAGGCAGGGACAGGCAAGCACCGAAGAAGCCTCGCCATTGCAGGGGAGTCAAATCGGCCACGATGATGTCGCTCAGAAGATCGAGACCTGACTTGCCGACTGAAGTAAAGCAGATACCGATGGTATAGGCGGGGAAGGCGGTGGCACTGGCTGCAACGGCAAAGCCTACGGCGTAAAACGCTAGAATCACGACGTACGTCGTAGGTCGCGAGGTGATGTCGGCTAGTTTTCCGATGAAAGGCTTGCTGATGGCGCGGATAATCTGACTGGCAGTGTTGACGGTACCAAGTTGGCTGTGGACCTTGAACGTTGAAGCAGCCAGCGTGCCAAAGATGGTTGTGGTGATACCCATATCGAGGGCATAGGCAAACATGGTCAGGCCGATGGATACGCCGAGCAGCCAGAGTAGCACCTTGCCCTTCTGACCAGAATGGTAGAGTACCTTGTTGAAGGCTTCAACTCTGCTGACGCCAACTTCCTTTGATCCTTCATTATCAGCAGATTGGTCAGGCTTCTCATCCGGCTCGAAGAAGTCCTGAGGTGCATCGTTCTGGGCGGGAGCCTTTTCGGGAGCCACTGGCTGGCTGTCGGCCGCAGGTGTCGACATATTTGGCGACTTCTCAAGCTGCCTGGGTTTTCGAGAGATTTCAAGATGAAGTTGATGCTGCACAGACACAGACAGAGAGCGACATGAAGAAGGGTAGAAGAAGTTTATTAAAGCCTCATGGAGAGATAGACAGCGAAAACTCTACGGTCTTGGCAGCGGTCCAGTGCCACCTCATAATCCTTCCACTGGGATCTAGCGAAGTGCTAGGGAATGGTCACCCCACATTACAAACATAGGCAACCAGAAGTGACCAACGATATGGTTCTGCTGCATGACATAAAGATCAGTCTCCGAGTCTCTTTCGGTACGTTCCGACATCGGTTCGCCCAGTGTCCCGCACATGCGGGTGAGACAGCTAAGTTCAATGTTGAATGGCACGCGGCACGGGGTCAGAAAAATTGGCCGCTCTACTGAATATCGAGCCTAAGAAAAGTGGCCAATTCTTCTGGCAACCGCGTGAATGGATGGCTCGTTGTGTTTATCAGATCCTTTCTGGATCCACTATTGGGGAAACATGCCATCTAATCAGATGGCCCATATCTCTCGATTGGGGAGGGATCACCACCTTGGCGGGACTAGACTCCGACTGAAGCCAGGATATATTCCTTCATGCGCAAAGTATACAGTGTCTTCAGACTGTACGCAGAGACGCGCCACTGAGGACCTTCTTTTGAATAGCTTTGTCACTTGGCTCCGATCCTAGACCAATATTTCGCGAATGAGGAACCATCTCCGGGTTATGGAAGCGGGACGGGTCGTCAAAGTGAAAGAGCAAAGATTTTTTTCGACACATCAGCCCACGGATCATGTAGCAACCTAGACAGTGCTTACTTTTTAGCCTGAAATCAGCTTACTCAAGTGGCTATTGCTACCCGTTCGAGTCGAAAGATGGGTACAGGATCCCTGTTCCTGGCAATAATCCCGCAGATTCGGCCTCGGACTTTGCCCGGAAGGGCTTGGCTCCTGGTTCATCGCCAACTTGTCGGTTTATATGGTCACTTTCATCGGACGACCTATCGCGAGAACTGTTCATCATGCTATTCTCTTGATCAAGTCTTTCGAAAATGCATCACAGTGAAGAAAATTGCTCAACGAGGACTCGATAGACAAATCGGCTTGGAAGTCTTGGATCCATTGCCGCTATCACTACAATGTCATGTTGTCTCAAAGTTCGGTCTTCAAATAATGGATTCAGACCTCTTATGCGATTGGCAACTGAGGCCACTGCATCAAAGCTGCGAATCATAATTCAGCAAATTGAGTGAGTCCTGGGAGTCCTAGGAGGAGGAGGAAGAAAATGTGTAAAATAGAGAACACTCATGTCTAGTTATGTTAGAATCAAATATCTTCATAGACTTTTAACCGCCCTTAGCCTATTTTGTCTCGCCAACTGCGTGAGCTCTATCGTAGGGGCGTAGAGATCGAAGATGTGAGGCAGTCCAGGGTATACATGTAATTCCATTTGCACATTAGCGGATGCAAGCTTATTTGCAAATGCTACTGCCTCAGCGCAGAACAGATCAACTCCACCAACGTCGATGTATGTAAAAGGGAGATTCGCAACGTCAGTTGCTCTCCCTGGTGCCGCATGCGGAGGTATGCCCGATCCTCCGGCCTTGCCCTCAAGGTACGCATTCCAGCCAATCTGATTTGACTTATCCGTCCAGGTGAGGAATTGCGATAAAGGATTGTCTGCGTCAACCCTAGTTCTGTCGTCTAACATTGGATATATGAGAATCTGCTTCGCCAATGGCGGTGACAAGCCTCGATCCCTCGCCAACATTGATGCGCCTACCGCTATGCCACCGCCGGCGCTCAATGCGTAAAAGCCTATGCGAGACGCGTCGATATTCAGGTCGTTTGCATTCTCGCTAAGCCACTTCAAAGCGGCGTAACAATCCTCGGCGGGTGTTGGAAACGGGAACTCGGGCGCTAAGCGGTATTCAACAGCGAACATCTGGACCCCCGATTCGAGAGCAGCTTTCGCGGCGAGTGGCCGGCTGTGCGGGTCGATGTTCCCCCCCACGATCCCTCCTCCATGAACGTAGATGAAAGCCGGCTGCCTGCCTATGCTTTTGTTTTCGCTCGGTGTGAACTGGTGGAGTGTAATTATCTCGCCGTCGAATGACTTGACAACATGCTTGGTTTCTGTTATACCATCCGGCAGGGCATCTTTGAGGATAGCCGAGAGACCCGCGTTGACACTGGCTCGGAGCTCCAATGCATTGGTAGGTCCTTTCGGCGGTCGGATGGCGATCAGCGGACCAGCAACCGCCCAGAACTCTGTGTCGAATTTGAGGCCCGTCATCCTCTGCGTCTGTTTTGCGTAGTAGAAAATGGACAGAACCCCGACAACCATCCCCAGAAGCGAGAAACCTGGGCCCATGGTGACTTTTATGCAAAAAGCCTCTCCCAAGCTCTTAGTTTGTGAGGGGGGAAAGAGATGTTTCGCCCTGGTCTATTTTCCCTGTCGGGGGTACGCGAAAGGCATTATATCCCCATAAATCATGAGTTTAAGCTGCAGCTTTAACGTTGGCGCCACTCGGCTCCATGAACCTATTAGTCTGGAAACTTCAGAGGACTAGAAGCTCCGCGTTTCAAAGCGTTGATAGTCGGAAGCTTCCAATTCGTCCGAGCGGCATGAACCAGCTCCAGGCCAGCAATCCGCCGGGGCTCGGGCGTAATTCTCTGAGCGCATGACCGATGAGGATTGCCACGTAGGCAATGCTGGTATTGCGTCCTTTCGTTTTTTTTTAGGAGAGGTTCTGCCTTTGGAATTGACTTTCGGCTCGCATCGCAGGACACATGACGTAGTCTGCATGTCGACTTTTGTCCAGCTATCAAACGTCGGACTTTTCCCAGCTCTCCTCACCCGTCTAGTGTTGCCACGACTGACTTGATGACTGATGGTTGCAATGATACAGCCATCAACATATCGACATTCTGGCAATGAGACTAAGTACGAGTAGTTTCGTCTGAAATCAGAAACTTTTCCTATAACCTGGCGAAAGACAGGTTTCATGCAGACCCCAGAAGCAAGAACGCCCTGGTCCAAACCCGAAGTTGTCCAAATTACTGGATTCGAGAAGGTTGTGAGTTTCAGTCAAATACATCAGTCGCATATCGCTCATTGCGAATTTTACTGAACCACTCCTCCAGCTCCTCATCATCCATCGGCTTTCCATCGTCCAACTCGCTCTTCTCCCTGGCCGCCCTAAGCAAAACATCCTTCACTCCTTCGGCGACTCTGTTAGAACCACAGACATAGACTCTAGCACCTTGATCCCACAGCCCGTACAACATCTCACGCTCCTGCCAGATGCGATCTTGCACGTACTTGGATCCACTGGAAGCTTCGGGTTTACGACTGTAGGCCCTGAACATCTTCACAGCACCGACGGACTCCCACTTATCGAATTCTTCACGATAGAGATCATCAGCTTCTGGGTCACGGCACCCAAAGAATAGGATGGCCGGTGCAAGAGAGCGACCGTTGCTAAGTAGGGTAGCACGTTCTTGAACGAAGGCGCGGAATGGTGCCAAGCCAGTTCCGGCTGCCACACACAGGAGAGGCGTCTTATCCATGTCGATCGGAAGTTTGAAGCCACCCTGCGAAGCACGAATGGCAACTTGCAGGCGGTCGCCGGCAGTCAAGGTAGCAAGGTAAGAGGAAGTGACGCCTACGTGCCGGCCTTGTCCTGAGAAGGCCGGCTCATCGAGAACACCATAGGTGATGGTGGCGATATCAGGATCTACAAGAGGTGACGAAGAAATCGAGCTGTTCACTATTGTCAGGACAAAGCCTAAAGACGGTGGTATAGCCTAGTCTTACTATTGACGGACTCTCATTGGAGGGAGCATGAGTAAGAAGTGGTTGAAAGGGATGAGTAGAGATGGGAACTGCTCGGCAATATGAAGAACAGAGAGTCTCTTTCCCTTGATCTCGGTGTCATAGCCGTCAGTAGCCAAGTACTGAAGCTTACGGCTGGCCTCCTCTTCCTTCGCAAGCTGCGACAGAGTGGAGATGTTCTTTGCTCAGCATGTTAGCATTTACGTCCTGTATCAATTAGGCATCAATCCCGAGACTCACCCTTTTTGAAGCGGTTTGGCATAGCTCAACGTAGGAGCTCAGCACATCGGAAACGGGGCTGCTGACGTTGGTCGGCAAGGTCGTAGGTCCTGAAGACTGGATGGTAACATGCGAGTCCCAAGTAAGATGAAAGCGGCGCATCACCCTCGCGACCGTGTCCTTGGGGTTGTGGGGGAGCACGGCGATGTAGTCGCCAGCGGAGTATCGCATGTTTGTAGGAAGCTGCACCTCGATGTGTCTCTTGACTGGACCCAGGTATCCTTGGGCGATGATGCGGGCATCCATCACGAGCGCGTCTTTGACGTCTTGGCGGAGAGTTGACGTCCTCGGGGTGGAGAATGACACTGACAAGCCTGCCTCGGCGATGCTGTTATCGCCTCCATCGGGTTTTCCACCAAACTCTTTGACGAGCGTAGGCCACAAGGCCTCATCTTCCCAGGCCTCAAAGTCAGAGAACATGTCGCGGTCTTTGGCGTCCGTTGTGCTAAGTGGGACGATTCGACGGGCTCCACGTTCCTTGAGCGTGTTGTCAACGAGCTTGGCGACCCGATGATATGTTTTTGCCCAATCGGCATGACCTAGAGAAACAAAAACACCGTGTAAGTAGAGGTTGACTTGAGAATAGCTGGTCAGATCTTACCGCAGCCATAAACAGCATAAGACACGTTCTCAAGTTCCTTGCCCTTGAGATTGGCCATCCAATCGACGAAGAGTGCAGCATTATGAGGCGGCTCGCCCTCGTAAGAAGAGGTGACGATGATGATGGGACGATCTGTCGGAAGCGACTCTCGCGCGGCGTCAAGTGAATCAACGGTCGCACTGAAGCCATGTGATGCCGCATCGCTAGCAAGTCTCTGAGCCATAAACTCGCAGGTCCCAGAATTCGAACCGTAAAAGATTGCCACATTCGCTTTTTTCACAAAGCTAGTTGTGGTTTCTGCTCCGTTCGTAGCTTCGTGGGCTTTGGTCTTCGGCTGGGCTGGCAATCCTCCAATCAGGGAGCCGGCCATCCGAGCTTCCAGCATCGACGGCGTCAGCCCCTCTCTCAGAATAGCCCGAATGTAAAAGTCTTTGGGCTTGATCGTGAGCGTCTGCGAGACTTTCAGGTCGTAGTTGGGGTCGTGCATGACAAAGTTGAAGTTCTGCATCAGCAAAGCGAGGGCGAGCACCATCTCTTGCCAGGCGAACGCTCTTCCAATACACCCACGCATACCGGTGCCGAAGGGGCTCCAGCAGTTAGGGAACTCTTTCATCAGCCGGTCGAAGTTTTCGTCGAGCATCCTCTCTGGTCGAAATTCCTCTGCATCATCTCCAAATACCTTGGGGTCAAGATGTGACTTGGTCAAGAAACAGAGGATCTGCTCTCCAGGTTTGACGCGGTACTTGCCACCAATGATCTCGTCCTTCATAACCTCTCTGCCAAAGCCAAAGATGGGAGCACTGTGTCGCAGAACTTCTCTTATGACCTAGCGACTGATGTTAGTGTGGATGAGGTAGAGGGCTATTGGAGACCCGGAAGCGCTGTGCAACCCTGCCTAGGTCCGACACTAAGGGTGGAATCTAGGGGTACTAGGATGAATGGGAACTTACTGCACTCAAGTATTTTAGCTTAGCGACGTGTTCGACCTTGAGAGGACCGTCACCAGCTGTGCTGTCGACTTCTTCTTGGACTTTCCGATATACCTCGGGTCTCTTCAGCAACCAGTACATGGTGAAGGTATATGTAGCAGCCGTGGTCTCGTGGCCGGCGAAAAGAAAGGTGATTAAGTTGTCGATAATACTCTCGTCCGTCATCTTACGGCCCGTCACTGGATCAACAGTGTTGAGCATCGCAGTCAAAAGGTCCTTCCGACCATTGGCGTCTTCCGGGTCCTTCTTTCTAGCCTCGAGAACCTCTCTCGCAGTAGAACGAAGGAAGCTGATGTTCGCCTTGTACTTGCGGTCTTGCTTCTTGTAGAAGACTTGAGGCAGTACACGCAATGCCTTATCGCCGGCTTCTTTCATGACAGCGTACATTGCTGTGATAAACGGATGCGTGTCTTCTCGGTAGTAAGAGTTGAACCTGTAGCCCATCGAGCAAAGAGCGACTGTGTCCATGGTGAGTCTCGTCATGTCTTCTCCAATGTGAATGGGAGTAGAAGATCCGTGGCGAGCCCACTTAAGCGCAAGTTGGGCGGCTAAGTCGTGCATGTCGTCGAACATTCCTCTAATGGCAAGGGGACCAAAAGCAGACATCAGGACTCTGTGGGCGATGCCCCAATTCTCCTCCTCGACGCCTTTGGACTACCGGAGGGTTAGCCCGGTGTAGCGAACAGCCCGTGAGGCTTAGAACCATCATCATACTTACTGTGAATAGGCCATCGTGCACAGCGTCGCGAAGCTCCTATGGCTTGTTGTCAGTCATATCCCAAACACTCGAGCAATTTAACTCACGGTGAGGTCTCCTTCTATCGACTTTTTGAACCTCTTGTCATCGCAGCACTCGTTGACCAACTCGTGGGTGTTCACGAAAACCAGCTTCTGGTCTAGAAGATCAAGTTTGTAGATAGGGCCTTGGGAATGGTCAGCCATGGACATGCTCTCCAAGAAGTCTTGCGGTAACCACGTATCCACTTCCGGGGTAATGCTACATATGTCGGATTAGAAGTCCAATTCGACCTCGGCATACGGCCGAGGCTACGCAGGGGCTAACGAGGGGCCCTATTTACGATTACTATAGACTACTTAACCTACAGTTAGAACCTCCTTTTTATACCTTATATAGTATATTAGAATAGTTTAATTAACTTACATCGTTAACTTATAGTTCGAACTAATTAACTAATATCCTTAGTTATAATAAAAATATTAATACTAATTAATAATTAATTTTTATTATTAAAAATTAGTAAAGTATTTAATATAAAAAAACGACCTCTTCGAATAGAACGTAATAAGACAATCGTATTACTTAATTTTATAAAAAGTAAATAATAAAACGTAAAATCTTTATAATAAAATAAAATAAAAAAATCGTAGCCCTTAACTATTTATAAAAAGTTAACGTTTATTATATTAAAATAACCCCTAATAATTAATAAAAATATTAAAGTAACTAAGCTACTATTATTAACTTTATATAATCTTTCTTTATTTATTAATTTATTTATAGCAGGCCCGTAATTAGAAATTAATTAAATTAATTAATTAAATAGTAAAAAGAACTACTTATATAACTACTTACTTAATTAATTAGTATAATAAACGAGCTTTAAAAATACGATATAAAAAGTACTATATATCTAAAAAAGGGGATTTTTAAATATAATATATTTATTAAAAGTAATAAAAAGTATAAGTATTATAAAACTAAGAGATCTATGGTATATAAAAGAACTATCTCTAAGGGGCTTATAAATACGACTTTAAAAACTTAAATAACCTCCTCGTAGCCCTCTTAACTATTCTCTAAGTATTATTTAAAAATATAATATAAAAATAGTATAATAAAAAAGGAGGAGATTAAGAAATTATAATAACTATAATTTATAAGTTATAAATATTATACATATTAAAAATTAGCTTAATAAAAACGCTACTACTCTGAAAAAGATCTTTTTATGGCTTTTTATTAAAATTATAATTATTATAATAAAAAAAGAATATTTTAATAAGTTATTAAGAAGCTCCTTTTTTATATTATTAGTTCTTAATATAAAAACTATGAATTTTAAAAAAATAAAAAAATAAATTATTAATTAATAATTAATTGTTTAATAAACGTATATACCTTTTAAGTTTTAATTTAAAAAGAAATACTACGTAATCGAAACGTTATTAGGTTATTTATAAATTTATTTTTAATATTAATTAATTAAATAACTAAAAAAAGATTATTAAAATAATCTTTAGTTAAAAAACTAAGAGTAAATAATAATAAAGCTTAGTATAAAAAAATAAAAAAAAGTAAAAAGGTCTTAGGGTTTAATAAATCTAGTAATTAATAATAATCCGCTATTATTAAAATTAATAAATAGTTCTAAAACGACCTTATTAAAATTAAATATATTAGTTATTATAAATTAAAGTACGAGTTAGAAAAAAACAAGGAGTAAGTTAGTTTATAATTTAGAAAAAGGAATTCTTATTTTATATAAATAAATAAAAATTAAACCGGAATATTAAAAAAAGTAAATATATAAAGATTTTAATAATCCTAATAATAAGTAAATCGATATAATATTAGTCTATTTTATAAAAATTTATATTTAAAAAGAACTTGAGGAATAACCCCTATTTTATAAAATTATTGATAACTTAAATAATTAAAATAACGAGTAGTTTATAAATAATAATCTAAACGTAATAAAAAGGGTTATTAAATTTCTTTATTATTAAAGTATTTTATTATTTTAAGTAGTAAAATAAAGAGCTTATAAGACGTTTATTATAATAATTATTATTAACGAAATTATATTATAAAATTAGAATTAAGTTAACTAAGTAATAATAAAATATAACGACTTTAATAAAAAGATAAACTAACTAGACTTTTTATTAAAAATTACTAATAATAATATATTAGCGCTTATTATAATAAGAGCTATAGAGATTATATAAAAAAAGCGGCTATTAATAATTTTATCAATCTTAGTAACTAGCTTAGTAACGTTACTAATATATAGCTTTTTATTAATTAAAAAGGTATACGATTAATTATATAAAGTTAATATAACTATTTTAATATATAAGAAATATACAAAAAACCGACCTAATAATTATTATTATAAAGTAATTCACTAACTTTATAAAAATTCTTTTTAAAAAAAGATTATATTTAAAAAGAAATACGAAGTTTTATAAAAGAACCTTTATAATTTTTTATAAGTATTATAAAAAGTTAAAATCCGAAACTAATAATACTACTTAGTAATTAATATTATACTAATTAATAAGGCTACGGATTACTATTACTAAGTAATACGTATTATTAATTAAACTAATTTCCTAAGTATAATTAACGTAATTTAAAGTTAATTTAAGACTTAAAATAGGAGTTTAGAGCTCTTATCCGAGCTAAGAGTATTATTATTTAGGTTTATAGTTAGAATAATAAAAAAGGATTAAAATTAGAAATCCTTGAAGAACTTATTGATTAAATTAATAAACTAATAAAAACGTAGCTAAATAAGGGGATAAATAAGTAAAAAGTAAAATATTTTGATATTATTATATAAAGAGTCCTAGAAATAAGGGTAACCCTATACTAACCCCCTAAGTATTATAAGACCCTTAATTTAAGGCTAAGGTTTAGCTTTAATATTAAAATAAAAATACCCTACCAAACGTACTTATAATTATATAATAGCCCTTATTAATAATACTAAGTTAACTATATATATAAGAATAAGGGGAGAAACGCTAAGTATAATAATTACTAAGCTAAAGAAATAAACTTCTTAGCTAGTTACTAATGAGATTTAAAATAAAAATAATAAAAAAAGAAGTATTTTATATATAAAAAGAATAGCTATTAATTAAATAATTACTCTAAAAAAGAGTATACTAGATTATATAAGTAGTATCAGAAGTTAAGAATAGTAAATAATAAAACTAGACCTTATTAATTTAACTAATTCCTTATTATATATAGAAATAGATTAAAAAGTATAAAACTTAATAAAAATATAAATAGTAGCCTAGAGAATCCGTATATAATAAAAAAGTTAAAAATAAAGAAAATTTTAGCCTTTATAGTAATAAAATAGATTTTAATAGAATTAATAAAATTAACTACTCTTTTTTTACTTTGTTAATTTTTAGAAGATATATAAGACTAAATAAATAAAAAGTAGTAAAAGCTCTTAATAAATAGGCTTTTATTAATAAATAGTAAAAAAAGATCCCTTAGATAATAAATATAAATAAATAAATAAATCTAATAATACCGAATTTTATTTTATTAATATTTAAAAAGAAATTAGTACTTTTTCAATATTTTAAAAGAAATAAAGTACTAAGTAATTCTAAAAGTACTTAGAGGGGTCCTTTTTATTTATTGATATATTCTGCCTTTGCTGGCTGCTCGGGCGGTTCTCGGTATCATTTACACAGTATTAATACACGGTATCAGTGGATACTCACACTGTCTCGCTAGACTATTTTTTTAGATTTTCTAACTTTTCAACTTTCCCTCCTGCAAAGTTCACAACCACGGATCATTAACGGCGAGGGGTCCTTTTTATATTCTCTAAATTATTTAAATACTAAGCTCGTATAAATATTTTATATTAATAAATAATATAGCTTAGATATTTTTTAAGGGATTATTCTAGATACAGGGGTATTATAATAGTTAATTAGGGGTAAGGGGTAATTTTACGTACTTTAAAAAATATCCTTAATTATATTAAATACGTTAATAATAAGTATTATAAGGATTAGCTTTGGCTTAAGTAAAAGAATATACGCTTTAAATATAATAGAAGTTAATATATACTTAGGCATAATAGTTTTTTATATCTTATTTATTACTATACTATTAGAATAGGGTAGGGCGATTAGTCTTAGTATTTCTTTTTTCTAAAGCTAATTAAGTATAGGGACCTATTAGAGAGCTAATTAGAAAAAGATATAAGGAAAAGGGCCCCCGATTAGGGAGAGGAACTTAGTAGTACGGATTTTAATTTTAATTATATATATACTTTTTTAAAATCGAACTAAAGCTTTTTTAATAATTTACTTTTAAGTATAATAATATAAAATAATTAAGAACTCTACCTTTTTAATCCGGTTAATACTACCCTCTTTTCTTAGTCGTAACTCCGTTAATTAAGGCCGTATTAACCCGATCGAAGGAGATATTTTATATTACTTTTTATAAATATTAATAGTTCTTCTTAAGTACCGTACTACGAAAGTCCTTTATACCCTATACCTTTTTTTTTTAATAGTCTCCCCTTTTAAAAATCCCTTCCCTTTTTAGATAAGAGAATAAGTAAAAAAAAGCCCGACTTAATTAGAGATAATTTAAATAAATAAGTAAAAAAAAGCGGTATAATAATTAAAATAAATACGAGCGGCAAAACTCTAATTAAAAAAAAAACTAAATAATTAAAATACGAAAATAAAAACGTATAAAAAAGGGCTTCTTATTTAAAAAAAAAAGGGATACGATAGACCTCGATAAATAAATAAGATAAATAGGTAAAAAAATACGTAAATACTTAGGACTAGATCGGGCCTAAATACGAACGCTACGATAATATAATAAAATAAACGACGAGTTAGGATTAGAACTAATAAAATACTTTAATAAATATAACTAGTTATTTAACTAAACTATTTTTTATTAATTAATATAGCCCGGAGATTTAATAATAAACCTATTTAGAAGTGCGGATATGTTAAACTAAGGGCGCTCGTAAAACTAACTTTTAACTAAACTTATTAATAATTTCGATCGGTATTACTATAAGCCTAATACAAAGTCCGATTAAAACTCTAGTTATATACTTAGTAAGGGCTAAAAAGGACGGCCTAAATTATGCTAATTAAAATAATAATTATACTCTAGCTATTAAGACGGCTCCTCTCCTCTCTTTTTAAACTCTATTTAGAATAAATAGACTAATATAAAATTATTAAAATTATAAATAAAATTAACGAACTATATTTTTAATAACCTTAGACTATAAATATAAATAATTAATACGTTACTTTAGCCGTTATTAGCGCCCCTTAGGACGTTTAATTATATAAACCTAACCTTTTTATTTTAAATAAACCGTTTACTAAACTAGCTTTTACGGTTTATTAAGACCTATAGACCGTAAAATTATTTAATAATAAAAAGCTTACCCCTAGTAATAAATCTATTTACTAATTTAATTAAAAAAGGCTAGTTACGGCTTAGGTTAGGATAGATACTTTAATTAATACCTTCTTAAGTACTATTATTATTTAAATCTAAATAACTATACCTTAAACTAAGGACCCTACGATTCTTTAACCTAATTTAATAAAAAATATAGAGTTTTATAAAATACTATTCTCTAATTAAAAAGGGACTATAGTTTTTAAAAACGATAATATTATAAACTTTTTAAAAAAGTTCGAGGACTAGTATAAGATTAGTAAGGTCCTAGACCGATTTAGGAATAAACTTATTATATATATTATAAGAGGAGATTATTAAACTCTAGTTAAAAACGTAATTAGAGGACTACCTTAGGCCTAAGCTAAGGATTTCTTTTTAAAAAAGTATAAAAAATAAAATACTAACCGCTTTTTAAATAAAAAAGAGTAGATTAAAAGAGTTATTAAAAGACTACTTATCTCGTTTTTTAATTTAAACTCTATTTAGGTACTATTTACTAAGATTAATAATATAATTACTCTTATTAAATAATAAGACCTTTATATCGTAATTAATTAGAGCTTAATTAAGGCTATATATAAGCGGTTTTATATTAATATTATAAAAAAAGTAATAAAAGAAGTTGGGGTTATTTTAAATAGCTTTGTTAGATTAACAAAGTACGCGAGGTTTAAAGTAAGACTTCTTAACACGATCGTATATAAAAAAGAATATAACCTACTCTTTATAAATAATTAGAATTAACCCGAAACCTTATTATAATCCCCTACTTTATAAGTATATAAAAATACTTAGTACTAATATCCAAATTACTAATAATATTACTGGCTAATAATAGGGGCCTAGGTTACCTAGGTAGCTATTAATAATATTACTAATTTTAACTTAGCTAACGAAATAAGTAAGCTAAAGATCTATTAAAATAGTATTTATTTTTAAGGTCCTGCTTGTATATTTAATATAAACGCTACACGTCCTAATCGGCCCCCGATTATAAGACCTAAAAACTATTATTAGTACTACTAAAGTCTATACTACTAGATTATTAAAGATTACGATTAGTATACTCTTAATAAGGACGCTTATCTTATTATTTTAGCTTAAAGAGCTTAGTACTATAAAAAGTGCGATAGTTATAAACTTATAAGAGATATCCCCTTTATTATAATTAAAAATAAAAAAAGCGTACGATTACTAATTACGTTACCCTTTTTTCTTACGTAATAAGTATATTAACTAAGGAAAATACTAAGCTTTTAGCTAAGTAAATTCTAGATTATTAAATCGGACTATTTTAATAAACTATACTTATACTTCCCTTAGTTAATCTTATAAATATAGTTAAATATATTTATATAATACGACCTAACTTAAGTTACTATAGCTAAGCGGACATTTATACCGTTTATAAGGGAAGATTACTTAAAAACCGTACCTTGGTAACTACGTTATACTTTAAAAAAATATATAAGATTAATAGCCCGAGCTAGCTTTTATAATTTAAAAAAAAAATAGTTTCCTTTTTTAATTAAAAAAAAGAAATTATAAAAATTAATAATAATAATAAGGCTTTTAAAACGATAGAGAACGTAACCTTTATATTTATTTCTAAGCTTTAGCTTACTAAAGTCCTAATTAGTACCCCTAATACTAATACTTAAAGAACCTAAGAACCTCTTTTTTATAAAACTTAAAAAATAATAATCGCTAATTAAACCCGTAACTTTAATTTTAAAACTAAAATAAAAAAGCTAATAAAACAGAGGCTCGAGGCCCCGATCTCGCTTTTTATAAACCTTTTATAAAAGATTATATTAAAATATACTATAATAATAATAATTTTAATACGTAATTAAGAGTACTTTAATATTAATAAAATCTTATTAAAAGCTCTGAAGTCCTTAGTAAATTTAGTAAAGAATAGGTAATAATAAAAAGATATTAAGGATCTTCTTAATAAGTATAACTAGAACCTCTTTCTAAGGCCGAGCTATATAGCTAAGATTAATAGAGTTAGAGGCGCTAGTCCGACTTCTAAGCTCTTAACTTCCGTAATCTTAAACACCTACCTCTAGTTAAAAGTCTAAATATCTAGTATAAATTAGGATAATAAGGGTTTAATAATCGTCGCTATTCTAAATACTAGGGCGTAAGTTAATATTTTCTTAAAATAATATATTAAAAAAGTTAGTATTTTTTATATAATAACAAAGCTTTAAATATAGATATTTAAGTACGATCTAACTAGCTAAATAACTTTTAATAGCTTTTATTTTATAAATATATAAATTAATAAGTTTAAAATAACTACTTATTTCTTTATTAAAAACGAGTAAGAAACCTCCGATCTATTATTACTAAGTCTTTTATTTATATAAGATACTAAGCTATTTTTTAAATATAATAAGTTAATAATTACTACTCTAATTTATATTAAGGATGCGAGGCTAAGGATCCCCGTAGGAATAATTAAAACGAACGGTTTTTAAAATATAAAAAATATCTTATTCTAGCTTAAGTAGTATATAAAAAAAGTTTTCGGATTAGAAAACTAGATATTAATAATATAACCGGGGATATTACTAGTTCTAATAACCTTTATTTAGAATTTAAGCTAAAAAAAAACGAGCGTATTATAATAGTCTTAGACTAAGGCTAAGCTGATTAAATTATAATTATAGTTATACTCTATATAATTTAGCCTTAAATTATATAAATTAAGAGAGTAATAATAGCTACTTAGGGTAAAACTAAAAATAAACTAAACGGATTAGCTAACTAAGACGATTTACGTCTCTTAATAAGAATACCTACTTCTTAATAAGAGGAGTTATATATCGAATAGCGAATTACGAAGCTAGAGCAAAAGGTATTAAAATAGTACGAGACGGCTAAAAAAGCCTTTTATAAAATTCCCTATATTATAAAAACTAATATAATATATAAAAAAAAGGATTAGAAAGTCTAGCTAGTTAATAACGCGCCCTCTAACGAATTAATACTTAATAACGATCCTTATTAAAAACTTAAAAAACTTAAAAAGGTTAAAAATAAGCTATAAGACTAATCGGGCCCCTATAAGGATATTATTATACCTAAGTTTTTAAATATAAAACTAAACTCTAAATTAATAAACGACTACTTTTAAACTATCTTTAAAAATTATAACTATCTCTTACCTCGTAAATAAGATCTTTTTAAGTAAATACTCCTTAATTAAAAAAAAAAGCGCTAGTATAAGATTTTATTAAATACGGCTATTTTAACTTTATAGTCGTATTATTATAATTAATTAAAACTATATTTTATAAGGCTTAGTAAATAAAAAGTATCCTAATCTTAAAAGCTCTATTACTAAAAGCCTTCGAGGTAATCCGAGAACGTATTACTTAAAGTATTATTAAAAAAGGCTATATTACGTATTAAAACCCTTAGTTCTTAATAATAAAAAAGGACGGTAGTCTTTAGCTAATTAACTTAGTAACTAAAATTAACGCTATTACTTTTTAAAACGCTTAATAACTACTTAATATTAACGAGTTCTTAAAAGAATTTACTATAAATTAACTTATCTCCTTTTTAAATTTCTTTTTTAATTACGATTAGATCTTTTTAAATAAAAAGAGCCGCGATTTAATAACCTTCTTAACTCTACTTAAGCTATATAAATATTATACCCTCTTAATAAGAGTAATAAATTTAGTAACCTAATTTTATTAGATTATAACCTATATTCTCTATAATTTAATTCCGAAATACTATAGCGCTTTTATTAATAATATCGTAATTAAAAGCCCGCGATTTTACTATAATAATAAGTACTTAACTAACTATCCCGGGATCCGGTAATTCGTTTACGAACACTTTTAAAATATTAATTAAGTTTTAGTTAACGTTGAGCTAGTTAGCTATACTATTTCTAAAGTAAAATCGTAATAGTACTAACTATTTATAGTTATTATAGGCTACCTCTATAGTATAAAAGGGAGACGGCCTAATTAAGCTAAAGTCCTTAAAATCCTTAAATAAATAAAATACTCGAACGTCTTAGAAATTAGATCGTTTCTCGGTATTATTACTTTTTACTATTACTAAATTAAGTAATTTTTTTTTAAAATAGCCTTGTTATACTCCTTACTTAGTAAAAACTAATTTTTTAAATAGGGAGCGCCGTAAATCGAAGTTATAAAAATACTTAAAGAGGCGATTACTATAGCTCCTATTTTAGTTTTACTAAGCTATAATACTAAGGCTAAATAGATTATTTTTATAATAAATACTAGTATTAAAAAATAAAGTAAGATACTTAGTTAAATTATTAATAACGAGCGTATTATTACCTAATACGAGAGCGGGATATAGCGTAAGCTAGAGCTTAATTATAACTCTAAAAAGCTCGAAATACGAGGCGTTTTAATAAGCCTAAAGCGTCTTTATAATTATTTATTTAGAATTAACTTCTTATTAAAAACCGACGCTTAAGTCCTAGTTACTTAGATTAATAATATAATAAATAACCTACTATTAGTAATAATAATACGCTAGCTCTCTTAGATTAGACTTTTTAACTTTAAGATTAAGTATATTAACGAGAAGAAAAATATTATAGCGGATAGCTTTTTAAAAAAACCCCTTAGTTAATCTAACCTAATTAAAGTAGAGCTTAATAAAGATATTAAGAACTTTATTAACGTACGAGTCCTATAAATACGAGTTATAAAAAACTTTTTTATTATAGTACATAGTCATAATAACGCTACTATTAATTAAATATAAGAAATAAATATTCTAGCTAATATACTAGTACTAAACGAATAATAATCAGACCTCTCGAAGTAAATCGCCTATTTCTTTTTTATTTTAAAAAGGCTAGCTAGTATACCCTTTAATTAGTTTAGACGTTTTAAGTAAATAATAATACGATTTATTATATAAAATAAACTTTTATTTTAATAAAGAATAAAAACTCGTCCCTAACCTACTTAAGTAATTAATAATAAGCGCCGCTAAGTAAGCTTAATTAGTAAAGTATATAATAAGTCTAGGTATAGGGAACGAGAGGCTATATATTTTTATTTTATAAAACGATATTACTAACTAAGAATATATGCTTAGACTTAGGAGCTAATCGCGACCTACGAGGCTTATTAAAAAGCTAAATTACGACGTTTTAACGATCCCTATATATTTATAGTTCTAATTTACGAACCTTTTTTTAAAGTTTATTTAGACGTTTAGTATATAAGTAAATAAAAAGTTATTAAAGCGTATTATAAATTTATAAAATACTTAGAAGCGCGGATTATAACGAACGTTATGTTAAAAAATATTATAAAGTTTATTTAAAAAGATATTATTTATTGCTATAAGATTTATAGTACTCTAATTATTAACGGGGGATAAGAAAATATAGGCGCTATAACGTAGCTTAATTAATAATATAGTACTTAGTAAAAAGTTATATTAGTTTATAACTCTCGTATTAACGGGCTCTTTAAAAAGGGTTACTAACCTATTATATATATACTTCGTATTTAGTTAGATTAAAAAAAAAATATTAAACTAATACTAACTATAGCCTTTTTTATAAATAGAATAATTATTAAAGTATCGTTAAGTTATATACCGTTCTATTTTATTTATAATTATTATATAACGACCCTAATTAAAAAAAAAAAACGGCGACTTAGAAAGTATTTAATTAAGAAAATATATATATAATAGATTAAGAAGTCTAAGCCTAATTACGAGCTTTTACTTCTTTAATAAACGACCGGGGAGCTATAGCTAATAAAATCGCCTAATACCGAGCCTAAACCTATAACTAATTTAATTCTTTATATACCCTCCGATTAATAAAGTTATAAACTAGCGATTTAGTTCTTATTTTTAATATTTAATAAAAGAACGATATATTAATTTTTAAAAAACTCGATTATTATTAATAAGGACCTTTTTATATTTATTTAGCTATTTTAAATAAATCGTCGTATTAACTAGAGACGCTTATTAATAAACTAATTATAGGGGCTACTTATATTAATAATTAACTTAAGAAGTTCTTAAAGTTTTTAAAAAGCCTTTACTTATTACTTAATAAATCTAATTTTTATAAGGACTTCGCTTCTAATTTAATTAACTTTTTATTTTTATAAAATAATATAATTAACGCTACGATTTTATTTTTTAATTATAATAATAATATAATAAACTTTAAAAACGAGGATACTTAACTAGTTACTAAATAAACCTAATTATAAATAAGGGCCTCTTAAGAGGGCTAGATTACCCCTTATTATTACTAATCCCTAGTATAAACTACGAGTTCTTTTTATTTATTAAATATTATTTTATAAAAATATTATCGAATCTTATTAATTCTTTAGTTATCTCTCTATCCGGATCTAAAATAAAAATATAAAATAATAATAAAAAAAGAGGAATTATTTTTTAATTATTATAATTAAAAACCCGACGACCTTACTTATTAACTATATAATTATATTAAAAAACCTTACCCCTTTTTTTAAGTATCTAAGCCTAGTTCCCTATTTAATCGAGCCCGTTTAGTATCTAGCTTAGCTTATATAACCTCTTACTTTACTTATTTTATTTTAATATATTAATAACCCTTATAAATTATAAATATATAGTTTTTAATAGGGTATATAAGAGGGGCGTTTTTAAAAATAAAATCGTACTTATCCTCCTTAATCTTAGTAATATCGATCTAGTTAGAGACTATATAAACTAAAGTCTTAACTTTCTTAATATTAGTTAGGATTAAAGACGCTACCTTACTATTACTTATTATATAATAATAATAATAACCTTACTTAGAATTAGCTCCGGACTAACTAATAGCCTATTAATTATTACTTTTTTTAAAATAGTATTTCTTATTTTTAGAATATATATAATTACTATATCGATCGTTAAAATAATCTAAAAAAAAAACGTATTTAAAATAGGGAACTATCTTTCTAACTAGCTCCTTAGTATTAGAACTAATATATTTCTAAAAAGACCGTATATAATAATTATAAAGTATAGTATTCCGAACGCTATAAGCTTAAATAAGTAAAAAATTAATAATAGGGGTTCGTTTACTTAATTACTAAGATAGAGGGCTAAAGTAACTAAAGTAATTATAATTAATAAAAACCTAATAACTTTATAAAAATAATCTATTTATAATACCCAGATTATAAACGTACTTCTTAATAACGTTCTAATTCGTAATTAATTACTAAAACTTCTAAACTATTTCTTTTTTAATATACTTATTAACCTAAGAATTTATAATATAAAATTTAATATAAAGCTCTCTAGCTAATCTAAGAAGAGTTAACTAATTAGTAATCTTAAAGATCTAAAAAAGAGTAATATTAAATTAGAATAAGGATTAAAAAAATTAAATAAAGTAGCGCTTATTATAGTCTATTTTTTATTAACCTCTCGAAACTTATAACCCTAAGTCTTTTAAGAATAGACCTTCTTAGGAGCAGAGGAGGAATATTACTAAGGCCGGACGTAGTAAGGAGTAATTTTAAGAATTTAATACGTATTATTAATAACTAAAGTATTAAATATAATAAGTAAATAGATTATATTACTAAGAAAAAAAGAGACCGAGTAAAAAAGGATAATTACGATTAAGAAGCTATTATTTAAAAGAAGAAATAAAAAGTAATAGAGGAATCGAAAAAGGGCCTTTATATACCCCCCCTAGATCCGGAGTATTAAAAAAGAAAGTACTATAGGCCTCTATACTAATTAGTACTAAATTATAGCTACTATATAAAAGAAAAAAGGAATAAATTATAAGATCGGGGCCTTCTTATTATTTATAATATAGTACTTTTTTTTTTAATTAGTAAAGGCCGCCCTTGCGATTAATATAAAAAAGTAGCTTTTTACCTAGCTACTTAATTTTTCCTCTTTCTTTCCTTAACTACTTCCTTATAACTACTACTAATTAAACTTTTTTTAATTTTTACTTTCTAATCTACTATATAAATACTAACCTAGCGATTTATAATAGCCTCTTTACCTCCTATCTCCCCTTTTAAACTAAATAATAAAAAAGATATAGCGCGAATTTAGGGCCTAATTATAATAAAGAACTTTAAAAACAATACTAAATACTAACTAAGAAGGTAAAATCTAAATAGATATATTACTTTTAATAAAACTAACTTTAAAATTATAATAAATACTAAGAACTCTTAATTCGTTAATTTTAATATAAATTATTAATATAAAACGTATATTAACTATTACCTAAATCTAGTACTTAAACGAACTAGTTTTTCCTAAATAATCCTAACCCTTTATAAAATCGACTTTTTTAATTAGCTCGGTATAGGGGACGCTCTTCCTTTCTTTAATTAGCGCTCTAAGGCTTTTAAAAAGCTAAAAAACTAAAAAACTTAGATAAGTTAGATTTATTATAAGGTAATAGAGATCTTAACTAATTACTATAACCTTTAAAAACGCTTACTATATAAAAATTAAATTCGAAAATACGAAATCGGATTTATAATAAAGGTTATAATACGGGACCTCGCTCTAATATATAATATAGTTATAATTAAAAAAGGATAGGAGAGTACTTTTAAACTAAATAAAACCCCTATCTTAATCCCTTAAATTTAAAAAACTATATAAAAAATTAGGACTTTAGTATACTTAGTAATCTTTTTTTTTTATATTAATAATCCGGGCTATTTCGTAAAAATAATTATTAACTAGCGGAATAATATAATTTATTAGTACGATCTAAAGTAAGCTCTTAGGCGTTTAAAAAGAATATTCGTTAATAATATCTAAGTACTAAAGGCTTTTTATAGCTAGATCGATATACCTCTTTATATTTAATAACTAATTAATATAAGCGCTTACGTAGTCCTTATAATATAATAACTAAGTAAATAAGAATACGGCCTATACGTACTTAAATAGTTTCGTAACGTAGTCCGATATAGCTAACTTAACCTAATTTATAATACGTATTAAATAACTTATAAATACCTTAAATTATTTAATAATAAACTCCGCACGGCTTAAATTTAGTAAATTAGTTATAAGTTTTAATATAATAGTTATTACTTTTTTAATATAATAAGACCTCCCTTAAAAAGGTTTTTTAATAAAATAATAAACGATTAAGACTTTAAAAATAGGCCCTATACTAACTTAGATAATTCTAATTATATTATAACTAACGCTCTTAAGGCGCTAACTCTTTAAAAATCCGATTCTTATTTACTTAGCCTTAGGTTTATTAATTAAGATTTAAGAATTTATAATCTTTATAATTACGGTTATTATACTCCTATCAATCTTATATATTTTAAAAAAACGTATAAAATAATTAAAAGTTTTAAATAAGAACTTACTATTTTTAAAGAGTTATTTTTACTATTTTAATTTTTAAAAATACTAAAGAGTATTTAAAAATCTATAATAAATAGCGACCTTAATTAGACTTTACGAGCGATTAAATTAATAAAAACTACTAATTAGCGTTTAAATATTATTATTAATAATTAACTTATATACCCGATTAATATTCTTAAAACTTATTAAGTTATAAAGTTTTTATTAAATATATTACTACTTAAGTTATTATTACGCTTTAGCCCGGCTCTTAATAAAACTAGTCTAAGTAACTAAGGAGGTAATCCTTTAAATACTCTAATTAAGGATAGGAATAGTCTTATTATAAAAACTCTAATTAAAATACTAAGGGTTTAGTTAAAATAAGAGGTTATTAAGCGCACGCTCTCTAAGTATAATTAGGCTATATAAAAAAATAGTAAACGCTAGTATTAAGAACTAACTAAGTTTTATTAAGATTTTTTATAGTATTATAATATATATATAAATAAAGCTAATATTAATAAGAGTACGAGGGAATAATAAGTTAATTAGTACGATAACCCGATTATAAAAGCTATATATATAACTCTAGCCTATACTCCTTAAATACTACTATTAATAAAGAAATCTAAGAAAAATTAGGTTAATAAAAGTTAGGATTAAAAGATTATTAAAAAAGATTAGGATAAGAACTAAGTAAAGCTAGTAAAAAAAGTAGTAAAAGTAAAAGAGGTAAAAAAAGTAATTATAAAAAAAAAAGTAAGTAAAAGGCTTAATATAATTAATTATATATAATAACTAGGATTAATTTAAAATAATTTTTTTTTATAAAAGATTAAGAAAAAAGAAATTAGGGGACAATTAGAATAGGGTAGGGCGATTAGTCCTAGTATTTCTTTTTTTTAAAGCTAATTAATTATAGGGACTTATAAAAGAGCTAATTAAAAAAAGATATAAAAAAAAGGGCCCCTAATTAGGGAGAGGAGCTTAGTAATACGGATTTTAACTTTAATTATATATATACCTTTTTAAAATCGAACTAGAGCCTTTTTAATAATTTATTTTTAAGTATAATAATATAAAATAATTAGGAACTCTACTTTTTTAATTTAGTTAATACTACCCTCTTTCCTTAGTTATAACTCCGTTAATTAAAGCCGTATTAACCCGATTAAAAGAGGTATTTTATATTACTTTTTATAAGTATTAGTAGTTCTTCCTAAGCACCGCACTACAAAAGTCCTTTATACCCTATACCTTTTTTTTTTACTATTTTTATAATACTTAAAAGATATAAACTAGTTAAGTATTTTATTTAATAATACGAAAAATAAACTATTAAATAATAAGTACTTTATACTTATTAAAAAGTAATAGGAGTATATATTTATAAAGCTCGAATTAGATATTAAATTTATTAACTATTTTTTAAAAAAAGAGCTTAAGTAATTATATAAGCGCTTTGACTATTTATTAATTATAAGGTTATATAATTTCTTAAAATAATTAAAAAACGATATAGAAATAAGAACTCTAGAGTACTTAATAAAAATATATTATTAATATTAAATAAATACCTAGAGCCCGCGCAAATTTAAGTTTAAATTATATAAGAAGCTTAATTCTAACTAAGAGATTATTATTAATATCTTTTATTTAAATAATTTCTTAGTACTATATATTATTAACGAGGTGTTACGATCTAATATATATAACTAAGACCAGGGCCTGCCCCGCAGGCTCGTAGTAGCTATAGTATACTATATATATAAAAGTATGGGAACATAAAGTAACTCCTATGGAATAGAAGAACTATAAAATAAGTTATATATAAATAAAAATAGTGAAAAGGTATAGGGTATAAAGGACTTTCGCGGTGCGGTGCTTAGGAAGAACTACTAACACCTATAAAAGTAACATAAGATACCTCTTTCGATCGGATTAATACGGCCTTAATTAACGGAGTTACGATTAAGAAAAGGGGGTAGTATTAACCGGATCGGAAGGGTAAACTTCTTAATTATCTTATATTATCGTATTCGAAAATAAATTATTAAAAAGGCTCTAGTTCGATCCTAAAAAGGTATATATATAATTAAAGTAAAGATCCCCGTTACTAAGCTCCTCTCCTTAATTAGAGGCCCTTTTTTTTATATTTTCTTCTAATTAGCTCTCTTATAGGTCCCTATACTTAATCGTTTTTTTAAAAAAAAAAGACTAGGACTAATTACCCTACCCTATTCTAATTATCCCCTAATTTTTTTTTTCTTAATTTTTTATAAAAAAAAATTATTTTAGATTAGTCCTAGTTACTATATATAGTTAATTATATTAAGCTTTTTACTTACCCTTCTTTTTTATAATTACTTTTTTTACCTCTTTCGCTTTTACTACTTTTTTTACTAGCTTTACTTAGTTCTTATCCTAATCTTTTTTAATAATCTTTTAATCCTAACTTTTATTAGCCTAATTTTTTTTAGATTTCTTTATTAATAATAGTATTTAAGGAGTATAGGCTAGAGTTATATATATAGCTTTTATAATCGGGTCGTCGTACTAATTAACTTATTATTCCCTCGTACTCTTATTAATATTAGCTTTATTTATATATATATTATAATACTATAAAAAATCTTAATAAAACTTAGTTAGTTCTTAATACTAGCGTTTACTATTTTTTTATATAGCCTAATTATACTTAGAGAGCGTGTACTTAATAGCCTCTTACTTTAACTAAACCCTTAGTACTTTAATTAGAGTTTTTATAATAAGATTATCCCTATTCCTAATTAGAATATTTAAAAAATTACCTCTTTAATTACTTAAACTAGCTTTATTAAAAACCGGGCTAAGGTATAGTAATAACTTAGGTAGTAATATATTTAATAAAGATTTTATAACTTAATAAGTTTTAAGAGTATCGATTAAGTATATAAGTTAATTATTAATAATAGTATTTAGATACTAGTTAGTAACCTTTATTAGTTTAATTACTTATAGAGTCCGATTAGGGTCGCTACTTATTATAGATCTTTAAGTACTTTTTAGTATTTTTAAAGATCGGGGTAATAAAGATAACTTTTTAAAAGTAGTAAGGTCTTATTTAAAGCTTTTAATTATTCTATATATCTTTTTAAAATACGTAGGATTAATAAGAGTATAATAACTATAATTACGGGGGTTATAAATTCTTAGATCTTAATTAATAAACCTAAGTCTAAGTAAGTAAGAACCGGATTTATAAAAAGTCGGCGCTTTAGGGGTATCGATTATAGTATAGTTAAAGTTATCTAAGTTAGTATAGGGCCTATTTCTAGAGTCCCGATCGTTTATTATTTTATTAAAAAACCTTTTTAAAAGAGGTTTTATTATATTAAAAAGGTAATAATTATTATATTAGAACTCGTAGCTAATTTATTAAATCTAAGCTGCGCGGAGTTTATTATTAAACGATCTAAAGTATTTATAGGTTATTTAATATATATTATAAGTTAGGTTAAGCTAGCTATATTAGACCGTATTATAAAACTATTTAAGTACGTACAGACCGTATTTCTATTTACTTAGCTATTATATTATAGGGACTACGTAAGCGCTTATATTAATTAGTTATTAAATATAAAGAGGTATATCGATCTGGTTATAAAAAGCTTTTAATACTGAGATATTATTAACGAATATCCTCTTTAAATACCTAAGAGCCTATTTTGGATCGTATTAATAAACTATACTATTTTACTAGTTAATAATTATTCTCGCAAAATAGCCCGGATTATTAACGTAAAGAGGAAAGATTACTAAGTATACTAAAGTCTTAATTTTTTATATAGTTTTTTAGGTTTATAGGATTAGGGTAGGGGTCTTTTTTAGTTCGAAAATACTCTCCTATCCCTCTTTAATTATAACTATATTATATACTAAAATAAGGTCCCGTATTATAACCTCTATTATAAATCCGATCTCGTATTTTTAAATTTAATCTTTATATAATAAGTATCTTTAAAAGTTATAATAATTGGTTAAGATCTTTATTATTTTATAGTAGTTCTAACTTATCTAAGTTTTCTAGTCTTTTAGACTTTTAAAAGCCTCGGGGCGCTAATTAAAAAAGGGAAGTGCGTCCCCTATACTAAGCTAATTAAAAAAGTTAATTTTATAAGAAGTTAGGATTATTTAAAAAAAACTAGTTCGTTTAGGTACTAAGTTTAGGTAATAATTAGTATACGCTTTATATTAGTAGTTCGTATTAAAATTAATAAACTAAGAGTCCTTAGTATTCGTTATAGCCCTAGGGTTAGTCTTATTAAAAGTAATATATCTATCTAGATTCTACTTTCCTAGCTAGTATTTAGTATTCTTTTTAAAGTTCTTTATTATAATCGGGCCCTAAATTCGTACTATATTCTTTTTATTATTTAGCTTAAAAGGGGAGATAGGAAGTAAGGAGGCTATTATAAATCGCTAAGTTAGTATTTATATAATAAATTAAAAAATAAAAATTAGAAAAAGTTTAATTAGTAGTAGTTATAAGGAAGTAGTTAAGGAGGGAAGAATGAAAAGTTAAGTAGCTAAGTAAAAAGCTATTTTTTTATACTAATCGCAAGGGCGGCCTTTGCTAATTAAGAAAGAAGGCGCTATATTATAAATAATAAGAAGGCCCCGATCTTATAATTTACTCTTTCCTTTCTTTATATAGTAGCTATAATTTAGCGCCGATTAGCTAAGAGGCCTATAATACTTTCCTTTTTAATACCCCGGATCTGGGGGGGGTATATAGAGGCCCTTTTTTAATTCCTCTATTACTTTTTATTTTTTCTCCTAAATAATAGCTTCTTAATCATAATTATTCTTTTTTTCTTAGTAATATAATCTACTTACTTATTATATTTAATACTTCGGCTACTAATAACGCGTATTAGATTACTAAAACTACTTATTACGACGTCCGGCCTTAGTAATATTCCTCCTCCGCTCCTAAAAAGGTCTATTTTTAAAAAACTTAGGGCTATAAGTTTTAAGAGGTTAGTAAAAAGTAAACTATAATAAGCGCTATCTTATTCGACTTTTTTAATCCTTATCCTAATTTAACATTACTCTTTCTTAGATTTTTAAGATTATTAATTAGTTAACTCTTTTTAAATTAGCTAAAGAGCTTTATATTAAATTTTATATTATAAATCCTTAGGTTAATAAGTATATTAAAAGAAAAATAGCTTAGAAGTTTTAATAATTAACTACGAATTAGAACGTTATTAAAAAGCACGTTTATAATCCGGGTATTATAAGTAGATTATTTTTATAAAGCTATTGGGTTTTTATTAATTATAATTACGCTAGTTACTTTGGCCCTCTATTTTAATAATTAAGTAAACGAACCCCTATTATTAATTCTTTATTTATTTAGGCTTATAGTGTTTAGAATACTATACTTTATAATTATTATATACGGTCTTTTTAGAAATATATCGGTTCTAATACTAAGGAGCTAGTTAGAAAAATAGTCCCCTACTTTAAGTACGTTTCTCTTTTAAATTACTTTAATAATTAATATAATAATTATATATATTCTAAAAATAAAAAATACTATTTCGAAAAGAGTAACGACCGGTAGGCTATTAGTTAGTCTAGAGCCGACTCTAAGTAAGGTTATTATTATTATCGCACGATAAATAATAATAAGGTAGCGTCTCTAATCCTAATTAATATTAAGAGAGTTAAAACTTTAGTTTATATAGTTTCTAACTAGATTAATATTACTAAAACCGAGGAGAATAAGTACGATTCCGTTTTTAAAAACGCCCCTTTTACGTACTTTATTAAAAACTATATATTTATAACTCGTAAAGGTTATTAATATATTAAAATAAAATAAGTAGAGTAAGAAGTTATATAAACTAAGCTAAATACTAAACGGGCTCGATTAAATAGGGAACTAGGCTTAGATACTTAAAAAGAGGGGTAGGGTTTTTTAATATAATTATATAGTTAATAAGTAAGGCCGTTAGGTTTTTAATTATAATAGCTAAAAAATAATTCTTCTTTTCTTATCGTCCCCTTATATTTTTATCCTAGATCTAGATAAAAAAATAACTAAAGAATTAGTAAAATTTAATAATATCCTCATAAAATAATATTTAATAAATAAAAGAACTCGTAGCCTATACTAGGGATTAGTAGTAGTAAGGGGTAATCTAGCCCTCTTAAGAGGCCCTTATTTATAATTAGGTTTACTTAGTAACTAGCTAAGTATCCTCGTTCCCTAAGTTTATTATATTATTATTATAATTAAAAAATAAAATCGTAGTATTAATTATATTATTTTATAGGAATAAAAGGTTAGTTAAATTAGAAATAAAGTCCTTATAAAAATTAAATTTAATAAGTAATAAGTAGAGGCTTTTTAGAGATTTTAAGAACTTCTTAAGTTAATTACTAATATAAATAGCCCCTATAATTAGTTTATTAATAAGCGTCTCTAATTAATATAACGATCCGTTTAGAATAGCTAAGTAAATATAAAAAGGTCCTTATTAATAATAATCGAGTTTTTTAAAAGTTAATATATCGTTTTTTTATTAAATATTAAAAACGAGAACTAGATCGCTAGTTTATAACTTTACTAATTAGAGAGTATACGAAGAGTTAAACTAGTTACGGGTTTAGGCTTAGTATTAGGTAACTTTATTAACTATAGCTTCCTAATCGTTTACTAAGGAAATAAAAGCTTATAATTAGGCTTAGACTTCTTAATCCGTCGTATATATATTCTCTTAATTAAGTACTCTCTAAGTTACCGTTCTTCCTTCGATTGGGGTTATTATATAATAATTATAAATAAAATAGAATAGTATATAACCTAATAATACTCTAATAATTATCTTATTTATAAAAAGGGCTATAGCTAGTATTAGTTTAATATCTTTTTTTTTTTAATCTAACTAAATATAAAGTATATACGTAATAGGTTAATAACCCTTTTTAAAGAGCCCGTTAGTACGAGAGTTATAAGCTAATATAACTTTTTACTAAGTACCGTACCGTTAATTAAGCTACGTTATAGCGCCCATATTTTCTTATCCCCCGTTAATAATTAAAGTACTATAGATCCTATAGTAATAAATAATATCTTTTTAAATAAACTTCGTAATATTTTTTAATATAGCGTTTATTATAATCTGCGCTTCTAAGTATTCTATAAACTTATAACGCGCTTTAACGACCCTTTATTTACTTATATATTAAACGTCTAAATAGACCTTAGAAAAAGGTTCGTAGATCGGAACTATAAATATATAGGGGTTATTAAAATATTATAATTTAGCTTTTTAATAAGCTTTATAAGTCGTAATTAGCTCCCGAGTCTAAGTATATATTCTTAGTTAATAATATCGTTTTATAAAGCGGAAATATATAGCCTCTCGTCCCCTATACCTAAACTTATTATATACTTTACTAATTAGGTCTACTTAGCGGCGCTTATTATTAATTACTTAAGTAAGTTAAGGACGAGTCTTCGTCCCTTATTAAAATAAAAGTTTATTTTATATAATAAATCGTATCGCTATTTACTTAAAATATCTAAACTAATTAAAGAGTATACTAACTAGCCTTTTTAAAATAAAAAAGAAATAGGTAATTTACTTCGAGAGGTCTAACTATTATTCGTTTAGCACTAGTATATCGGCCGGAATATTTATTTCCTATGTCTAATTAATAATAGCGTTATCGTAGCTATGTACTATAATAAAAAAGTTCTTTATAACTCGTATTTATAGGACTCGTACGTTAATAAAGTCCTTAATATCCTTATTAAGCTCTGCCTTAACTAGGTTAGATTAGCTAAGGGGTTTTTTTAAAAAGTTATTTATTATAGTATTCTTCTTCTTATTAATATACTTAATTTTAAAATTAAAAAGTCTAATCTAAGAGAGCTAGTATATTATTATTACTAATAATAGGTTATTTATTATATTATTAATTTAAATAACTAAGACTTAGGCGTCGGTTTTTAATAAGAAGTTAATTCTAAATAGATAATTACGAAGACGTTTTAAGCTTATTAAAACGCCTCGTATTTTAAGCTTTCTAAAGTTATAATTAAGCTCTAGCCCGCACTATATCCCGCTCTCGTATTAAGTAATAATACGCTTATTATTAATAACCTAACTAAGCATACTACCCTATTTTTTAATACTAGCGTCTATTATAAAAATAATCCGTCTAGCCTTAGTACTATAATTTAGTAAAACTAAAATAGGAGCTATAATAATCGCCTCTTTAAACGTCTTTATAGCTTTAATTTATATTACTTCTTATTTAAAAAATTAGTTCTTATTAAATAGGGAGTATAATAGGGCTACTTTAAAAAAGAATTACTTAATCTAGTAGTAGTAAAAGGTAATAATACTAAGAAACGATCTAATTTTTAAAACGTTTAAGTATTTTATTTATTTAAAGATCTTAAGGACTTTAGCCTAATTAGGCCGTTTTTTTTTTATATTATAGAGGTAGCTTATAATAACTATAAATAGCTAGTACTATTACGACTTTACTTTAGAAATAATATAGCTAGCTAGCTCGATATTAACTAAGACTTAATTAATATTCTAAAAGTATTTATAAATAAATTACTAAATCCCGGGATAGTTAGTTAAGTACTTATTATTATAGCGGGATTGTGGGCCTTTAATTACGATATTATTAACGAAAGCGCTATAGTATTTCGGAATTAAGTCGTAGAGAATACGGGTTATAATCTAATAAAATTAGGCTATTGAATTTATTACTCCTATTAGGAAGGTATAATATCTATATAACCCGAGTAGAATTAAGAAAGTCGTTAGATTATAGCTCTTTTTATTTAAAAAAGTCTAATTGTAACTAAAACAAAAATCTAAAAGGGAGATAAGTTAATTTATAATAAATTCCTCTAAGAACTCGTTAGTATTAAGTAGTTACTAAGCGTCTTAAAGGGTAACGGCGTTAATTTTAGTTACTAAGTTAATTAGCTAAAAACTACTATCCTTTTTTATTACTAAAAACTAGGGGTTCTAATATATAGTATAGTTTTCTTTAATAATACCTTAGGTAATACGTTCTTAGATTACTTTAAAAGCTTTTAGTAATAGAGCTTTTAGGATTAGGATACCCTTTACTTACTAAGCCTTATAGAGTATAGTCTTAATTAATTAAAATAACGCGATTATAGGGTTAAAACGGCCGTATTTAAAAAAGTCCTATATTAGCGCTTTTTCTTAATTAAGGAGTATTTACTTAAAGAGATTTTATTTATAAAATAAGAAATAGTCGTAATCCTTAAGAATAGCTTAGAAGCGGTTGTTTGTTAATCTAGAGCTTAGTTCTATATTTAAAAACTTAGGTATAATAATATCCCTATAGGGGCCCGATTAGTTTTATAACTTATCTCTAACCTCTTTAAGTTTCTTAAGCTTTTAATAAGGATCGTTATTAAGTATTAATTTATTAAAGGGCACGTCGTTAACTAACTAAACCTTCTAATCCTTCTTTTTATATATTATATTAGCTTTTATAGTATAGGGAATTCTATAAAAGGCTTTTTTAGCTATCTCGTACTATTTTAATACTTTTTACTCTAGTTTCGTAATTCGTTATTTAATACGTAACTCCTCTTATTAAGAAGTAGGTATTCTTATTAAGAAATATAAATTATCTTAGTTAGCTAATCTATTTAATTTATTTCTAGCCTTACTCTAAGCGGCTATTATTACTCTCTTAATATATATAATCTAAGGCTAAATCGTATAGAGCGTGATTATAGTTATAATCTAATTAGCTTAGCCTTAGTTTAAGACTATTATAATACGCTCGTCTTTTTTTAGTTTAAATTCTGAGTAAGGGTTATTAAAACTAATAATATCCCTAGTTATATTATTAGTATTTAGTTTTTTAATTTAAAAACTTTTTCTACGTACTACTTAAACTAGGGTAAGATATTTTTTACGTTTTAAAAACCGTTCGTCCTAATTATTCCTATAGGGATCCTTAGCCTCTCGTCCTTAATATAAATTAGAATAATAATTATTAACTTATTATATTTAAAAAATAGCTTAGTATCTTATATAAATAGAAGACCTAATAATAATAAATCGGAGGTCTCTCGCTCGTCTTTAATAATAAAATAAGTAGTTATTTTAAACTTATTAATCTATACGTCCGTAAAATAAAAACCGTTAAAAGTTATCTAGCTAGTCGGATCGTACTTAAACGTCTATATTTAAAACTTCGTCGCTATATAAAAAATACTAGCTTTCTTAACGTATTATTTTAAAAAAATGTTAACTTATACCTTAGTATTTAAAATAGTAATAATTATTAAACCCTTATTATTTTAATTTATATTAAATATTTAGATTTTTAATTAGAAGTAGGCGTTCGAGATTACGGAAGTTAGGAGCTTAGAATTTATATTAGCGCCTCTAACTTTACTAATCTTAGCTATATAGCTCGGCCTTAGAAAGAGGTTCTAATTATACTCGTTAAGGAGATCCTCGATATCCTTTTACTATTACTTATTCTTTACTAAATTTACTAAGGACTTTAGAGCTTTTAATAAGATTCTATTAATATTAAAGTACCCCTAATTATATATTAAAGTTATTATTATTATAATATATTTTAATATAATTTTTTATAAAAGGTTTATAGGAAGCGAGATTAGGGCCTTGAGCCTCTTTTTTATTAGCTTTTTTACCTTAGCCCTAAGGTTAAAATTACGGGTCTAATTAGCGATTATTATTTTTTAAATCTTATAAAAAAGAGGCTCTTAGGTTTTTTAAGTACTAATATTAAGGGAACTAATTAGGATTTTAATAAGCTAGGGCCTAGAAATAGATATAGAGGTTACGTTCTCCGCTGTTTCAAAAACTTCGTTACTATCGTTAATTTCTATAATTTTCCTTTTTTAATTAAAAAAGGAAACTATTTTCTTTTTAAGTTATAAAAGCTAGCTTAGGCTATTAATCCTATATATCTTCTTAGAGTATAACGTAATTACCGAAGTACGGTTCTTAAGTAGTCTTTTTTTACGAACGGTATAAATATCTATTTAATTATAATAACCTAAGTTAAGTCGTACTACGTAAACGTATTTAACTATACTTATAGGATTAGCTAAGGGAAGTATAGGTATAGTTTACTAAGGTAGTCCGATCTAATAGTCTAGAATCTACTTAGCTAAAAGCTTAGTATCTTCTTTAGTTAATATATTTACTATATATAAAAAAAAAGTAACGTAATTAATAATCGCACGCTTTCTTCTATTTTCGATTATAATAAAAAGGATATTTCTTATAAGCTCCTAACTATTGCGCTTTCCGTAATACTAAGCTCCCTAAGCTAAAATAATAAGATAAGCGTCCTTATTAAAAGTATACTAATCGTAATCCCTAATAATCCGGTAGTATAGACTTTAGTAGTACTAATAGTAGTCTCTAGGTCCTATAATCGGGGGCTAATTAGGACGCATAGTACTTATATTAAATATACGAGTAGGACTTTAAAAATAAATACTATTTTAATAAATCTTTAGCTTATTTATTTCGTTAGCTAAGTTAAAATTAGTAGTATTATTAGTAATTGCCTAGGTAACCTAGGCTCCTATCGTTAGCTAGCGATTTTATTAGTAATTTAGATACTAATATTAAGTATTTTTACGCGCTTACGAAGTAAAGGATCGTAGCGAGGTTTTAGGTTAACTCTAATCGTTCGTAAAGAGTAGGCTATATTCTTTTTTATATATAATTGCGTTAAAAAGTCTTATTTTAAACCTCGCGTACTTCGTTAATCTAATAAAGCTATTTAAAATAACCCTAATTTCCTTTCCTACTTCTTTTATAATATTAGTATAGAACCGCTTATATACGGCCTTAATTAGGCTCTTATTAGTTATAATATAGAGGTCTTATTATTTAGTAAGGGTAATTATATTATTAATCTTAGTAAATAGTACTTAAGTAGAGTTTAAGTTAGAAAACGAGATAGGTAGTTTTTTAATAACTCTTTTAATCTACTCTTCTTTATTTAAGAAGCGGTTAGTATCTTATTTTCCCTATTTTTTTAAAAAAAAATCCTTAGCTTAGGCCTAGGGTAGTTCTCTAATCGTATTTTTAATTAGAGTTTAATAATCTCCTTTTATAATATATATAATAAGTTTATTCCTAAATCGGTCCGGGACTTTATTAATCTCGTACTAGTCTTCGAACTTTTTTAAAAAGTTTATAATATTATTATTTTTAAAAACTATAGTCCCTTCTTAACTAAAAAATAGTATTTTATAAAACCCTATATTCTTTATTAAATTAGGTTAAAGAATCGTAAGGTCTTTAGTTTAAGGCGTAGTTATTTAAATCTAGGTAGTAATAGTACTTAAGAGGGTATTAATTAAAATATTTATCCTAACTTAAGCTATAACTAGCTTTTTTTAATTAGATTAGCGGGTAGATCCGTTACTAAGGGTAGGCTTATTATTATTAAATAACTCCGTAGTTTATAAGTCTCGATAAACTATAAAAGTTAGTTTAATAAACGGTTTATTTAAAGTAAAAGGGTTAGGTTTATATAATTAAACGTCCTAAGGGTCGCTAATAATAATAAAAATAACGTATTAGTTATCTATTTTTATAGTCCGAGGTTATTTAAAGTATAGTTCGTTAATTTTATTTATAATTTTAATAATTTTATATTAGTCTATTTATTTTAAATAGAGTTTAAAAAGAGAGGAGAGGAGCCGTCTTAATAACTAAAGCGTAGTTATTATCCTAATTAATATAATCTAGGCCGTCCTTCTTAGCCCTTACTAAGTATATAACTAAAATTTTAATTAGACTTTATATTAAGCCCATAGTAATACTAATTAAAATTACTAATAAGTTTAGTTAAAAACTAGTTTCCTAAGCGCCCTTAGTCCGACGTATTTATACTTCTAAATAAGTTTATTATTAAATCTCCGGGCTATATTAATTAATAAGGAATAGTTTAGTTAAATAACTAGCTATACTTATTAAAATATTCTATTAATTCTAATCCTAACTCGTCGTTCGTTTTATTATACTATTACGGCGTCCGTATTTAGGCCCGATCTAGTCCTAAGTATTTGCATATTTCTTTATCTATCTATCTCGCTCGCTTATTAGGGTCTATTATATCCCTCTCTTATTAAATAAAAAGCCCTTTCTTATATATTTTCGTCTTTACGTCTTAATTATTTAATTTTTTTTTTAATTAAAGTCCTACTGCTTATATTTATTTTAATTATTACGCCGCTTTCTTTCGCTTATTTATTTAAATTATTTTTAATTAAGTCGTGCTCTCTTTCGCTTATTCTCTTATTTAAAAAAAAAAAGGATATTTAAAAGGGGAAATTATTAAAAAGGTATAGGGTATAAAGGACTTTTATAGTACGGTACTTAAAAAGAACTACTAATACTTATAAAAATAATATAAAATACCTCTTTTAATTAGATTAATACGGCCTTAATTAACGGAGTTACGATCGAAAAAAGGGGGTAGTATTAACCGGATCGGAAGAGTAAACTTCCTAATCATCTTATATTATTATATTTAAAAATAAATTATTAAAAAAGCTCTAGTTCGATCCTAAAAAGGTATATATATAATTAAAATAAAGATCCCTATTACTAAGCTCTTCTCCCTAATCGGGGGCCCTTCTCCTTATATTTTCTTCTAATTAGCTCTCTTATAGGTCCCTATACTTAATCGTCTTTAGAGAAAAAAAAGACTAGGACTAATCGCCCTACCCTATTCTAATAGTAATTACGTAATAAAGTAATTATTATAATTATTTTAAATAAGCGCTTATTAATATTTACTAAGCGATTACTTAATAAATAAGAGTAATTACTAATAAAAACAATATTTATAATTAGATTTATATATAAAATAGACTTTAGCCGGGCTTAAAAATAGACTTCTATAGCTATTTTCGTAATTAACTTAGTATTAGATTTTACGATCGCTTTTAGCTATTTTTACTAAGAAGTCTTTTAATATAACTACGATTAATTACTAAAGCTTTACTTATTTTACGACTTATGAATATAGTTTTAAAAAAGCTATTTATAACTATAATACTATTTACTTAGTACTTATAGCCCTAACTTTTATTAATATACTTATTATAACTAGCTAGCTATAATACTTTAATTACTCTTATTTAGTAAGTTAACCCTATAAAACTTACTAAGTAGTAAAATGAATAACGATATTTTCTAAGACTTTAAGTACTTTTTTATCTAATTCTAAGTAACTTATTAACTTAGTTAGCGAGCTAGCTAAGGCCGAGGATAATAAAATACCCAACGTTATCTATAATTCTAATAATAATATAGTTTTTAAAAAAGTAAATTATAAAAAAATACAGCGTATTATTAAAAAAAGTAATAAATTAAATAAGAAACTTACGGAGCTCTTTAATAATAACTCCGCTTAAATAGTTATAATTCTAGCTAAAAATAACGAAAATATCGCCGCATTTTAAAACATAGTTAATAAGGTTATGACTAGCTTAGGAATTAAACAAAGAGAAGTAAACGACTTAAAATAAAAAGTTAGAACCCTCTAAGTTTTTATTAATATTATTAAAACTCCTATAAATAAATAAAAGAAACTCAAGCTTAATATATTTATTATTTTTAATAGAATTACTAAACGTCTTAATGGATTTTTAATTTAAATTAGAACTTACTAAACGTTCTACGTTAGTAACTTTTATAATAAACTTAAATAAGTTATTTATATAGTAACCTTCCTTAGGGGACGAGCCCTAGAGTAGTTCGAACCTTTTTAAAAAGAATTCCTTAGTAATAATAGTTATTTATTATACTATAAAAAAGAAACTACGAGTATCTCTAATAATATAACAAGATTTTAAAGTATTTTTAAATCCTTATTCTAGGACTTTAATAAAAAATAATAAACTAAAAAAAACCTACTTAACTTTTAATAAACTAAGTTTACTTCGTACTACGTTACTAAGTTTAAAAAACTCATAGTACGACTCGATTTTATTAAAAAAACCTATATTTTTTTATTTTACTAAGAATTAAAAAATAAAATTAAAAACGAACTTAATAAAATAGAAATACTAATAAAATCCTTATAGTACGTCGAGCTTATTATTAAAATTAATATTTAATTATATAAACGATATAAAAAAAAGGAAGAGGTATAATACCCTTAAGCTAACTCCGGTAAAATATATTAGAACTACGGTAAACTACTAAGTAATTACTAAAATAGCCTAAAAAACTAATAATAATAAAGTATATTTTATAAATAATACAGAGGATTTATAAACCTTAGTATTATTAAATATAAAAAACCGTAATAAAAAAGGATTTTAAATACTATAATTATAATAAGCTAGGATATATAGCTAGAGATTATTAATAACTTAAGCGTATTTAATACTAACCTATTCTAAAAAAACGAGCTAATATTATAAATAAAAAAGTCCTTTATAAATAACTCTTATAAATAACTTACTATAATAATAGCTATCTTACCTATCAAAATAATAAAAAAAAAAATAGTACTTAAAGTAACCTAAGAATAAGGGACGATCCGGATACGATACTATACTACCTCTTATTAAAACCTTAATAGTAATAATAAATAGAAAAATACCCGCTTACTAACCCTATATTTTTAAAAGAAATAATATCGAATATATTACTATATTTTCTTAAATTTATAAAGATATAAAAAAAAGCTAAGATAAACCCCGTTATAAGAGATATATTTTATTTTTTTAAAAGACGAATTAAGCAAAGACTCCTAGTTAATATAAAGGAGTAACTCCTTAAATTTTAAAAAAAAGGACCTAATACTAAAAAGATTATAAACAGTCTCGTTTATATAGTACGACGAAACTATATAAACTAGAAATAATCTACTGAGTTTAAAAAAGAACTCGATTCAAATAAAATCCTAACTAAGTTTATTTATATAATAAAATAGGTAAATACCAATAAAAGATTTATTTATAAAGTTAAAAAATAACTTAAAAACCTCGTATACGAAAATAAGATCGAAGTACTTAAAAAGCCGACTCTTAATTTTAAAGTTATAAAAGAAAATCGACTTTAATTTTAGGGAAAAAGATATCGAAATAAGAACTAGTTCTTTTTATTTTAATAAAATAGAATTATTTTATAATTTAAACAAACCTTGTAACGTTACTTAACGACGTATTTAAATAGAGATCGGTTATAAAGTATTATTTAGTATTAATAATACTAGTTCTAAAGAGGATAATAACGAACTATAGTATAAATATATTTATTTATTCGAGGATAACTAAATTATTTAGTTTTATATAACTAAAGAATGTAAAAAAGTTACGATAACCCCCTATATAAATAAAAACTACTCTTTACTTAACCCTAAAGACCTTTTTTATAAAGAATTATTTTAAATAGAGTATCTAAATAATAAGTATTTTTAGTATTTTATATATAAATAAAATAGCCGTTTCTACTTACGAAGATATAATAATAAACTTATTAAAAATATCTATATAAAAAACCAACTACTTAGTTAGATATTACTAAGTCTCGATAATAATAATAAGGTAATATTCGGTCCAGACCCTAACGTTTTTATAAAGTACTTTAATAACGAATATATAAAATAGGAAGACTATAAATACGACTAATATTAAGTTTACTATATTAAAAAGGCTAAGGCCTAGAGAGAATAATAAGAACTATATAAGTAAGGTACTTAATAAAAGAAGTATATATTAAAAAACTAAAAAGGCTAATCGTTAAGGAACGACGAGAGGTAAGAATAAAAAAAAGGTTCCTATATATAATTAAATAACGTAATAACGTATACTATTACGACCTAGTATGTATAACTAAGACTAGGGCCCGCCCCGCAGGCTCGTAGCGGCTATAGCACACTATATATATAAGTAAATAGAATAGATATGTTATCTAAAAGAACGGAAGAACTATAGAATAAGTTACGTATAGATAAGAAGGTAATTAAGTAATAAGGTAATTATAGTAATTACTCTAAGTAAGCGCTTACTAAGATCTACTTAATAATTACTAATAAATAGAGTATATATAAAATAAAAGATATATTTAGAAACGAGACTTATATATAGTATAAACTTAAACTAGGCTTAAAGATAGACTTTTTATAGCTTTTTTAATAATTAACTTAGTATTAGATCTTATAATTACTTTTAGCTATTTTTATTAAGATCCCTTTTTAATAAGACTATAATTAATTACTAAAGCCTTACTTATCTTACGATTTATAAATATAGCTTTAAAGAAGCTATTTATAACTATAATACTATTACTAGCTTCGTAGCCCTAACTTTTATTAATATACCTTATTACGATTAGCTAGTTACAATACTTTAATTACTCCTATTTAGTAAATTAACCTTACGAAGCTTATTGAATAATAAAAATAATAATATTCTTTAAATGATACTCTATCTACTTCTTCTTTTTTAAAAAAGAAGTAACCTAAGAACTTAGCTAACGAACTAGCCGTTACTAATAATAGTATACCCGACGTTATTTACAACTCTAATAGAGACGCTATTATTAATTAGGATACCTATACTTAGATAAAACGAGCGGTTAATAATAGTACTTAGTATAATAAAAAGCTTATTAAGCTCTTTAATAATAATACTACGTACCTAGCCTAGATTTAAAAAGAAAGTAGTAAGGATATTACTATTATATAGAATATAGTAAACGAAGTCATAATAACTCTAACCCTTAAAAAAAAAGAAGCCGATAACCTATTTTAAGAGGTTAGAACCCTTAGAGCTATTATTAGTATTATTAAAACTCTAACTAATAGTAAAAAGAAATTTAAACTTAGTATACTTATTACTTTTAATAGTACTAATAAATATCTTAAAGGGTTCTTAATTTAGATTAAAACCTACTAAAATTTTTACATTACTAACTTCTATAATAAAACCGAACGGGTTATTTATATAGTAATCTTTTTTAGGGGACGAGCTTTAGAATAGTTTAAACCTTTTTAAAAAGAGTTTTTCTATAATAATAGCTACTTTAAGAACTATAAAATAAGACCGCTTCGATTTTTACTAATATAATAGGATTTTAAAACGCTTTAAAATTACTTTTTTAGGACCCGGACGAGGTCTAATAAGCTAAAAAATATTTAAAAGATTTTAAATAAACTAAGTTTACTTTTTACTATATAGCCGAGTTTAGAAAGCTTTTAGCTAAGCTAAACGCTACGGAGTAAATATAAATCTCTAACTTTTATAAAGGACTAAAGGACGAAGTTAAGGACGAGATATCTAAACTCGACTTACTAAAAGAATTCTTAATTTATATCGAACTCGTTATTAAAATAGATACTAAACTTTACGGATAATATAAAAAAAAAGAACTAATAAACATAGGCTAATATTAATAGATAATACTAATTACGGGCCTTAGGATAAAAAGAAGCTCTATAAAATTATTATTAGTAATATAAACTAACGTCCTATAAATAATATAATAAACTTATAAACCTTAGTATTATTAACTAAAGACCGTTTAAAAAGAACTTTAAATACTATAACTATAATAAATTAGGATATATAGTATAAGACTATTAATAACCTAAACGAATCTAGGATAAGTCTAAAACTATTAATATAGCGATTAGAACTACGTTTAAAAACGAACTAGGGGATAGTTATAAATTACTATTATAAACCGGGTATTTTAATAACGATTATTTTATTTACTAAGATAGTAAAGAATAAGTAGGCTAATACCCTAAAAAAACCTAAATAACTTACTATAATAAGAATTAATACTAAGAAAACTAATACTAAAACTTTAGTTATAAATCGACGAATCCCTAATACTAAGGTTCTTTATAAAATTAATAAATAACTTAATAAAGCTATTTCTAGTGGATAAGTCGTAATAAAACTACTACTAAATATATCACTAACTATAAAAAATAGGAAGATAGATTTTAAACTTAATAATAAAAGTAATACTAAGTCTAATATTAAAAAATCGGATAAAGACTTTAGCTTAGAATAAGGAATTTAAAAGTGGAGTATAGAACGGCTCGCGGATTAAGAATTGCCCTATAATTTAGATAAACCTCGTAACGTTAACTAATAACGTACTTAAATAGAGATTATTAACGGGTATATATTTAGTATAAATAATATTAGCTCTAAAAAGGGAGACGAAGAAAAAGAGCGACCTAAACATAAGAGAATTTATAAAATAAGAAACGACTAGTTTATCTTATTTTATAGAACTAGTAACCTGGGGATAGATAAGGAAATATTACCTATTTTAAAAAATAACGTTCTTTTAAAAAAAACCTACTAGCTATACTATAAGATTTTCTAAGTAAAATACCTAATTAATAACTATAAATACTACTATTACTAAAAAAAAAAACACCGCTTCTATTTTAGAAGATCTTTTAATAAACCTATTTAAGAAATCTACCTCGAATAAGACCTACCTTACTAATAATACGAATCTTCTAACGAGGACGGAATAGCTACTTTTATACTAAACCTAGATTACTTTGTAAAATACCTAAATAATACTTAGAAAAACTAGGAAATATGCCGAACGGATTAATATAAAATCTACGTAAAACCTAAAGCCTGCGAATAATAATTTTAAAAAGAATAAGTATAAGAGGAATAACTAGGAACTAGCTCGTTTTAAGGGAACCTAGATAACCTTATTATAACCTTAAGTACTTATCTATATAATAGATATATTTTAGATATATAATCTAATATTAAGGTACTATAAGCTTACAAATTATCTCTTAGGGAGAGAGAGCTTATTAAAAATAAAAAAGATAATATTTAAAATATAATCGATATACTATACTCCCCTATTAAAGGATAGAGACGTATTAATTTAAAAAATAACTACGAACGACTCGTTAAAAAAGGACGAGTACTAGTTCTTAAATAATTAAAAAACTAGAGACGCTAATTAAATAGGAACAATAAAAACCAAAACTAAAAATAAGGTTCCTTATTATAGTTTATAAACTAAGTTTAGAATATTTTATTATAAATATGAATATTTAAGGATAATAATACGTATTATAATTAATAACGGCGTATAAAAAGAATTTATATTTCTAAAAATTACTAAGAAATATAATATTTAATGATAAATAAAGAACGAACTATACCCATTTTACGGCTTTAAAAAAAGCCATTCTAATATAATATAAGATATATATTCTAAAAGACCGCGCACTTCTATATAAATATTTACAACTATTTAGAAAAAATCGCTTATAATATAATAAAAATAAGAGATAAATATAACGTAATTTTAGAAATTATATAGTTATGAAAATATAATCTATAGATAGATTAGAGAATAAGCTACTTTTAATAAATAGATTTAGTTACTAAACGACTTTATAAAAAGGGTTTAAATAAATTTTATATAGTACTTAAGATATTAAAAAACGAAATAAGATATCTAGTTTACGTTAAGAGAGTAGAGCTAAATAGGATACTTATACTACTAATAAATAATTAGAGATCGGACTTATTTTAGACTATACTTAAAGAGTATTAAAAATATATAAAGCTTTTCGTATCTAAGGAAGAAGTAGGACTTCTAGGATATAGTAACTAAAATATAAAAATAGAACTTAAAGAGAGTAAATAACCGCAGTTCTACTCGCTATACCCTTTTAATAAATAAGAATAATAAGAACTCGACGATTATCTTAAGAAAATACTTATTAAAGGATATATTAGACCCTCTAACTCGCTAGCTAGAATATTAATATTCTTTATACTAAAAAAGAACAGAAAACTACGACTCGTAATCGATTACTAAGGACTTAATTTAATTATTAAAAAGAATTACTATCCCTTACTCCTTATTATTAAACTTAAAAATCTATTATATAGAGCTTAATAGTTTATTATAATAAACCTTAAGGTAGCGTTTAACTAAATTAGGATTAAAAAAGAGATAATAGAAAACCGCGTTCTAAATATAAAGAGGACTCTTTAAGTATCTTGTTATGCTTTTTAAACTTATTAATATACTTATAACTTTCTAAACGATAGTTAACTACGTACTTAGAGAGTACGTCAATATTTTTATCGTCGTTTATATTAATAATATCCTCATTTTCTTACCTAACCTTAAAATATATAAAAAGTACGTTTATATAGTGTTTTAAAAACTCTAGGACGCTAAACTCTTTACTAAACTAAACAAATGCGAATTCTATATATAGAGGGTAGATCTTTTAAGTTATATTATAATACTAAGAAAAATTTATATATAATAGTTTAAAATAGAAGTAGTTAGGGACTGGCCTATATTTCTTAATATTAAGAACGTATAATCCTTCTTAAGACTCGTTAACTTTTACTAATAGTTTTTTAAAAAAATACTAATATTATAAGACCTCTTAACGGTCTAATACGAAAAGATATACTATTTATCTAGGACTCTAAATATAAAAAAGTATTTACTAAAGTTAAAAATATAGTTATAACTAAACTAGTTATTATAATCCCGGACCTTACGAAACTTTTTAAAATAAAAACCGACGCTTTAGACTTCGTTATAAGAGTAGTACTTAGCTAATAAAGTAACAAAGGACGCTTATAACTTTACGCCTTTTATTTTAAAGCTTTTTACGGAGCCGAACTTAATTACTAGATCTATAATAAAGAACTAATAGCTATTATTAAAGCTTTTTAAGAATAAAGACTATAGCTATCTAGTACTAAGTACGAAGTTATAGTATATACTAATTATAAAAATCTTATATACTTTATTATATTTAAAAACTTAAATAAATAATAAATATAATAGTTAGAATACCTCTCTAAGTATTATTTTAGAATAGTTTACTAAAAAGGATTAAAAAATAGTAGAGCGGACGTTCTTAATAAAAGACCTAATTATAAAGTCGAGGTCCCTAAAGAAACTTAGGTTATTTTTAAAAAAGATATAGACAGAAACCTCGTACTAGCTTATAAACTCCTAATAATAGCTAGAAAAAGTAATACTAGCTTAATTAACAAAATATTTCCTAAGACTATTATAGAAATATATAGCGCTAAAGTAGATAGCTACTAAGGTATTATAAAAACGTAAAAACGGATTTATTAGTATTATAATAAATCCGCTATATGCGCTAAAATTACTAATATAATTAAGGATTATATAACTTATAAAAAAAGTAAAAATAGCCCGTATAAACTTTATAAAGAACTATAACCGTTATTACCTATATTAGAAATATAGTACTCGATCTTATAGGACTTTATTATTAAACTCCCTAAGTCCTAAGAATTATTTATAAAAGTATAATTCGATAGTATTTTAGTTATTATCGACCGACTTACTAAATACGCGTACTTCGTACTATATAAAGAATTAAATAACATAGAGGACCTAGCGTATATATTCTTTAAAATAGTTATTATAAACTATAAAGTACTTAAAGAGATCGTTTTTAATAAAAGAAGTATATTTACCTTAATATTTTAAAGATCCTTAATCTTATAACTCGGTATAAACTATAAGCTATTAACCGCTTTCTATTTATAAACCAATAGATAAATAAAAAAGATTAACTAGATCTTAAAAACCTACTTCTACTATTACGTTAATTATAACTAAGATAGCTAAGTACTACTATTTTTAATTACTTAGTTTATATATAATAATATAGTAAGTAAAAGTATAGGATATTTACTATTCTATTTTAATTATAGCTTTAAACTAACTACTTATAGAGAAGTAAAATAAGGACTATAGGCTAAAAAAGCTATAATAAACGTAAAAAAACTTAGAGAACTTTAAATAAAAACCTCACTAGACCTTAAGTTCGTATAATAGTATATAAAAAAATACGCTAATAAATTAAGGATTAGGGGACTAACTTTTAAAAAGAGGGATAGTACTTATCTCTTTTATTATAATATTAAAACGAAACGACTAAATAATAAATTAGATTATAAAAAACTTAGACCTTTTAAGATTATTTAGAAAGTTTTATTAATTAATTATAAACTAAGACTCTTAGATATAATAAAGTATTATTTAGTTTTTTATATTTTATTTTTTAAACTAGTACTTAAAGGCTTATATATAGAAGATTATATTATTATTAAACCTAACGAACTAAAATACGAAGTTAAATAAATTATTAATTATAGAGTTAAAAATAAAATACGAGAATTCCTAATTAAATAGAAAAATTATAAATATAAAAAAAATACGTAAGAACCTATTATAAACCTGTAGAACTCTTAATAATTTCTAAGGGAGTACTAAAATTAAAATTAAACTTAGAACTCCTAGCTATTATAGCGTCCTAATTAATTATACTAAAAGCGTTACTAAATTAGGCTTTTCGTACTATGATAGATTCCTTAGGAACCTTTTTAGAAGGACTAGGGATAGCCCTTCCCTTTTTAAAAACTATTTTCTTTACTTTTTTTAAACGATCTAACTTTAATAAAGATTTATTTATTTTAACCTATACTTAACGTAAGGCCTCTATTTATTTATAAAAAAAAGGCTCCTCCGCTTCCTCTTCATGTTCCAAACGATCGGCCTTGGTTAAGAAACGATCTATTATTTACTTATTAATAAAAGAATAAGAATCTATAATAATAAGAAAAAAAAACATATAATTATAAATCGTATTAATTAATATATCGTAAGAATAATTATAATAAGTATACTCGTAGTACTTTAACTTCCCCTTAAGTATCTTATATCTCTAACTAACTAAATAATAATATAAACATAGTATAATAATTTTAAAACTACGCTTTTTTATTTTAAAAGCTAGTTTAAAATAACAATAAGTTAAAGAACTAGTGAATATTTTAATCATATTCTTAGATAAGATTAAACGAACTAATAAAAGAACCTATTAACTTATTTATAGGTTTACGGGACTAGACCTTTAGAAAGGAGACTTAATATTATAACTTAGTATATATAACTAAGACTAGGGCCCGCCCCGTAGGCTCGTAGTAGCTATAGCGTACTATATATATATATATAAGTAAATAAAATAAATATATTATTTAAAAAACGGAAGAACTATAGAATAAGTTACGTATAAATAAGAAGGTAATTAGGTAATAAGGTAATTATAGTCATTACTCTAAGTAAGTACTTATTAAGATTTACTTAGTAATTACTAACGAATAGAGTATATATAGGATAAAAAATATGTTTAGGAACGAGGCTTATATATAGTATAGACTTAAGCCGGGCTTAAAGATAGACTTTTTATAGCTTTTTTAATAATTAACTTAATATTAGATCTTACGATCGCTTTTAGCTATCTTTAATAAGATCCCGTTTTAATAAAACTATAATTAATTCTTAAAACCTTACCTACTTCACGACTTATAAACATAGCTTTAAAAAAGCTATTTACGATTACGATACTATTACTAGCTTCGTAGCCCCAACTTTTATTAACATACCTCACTACGACTAGCTAGCCATAATATATACTTACGAGTTAACCTCGATATTTATAGACGAGGACTAAATACTATTATTAATAGTAGCGTACAAGAGACTTATATTTTATTAAGAATAGTAAATAAACTTAACCTATTATAAGTATAAAAAGATAACTTAGACTAATTATAAATAGTAAAAAGAGAACGAGTGAACTATAACTACGGATATATTAATCGAGAGACCGTATTCCTCTTAATATATATTAATAATTAATAAGAATAACTATAATATAATGTTATAAAAATTAGAAATATCGATATTATCCTAAGAATCTCGTAGTTATAAAAGCATAATTTATAAATAGATTAAACTACTAACTAGGTCCTTTAAGACAATTTAGTTACTAAACGACTTAAAAAAAAGGGTTTGAACGGATTTTTAATAACTCCTAAAGAACGAGAATAAATACGATATATAGCTTTTATTAAAATAGTAAAAAGCTTTAAGAAGTTCGTATATAATAATAATAATTAAGGATCGTAATAACTCTAAACTATACTTAAAGAGTACTAGATATATATAAGATTATCTATAAAATCCGAAAAAATGGGATTATTAAAATATAGTAATTAAGATATAAAAATCGAATTTAAGAGAGGGATATAACCTAAGTTCTACTTAATATACTTAATAAATTAAGAAGAATAAGAGTATTTTAACGAATATATTAATAAAAAGCTCGAGAAAGGATATATTTAACTATCGAATTCTTTTGTAAGATTCCCCTTATTCTTTATACTAAAAAAAACACGGGAAAGTAAGATTAATAATTAATTATAAAAAGCTTAATAAAATTATAAACAAGAATTACTGTTCCTTATTACTTATTACTAAGCTTAAAGATCTATTTTATAGAACTAACTAGTTTATTATTATAAATTTTAAAAATGTATTTAACTAAATTCGAATTAAAAAACTAAATAAAAAATAGTATTCTAAACTCGTAGAGGACTCTTTAAATATCTTATTATACTTTTTAAACTTATTAATACTCTAATAACTTTTTAGATAATAATTAACTACGTACTTTGGGAGTACGTTAATATTTTTATCGTTATTTATATTAATAACGTTCTTATTTTCTCCCCCGATCTCGAAATATATAAAAAGTATATTTATATAGTATTTTAAAAACTTTAAAATACTAAACTATATATTAAACCCTCTAAGTATAAGTTTTATATATAAAAAGTAAATTTCTTAAGATATACTATTATACTAAGATAAATCTATATATAAGTATTAAAAATAGAAATAGTTAGGAACTAGTTCATACTATAAAACATTAAAAACGTATAAGGATTCTTAGGATTTATTAACTTTTACTAACAATTCCTTAAGGATTATACTAATATAGTTAGATATTTTAATAATTTAATATAAAAAAATACCCTATTTATTTAGGACTCTAAATACGAAGAAGTATTTATTAAAGATAAGAATATAGTTATTTCCGAACTAGTTATTATAATCCTAGACCCCCGAAAACCTTTTAAAATCGAGACTAATACCTTAAACTTCGCTATAAAAGCAGTCCTAGGATAATAAAATAAGTAAAAAAAACCTTATTTACATTACTTCTACTCTAAAGTATTTTATAAAGTAGAATTAAATTAGTAAATTTATAATAAGGAACTAATAGTAATTATTAAAATATTTTAAAAATAAAAACTATAGTTATTTAGAACTAAGTATAAAGTTATAGTTTATATAAACTATAAGAATCTTATAAACTTTATAATAAATAAAAACCTAAATAAATAATAAGTTAAATAGAGCGAATTCTTATTTAAATTTAACTTCCGAATTATTTATTAAAAAGGTTTAGAAAATAGTAAGATAGACGCTCTTAATAAAAGACCTAATTACAAAGTTACGGTCCCTAAAAAAATATAAGTTATCCTTAAATAAGAGAAGGATAGTAGCTTTATACTAACTACGAAACTTCTTATAATAATTAAAAAGATTAATATTAACTTAACTAGGATAATAACCCCTAAGCTTATTATAAAAATTTATAATATATTAATATATAGTTACTGAGGAGTTATTAAAACGTAAAAACGGATTCGCTAGTATTATAATAAATCTACTATACGTACTAAAATTATAAAAGTAATTAAAAACTATGCGATTTATAAAAAAAGTAAGAATAGCCTATATAAGCTTTATAATAAGCTATAACTATTATAATTACTAACGGAAATATAGTATTTAATTATATAAGATTTTATTATTAAACTACTGAAATTTAAAAAACCGTTTACTAAAATATAGTACGATAGTATTTTAATTATAGTTAATTAACTTACTAAGTTTACGTATTTTATTCCCTATAAAGAATTAAGTACCGTAAAAGACCTTATATATATATTTACTAAAGTTATATTTTCGAACTACGGTTTACTAAAAGAAATTATCTCGGATAAAGATAAATTATTTATTTTAAAGTTTTAGAAATCCCTAATTTCGTAACTTAGTATAAATTATAAACTATTAATATTATTTTATTTATAAACCGATAGATAAATAAAAAGAATTAATTAGACTTTTAAAACATACTTTCGTTATTATATGAACTACGACTAGGATAATTAAATAGTACTCTTATTAATAACCTAGTTCGTATATAATAGTATAGTTAATAAAAGTACGAAAGAATCCCCGTTTTATTTTAATTACGGATTTTAATTAATAGTATATAAAGAAGTATAATAAGGATTGTAAATTATAAAAACTATAATAAACGTAAATAAACTTAAGGAGATTTATAAGGAGATTTATAAATAAACCTTACCAAACCTCGAGTTTATATCATAATATATAAAAAAGAATATAAATAAATTAAGGATTAGAGGACTATTTTTAAAAGAGGGGGATAGCTCTTATCTTTTTTATTATAATATTAAAACGAAACGACTAAGTAATAAATTAGATTATAAGAAATTTAGACCTTTCGAAATTATTAAAAAAAGTCTTACTAATTAATTACGAATTAAAATTACTAAACATAATACGATACTATCCCGTTTTTTATATTTTATTACTCGAACTTATATTAAAAGGTTTATATATAAAAGACTATATTATTATCGAACTAAACTAATTAGAATATAAAGTCGAACGAATTATTAATTATAAAATTAAGAATAAAACATAAGAACTCCTTATTAAATAAAAGGGCTATAAATATAAAAAAAAATATAAGAACTTATTATAAACCTTTAGAACTCTTAGGAATCTTTTTTAAAATACTAAAGTTAAAATTAAAACCGGAACTCCTAGCTATTATAATATCCTAGTTAATTATTCTAAAAGTATTATTAAACTATACTTCTTATATAGTAGCCGACTTATTCTCGTTAATAATATTGAAAAGATTAAGGATTACTTTCCCCCTTTTAAATACTATCCTTTTTTTAAAAAAAACGATTTAATTTTAATAAGGACTTATTTATTTTAGTTTATATATAGCATAAGGCCTCTACTTATTTTTTAAAAGAAAAACTCTTTTATTTTCTTTTATGTTTTAGCTTATTAACTTTAAATAAAAGACGACCTATTACGAGCGCGATTAGTATAAAAAAATACTAATAAAAAAAGGGGAAAAACTTATAATTATATATAGTATTAATATTTATGTTATAAAAACGGCCGTGATATATATACTTATAATACCTCGATTTACCCTTTAATATCTTATATCTTCGACTTAATAAGTAATAAAATAAGCAAAGTATTACGATTTTAAATCCTCGCTCCTTAATTTTGAAAACAAGTTTTAAATAATAATATATTAAAAATCTAGTAAACATTTTAGGATTTTTAAAAAAAACTACTTAACGAGCCCTAACTTAGGTTATAATAACTTATTTATAGGTTTATAAGGACAAGGATTTTTTAAAAAAAAATCTAATATTACGACTTAATATATATAATAAAAACTAGGGCCTACCCCACAGGCTCGTAGCGGCTATAGTATACTATATATATAAAAGTATAAGAATATAAAGTAACTTTTATAAAATAAAAGAACTATAAAATAAGTTATATATAAATAAGAAATAGTAATTACATAATAAAGTAATTACTATAATTACTCTAAATAAACGCTTATTAATATTTACTAAGTAATTACTTAATAAATAAAAGTAATTATTAATAAAGGGTATATTTATAGTCGGACTTATATATAAAATAGACTTAAGCTAGGCTTAAGAATAGAGTTTTATAGTTTTTTTAGTAATTAACTTAGTATTAAATCTTATAATCGTTTTTAGCTATCTTTACTAAAAACCCTTTTTAATAAAACTACGATTAATTACTAAAACCTTACCTATTCTACGACTTATAAATATAGTTTTAAGGAAGCTATCTACGACTATAATACTATTTACTTAGTACTCGCAGCCTTAACCTTTACTAATATACTTACTACGACTAGCTGGCCGTAACACGAGGCTATATTATTTTAAAAAGCCTAATTCCTTAGGGACCTACTTACTAAGACTATTTAGTTAATATTAAAAAAAATATAAATTAATATATATTAAGGGTTATTAAATAAAATTAGGACTAATATAAGTACGAGCTTTAAGTTAGTAGGGTTTAAAAATAATACTATTATATATAATATATAGCTAAAAATTGTACTTATTAAGGTATATTATAATATTAATAAAATAAAAAGAGTTTATTAATAATTAAGAAGAGCGTTTAAGATTATTTATAACAAGTACCCCGATATTATAAATAAAAAGTGTTTCTAAATAGTATTTAAGTACTATAATAATACTATAGGCCCGAAAGAACTAGTTTTAACGCTTCTCGTATTAAAATATACTTAAAAACGATAATAGCCTTATTGTTATCGCTAAATATAGCTTAATAAGCTTAAGTAATTAATAAGATAATAAAGATGTTTTAAAAAACGAATATAAAGTACTAAAATAACAAGGTTATCATTATTTAAAATAAGTTAAATATAAGCCCTAATCTTAATATATTATTAAATTTAAATATTAGAGTTTAGAGAGAAATTACTAAGTAGTAATTAGGCTTATGTAAATTAATCTTAGTTAATAAACGTTTATATATTATTACTAGGGATCGAGACTAATTACTTAAAATATTAATTATAATAATACGACTATATTATACCGATCTTAATAAAGAAATATTAGCTTAATAAAAAAGAAGGGCTAGGAAAATCCCTTTAGTAATAGAAAAAAGAATAAGAGATTATCCTTAATAAATTTATTATAATAAAATAAATAAATAATAATACCAAAAAAAGGTAATACCTATATTACTAAAACGTATAAAAAGACCTAAATAAAAGGTACTATTTTAATAATTTATTATAAATAATACTATGATTAATATATCTTATATAATTAAAGAAAGGCCGATTTTATACTTATAATCTAATTATAAAAAAATAACATAATTATAATAACTAAGAGACTTTTTAAAGGATTAAACCTAGTAGAGGTAGAAATACTACGTAATTAAGGGGTTTATTAATTTATCTTTTACGATCTAATTAAATATGTAAATTTACGTATTTTTAAATCGTATATAATTTAAAAAATAAAAAAAGGGTATTTTATAGCTATATAAGAAATCGAGGTACGTTATATAAAAGTACGGTAATATTAAAAAAGTAACGCTATTTACCTAATTACTTATAGTTTAACGCTATAACTAGCGTCTTATAATAGTATTAATAATATTATTATAAAAAAGACAATACTAGATCTAAAGTTATAATATTATATAAGTATATACCTAATTAGTAACTAAACTTATAAAGAATTCCTTGCCTATTTTTTTAAAAAGAAATAATTAGGAAGGACTTAAAAAGCACGATTATTAAAATACTTAAGCTATTATATAGCCTTATTAAATTAAGTACTCATTAATAAATAACGTACTACGACTTCTATATTAACTAGTTATTAATAATTATATTAACTTATAATCCTTATTTTTTAATCTTTATATATACGAATAACCCCTTTAGTATTATAAAATATAAATAAATAATACCCTAGGTTTATTAAATATCGAGTTTATAAAAAAGAAGAATAAGGAGCTATATAAAACTAAATTTATAGCTAAATTAAAAAAGATCTTAATACTAAAATCCCTATTAATATTTAATGAAGGTATTTTAATAATTAAAAAGAATAATATAATATTTTAATAAAAGGAGTAAAATAAAAAGATTACCTTTATTAATCTAAAATCCCTTAATTATAAAAAGTAATATAAGGCTAAGCTCGCTTAAGGGGTATATATTATAAGTATCTATTAACCCGAGGCTATTTTTAATTATACTAGAGCTACGTAAGCTATAGAGCTTATAAAAAGCGACTTTAATACTCTTAATTAATAACTATAATAATAATAAAAATATTATGATTAAGGTCTCGTTTATTAACTTATTAAGCTTATTGTAATAGGGCTCTATATATTTATTAATAGATTATTTATAAATAATAATAACCTAACTTTACAATTAAAATATATTATTCTTCTTATTAATAAGAAGCTTAGTAAGGACGAATTTATAATTTAAAATAATATTATTTACTATTTCTTAATAAAATATAAGTAAATAATACGCAATATATTTATATTTAAAGTTTATAATATAGTTAATAATATTAACCTCGCTTATATAATTTTAACTATACTTAAAAAGATTATAAATTAATTTAACTTTTTTATAATTATTTATACTAATTCGTACTTATTATAGAAGTACCTTATTAAACTAAGTATTATAAAAAAAAGAGGCTTATAATAAATATTATAGCCCTTAGATAATTATATAAATGATAAAAGATTTTTAAAATCCGTTAGATTAATAATAATAATAACTTTATTAATACTTTTATAAAAATAATACTTAATAAAAAATTAGAGTAATTTATTAATAAAAAAAGTAACTATACGAATAGAAAAATAAGTTATATAAAAAAAAATAAAAAATAAAAATAAAAAAAAACGACTTAGTAAACGGGCCCGAGGTTAAATTAAACTTTTAATTATAATAATAATAATACTTAGATTAATAAAAAAAGTTAGTATTAAATTAGAAGTTTAATTTAACCTTAGTATATAGCTAAGGCTACGTAGGGGCTAATAAGGGGCCCTATTTATAATTATTATAAACTACTTAACTTATAATTAGAACCTCCTTTTTATACCTTACGTAGTATATTAAAATAGTTTAATTAACCTACTTTGTTAACCCACGGTTCGAACTAATCGACTAATATCCCTGTAATAAGGATACTAACAACATACTATATTTGTTCGCCATGTGTACAAAGGACCCTAAGGGATAGTCCTGGTCGATCTCAGTCACATGTCCCAAGACGGGCTTCCGTGGCGGCTCCGGGATTTCAATGATACTGTTCGGCATGTCGACAGCTTTTCTAGAAGACCTCCGAGAAAGACTGAAGACTCGTTTTCTCTTTTCGAATGTCGCAATGGAGTCTGACGACTGAGTATTCGCGATGGACGACATGATGGACTTGGTAACCCGATGACCTCTTGCTGCCTATATATCGTCGTCATGAAAAGCACAGGTCTTCTAATTTTGTTGATATAGGTAGGCAATTTGAGGCGATAGCCAAGCATAACGGGACAATTTCCACGGCCGCCGGAGTCGCTCAGACTGGTAATCCCCACCTTCGGTGTCCTCGGGGCAAGGCTGTTTGTGGCTGAAGGAGCAGAATCCACAGAATACCACGCTGAAGAGGCTTTGAATCAGACAAGAACACCACGTTCACCACGACAGGCGTACGAGATTCGTCATGTCCTTGCCCGCGGAGAGCAGGAGTGGGACTCTGGATCATTTCTCGCCGTGCACTGGCCCCGGCCGGTCCTCCGCGGGCGTCCGATATCCACCTTTTTATCTGCGCTACCCCCTTTGCATGGTCTGCCAGACTTTCGATGTAGCGCCGTAGCAGTCCGTATCCCCAGATCAGAAAAATCATTGATTCCTGGCGTCGGAGTTCCTTCATTTGGATTCTTGGCTGCATCTCTGTACACGTCGGTGAGCGGATGAATATCCTAAGCTCGCCCGGCACCGGGCCGTAGCGATCGTGATATCCAGGCGAACGTGTGCCGCTGAAGTCAAGCATCAATACCGACTCTCAGTATGCCAGGTCTCGATAAAACCAGGTCTGTTCTGAAATACGATATTTAAGTAGGAAAAAGACGTAGGGTGGCTGCTTTTGTTCCATCTAACTTTCCGAGTGAAACGCTTTCCGAGAGTACGAGGTTCTCGGGTTTCATCAGATTAGTCGACTTTTCGTGGATTTGGCAGATAGCCCATATGGAAAGAATGATGACTAAGTTCCACAACCTTGGAAAGAATCAGACCCACGTAATCGACTAGATATGAATAAGTACATAAGCTGGCAGTCAGCTTCAGAGTGTGATAGGGTCAGAGTAAAGGACCATTTCGTCTCCTACTGACTTTGGGAATGTCGGATTGGAAGTCCAATTCGACCGCGGCATACAGCCGACTGCGCAGGGGCCAATTAGGGGCCCTATTTATAATTATCGTAGCTAGCCCAACCTGCGGTTAGAACCTCCCTTTTATACCTACGCAGAAGTTTATATAGTTTAATTAATCTCTTTATTAACTAACGGTTCGAACTAGTTACCCTATAAGAGGGAAACCTATACTAATTAGTAGTTAAATTTTATTATTATAAATTAGTAAAGTATTTTATTATATAAAAAAGACGACCTCTTAATATTATATAAAATAAGAGATTCGTACTAATTAACCTTATAAAAGTAAATAAAAAAGGAAACGATTCTTAAATACCGTACGGAATTAAGTAATCGTAGCCCTTTATTATTTATAAGAGGTCGACGTTTATTACGTTAAACTACGTTAATTAATAAAACTACTTAAGTAACTAGTCTTTTACTATCGCTTTAAGTAGCTTTTTTATTAAATAACTTTTTTACGGCCGGCCCGTAATTAGAAATTAACTAAGTAATAGAAGGGACCGCTAGAAAAACAATAATTACTTAATTATAATTAGGCTACGAAAAAAAGACTACTTAAAAAGATATAAAATAGGGTACTAAGGAGCTATAAGAGGAAAATTTCTAAAGTATCTACCCCTACTAAGTACGAGCAATAAGTAGTATTTTTAATAAGTCCTTAAGGCCCGTAATTTTATAAAAAAAAGGGGGCTTAACTTCGCTAACCGTACTTAATAACCTATATAGCTCCTCTATAAGCCGCTTAGTATCTATATTTTACTATTTTTATAAAATACTACTCTAAAAGAAGTAAGTTAAGAAAAGAAGCTATTTAGAAGTTATAGAAAGTACGAGGCTTAAGAGGCTAAAAATATATAGAATAGCTAAAATTAGTAACTAATAAAGATCCTAAGACTAATTATTATATCTTCTTATAGTAATATAAACGTTTATTACTATTATTAAAAAAAAGGGGGCTATTAAAACTTACTTTTTTATATTATATAAAAAAGAGGTCTTAGTAAGTACGATAACTAGCGATTTAAAAAAATAATAATAGTTACTAAAGATAATAAAAACGAGAATAGTAGTGAGACGGCGAGAAGAAGTAAGAATCTCTTAAACTTTAATAAATTCGTTAAGTAATAAAAGTACGGGTTTATTATAGCTAACGTACGGATTAAATATATCCTTATTAAGATTAAATATACTAGCGACCGCTAATATAAGTATAAACTAGAGTACGACCCTAAGTAAGTTAAAATAAAAAAAAAGAAGAAAAAACCCGATCTTAAATAGAATCCCGATCTTTTATAAGTAAGTAAATATTAACCCGGACTATTAGGGAACGTAAATATATAAGATCGCAAATTAGCTTAATAATAAGTAAATTAACGTAGTATTAATCTATTTAACTAAGGTTTATAAAAAAAAGGGGCTATAGGGGTAACCCCTATTTTATAAAATTATAAACGACCTTAGTTACTAGCTAAATAAATAATTTATAAATATAAGCCTAGGAATTATAAAAGTAGTTAATAAATTCCTCTATAGACAAGGGGTATTACTAGCGTAATTATAATCGTAAGAACTATATAAAATCCTAGTAATAACGATTATAAAAGAGGAATTTATATTATAAAACTAAGTATAAGTTAATAGGGCGTATAATTACTTTAATAAATTTAGAAAAAGGGTAAACGACGTAGATTTCCTTTTTATAATTACTAATAATAATCTATTATTATAAAAGGATATATAGAGGTAAAATATAGTATTAAAAGTACGATAATTAATAATTTTACCTATTTCGATCTATAGCTCGTTGCTATTATTAATACGAAATTCGATACTAATTAGCTAATAAGAAAGGAGGTAGATAACCCGAAGTTATTAATAGTACGTAGTAACGTAGGGATCGTATATAAATACTAAAAATCTAGTAGTAAATACGAGGTAATTTATAGACCTTAAAAAGATCTTTTTAAAAGAGAAATTATACTCTAGGGGGAAGTATAAGGTCTTATAAGAAACCTTAATAATATTTTATAATTATTATAAAAAGGTCGGGATTAGGGAATACTAGTACTATTTAGTAATTAATATTATACTTATAAGTAAAGCCTCTAATTATTATTACGAAGCAGTACGTAATCTCGATTAAAACGACTTTTTTAGTATTATTAACGTAATTTAAAGCTACTTCGAGACTTATAATAAGAATCTAGAGCTCCTATCTAAGCTATAAGTAATTTCTTTTATATTTATAACTAGGATAATAGAGGGTAAATTATAAATAGAGATCCTTAAAGAGCTTATTAATCGAATTAATAAGTTAGTAAAAACTTAGCTAAATAAGGGAATTAATAAGTAGAAAGTTAGATATTTTTATATTATAGTTTAATATATACTAGAAATAAAAATAACTTTATACTAAGTACCCAAAGACTACGAGACGCTCTACTCAAAGCTAAGATCTAGTTTTAATATTAAGGTGAGAATACTATACTAAACTTATTTCTAAGCGTATAATAGCCCTTATTAATAGTACTAGGTCGATCGAATATATAATAAGAAAGGAAAAGAAGTTAGGTACGGTAATTACTAATAGAGAGGCCTAGATTTATTAAATAGGTAGAGATTTAACCCGCGAGTAGGGTAACATAAAAAGTAATATTTTATTTATAAAAAGGATAAATATTAGTTAAGTAACTATTTAGAAAAAGAGCGTGCTAAATTATATAAATAATATAAAAAGTCGAGGGTAGTAAATAATAAAACTAGCTCTTATCGATTTAAGTAATTCCTTATTATATATAAGGGCAGATCTGGGGGTATAGAACTTAGTAAAAGTAGCTAATTTAGTACCTTAAAATATCCGTACTCTATAGGAAATTCAGAAGATAAGGAAGATCTTACCCCCTTATACTAACGAATTAGATTATAATAAAGTCGATAATATTAACTACTCTTTTTTTATACTATTAGCCTTAGGAGGATATACGAGGCTAAATAAATAAATAGTAGTAAAAGCTTTTAATAAGTAGGCTTTTATCTACGGATAGTAAGGGAAGGTCCCTTAGGTAATAAATACGGAGGTAGTTAAAAGGGTAAATTTAATAGGGCAAAAGTCCATTCTCTTAATACTTAAAGAGAAGAATTAAGATACTAAGTAAATCTAGGGGCAGCTAGAGAGGTCTTTTTTATACTACTTAGATTACTCGAATACTAAGCTCGTATAAGTATTTTACGCGAGCGAAAAGTACGGCCTAGATAATTTCTAAGGTATTATTTTAGATACTGGGGTATTATAATAGTTAATAAGAAGAAAAGGGTAATTCTAGGCGTTATAGAAGATCGCGCTAGTAACGCTTAATACGTTAATAACGGGTATTATAAAAATTAGCTTCGGCCTAGGTAAGGAAATCGTTATACTAAGTACGGTAGAAATAGAGACGTACCTTAGAACAATAACCTTTTATATTTTACTTATTAATACCTCATTTTTATTATATTTAAAAGATATAGATTGACTAGGTATTATATTCGATAATATAAGGAACAGAATCTTTAGTAATAAGTACTTTAAAATAGTTAAATAATAATAGGGGTACGCGTTTATAAAGCTTACTAATAATACGAAGTTAATTAATTACCTAACGGAAAGTGAGCTTAGATAATTATACTAAAGATTTAGCTACCCGTCGGTTATAAGGCTATATAACCTCTTAAAATAATTAGGTAACGATAATATCGAAATAGGGGTACTAGAGTAGTTAATAAAAATATATTACTAATACTAAATAAATGCGCAGGGCCTATGTAGGTTTAAATTTAAACTACGTAATAAGCTTAACTTTAATTAGGAAATCGTTATTAATATTTTCTATTTAAATAGTTAATTAGTCCTATATATAATTAACATAACTATATCTTTTTAAGTAGGGTAATTCCTCCGGGATCTATAAGTAAAAATAGTATAAGTAGCTTTATAAAAAAGCTAGATTAATATATACTAAGGACCGCTAAATGGTATTAGAACCGACGCTAATACTAACTTTAAGTTAGTAGAATTTAGAGAGAATATAACGGCCTACGGTATATAACTAAAAGTCGTACCCATTAAAGCATACTATAGTATTAAAAAAGTAAAAAGGGTATACTAGTACTTAAAAAAAGTATTTAGAATTATTAAAAAAGAAAATCTAGATTTTACTAATAATAAATACCTCTAGATAGTACTTAAATACTATAATAATACTATAGGGCCTAACGGGCTTATACCGACGCTTCTCGTATTTAGAGTATATTTAAGAACGACCTTAGCCTTATTACTATTACTAAATATAAGCTAACGAGCCCGAGTAGTTAAAAAAATAATACGGGTACTACGCAAAGTAAGTATAAAAAAGTAAGTTAACGAGGTAATTATTATATATAATAGGCCCGATATAGGGGGTAATTTAGATATATTACTAAATTCGGATATATAAGTATAGTACGAAATTACTTAATAATAAGCTAGGTTATATAAATTAATTTTTATTAACGAGCGCTCTTATATAGTCGCAAGGGATCGCAACTAACCCCTCGAGGTATTAATTACGGTAATAAGACTATATTATATAGATCCTAACAAGGTAATTTCTAACTTATAAAAAAAAAAAGAGCTAGGGGAAACTATATAACTTATAGTAAAAGTATAAGAAATTATCCTTAATAAAATTATTATAGTAGTACTAATAGACGATGAGGAAGAGGAAATTACTAAAAGGGTACTAATACTACTAGCGAGACGTTATAGAAGATTATAACGGTAAGTATTAACGCGGTAATTTATTATTAATAACGAGGTAATTAATACTTTTTATATAGTAAAAAAGAAAGCCGATTTTAAGCTAGTAGTTAAACTACGTAAGGAAGGCGTAATTATAACTATTAAAAAGCTATATAAAGAATTAGATTTTATTAAAATAAATACTCTTTGCGATCGAGGGGTTTATTGATTTATCCTCTATAACCTAGAGAAATATATAAACCTCTATATATTTAAATCGCGAATAGTCCGTAAAATTAAAAAAGAAAAAACACCCTAGCTATATAAAAAGTATAAATACGTAATTTAAGAGTACGGTAACGCCGAAAAAGCGACGCTACTTATATAATCGCCTACTATATAGCGTTATAGCTAACGTTTAATAATAGTACTAATAGTATTATTATAAAAGAAGGGGTACGAGATTTAGAGCCGTAATATTACCTAGGCATATACCTAATCGGCCATAGGGCTTATAAAGAGAATACTAGCCTATTTACTAAAGGAAATAGCTAGTAAGTACTTAGAAAGTACGATTATTAAAGTACTTAAGCTACTATATAGGCTCGTAGAATCGGGCACTTATTAATAAGCTACTTACTACGACTTTTATATTAATTAATTATTAATAATTATATTTACGTACGACCCGTGCTTACTAATCTCTAAGTACGGAGGTAACTAATTTAAGATTATTAGAATATAGACCGATAATATATTAGGCCTATTTAATATTAACTTTATAAAAAAAGAAGATAAAGAGCTTTAAAAAGCGGGCTTTGTAGCGAAATTAAAAAAGGTCCTTATAACGAATACCCCCTTAGTATTTAATAGCGGGATTCTTATTATTAAAAAGGAAACCGTCGTTTTTTAGTAAAAGGGGTAGGGTAAGAAAATTAGCCTCGTTAATCCGAACGTAATTAATATTAAAAAATAATATAAGGCTAAGCTCGTGCGAGAGGTATATGTTATAAATATATACTAGCCCGAGGTAACGTTTAATTATATTAGAATAGTATAGGTTATAGAACTAAATAAATAAAACGTCGAGGTACTTAATAAGTAACTTAAGTAGTAGTACTCGAATCTAAATTGAGGTCTCGTTTACTACCTAATTAACCTCGCGGCTAATAAGCTCTATATATTTATAAATAGCTTATTTATAAATAATAAAGACCTTATTTTATAATTAGGGTATATTATTATTTTCGTTAATAAGAGTATAAATAAGAGCGAATTTATAATATATAATAATATAATCTACTACTCATTAACTAAAAATAAGTAAGTAATAAGAAATATATTAATATTAAAAGTTTATAGTATAGTTAATAGTATTAACCTCGCCTACGTAATTTTAATAACGCTAAAGAGAATTACTAATCGACTTAGCTTTTTACTAATCCTAATAGTTATATATATAAATTCTTACTCGCTATATAAATATCTTATTAAATTAGAAACTATAAAAGAAAAGAGGCTTATAATTAATATTATAGCCCTTAGGTAATCGTACAAAAGGCACGAGATTTTCGAGATTTATTAGATTAATAGCGATAATGACCTCGCTAACGCTTTTATAAAAGTAGTATTTAATAAGGGGTTAGAGTAATTTATAAGTAATAAAAAAGTTAATATATAAATAAAAGGATAGGTTATATAAAAAAAATAAAGAAAAGGGGGAAAAGGAGACGACTTAGTAAACGGGCCTAAGGTCGAATTATATATCTAACCGTAGTAATTAAATCGATAAAAAAAAGAGAAAGTTAATATCGGATTAGAAGTTTAATTCGACCGTAGTATATAGCTAACTACGCAGGGGCTAATTAGGGGCCTTATTTATAATTATTATAGCTAGCCTAACCTGCGGTTAGAACCTCCCTTTTATACCTACGCAGAAGTTTATATAGTTTAATTAATCTCTTCGTCAACTAACGGTTCGAACCAGTCACCCTGTAAGAGGGAAACCTACAGGGAAGAACCACTTGACGTTGCGGAGATTTTGGCAGAATGCGATTAATTGACTGCTTTGACCTCTTGTGAACACGGAGTCCAATAGTCTTGACTTTTCGAATGCCATTGCACAAGAGAATCTCCAATTTGATTTTAAGAAGATGAAGACTCCGCAACCCAGCCAGTTATCCGGTCTTCTAACTGTGTGACTTAGACGGGAGCCTTAGTGACTAAGAGCATAGGCCAGCCATCTTGTCGGGAGACAAACACCGCCTAGAAGAAGTAAGATACAGCACGGCTCGGGCGGGGGCTTCATTAATCAAGGCAAGGTATCAAACTAAAGGAGTACCGTATGGGGACGCTGTGCAGCTTTGACTATGCTCGCGTTGGAAGCGAAACATTTGTTTGATCACCGAAGCTGAGATTGATAAGAAGTACATAGGTAGAGTGGTTGACAATGAGCAGTGACGGTCAACACAAGGGCAACGAACGTAAAGCAAACTTCTGTGTTTATTATGTATATTGGATGAAGATAGCTTGTAAACGATTCTTTGTTCTCTGTAAGTGAGTTTACAAAACCTTCCTTTCCTTTTACTGGGGGTATCATGAAACTAAACTTTGTGGTTTTTACCATGGTATGTGAAAGAAGTCCTCCGTCCCACAAATTTCCCACTTGTATAGCTTGTACAGGGCAAATCAGGACCGTGAGATCATTCGTGAGATTGGATTACTTACACTGCTCATGGTAGCAACGTTGGTACGGGGATGGGCCTCTGCTTCACCGGTCTCAGGGGCCTATCATCTTGCTGGTTCTTCCAATCGTTCGGATGAGGCTCGCCGTGTATGTTGAAAAGGGGCTCGACCTTGATAACGGTGGGGTAGGGCATGATTTTCAACAATGTGTGATCGTCAATCTTGGCCAATATGGCGTTTGTGCCAGTCTCGATATCCGGCCGGATCTCGCCAAAGTTTCTCGCCCTGATATACATACAGAGAAGATCTTTGACGTCCACGACGTCCGGCAGGTAGTTATTGGCGGTGACGCGGTAGGTTCGGGGAATGATCTCGTATTCTCCTCCTGGTTCTTCCTCTTTCATGAGCGTAGGGAACGTGAATTTGTGTTTGTGGCGTGGGTGGATTTGTCCGGCGAGAGCCCAGACGTGAAAGGGCCTGTAGGTGACGTCGTAGTGGCCTCTAGAGACGCACCAGACCGTATTCACGCTCTTGATGTCTTTTTCGGTATACCAGGGGAGACCATTTGCGGGGCGCCGTCCTTTTGGAGGGGCAAGTAGTGCTCCCGACGGCGCGGGCTCCGTGGATGTGATGAAAGTTGTCGGGACTGGTGCTGGAATGACTAGGGAAGAGGTGTTGGCGATGTCTTTGGCATTTCGACCAACGTGGGACGGTGGAGCTGAACTGAGTGGCGTAGTCAATGAAGGCTGCGTGGCTGTGGCGTCTGGAGTATCGGCCTCTCGGTTGCTGCCGTCGTGCTGGCATGATACCATGGCTGCAAGCAGCAAGTTCGCGAGCGAAAGCGTTATCTGCATGGTGTAATGACTATATTCTGTTCGTAATAGATATGTGGCGGAAAATCCTACAAGAAACACATGTAGGATGATGTTTTATTAGGATGGGGTCTATATTCGAAAGGAACTTATATAATCGCACTGGTTGAATCTGAGTTTTCGGACCATCAATGTAATGGTTCGTGATAGACCGCAGAGGTATCTAAGTAAAATGGGCCACCCTTCTTGGTTTTTGACATTCCGATCGTATCGTAAAGCTGTGGCCGCACCAACCGTGGTGCCTCGGCTGAGGGTCACGGAGCTAAATCGCGTCATGTCTCCTCAATTTCCAGTAGAGACAAGATTCTATCTAACCACTACAACGAGACACACGTATCAGTGAGACCACCTGCCGTTAGCCAAAGAGCTCCAAAGGCTAGTCCTCCTAGTACGATGGTCAGTCGTCCATCAAGCATGACGCAGGGCCATAGTCCTTGAATCATGGTCTATTTGCGGAATTGTGGCTCTAATAGCAGACCGCGGCCGCAGAGGTATCGCCTGCAGAGATCTTTCTGACGATAGAGGTTAGGTTGCACCAGACGGGTTACACAAGTATGTTCATAGAATGTCAGGTGATTCCATTAGACCCGTAGGCCATCCATGTCAAGTAATATCATGTACGCTGCCGTAATCCTCCACCACTACAGAATTCCCCGCTCTTTCAAAAGCAATATCAACATGCTCACTGCTCCAACTCGTTCTCGGCTAGAACCTCTCTTTCCGCCTTGGTACCTTGCCAGTTCACCATCTTGACAAGAATAGGAATCAAAATCGCAATAATCATACCCGCACCCAAGAACCCAGCCGTAACACCAAAACCGGTGTGATACGCCGGCGAATCCTTGCTCGGCCAGATACGGCTTCCATACACACTCGAGAAGTTACCAAACGCATTCACCATGGCCAACACAATAGCACGCTTCTCAGCCGGCAAGCTAATAACACCACTCGTCCAGGACAAGACGAGCGGCAGCGCAGACCAGATACCCGCCGCCAGGAAGCAAACCATGACGTACCGCACAATCGGCGTCTGCACGGCAGCACACACGACAGCGCACGCAAAGCCCAAGCCCAGCGGCGCAGCGACGTGCCACCGTCTTTCCTGGTGCTTGTCGGAGCTCCACGCGACGATGTTGAGGCACACGGAGGCGACGGCGTAGATGGGCACCGTCATGTACTGCGCCTTAACGGTGTCGTAGCCCAGAGTAAGCGTGATGGTAGGGATAAAGTACGAAATCGTGCCCGCGCCGACGTCGAGCATGAAGAGCACGATGAACATGTAGGTTCGCGGGTCCGACACGGCCGCGACAAAGGCCTTCCAGTGTGACAGACGCGCTTTGTTCTGCCCGCCCGAGGCGATGCCGTCGGCGATAATGCGGATGCTCGCGAGCTGGCGCTGCGCAGGGGTAAGCTGCTTCGCGGTGGCGGGGTAGTCGAGCAGCACGAAGAAGGCGATGAGCGCGACGCCGACGGTCGCGACGCCCTCTACGATGAAGAGCCAGCGCCAGCCGGCGATGCCGTGCGCGTCGTGGAGGTTAGCGGTGATGGCGCCGGCGAGGAGACCACCAAAGGCGCCCGAGAGGACGGCGGCGGTGTAGAAGATGGCGAAGCGCTTGCCGAGCTCGGCGCGGGTGTACCAGCACGACAGGAGGAAGAGCACGCCGGGGAAGAAGCCGGCCTCGATGCAGCCCAGGACGAAGCGGAAGCCGAGGAGGGCGCCGTAGGTCTTTGAGATGGACATGAGCGCGCTGAGGGCGCCCCAGACGAGCATGATGCCGGGGAGGAAGATGGAGGGCCGGCTGCGGCTGAGGATCATGTTGGAGGGGACCTCGCAGATGAGGTAGCCGAAGAAGAAAATCGAGAGGACCCAGGCGTATCCATCGTCGGTGAGTGAGAGGTCCTTTTGCATTCCCGCGATCTTTGCGTTTCCCTGTGTTGCGTTGAGATGTCAGTGGGCCCGTGCTTTGGAGTAGCGTTGTTGAAATTTTTCATGCGATGCTTCGTTGCCCCTTATCGCCATGAGGGGAAAGGGAGAGGAAGAGGTGAGTGAGAAGGACTTACGATGTTTGTGCGGTCGACGTAGTTGAGGATGTACATGATCCAGAGCATGGGCATCTAGACTCAAAGTCAGAATCATCTCACCGAGGACATCTCTAGGGGCGATTGACATACCAGGTAAAGGTCAATCTTCCTGACGAGCTGCTTCTCCTCCTGTGTGCCGGGCACATAGTTCCTCAGTGCCTCAGCGAGTTCCGCATCCGCCTTGCTGACGACGGGCGCGTTCTTGTCTTCCTTCATCTCGAGAGATTGCTTGCGACCGTTCTCGAAACTCATGATTGAGATCCCCTCGCTCGTGTTGTGTCGTTATCGTCGTCGATGTCGTCGAGTGTCGTCCGGTTTCCTTGATCTACACCTGACTCGGAGCGGCTGAAAGTGGCGAATGCTCTCTCTCCCACACTGCAGTGTTGGTCTGTGTGTAGGGGCGACCTCTTGAGCGGAGCAGAACACGACGCGACCTTACTCGACTGGAAGATGCGACTGGGGTGGTTATTAAGAGGGAGAATTGAAAGATCCGGAGATCTGGAGACGATGAGGCTGTGAGGGATGAAACCTTCTTTCCATCCAAACACGGTAGCAATTAACAGCGACGTCTGATATATAATGTTCACAAAACGCGACTCGTGTCTAGTGCGTCGTGTCTCTGCCCGGGGTACTCCGTTCTTGCTCTGCTCTCCTCCCCCACGGGGTAGACCACAAACTGGGGAACGGACTAAAGGGGAACTAAAGGGGGGCCGCCTGGAAGTGTGGATGTCGAAGGAATCCGCTTGAGAAGGTGGGCAAAGTCTAGAGTTCTGGACCTGTCACGGACGAATCGTTCATCGTTATGCTAGAAATCAGACAATGAACTATTGCTGTTGGGCCAGACGAGGCGTGATTGGGCTGCATGCGTCGAGGGCCGGATCTGGATCCATATCTTTGGGGAGGGGGGGGGGGGGGCAGCCAACGAGCGAGAGCCAGCGCGGCCTTGTGTCCGGGTCTAAGTGCCGGTCACCAACTGCGGCGATCCCTCCGATTGGCATCGGGCTTCGCCCCGTATGAGCTTTCCCCGCCTTCAACCATGTGAAGCTTGAGATGAACATCACGAACGCTGCAAGTGTGCATATCAAACGTGGAAAAGCAAGGCTCGGGGTGGGCAATTCATCAAATTGTGATCTCATCAAGACGACGATGTTGTCGTCAGCCGGGCATCTGCGAGTTCAACAAGTCTAGCATGTTGAGCGGATATTGCTCCGGCCCCATCCCAAAATTATTCATCATCTCTCCGCTGAACATCCATTGGTTCCAGTCTTGGCCCATCTCCCCTTCATTCCAAACTTGAGGAATCTGTTGGCCTGGTTGACCAGGCTGGCCGGGCTGACTTCCGGCGATGTACTGCCTCTCCTGGGGACCACGTTCCTTGAACTTGTCCAGCATGTTGCTCAGGCCGCGTCCGATGTAGTGAGCCACATGACGGGCGCAGCGGTTAGTTTCTTCCAATAATTGGACGACTCGCTCGATGAGAGAGACCACATCTTCGTAGCGTATGTCCAGCCTCGCAGGCTTCCATTGCGCGTGAACCTTCATCAAGAACATGGCGGCGTACGCGATGGTCGTCAGCAGGTAGAGAGGCACGCCAATGACTGCTCTCCGCATATCGGTGTCTGTCAAGATCAGTTCCAATGCGGCAGACGCGCTTGCGATGGCGAGATTGATGAAGTCGCGGCGTTCATCAGACATGGCGTATTGGTCAGTCGGGTTTGATGGATTCAGACCCCTGAGACAGATGGAAAACAACAGGAGACGGGCAAAGTGATAGTGGAGGATGACGCCCTTGGCAGGGTACTTTGAGATGTGTTTGTCCGGCACTGATGAAAGATATTAGCTGACAATTTGTTGGCACCAGGAGTTCAAAATGTCTTACCTAACCGAGTTTCCCATTGAAGCTTCCATCGACCTAGATCGGCATCGTATCGCTTGAGTGCCTCAAACTCATCCCTGGCAACTTGCCTTGACGTGTCTGGTCCAAAGGTGTGGAAGACCCGACTCAAAATGATAAAGACACCAACCTGACTGTGCAGACGATGATCCGCTTGTGTGATACCTGGCAGCAGAAGGAATGCCTCGTGATGCGTGATGGTAGCGTCCTCGTTAATAACTGGAGGCCTGCCGTACGCAATACTGAAATGATGGTCGCAGACGTAGAGCAGGTACCATAGCCGGGCCTTCTCGACGTGTTGTGGTCCCTTGTTGAGGGCTTTGGCGCAGAACTGATGAAGGTTTAGCTCCGTGGCGATTCGCACCGCAAGACCAGACACCTTCCAGCTGATGTCTGAAAGCCAAAATGCGCCGATGCAAAGTCCCCTCACATCGTCGAGACTGTGGTAGCGGTCGAACATGGTCTGGCTGGCTAGCTCCAAGAAAGTTGGGTAGCAAATATCGAAAGCTCGGCCTTCATCTTGTTCGTGCAGAGCAGTGACGGCAAGGATGGCGGCCGTGAGCAGAGGTGAAGACATGCGCGTGGCCGTGAGGTTGTCATGGACTAGTGCAATGCCTCCCCACAAGTACGCATTGAGGGTCCCACGGAACGTGGAGAAAAGCTGCTCGGCCTCCTGGACGCTAAACTTGCCCTGGGCAATGAAGTCTGGCTCTTGGGCCCGGCTGGATGGGAGGTGGACCCGCGCCCCAGGGTCGCTCCGGATGTTCCGCAGTTTGGTCACTTCGAAGAGGCTGGCCATGGGCGCACTCACAATGGCCTGGTCTTCGCCGTTGTCTTGCGCCGTGGCCTCCGGAGAATTCTCCCGCGTCATTGCCGTAACATCGGGAGGCCGAACAGGGGACGGCCCCGTACCGGGACTGCTCTGTGATCCGGCCATGTTCTGAGGACTCTGGGACATGCCGGCGCCTTCGTGGTGGAAAGGTGGCACAGGCACGAGCTGTGGCATACTCAAAGCCCGCCGAACTTCCATCATTGAAGCCTGGAGGGTCTGAAGCTGCATCTCCATCTTGGTTTTCCACTCATTCTCGCTGTCGAGCAAGGTTTGGAGACTCTTGTTCACGACACATTGCAGACCAAGGCGAGAGCATCGAGCACACTGGTTCTGACCCGGCTCAATGCCGCACTTAATCTTACGATTTTGGCATTCCTGGCCTGTCTCTCCTCATGTATCAGCGACTAGTCTTTCTCTTGAGGTCATACTTCTGCAAGGGAGTGGGAGTTTAGTCAGAAAGTTTGGGGAAAACTCACATGCTCGGATCTTTCTCGAAATCTTGGGCAAATGAGCTTGCTGCCCTGAGGCCACCCCCGAGACCGCCGCCGATGACGGGGTCTTGTCCGGAGCATCGATTCTCGCACGTTTCATGGTCCCAAGGGCTGGATAGAAGTCCGTGTGAATTTCGTGGGTCTTGGAAGGGAAGGTGGACGGAGTGGACAAGAGAGAAGGGCGGGACGATGGCCGAGGGGAGAAAAGAGGGAAAAGATTCGCCGGACGACGTGCATCTCCTTTGTTTATAAGCGGGCCGGTCTTCTTTCCGTGCGGGGCTGACACGCCTCCACCTGCTCAAACTCAGTCGCGTCCACTTGATCAACTTCAGCGCCAGGCACTTGTTGTTGCGCTGGGAGACTGGGAGTGCCGGCTCGGGCTAGTCCTGTTTCTGTCGCGTCCCATTTGCGGATGGGAGGGATGGAGAGCAATGGTGAGGGGAACAAGCCTCCAGGCGAGTCCAGGGTATGGAGGACCACCCCCATCAAACTTGGACAGACACGGGCCCGCAATCCACCTCGGGTGCCCTCTTCGGCTCTTCCCTCCAGACGAGTCCCAGACCATTTGCGAAGAGTCCTCCGGCCGCCGCGGCTGGATTTCCGAGTCTTGGCCGATCTGGGGAATGCAAGGTAGGGTATAAGATGACTGGGTCTACCGTTATTCCTAGTTTGAGCCAAGCTCTCGTTGATTTTCGGAAGAAAAGTCGCCGACGAGTCACGCCAGATCAAAGTAATCCTCAGTCGATAATCCACGATGGCAGCCACAGACGCTGAGGCCACCCGCGTTGGCTTCATTGGCCTCGGTGCCATGGGCTTCGGAATGGCTTGCAACTTGTTGAAGAAACCGTCATACCGAGTACAGGGTCACGATGTTTACCCTCCAAGCGCAGAGAAATTCGTCGCTCAGGGTGGACAGTCGGGAGAGTCTCCAAAGCAAGTGGCCAAAACCAGCGATATCCTAGTCTGCATGGTAGTCAACGCACAGCAAATCGATGACATACTTTTCAATGATCAGACGGGTGCCTTGCAAAGTGAGTTGTCCGCATGCATCTCAGCCATGAGCATCCAATTGACATCATTCCCGTAGCATTACCGGCAAATGCTACCGTTCTCCTCTGCTCAACAGTACCGCCAACGTATCATGAGGCACTGACGCCCCGGATTGCGGCGGCGGGTCGGCAGGATGTTCTGGTGGTGGACAGCCCCGTATCGGGTGGCACGAAGCGTGCAGCCGACGGCACACTCAGTATCTTCGCTTCCGGGGCCCCTGAAGCGTTGCAACGTGCAGATCGTGTTCTGCGGGACATGTCGGAGAAGCTGTACATCATTCCTGGTGGACCAGGAGCGGGTAGCAAGATCAAAATGGTCAACCAGCTGCTGGTCGGAACGCACATTGCTGCTGCGTCAGAAGCAATGGGATTGGCCGCCAAAGCTGGCCTGAACACCCGCGAAGTGTACAACATCATTACAAATGCTGCTGGTAATTCTTGGGCGTACGAAAATCGCGTGCCGCATATGTTGGACGGCGACTGGACACCGCTGTCTGCCCTGAACATCTTTGTCAAAGACATGGTGAGTGGCTCCCTCAGTGTGGTCATGAATTTGCGACTAATGAGTTTGGAAAGGGCATCGTCGTCTCAACGGCCAGAACTTTGCAATTCCCGGTGCCCCTTGCGTCGGTAGCCGAGCAGCTGTATATCTCAGGAGCTGCACATGGATACGGTGCAGAGGACGACTCTGGACTTGTCCGGGTGTTCCTCCCTGGGTCCCCCAATGCCGTGAAGGAGCAGGCAGGGCAGCTGAACAGCCAAGAAAAGTTGACTCCAAGCAGTACGCCGCTGGAAATCTCAAAGATTGGTATGGTGGGGTTGGGCGCGATGGGCCAGGGCATGGCTGGGTCTCTTCTCCGAGCCGGCTTCGCAGTCCATGGCTACGACGTATACGAGCCCGCTATCGACAAGTTCGTGGCCAACGGAGGTAATGCGTCCAAGGCTAGCAGCCCCGCGGAGGCAGCAAAGGGCGCCGACATTCTAGTTTTGATGGTTCAGAACGCTGCGCAAGCCGACGATGTTCTTTTCGGCTCCGGGAAGGCAGCGGAAACCTTACCCGATGGCGCCATCGTGATTCTCAGCTCGACAGTCCCACCCTCATTTGTTAGAGAAATGGAGGCCAAGCTCACAAACACTGGCAAGGGACTGAGCCTCGTGGATGCCCCTGTCAGCGGCGGCGTGGTCCGCGCCGCCAATGGTACCCTTACGGTAAGTTTTCCATCTTATCCACCTGACTTGAGACTCGTCGCTAACATCTGGTAGATCATCTGCTCTGGAGATGAGGCTGTTCTTTCCAAGGTTAACAGCCCGTTACTGGCGATGACGGGAACGTCAAGCAACCTTTGTCATGTCCAGGGAGGCGTCGGCGCTGCGTCTTCAGTGAAACTCATCAATCAACTACTGGCTGGTGTTCATATAGCGGCCGCTGCCGAAGCTATGGCATTCGCTGCTCGCCTGGGTCTCGATACGAGACGAGCTTTCGAGATTCTTGGCAGTGCGGCCGCATGGAGTTGGATGTTTGAGAACAGAGTGCCTCAAATGCTTGATGCCGACTGGACACCACACTCCGCATTGGCCATTTTCGTCAAGGATCTGGGTATTGTCCTCGATGAGGCAAAGCGACTCACCTACTTTGCTCCGATTTCGTCAGCAGCTCACAACTTGTACCTCGCAGGTGCATCTCACGGGTGGACGAAGGAATCCGATGCTGGTGTCGTTCGGCTTTGGGAGTTAGCGGGCCTTTCCGTCTCTGGCAATGCCGGTCCCAAGCTTGAGGAGAACAGTGGCTCGAAAACGGAGAACGCGGAGATTGAAGCAGGCCAGGAGCAGGGCCTGCCGGCACAAGAGACGATTGACGCGCTCCCAACCGAATATGCGGGTGATGTGATCAGCTCCACTCACAAGGTGGTCGACAATGGCGAAGTGCCGGTTCTTGTGGTCTTGGATGATGACCCAACAGGAACTCAAACCTGCCATAACATCGACGTCCTGACCGTGTGGGACTCGGCCACATTGGACGACGAGTTTAGCCTTGACCCGACTGGGTTCTTCATCTTGACCAACTCTCGCGCATTACCCTCCGCCGAAGCCAAACACCTTATTGTCGAAATTTGCAAGAATGTCAAGACGGCGGCTGAGAAGGCAGGCAAAGCATTCGAAATCGTCCTTCGAGGTGATTCGACACTTCGTGGACATCTTCCGGAGGAGCCCGAGGCTGCTGAGGAGGCTCTTGGCAAGTTTGATGCCTGGGTTGTGACACCTTTCTTCTACCAAGGCGGAAGATACACGATCAATGACGTGCACTACGTCAAGGAAGGCGACGTGCTGGTGCCTGCGAGCCAAACACCCTTTGCCCAAGACGCCACCTTTGGGTACAAGAATTCGAACTTGCGGAAGTATGTCCTCGAGAAGTGCGGCCACCGCTTCGACGAATCTTCATTCTTGTCCGTCACTCTCGACGATATTCGCGTAGGGGGACCTGCAGGTGTCACCAAGAAGCTCCTTTCAGTAGCGCCTGGCTCCAACACAGTCGTCATCGTCAATGCTGCCGCCGAGTCTGACATGCACGTCTTCGTGGCAGGCTTGCTTGAGGCAGAGAAAGAGGGCAGGCGGTATCTCTACCGCACTGGTGCTGCCTTCGTTTCTTCTCGCCTGGGAATCACAGGGATCCCACCATTGACCATGGCAGACCTTGGGGTGTCGGTCGAGGCCGGTACCAAGCAGCCAGGTGGACTGATCGTCGCTGGTTCTTACGTACCCAAGACAACGGCACAACTTAAGGTGCTCCGAGAGAGGAGAGGCGACAAGTTGGCGGTAATCGAACTCGATGTCGAAGGACTCATCGAATCTGCGGACGCCGCGGAGAAGGTCGTAACTGCCGCAGCAGCCGAGACCGCAACCAAGCTTGCAGCTGGCGAGGATGTTCTCGTCATGACATCTCGGAAGCTGATCAAGGGGGGCGATGCGCTCAGCTCTCTCCAAATTGGCTCCAAGGTCGCCCGGGCCTTGGTACAGCTTGTTGAGCAGATTGACGTACGGCCGCGGTACCTGATTGCAAAGGGTGGCATCACATCATCTGATGCGGCCACGAAGGGTCTGAGGATGAGACGGGCTCACATCATGGGTCAGGCTGCCCCGGGCGTCCCGTTGTGGAAGTGCGACGAGGAGACTAGCCGGCATCGTGGTGTGCCGTACGTTGTCTTTCCTGGAAATGTTGGTAGTGACAGCACGCTCGCCGAAGTTGTCGAGTCGTGGTCGATTGAGAATGTTGCTTAGAAACTTTGCATGGAAGCGGGATAAGCGTAGCATATAACGGCTGTATACCAAGTAACGAGGCGTTGGGAGGCTCTAGATAGTGATCAGACAAATTTAATGTTGATGAACCTTATACCTGAAATCAAAGATCTCCCGGATGGTGATGGTGGTAATTGCAGGTGGTGATTGCAGACGAATGTCGTCGGGAATTGTCGGAGATAATGATCCGACCGGCTGATGTAATCAGCCTGTTCTCACAGTGACCCACTCTCAGGATCTGAGCAGTTTTTGTGCGCCGTTTCCCAGGCTCTCTTGTCGTACATTTCCTCCTCAATTGCTCAACAATCAAACGTCTTCATCTCGTTATGCCCCGAGAGGACCGCGTTGATACTTCCCTAGACTTTGGAATTCAATTTAGGACAGCTGTTTTGCATGTTTACACAAGAAATCAAGCCATTGACTCCCATTCTTTCCCATCGATCAGGAGGACCTCTCCATGTCATGACTCATCCGCCCCGGTTTTCTCACCTCGATCGATTAAGGCCAACAGCACCTCACCTCGCACTCACAAGGAGCTGAATTGCAAATACCACATATCTATTCCATTAAGCCTCTCTAGAACGACTTTCTGACCCAACCGATGGACGGCAATGGCAACCAAAGGGTTTTATCTCCATTCAAGGAGGCTGCAGAATCCTTAGACCTCATCAAGACCGCTGAACATCTCATTGCCCGCTGCAACAAGATATGCGATGAGTTCGAGCAGATGCGCCTGGCTGTTGAACTCGAAGCCGCCAAGGTCAACAACCACTGGCACGCCTACATCCCCGGTTTCAGCACATTCTGGCAGGCCAACGTCAGCCAACGAACTCGGGCGGAGGCCTTGATTCAACGATGTCAAGAAACGCATGAACCGGGTTCAGAGGCCGAGGGTTCGCTATCTCGAGATTTCAGGCTCATAGAAGGGGAGCTCGCCTCATACGAGAACCACTGGTCGGCAATCAAAAAATGTTGCTCAATCACCTGGTTTCGGTTCGCAGTCCCCTACTCAAAGCTGGACGGCCAACAAACCTCAGTATTCGTCAGTGCTATTGTCGACAACGGGCATGAGTGGGTGCGGGTACTCAGCATCACCGAGCGGGCTCTGTTAGTACAGATGGCCGAAGCAGATTTTCCCTGGGACGAGCCCGATGATGATGACGATGAGGACGATGACCTGGAAGAAGTTATCAACGACGAAGAAACCCAGATTGAGGTTCTGAAGAGTGCAAAACAGCTGCTGGCTGCCGCTCGCGAGATACATGGGGGTTACCAGCATCGTGTACGAATCGTGCTTCCAAATATCTCTCGGGGCAGTGTCCCTGCCATAGACAGGTTTTTGAAAAGGATTGAGTGCCTTGGTGACGACCACATCTCACTTGCGTCGGAATGCGCCGAAGTGAGCCAGACCCCGCCTCCACCTCTCGAATTCGCGATACCAAATCTACTTAGTCATGGCGATGCTGTGAAAGTGCCACCCCTGACTCCATATTTGAACATCGACACGTCCATATTTGTGGCCTTGACGACAGACATCTCTCACAGTCATAGCTCACAGCGAAAGTGGCGTCCCAAGATCTTGGAAGACGTGGGAGATGAAGCGGAGCACGGTCCTAGGCTACCCAAGTCCCTTTACCCCCTTCTTCGCGGCCACACGCTTGTCTGCACTCGCGAGGCGGCGGAGACATGTCTGCGCATGGTATACGATGCATCTACAGAGTCGGAAGTCTCTCGCATAGAAATACTGCTTGGACAGGAGGACCGCAGGGGGAAGCAGGACGACAAGTTGACTTTCCTGAAGCGTGTTCTACGGCAGGATGGGTGGCCCATTGAGGAAAAGGACGATGAGGCAACGGAGAATCGTCGCCTGAATTTGGTTGCAGAACTCCAGAAGCTGTCATGCCATCCAGTACCGGAAGACCTGCAACTACCCATTCGTATCGTAGAAGACTTCCGCAGGGAGCACGTCGCAGACGAGGTCCGCAAGGGGACACTGCCAAAGGTCGTGTTGGCGGTGGAGCCAACGCTCAACGAGACGAACTGCTCGTCTTTCCTGTATGGGTGGAAGACGAACCACACCACAATAACATGCAATCGGCATGCTGTAAAGCGGTTGGGCAACCTCGTCAAGAAGATGCGATGGTCTCGCGATGCAGAGGCGGCACCAATTATCGCTATGGACTGGGCTCGAGGTCTAGCAAAGATCCCGTTTCATGGCGAGGTCTTGGTAGATGGTCCGCTGAAGTCAGGCACAGACTAACGTCACCTCCTTCTTATGATCACTTCCTCATCTTGGATATGCTCTCGTGCATTGTTTTGTGATGATGGTCCATGGAAGTCATGGAGGTGTAGTCTCTGCAGACGTTGGAGATCTGTAGACAAGTAAGATTACCCTGGACGCTCAAGCCCCTGACTGTAATAGACGTAGATATTCAGATACTGTGTGAGAGATGGTCGCGTGGCGCCGCAGCAACCTCCACAGGTTAAAAGTCCCCGAAGGATTCGGCAACATTTGTAAGCTCTTGCGCAATCGCAATTTGTCAGCACTAAGAAGGAACACAACACATAAGAAGAGACACACTATAGACAAATTCAAAACGATAATCTCGTGTCATATCTCCGCGTCTCATCGTTTCAGTGTGATATCGAGCAAAATGGTCGCCGTTCCAAACACTCAAGCCGAGGCCTTGGCTTGGCTTCAACGCGTGAGTACATATGTCATCACCCAGGACTCCACGCTTATTTCACAGACAGTCCCACGATATCCACGACTCTCTCCAAACCACAGAGTTTGACAAGATCTACTCCAAGAATGCTCAGGTTAAGTTCACCAACTTTCCTGTCGCTGAGGGTCTGGAGGCCATTAAGCAGATTATGGACGCGGCGTTTGGGCAGCTGTCGTACATGAAGCATGTCACTCGCCAAGCTGGTAATAATCGTACTTCATGAAGGTCTCGAGTGGTGCTGAAAGTTTGCAGACCAGGTGGACGACAGAATTTGGCTCGCTGTAGACATCACCTATCGGGTCAAGGGGGACACTGATAACGAAGATATCAACATCCCAGCTGCGGGGCTGGTCACGATTGTGACAGAGGGGGAAGAAGCTGGCAAGATTGCGCGTTTTGATGTCTTCCTGGATAATACTCCGGTGAGAGAAAAGATCGCACGTGTTGCGAATTCGGACTCGTAGGTAGCGTCTGTGGTGACCATCCGATCAGGAATTGATCTGTTTACCGAAGAAGTCACCCTCCAACCTCCCCAAGTTGATTTGTTGGTCTATAGTCTCACCATCAGTTCTACCGAGTTGTTTTCCACCTAGTTTATGCCATAGAAGTAGTAACAGATTTCAACGTGGCCTTTGCGTCTACGAGCGATGGTATAGGCTTGATCATAACAGGAGCACATGTAGGATCTTGGCTCAGTACATACAAATACCAAGTCACACAACCATCTCTCCGAGGTTCTGGCGCCGCAGACACCGATATTGATGTTTCAACTTGCTGACGGCGTCCTTATTTCTGAAATATCGTATAAGACTTCATCACACCATTCGACCAATTCGAAAGAACACCTCCAACCCAATGCACATCACAACAAGGTGACTCCCTTACCTTTTCGTCCTCACTCGCGAGATAGGGCAGTATGCGCAGCGCGGAGTTCCGCAACAGCAACAGCCTGCTTCCTCAATAGGATTTCGACTTTGTCCGCAAGTGCACTAAAGCACGTCAGCGAATTTCAAGTATATGAACCTGAATGAATAATGAATGAATAGCCACTGACACATAACCAGACGATTCTGAACTCTGCCTTTGGCCCACGACGGTAGACATTGATAGAGTGCCAATCAATGGTCACCAAACCATCTGAGCTTGAATCCATGGCGGACTCGTCGGGCCAGTAGAGATGGTCGAAGTTCGATTCTTGAGAATCCGGTTCTTCCAGCCCAGATTCGTCCATGTTCCGAATGCGTTTCGTTACTGCAGGCAATGTCATGGATTACTACCAATCGCTGTTCTTTATTTTGTGTCCGGCACTGGATGCTGATCAATTGGCGTTGGATATGATCTGCCACAAGTGTAGTCGTTACCGTTCTTTCCTTAGTTAGATAAATTGTGGGCGGGACAGAGATTTTTTGTGAGGGAGACTCTGATGCGAAGTGGACGATGTTGTAAAGTACCAAGACGAGGGCAAGGGGACTTTCTCTTGAACTATCAGGCAAGATGAATAACTTAATATAAGTAAAAGACTAATTACAGATATTGAAATGTTGACCGAAATTCGCCCCGTTCGTGCACCGAGCATCGGGGCAGTGACCCCGACCATGTGACACAAGTTTGTCAACATTGTACGTGCCTTCGACATTCGAAGCGTAATTACCTCGGATCAAACAATGCACTAATAGAAAAACACTTGTACTTCAAGAATCGCAGGACTAGACTAATGGAAGCGAAACATTGGTACATGAGGAGCGCGTTGCGATTTGCTGCCTCGGTGACCATCAACCATCATAATGCCGCTGTGCCGTGTACCTTATGAGAACTCGCATCATCGATGATATTCCACATCTCCCTCTGCCCACCATCGCTTCTTCGAAACCTTGGAAAGTCGTATGTCCGATGACGATGTAGTGGAAGTATTTCGCCGACCTTTCGTAGCAGTAAGGACGTCACGGTGGAAAGCTTTGTGCCTGTGAACACGACTAATTGTACCGGATTCAACAACATCGCACACGCTGACGCTTGTGAATCAAATTCCGGATCCCAAATTTCCAAGGCAATCGCAAGAAATGCTTCGTCAAGCCAGTACACAGCCATCTGGTTTTCGCAGGTGCCCCATGATATCAAACAGGCAGCAGCCCAGGTATTATACCGAAATCTGAGACATCCCAGTTTCTGAATGTTCTCCTTCTATCCCTTTGATTTCCTGCATGTCATGTTGTGAATGTACAATTCAAACGTTTTCCCATGGTACTTAGAGTGTAATACCACAGCGTGCAACATTACACCGCTAAGGGGAATAAATTCTGGAGGAAAGACCCTACCTATGTAGACTCACGACTCAAGCCGCCAGGAGCTCCTGGTTTTGCAGTCATCGACAATCTGTCACGGGAGCAACGCCCCCAAATTCTTGAAGCATTTTTTGAGACAGTTGCCTGCCAAGTGCGCAGAATCCTAGAATTGGGAAACGCCATGGGGCTGATGATGGTGATGTTCTCTCCCGCCGATTCCATCCCATCCTCCAAGGGGTGAAATGCGGCTTCGTCGGCCGTTGGTGACTGCGCACCGTTAAAAAGCACTGTGAGAGTACAGGGGAAAACAACATTAATCACTCACGGCTACAGATTTGATATTGAATTTAGTTAAAGTGAAGAATCCCGCGCTGCACACTGAGTGGTAGTAGATCATGATACTATTGTTGACGGCTCCTGGATTTGCAAGTATCCGCAATCGTGAGAGACAGAACATGGGGAACGACAAGGTAGTTGTTGTTTCTGCAGCCTTTCTAGCCCTACTCATCGCCCTGACTGACATCAGACTTTCGAGAAGAAACAATCACAGGGCATGATGCGTATGCAGCAAAAATGATAGTACGACTCATTGTACAATGATGTTTTCCCTCACTTCAGGCAACGATTTGAACGGCAACACTCCTCTTCCTGGGGACATCAGACCGGAAGCTCGCCACCAAAACCATATTTCCACGAGCTCTTTCGAACGATCACCTCCAATCAATGAGACAGCGCAGTAAGCAGCTGCGGCGGATACTTATGGCATCCTGGCGTTTAGCGGGAGAACAGACGATCGACGGTTGCAGTAGGCAAGTGCTGTTGGCAATTGCGATCGCCCATGCAGATACGAAGGGCGAATGACGCATCTCCGGCGACAAACGGGCGGGCATGGGACATAAGATACCCGCTTGAAATCGACTGGATACAGAAATTCGAACAGCTCAAGGTCAATGAAAGCATCATCGGTTCCATTAAAGAGGGACAAGTGAAAAGTCGTTGAGCCAGTGCTTGTACAATGTACCGCCAGCCACTATTCGACCTTCAAGGATACCTAGTCCGCATAGGATGACTACGCGCCCTCATGCCTGCCACCCTCGAGCAGTCTAAGCATCCTCTTCCCGATTGGTTCCATCAGAATCAAAATGTGCCTCCGAAGCCTCCGAAGCAGCTCAGAGAAGGTTGACACTGTTGGTCAATCGAAAGCTGAGCCCAACATACGTGGAATATTTGCACTTGTGTTGTATATCCCGCTCGTGTCGGTCTTCTCTTGGATTATAATTAGAGATTCTCTCGAAATAATAAAGGAAGAGTGAGGGTTTGATATCTCGACTGTCCACGAATTTTAAATGCTTAAAAAAAGTGCCTTAACAAGGGGCACAAGGCCGTGAACAGGGGGTAGCCTTGGTACCTCATGTAGCAGCACCCAGCCCAAAAGCACACATGTTTATAGCCCGTGGCGGCCCCTCCAGCCAGGCGGCACTTTAACCTTTCTTCATATTGATGTAGAACCACAATATCAGCGTCTCCTTTGGCGCCTACAAGAACCAACGGTCATCCTGACCCCGTGCCATATTTTGAGACTTAGCGGAGGAACGTTGCCTCATCTGACTCTGGCCGATTAACGAGATAGCTTTTCAGATCTATGGTGCCCGCACAGACCGATTGGCCGAACAGTTAAGAGGTAATGATGCCCTCACTGTTCATTCTTGACCTTCCGTCAAGCCAGTTGCTCGCATTCGACGTCCCGATCTCCACTTCATTCCGAGATAGTGATGCTGTCGGATTGGAAGTCTAATTCGACCTCGGCATACGGCCGAGGCTACGCAGGGGCCAATGAGGGGCCCTATTTACGATTACTATAGACTACCTAACTTATAGTTAAAACCTCCCTTTTATACTTTATATACTAATGTAGATTTATAATTAATTAACTTACTTTATTAACCTATAGTTCGAACTAATTAACTACTATCTTTATAATAATAATATTAATACTAATTAGTAATTAATTTTTATTATTATAAATTAGTAAAATATCTAATATAAAAAAAACGACCTTTTTAAATAAAACGTATAAAGAATAAATAATAAAATACGGAATTTTTATAATAAAACGAAATAAAGAAATTATAGCCCTTGTTTACTTATAAAAGGCTGATGTTTATTATATTAAAATAACCCTTAATAATTAATAAAAATATCGAAGCGACCGAGCTACTATTATTAACTTTATATAATCCTTTCTTATTGATTAACTTATTTATAGCTAACCTGTAATTAGAAATTCATTGATTAATTAGTAAAAGGAATTACTTATATAATTACTTATTTAACTAACTAGCGCTCTAAACGGGCTTAAGAAAGTATAATATAAGAAAGTAATACGTAATTAAAGAAAAAAATCCTTAAATATAATATATTTAGTAAGTATTATAAAAAGTATAAAAAAAAAAATAATTTAAAAAATATTATTTAAAAAAAACAGCCATAAAAAGGGGTAAAAAAAAAAAAAAAAAAAAAAAAAAAACTAAATAAAAAAAAAAAAACTTTAAAAAAAAATTTTTTTAAAAAATTTAAAAAAAAAAAAAAAAAAAAAAGGCAAAAAAATTTTAATTAAAAAAAAAAACCCCCCCCCCCCCCCCCCCCCCCTCGAGG